>OW026519.1:97626337-98291337 GCA_932274085.1 Protocalliphora azurea | reverse complement strand
TTTTTTCTTAACTAGTTAAAGAACAAAATTATCTGTTGAATAAAGAAAAGTCGATATCTTTACCAAGTCCATAAATAAACGATTTTGAATTTGAAATTTGCAAAAAAGACGACTTTTTGTGTTTTTTTAGCCGAAAAGTATCTACACTCTTTTTTATCTAAAACAAAATTTTCTTTAGCAACATATAATAATTTTGCACTTTTCTGAAAGGTAACTTCACAGAGATGAGAAAGAGGATAAAAACAAATCCAATAACTCAATTGGTCATGGTACATACCCTCCCGAATTCGACCCATTTTATATGAAAGTTTTGATTTTAGACCATATTTTCTCAAATCCCAAAGCACGAATCGACAAGTGGAATATATTTTAAGCATCCTCAATATGTTGTTAAAAGTTTTAAATCAAAATCTACGGGACTTCGGAAAAATGTGGATTCTATAGCCAAAAATGTAAAAAAGTTTTTTTTTTGCAATTTTCAAATTCAAAATCTTTTATTTTTGGACTCGGTAAAGATATCGACTTCAATTTTTTTTTTATTCAATAGATAATTTTGTTATTTAACTAATTAAGAGAAAAACTAATAATATCGGTCGGAAATACTATGGTGCTTAAAAATTAAAACGCAAATAACTCGAAAACTATAAGAGATAAACAGGACATGTGAGCATTGTTTTTATAGGTCTTATCAAGGCCTACAACAATATATAAAAATATTTAAAATCGGACTAGAAACAAAAATTTTGGAAGCGATTAAATATTGTTTATGTCAGAGGTATCTAACTTTGTGCCCGCGTAGCTCCGCCCTTGGGGGAATTGTTGTACCCCCCTTCCAAACATAACATTGTACACTCCCCTGCTACGCCTATACCAAATTTCATGATAATCCAGCCGGCCTATCAGAAGTTACAGATTTATTTCCAAAAAATTTCGATTCTGCCCCACTGTGCAGTATAGAGCAGAAATAAACACTTTTTGACTATTTGCTTTTGTATGTGTAAATCAATGCCAAATTCAATTAATCTGAACTGCGAGTAAATTTATTATTTTACACAAAGCTTTAATGAATATATTTTATAATACATTTTACATTGATTTACACTTATAAAAGGAAATAGAAAATATAAAGCTATATAGTTAACATCAGTTTTTACCACATTTTTTTACTTTTTAAAGATTTTGCTAAACAAATTTGTGTCGTAGTTTTAAAATGTCAATTATTGCAAGAATAGTGTAAGCATTTTTTCTCATTGTTAAAGATTATGCTCAAAATCTGCTTTCAGTAAGGCGATTATGATAAAAAGCATTTAGCGGATTTTTTTTAATAAATATGCAATTCACACATCCATTCTACTAAACCTAACAGATACTAAAATGGCAACACAGATGCAAATAAAAAGAAATCCAATAAGTCTTATACTAGTGAACATTGATGTAATATTCTCATTTTACTACAAAAAAAAAAAAAACTTCAAATGATATTATTAGATATTAAACAAATATTAATTACAGAGTGCAATAAGAATAAATTGCTTCAATAAAATAAAAATCATTTAAATTATTTAATACAAATATTTATTATATGATTTCGTTACTTTATAAACCACTAGCATTATTATATTAGATTTTTGCTGGATGCCGCTTTATTTTGACGTCCATTTTTGTCATAATGTTGTTTACTTCATTTAAATTTGCCCTATGAAACCGAGTCAAATGAAACATGCCACATATATAGTACAGACTAGATGCCAAGCCTACTTTTTTTAAGTAGGAGTTGCTTTGATTCGTAGTAAGCAAATTTCAAAATTTCATAAACATTTTGATGACAGTGGTAAAAAAATATCACAATTGTATAACAAAAATAGGTGAATATGCAAAATTTTCTATTTCTTGTGTATGTCAAATTTTGTGTGAATTGTTTTAACAGTATCGATAAAGTAGCAAAATTGATTTTTACTGAAAGTGGGCTTGGCGCGACATCCTACTTATATTTTAGTCCATAGTTTTCTTCAAAAAGTTTTTGATTTATGTGTTATATTTCATTTGAGATTTCAAAAAAATTATTATTTGGTCGTGACATTTTTTGTTAATGTTATATCCTATGTTTTCTATCGAGGATATTTCCTTTCGGAGGATGCAAAATATCAATTAAATCTGTTGAATAATATGACTATTCATATATTGCATACAATCTTGTTATGTAACTTTGAAAAACCATTGGAGATGGTATAATTTCATTTAAAATAATTTTTTAATGACAAAAATGCACACTTACAAACGTTGAAAGTTGCATTAAAGTTATCGCTTGATTTCGATATAAGATATAACAATAGCTGTAGATTGGTATAACTTTTCACCGATTTTATTTAGCGCCTTGGGTGTGCCTCGACGATTTATGAAATATTAAAGACACCGCGATCTCAGGTAATGAATACTTTTGATGCAAATTTTTTGTTGAGACCCATTTTTCTCATAGCTAAAACATACGAGTATTATAAATTTAAATTCACATGTAATGAGAAAAGATTCTAATATAAAATACGCAAAATTTTAAACCAATTTTAACCTGTTGTACGATTTTTTATTTTGATTGATACTATATCATGTTATAATAATTTTTAATTGTAAGTTTGAAACGCGATACTTTGCTTCATTGACATTAAGTTATGAATGTGCCTTGCGAAAAAGGCACCCTTACATCACTTCACGTTTTTATCTCTTCAAGTTTAGCCACCTCCTATAGCGTTTCTATTGAGTGCACTTTAGCAAGATATATATACAATATTGGAAACGGCGCTGTGCAAAAAAAATATATATGTATTCACCACTTGTTCACAATACAATTTAACTACACACTGACAAAACATAAGTTATCTTATTTCTGCAAGTGTTTGTTGCTTACATTAGAAGAATTGAATACATATGCTAAAAGCCGCGATTACAGGACTCAAATGAAAAAACCTTTTATTTTCTAACACTTTTTTATAATTTTTTACAACGCCGGTACCGCATGAAACCATTTCAGGTTTTGAATTTTTGTTATTAAAAAAAATCAGAATTTCAGAAAAATATTTGAGATTTATAGTCAGTTTCCTAAACTCAAACGAAAAAAAGGAATTTCTGACATATACATTTAAAAGTTTCTAATTCGAATGTTTATGTAAACATATTTATGATATATTAATCATTTAACTTTACAATTAAATATATGCTGCGTGAAATATTTGTTTCTACTCATTTTTTTAAACAAACAAATGTTTATATTTTTAACATTAATATTTGTATTAAAACACAATATGCTTTAATACCCTAACTATAGTAGGAGCCAAGTTATCTACTTTAAATTAAATTATCTACTTTAAATTGAGTAAAATTTGCATGACAATTATTAGAGTGTAGTTTTTGGTATTAGTTAGTCATTAAAATACTTATAATATAATGTACGTTTGAATAAAACATAACACAAAATTTTCTCGAATTCTTGAAATGCGGTCATTTGTCCGCATGCAGATGAGAGTCAAAGAAAACTGTACAAAATAAATTGTTTTTAGCTCTTTTTTTTTGAACTAGTTGATTAAGTAAATTTTGATAAAAGTATTACATTCCAGGGTAATAAAAAAGCTTAGCAAGGACCTAAAGAATGATGTGAGAAAAATTCACAAGAATGAATTCCAAGCTAAAAAAGTAGAGAAGCTCCTAAGAGCTATGCCAAACATGTTCGGCCGCGTAATGGCACGTTGTGTTCATTTCTTCGAAATCAAATATGAGCCATGTTATAGCTTTAGTCAATAAAAGCTAAAAATTGTAAATAGTAAAGCTGAGAAGAATTCTGAGTCAAAGAATGATCAAAGCTCCTCAATAAGAAAAAAAAAACAAAGATATTTTCAATATTTTGTATTAGCCTGACTTTTCCTATGTTCCAAGGTACAAGTTTTGTATACCGAATGATCGAGAAAATCCGACAAGATATGTTATTATTTTGCTTCTTTAGTCTGAATAAACTCTAATAATCTTAACAAGAAGTGTCATAAAATGATTTTTATGATGCTCGTGATATGCAACAGTGTCATTTTGTCATTAGCACCCAGAATTGGAAATGTTATTTTAGTCATACAGAATTCTGGCAATTGTAAAGGAATTGGATCCAAATTAAAAGGGAATTTAAGAAGGTCCCAGTAGTACTCAATTGAGAATATAAAGTACTTAAAATTTTTTTTCAGAAAATATACCTTTAAAAATTAAAAATAATCTAGTTAGCAATTAATTTTTATATAAAATGATATATCAGAAAAATCTTGGGAAGAAATGCTACAAGAAGTTGATTCAGTTTTAATCCCAACTTATTCCGTTCATCTTTTATTAAAGAAAAAACATGTTGTAGCATAGAGAAAAATAAAAATATTCTGTTCTTTCGAATAAAATGAGAAATAACTTGTTTTTTTCTGAAACGAATAGTTGGATCATTCAAAAGATGGGTTAACAACTCCAATTTTGACCTTATAACATAAAAAATTATTGGAACCCTAACTCTTTTTTTTAATACCAATAATTTGCAATTTTTAAAATTTTTAACTGATGTACTAACAATTTCTAATGATAATCTCCAGTATGAAATAACTTTTTTTTGAGTAGCGTGGGCCAAATCAAGACAATGTTACTCCTCCTCCTTCTTTTATGTTTTGTAATCTTTAAACAATTCCCAATCCAACTATTTTTAAACAGTATTCTTGAACTGATTTTTTTTTTTATCTGCGACGTTTTGTTTTAACAAAAATTTATTTTTGCCCATTCGATGAATGCAGTGTTGTATATGTATTTTTAATTTACTTATGTAACTATGTATATGCCTATACATACTATGTGTTGATATATCCACACATATCGTTGTGTTGAGTATACTTCATATTCGTATGTTGATCCTGCTTAATTTGTATGAAAAAGGACCCGTATAATATGGATATTTTCTTTAAGTTCATAGCATAGAATACGAAGATGGTTGCCTTCGCACCAACTTAGCCCGGGTCAATTTTAATATAACGAAAAGGAATTGTGTTATTTTTTTATCTTTTTATTTTTTTTCTAATATGCCAAGGTACATAGTTTGTAAATACCCAAAAAAAAAAAAAAAAAAAAACACACATACATAAGTATATATGTAAGTATTATATGACGAACGAAATAAAACTTAGTTCTCATACCAATTTATTGACCTTTTCATTTTGTACTTAAACTCATTCTATAGCAAATTTCATCTTTTCTTGCATACTAAACGGACATTCAACATCATTCGTTAGGTCCTTTGTTTTCGTTTGTCCGTATATCAGTTACTTTCAACAATTTTACCATTTAATGTACAAGTGTGCGTGGAAGTAGTTGTGTGTATGAATATTAGTTTATTTTTATCCTCCTTGCTAGATAGAGGATAGAATAAGAAGACAACAAATGTAGCAACAACATTAAAGTTTCGTAATAGAAATTATAGAATCGGGCAGAATGTACATTTGGAAACTAACATCGTTATCATTCGTTCAAGTTAAGATGATAGCAATGGTCGAGAAGATGTCCGGGAATATGTTGGTGGTATTGAACGAAAGAAAATAAATGACCAAAACTAACGAACGTACGTAAATAAGCATTTGTACTTACAGATGCAAGTACGAATGCAAACATACTCACAAGTTTGCACATCCATACACATAACGTAAATGTACATTCAAACGTATGAATGTACATTAGAGTGATTCCAAAATTTTAGATTATCTAAAATTATTGAAGAGGATAATATTCATAATGTATTAAGAAATTTGGTACTTTAAATTAATATATTGTTTCTGAAATATGACGGACGTGTCCAACATATCCAGGAGATGTGTTTCTAGATCTAGAAATTACAACTAGGAACTAAAAATTAGACTAATTCCAAAAAGCCTGATACATTTTTAAAAATATTTTTATTTAAAAACAAATATAAAAAAAAAAATTATATGAAATTTACACAGAGAAAAAGAAAATCATTAATTCATTTTTTTTTATAAATATTGTCAATAGTACATGACTTTTTTCCCAAAATGTGTTTAAAACAATAAACATTATTATACTTACGTTTTATGGAGTCCAGCAAATGTTCCAAATTTCAGCTTCTAAGTAATTCTTTTAATACGGTGTATTCATTACTGGTGGCCTATTTTTCCTCTCTGAATATATATGTTTTTCAATAATTCTGTATTTCCCTTAAATGTTTCAGTTTCAAAATTTTTGGTTGATACAATCACAATATCCAAGTTTTCTGACATAATTAAGTCTTAATTAATGCCCTATTACTTTTATATTTATTATTAGCAATCCTTGTTAAAAGATAAATACAAATTGGGTTGTTTTATTTTTCCTTTACAATTTTCTTTTGCTATATTTCCCATTAGAAAATAATGAATAAGTACTTTGCATTTAACATAAGTTAAATAACAATTTCTTTGATTCAAATTTCTTGTTTGTTGAGTAGAGCTTCTTCCTCCTTAAATCAAAGTACTAGTACGTTGAGTCACTGTTTTTATGTATACTATATTTTATGTTTTGTTTCTTTTTGTTCTTTTAAATTAACGTACGATTTCATTGAATGAACGTACAAGTTCATTAACTTCAACGAAAATTTTCTTTTATTATTAAAACTTTAAACGTATTCTTTAAATCAATGAGCTAATACATTGAATCTAGGAACTGATTTATTTTATTACGGAATAAATTTAAAGAATGGTCACTGTACCATTCATAAGTGCGTTGAACATTTCACTGAATTTCAATGAATATTTTCTTTGAAACAACGAACTCGTAAGTTGAATTAGTGAATTCTTCAAAAAAGTCAACGAATTTCATTCAACGTACTTCATTCATTAAAATTACTTTTTTTTAGTATATATTTACTAAAATTGAACTTATATTGGGTGAAGGAAAATTTTCTTAAGACAAAAGACAAAAATTTTCAAAAATTTCGAAACTCCTCATAAATTTTCCGAAAAAAACTCGTTTTGAAATTAGTTCCTCTACTAAAGATTTGGCATCTCTCGCAATTTTAATTCAATAACAGATTGATTTAGAAAGCAGAAGGACTATATTTTAAACTATGTTAAAATATTTTATATATATTCAAAATAAGAAACGAATTATTCAACATTTTTAAATATATTTTACTTTTTTTAAAAATTTTGAATTTGATGCATAATTTTTTTTTTACTTTTATTTTTAAGAACATACATATTTGTTTATAAAGTTTAAATGCTATTTCGTTTAGAATAAAATTAAATATCTCTATAATATCGTTTAAAACTTCCAAAAATTATTAAACATTTTCTAAATTTTATTAAAAAATTCTTCATATATTTTAAGGATGAGTATTTTTTATTATTTTTATTTGGTGGTTACTTTTTGTGAAAAAAGCAAGTTATCCTAGATAAAATTTTATAAATTCTACAGTTGTTGTTCAATTTGAAAATACAAAATTTTGTTATGTTTACAACAAAAATGTCTTTAAAAATTATTGCATCGTTGTATACGCTTTCATAAAAAAACCTATAATAATAACTTTTTTTTAATGCTGTTCAAAAATTTGCTGTTAATATTTGACCAAGCGTAAAGAAATATAGAAATATATACGGTTGAAAGGCCTGCTTTATCTACTTCTCAAAAGAGTTTAAAAATAAAGAAATTAACAAAAGATTACGGAAAAATTAATACGGGAACCTACAAAAACAGTTTTTGGGCATAACTCAAAATTTCGGGGCTGGATTAGAAATTTTTGAAACTGATTTATGATGTCCTCAAGAAGGCTATGTCGTTTCTCTAGTGACCGCCAGCAAAAAACTTGCCCATCGTATTGTTTGAAAGTAAAAATTATTTGTTAGCCGCCGGTTTTTAAAAAGCAAAAACAGCTTAACCTGGGTATGATTTTGAATACACTAGTTCCCACCATATGGTTAAAAATCATTAAAATCTACACATTTCTCGAGGAAATTTTTAAACTTTTTTTACAAATTAATGAAAATTGAAACAATTTTTAGGCCTTCTTGATTTTATTTCATTTGAAAAATGTAAAAAAGGTTTAATAGTTAAGAAATTATTCATAAATATTATGAACTGAAATCAATTAAAATAAATTTTCATAATTATATACAAACTGTTTTAGGTACAAATTTAATTTATAAATTTAATTACTACATTAAATGTTTAATATATACAAAAGTGTCCCGTTGAAAAAATTGTGTAGAAAGACCCCTCAAACGAAGCGCATTAAATATAAAAAAAAAAATTTTTAAATTTTTTAAATTGATCTTCAGTTCCCTACAAGCGAATAAAACCCACGGGTCTAGAACATTTTGTAAAAACAAGTTATGAGTTTTGTCTCGAAATGACTATCTAAATCTCGTAATTTGGGTCTGTTATATAATATATATATATATATATATATATATATATATATATATATATATATATAAATAAATATATATATATATATATATATATATATATAAATATATATATATA
Organism: Protocalliphora azurea; assembly: GCA_932274085.1. NCBI lineage: Eukaryota > Metazoa > Arthropoda > Insecta > Diptera > Calliphoridae > Protocalliphora > Protocalliphora azurea. Next base: position 98,282,802 of record OW026519.1, on the reverse strand, counting down.
TATATATATATAAATATTTATATATATATATATATATATATATATATATATATATTTGAAGTTAAAGAATAATACAACTGATTTGGAAAATAATCCCAAAAATGAGAAATGTTTTGTAGTTACAAATTCAGATTAGAAAACTTTAAAGAAAACTATGCCAAAAATGAGGGTAAAATTTGCTTCGACCTTAATTTCGCTTAAACAAAAAAAATATAACCTACTCATATTAGCGTATTTTTTGTCGAGATTTTCAAGGAATATTTATATGTAAAATTTTTGTACACTCAAATTATAAATGAATTTTTGGCGAATTTAAAAAAATACAGAACGGATGAGACTAACTGCAGATCTTTTTCCGCGACCGCTAAGAACCTGTGCTCCTTCAAATCACCTCAAGAACACCTCAGCTCTTACCATGTGAAGTTTAGATATCCCCAATGGTTCACAAGTTACAAAATTATTTCCAAAAAAGTCATTTTGGGACCACTGTGTGATGTTTAATTACATTTTCCACCAGATTATTTCGAGAATTTATTAAGAAAAATTAATTAATATTGCTTGTGGATTCTGCTTATTTTAAAAGTTTTACACTTATTGTAATTCTAAACAGGTCATCCATTGTGATTGGATTGACCGCAATTACTAGCCATTGCAATTGAGAGTTTACATGTAATTGTAATTGAAAAACCAATTACTCATTACTTGTAATTGCAGTTGAAAAAAAAATTACATATAAAACAACTTACTTTCTTACCAGTTATGTATATTTTCTTAATGAATTACTATAAATGAATTCTTAATAAGTAATATGTTTTCTTTGGATGGCTTCACAATATTGATAAAAAATTTTAGCGATTTATTTGTCAGATTATGTTCCAGATGTCCTTTCAAGTTGCGATTGTAACTTAAGAATGTAACGATATTAAAAATTTTGCACTTTTCGACACCTTAATAAAAGATGAGTACACATCTATAAGTAGTGGATACATAATTATCCTTACAATAACACAATGTTGTCCGAAAATATAACGGCGACTAAAAAACATTACATTATATGTAGTTCAGAATGATTGTAAGACATTTTTTCATAGTCACTGTACGAAGCAAGTACGATGCTAATTAAGCGAGATATATCATATAACTCATACCGTACAGTTATATTTGGCTCCATTTTAATAAACTCCTTAATATGTTTGAAACAAATTTTACCTTTTTTTATTTTTCTCATATTTCTCTTTTTATAGAAAATTCGTCAGTGAACAAATTACTAATATCATAATTTGCACAGATTTTGTGTCGAGTTGCTTGAAAATGTAATAAGTATTTTTTTGGGTTTTATCTCCTTAATGATTATAGAAAAATAAATACATTCAAATAAGAACAATAATTGAAAATGTGTTTAGTTTTTCACCCTTTAATAAATAATTTTAAAAATATCTTTACACAGAAAAAAATAAAAATCGATTTCAATTACGAAATTGTTCACGTCAACTAAAATTTTGTTTGATTTTGCTCCAATCATCAAAACGATAATATTAATTGAGTGAAAATAATTGATTGTTTGTATAAATTTCAATTAATTTTTTGATCAAATCAATAATATTTTTGATTGAAATTTTTATTAAAATTAATCAAATAAAAATATTATCTTGGAACTAAAATGTTTATTGCTGAATTATATGTATTAATCAATGTATTATATAAATACATAATTTAAATACGAAAGTAAGAAATATGAGGAACCGAACAAATTTAAATTGCCAAGAAAGCAAGTTTTGTTCTTCGGCTCATTATTCTCAAATGAAAGCGATCATCAAAATAGAGTCCAATAAAAGAAGAAGGTAGCGCCGCCTTTAGTACCTACACAACAATGAAAAAATCGAAAATAATTTGTTTTTAACAAAAATAGCAAACATTTTTTCACCTTTAATTTTTCCAAAGAGTAGCCGGGCACACTATATAGCTTTGATAGTTTATTGATAACTTCCTGCACACAATGGCTGCATCATCTACGATAACACTAAAATGATTAACAAATATATCAAACATATATAAACCTATACTCACCAAATAATTCACAAAAATTCGCATATTTAATACCATTTTGCGGTATAAATTACAAGTCACAAAGAGCCATAATTTTTAATTTACTGCTGTTGTATGAAATATGTTATATTTTTTTCAAAACATTTTTATTTTTCCTTTGAATGTTAATTAAAATTATAACCAATTAAAAATTTAATTTAAATAATTATTAACATAATTAAATTTTAATGTAAAATGAAATAACAGATTAATTGAAACAAATTTTTATATACTTTGTTATTGTGTGGCAACTGATAATGTCTCCCATTTTTTTAATTACTTTCACAATCTGACGTATATTTGTTAAATATTAATACTTACTGGATATAAATTTGCAACAGCATTTTGGAGCGGGAATCATTCCATTTGCAGTTAGTAGCATTTGATTAGTGTAGTAAACCTTCCAAAGGATTTCCTATGCAAACTCCTTACACTATGCGGTGAAATCTAACATAAATTCAAGAATTTTATTAAAATTGCTAACCAAATTGCCTATCAATTTTACCTTTTTTATATAACTGGTACGCCGGATGAACTTTTTAACTTTGGTATCCCTTAGTGAAATTCAAAGTCAAAAATTTCTTTAGAACATTTTAAACCGTTAAACTTACAATTTATTTGTCTTTCATGTCGTTTTTACAACCAGGCTGCATTCGAAATTGACTCCTTATGAAGAGAGATAGACCACTAGAAAGTTTTTTCGACTTATGTAAAATTACTCTGATAGTTGATGCTCACAAAATAAATAGCTGACTGCTATTTGCAATAATGAAATGCTATCAAATGCAGTGAATATGATTCCTCCCCGCACGATTATCATCAAATATGTTCATGACTATTCATTTCAATCGGGCAGGAATTTTTTTTATCGGTTATCTTCTTTTGTTTACATTAAACGATATCTATACGAACTTGTCTCTGATGTTAAATCTGTAAGTGATGACCTCTTATTTCAACCAAGGCTATTCCTGCCCACAAAAAGTCCATTAACCAACAAATTACACAAAATATATGAAAATTTTATTTTAGATTATTTTAAAAGACCTCAAGAAATTTGTTTACCTTTCGAAAAATTGCATAACCAATTAATAAGTTTATTAAAGTAATTAATATCTTAATTAAATTTTAATATAAATATAAGCAACATCGTTAATTAAAAAAAATTAGGTAATATTCTTTTCCGTGCTGAAAACTGTATGCCATTAGTAATTTGAGTAAAAAAAAATATAAATAACTCAATACATCGAAAACATATGTTTTGAAAATTCTGTCATAGAAATAATTAATTTCCTCACACACACACACACACTTCAAAAAAATAAAGTATTTCAAAGTATTTCAAAAATGAAAAATTTTCAACTTTCAAGTACGGAAGTACGTAAATATAATTTGACAGTTTTTTTTTTAAATTTTTTCGTTGAGTCGGAAAAATAAATTTGTAATTCTTTATTTCAATTGCAAATTATTTTAACTTGTTATGTTTATTGTTTTTTTTTTTTTTTTGCTCTCCCCTTTTCAACTTATTAAGGTGGGAATCAATTAGTTTATTTAATGGCTTCAAAATACTTTTTAATTGACTTTTATAATTAAAATCCCTACGTCTTTGAAATTTATGTTTGTATTTATTTTTCTGACTAATTAACATTTTACTAATATCAGAGATTTTTCGTTGCCAAGAATTTTTATGACCGACAGGTTATTTTATTAAACGCTTCTTTAATTAGTTAATTGAATTAGTAGCATTTTGGTTAATATTCTGACACTTAATTTCATTTTCTACCCAGTTTCTGATTGCTGACCAATCTGCGCCATAATACAAGGGAACTGCATGTGTCATGTTTTGAACTTGCCCAGAAATAATGCAAGATATAGATACATGGTCCGACTGCAAAACATTTGGATGTGTCTCAAGGTTCGAAAAATGGAGACACGAGTTAGATAAAAGAATGTCTACTGTAGACGCTTCAACAGCGACTATATTCCTTTAAGTAATAAATGTAGTATCTGGATTCAGGGCAATGGATGTAGAGCTCTTTACCAGTCGAATTATTTGACATACAATTCCATTGTATATATTGGACATTCAGATCACCGTAAATAAAATAGTCGTAAAATAGTATTAAGTAGTAGTAAAATTGTCATGCCTTAGGCATTTCAATGCATAACATGAACATTGTGTCTGCTAGTTGAATTATATAGCATATGTTACTGAGACCCTATTGAGTGTTAAGTTTACCAGTGGCCAGGTCAATCAGGCATAAAATTCCCACAGGGGTGTTTTGAACCCAGTCCCTCTACAACCGTAGCAATAAAAATAAAAGTCATAACAAACGGAAACTACCACCATAAATAGAAACCCACCGCACAGTGGGGTCAAACGCAAATTTTTTGGTAATAAATCTGAATCTCCTAAACTACTGGTCGGATCAAATTGAAATGTATGGAAGAGTTGTAGAGGAGGACCTAAGCTTTCAGAAAAATCATCTTGTAGTCACCCTGTTATAACACAAGATAAGATACAGGGTGTCAAAGCTGACTACCTCGAGTATGTAAAAGTTAAAAAAAATCGTAACTTGTACAAATGAAGTCCGATTTTTTATATTTCTGGAAAGTGCTTGGCAAGATAAAGAAAAAATAAACTTACTCATCTAAGTTATCTCTTACAGTTAAAAAGATATTTACGCTTGAATTTTGAATTTTTGATTTTTTGGCACGACTTTCTTTCGTTTTTCGGGAATAAGTCCGGAGGTATATGAGGTAAAAATTTTTTAAAAATATTCTGTAATTTGCTACATATTTCAAAATAATATACTGAAAGAATTTTTGGATTATCTCAATTCGTCTAGACGTGAAAAATATTCAAAATCAGCACTCTGAAATTTTCATGAATAATGGCTATTTTTTTACAAAAATATAGTACAATTCATTCACTTTTTTCTCAAAGTTCCGTTAATAAAAAAATTTCTTCCTTATTAATTTCAAAAGATAAGGCTTCACAAAAGGTTAATAAAGAAATTTTGAATTGATTTAAGTTTGCACCCTACATCCAGCATTGGCCGAAAATTGTCAATTTTAAAAAATAGTTTCATTTTTATCGATTAATAAAAAAAATGTCACACGAGCTTTTTTAAATTTGGTACCCATATTTTTTATAAAAATAGATTTAGAATGATTTAACACTAAAGTGCTTCCCGCCCGGCCAAAAACGAATGCAGGAGTGGAGATTTTATGTTAAAAGTCAGTTTTTTTAACGACTATTTTTAAAAGCATATTAAAAGCATATTTGCATAATATTTTTAATATTATTTCTTATGTAATGTATAAAACACAAATCAAGCTTTCATTCCTTAAAAAATCAATAAAATAGCTCCAATAAGCTATTTTTGGTAATTTTTCAAAAATAATTTTTTTTTTTTTTAAATATCAGAAAATCCAAAAAAATTTAATTTTTTTAATACAACTCCACTAATTTTGCAAATATTTTAAAAATGTTAAAAGAATATAAAAATAGACTTATTTACCAATTCAACGATATATAAAATGTTGATATAGGTCATTTAATAATAGTAATATAATGGCCTCAAAACTACCAAGTCACGTCAAAAGTTGCAAAATTCACTATTTTGTTCCGTATTTCCATATGTGTGTATACGTAACATTTTAGTTTTCTAATGTATTATGTAGGTATATATTTGTTATTATAAAGTAGTAAATTCTTTATTTGAGTAATGTTTATTTAATTTGTTCTATATATTTACATACTTATTATACATATATCCCGTATATTTATTTTATTAAGAATATATTATCGAAGATATTATTAGAGATTTTCTTGAAAATAATCAGAAACATCAAACGTTAGCAAATTTTTAACTTCCTTAGCTTCGGAATCCTCTTTTTCTATTTCAAGAGTGATTTTTGGTAGCCATCGTGTTCTTATAGAATATATAACTGGATCTGATATTAATAAATATTCCATTAAGTCCATATTTTGCGCTATTTTCGAACATTTTCGGGTATTGAAGAGTCGGAAATGTTTAACATCTTTATTTCGGGCTTCCTGTGCTTCCTCTGTTAGCTCTCCCAATGGCAAAATACTATTTTCTATTATTTCTTTACCATGAGCCAATACTTTGTGAATTGTTGGAGTCATTGATTTCCAGGGGTATGTAATGTTAAGTAGTTCTTTAGTTTCGTAAGCAATAATTTTAAATTTGTCCGCATTAATTTGTTTTTTGCTATTAATGGCTGCCAATATAATCTTAAAACGCTTCAAAATATTTAAGTCAATGCCTATGCTTGAAGATGTGAGTTCCGGATTTTCAAAGAAACGTCTTGCTGTATTTTCATTATTTGAGCTTCCATAGCCATGTAGAGCTTTATCAATTATTAATCCGAATTGTTCTTTGAATTCTAATTGAATTCTTTTCTTCTCCTTTTTTCGTAATTCGTGAAGTTCTAAATTGTTTTTTACTGTACCATTTTCCTGCCCGGGAATATTTCTATACTTCATATCATATGCAAGATGTAAGCAGAACTCCAAAAATCTTATCCTTGTGTGGAGTGGTGATATTCCAAATTTTAAAGAATTTTTATTAACAAAGACTTCAGAATTATCCTGAAATTGTGAAATCTCGTATTGGTTTCTTGATAATCCTAAATTTAATATTAGAGCTAAAGCATCTTCAGAGGTAAAGAACGATGTTGATTTCGGTGTCACTATGCTTTGGATTATCCGATGTAGTCGATTGGGAGAAGCTGTTGGTAACACATCTATAACTTTTTCTACTTCCTTTGGTTGCGTACGTATTACTAAAGCTTTAAATGTATCTTTTATTTCGGCATTCGTATGTGAATTTAGAATAGATTCCTGTTTGGTCCTCTTTGTTCTTAGCTGAACTTTATCGTAACTTTTTTTGGTCGACCCTTTTTCTGCTTTCCGATGAAAATTGGTATTTCTCCCTCCAACCACTCTTTATTTTTCTTCTTGAACTTTGGTATTGACCAATCTGAAGCTTGCATCCTTTTTTCGTATGATTTATAAAAATTTTCGAGCTTTAAACTGTCTTCTGCAGTAAGATTTAAACCAAAAGATACTACTGTATCAATGAGTTTTCTTATTTTTTCTGGACGATTTATAATATCAGATAGATTGTCCCAGATTACTTTGCAAATAGAAAAGTGCTTTAATGTAATCTCCAAAATGGCAAATTCACTAATAAATCTGCATATTTATAAGGATACTTATATATAGAAAAAGAATAATTATATCAGGTAAATGGTGACAGGCAAAAATGAATTAAAAAATTTAAATTTTTGCTCAAAACCCCCAATTTCATTCAGTTTATTTTTATGACCTGTAATGTTAAACAGGTACGTCAAAAAATTGTAAAAAAATCATTTTTGTTATAATACATTAATTAAGTAGCTAGGTAAATTATTTAAAAACTTAAAAAAATGTAATAAAAAACGAAGGAAAATATACTTATTTATGTATTTAGGTAATTTTAAAAACCTTTTCAGTAGAAAAAAATTATGAACACTTTAAATAAATTCATTAATAAATATTATTATCTCGTAACAAAAATAAGCAATGCAGTTGAGTGTTACGTATACACACATATGGAAATACGGAACAAAATAGTGAATTTTGCAACTTTTAACGTGACTTGGTAGTTTTGAGGCCATTATATTACTATTATTAAATGACCTATATCAACATTTTATATATCGTTGAATTGGTAAATAAGTCTATTTTTATATTCTTTTAACATTTTTAAAATATTTGCAAAATTAGTGGAGTTGTATTAAAAAAATTAAATTTTTTTGGATTTTCAGATATTTAAAAAAAAAAAAAAAATTATTTTTGAAAAATTACCAAAAATAGGTTATTGGAGCTATTTTATTCATTTTTTAAGGAATGAAAGCTTGATTTGTGTTTTATACATTACATAAGAAATAATATTAAAAATATTATGCAAATATGCTTTTAATATGCTTTTAAAAATAGTCGTTAAAAAAACTGACTTTTAACATAAAATCTCCACTCCTGCATTCGTTTTTGACCGGGCGGGAAGCAGTTTAGTGTTAAATCATTCTAAATCTATTTTTATAAAAAATATGGGTACCAAATTTAAAAAAGCTCGCGTGACATTTTTTTTATTAATCGATAAAAATGAAACTATTTTTTAAAATTGACAATTTTCGGCCAATGCTGGATGTAGGGTGCAAACTTAAGTCAATTCAAAATTTCTTTATTAACCATTTATGAAGCCTTATCTTTTGAAATTAATAAGGAAAAAATTTTTTTATTAACGGAACTTTGAGAAAAAAGTGAATGAATTGTACTATATTTTTGTAAAAAAATAGCCATTTTTCATGAAAATTTCAGAGTGCTGACTTTAAATATTTTTCACGTCTAGACGAATTGAGATAATCCAAAATTTCTTTCAGCATATTATTTTGAAATATGTAGCAAATTACAGAATATTTTTAAAAAATTTTTACCTCATATATCTCCGGACTTATTCCCGAAAAACGAAAGAAAGTCGAGCCAAAAAATCAAAAATTCAAAATTCAAGCGTAAATATCTTTTTAACTGTAAGAGATAACTCAGATGAGTAAGCTTATTTTTCCTTTATCTTGCCAAGCACTTTCCAGAAATATAAAAATCTTTTAAATCGGACTTCATTTGTACAAGTTACGATTTTTTTTAACTTTTACATACTCGAGGTAGTCAACTTTGACACCCTGTAGCTTATCTTGTGTTATCACAGGGTGACTACAAGATGATTTTTCTGAAAGCTTAGGTCCTCCTCTACAACTCTTCCATACATTTCAATTTGATCCAACCAGTAGTTTAGGAGATTCAGATTTATTACCAAAAAATTTGCGTTTGGCCCCACTGTGCACCGTACAGTAGGAGGAAGATATTGCTCCACTGTCGCCCTTCCCAACCGTGGTCACCTTGTATTCTGCATACAAATTTTATCAGTGACCCCAAGAACCCGCCCAACCCTAAATTATGTTCTACTTAGATATTATTTTCTTTTATATTAAGTCATAACCTAGTTTATTAAAAATATAATTAATTAAACCTATCTAAATTACACTTAAATTTATCAATAAAACTGTAAATATATAATTTTTTATGTAAGTTTTTAAATTCTTGTTCTATCTTTTTAAATATACCTTTTTTTCTCTTTTTACTTAATGTTATTGATAGGTCTTTTAGACAATATTAAATGAACCCTGAATTGCAGGAAATATATCTATATAAAATCTTGGTTCTTTCCTTTTTTGTTCACATACATTACACTTAGCAAAAATAAAAACAACGTAAAATCACTATAATAAGTTAAAAAAATCAAATTACCACCGCTGTATTCTAGTTATGATTCACAATTGTTTCTTCGTGATCGTTTCTAAACGGGAAAAGGAAATGGAATCAATAATTGTTTCCTATTTCACTACAAGGGATATCCACTATTTGCTCACAAATTCAATTTTTAATATGTTGATAAAAATGTTTACTTTCCTTATAACCCTAGAATTGAGAGAGCTCCCTAAATTCTAACTAAAAACTTCTATGAGTAAATCTATATACTGTATAGCTTTACTTTACCAGTCTTGATAATTTGAATGCCCTATCTAAGATGGAATAATACACGAGACAATAAGTTTACAGGTATATAAAACAACACAACATAAATATTATAAATAACTTAAATACTAACATAAATATGAAATAAATTATTCTAAATATTTTTATTTTTTATTTTTATATCTTTGTGTCAATTTCCTTTTTTTAATGTATTTTTCCTGGTTGTATCGACTAAACATGTAAGTACTAGATCTTTTTCTTCGTTTTCTACACTATTTTATATTGTACTTTAATTCAATTGAAAATAAGCGTTGCGGCAAGTATTTGTGAACAATCTCATGATTCTGAAGAGTTTAATGAAGAATAGTGTATCATATATGTTTTGGATCTTAAAATTGAGGGTATACGGAGATATATAACCTTATACAAATTTTACATGATGTTTTTACTAATATTTATCAGATAATTGCCTTTTTTGTAGCTAACTGTTCACAGATTATCTTTATAATTTAGATTAGATTTCATTTGAATTTTGATTTTTAAATGTCATGAAAATTTTGTTTGGAATGCATTGAATTTTTTTATTGTAAGTACAAATTTATTTAGTATTTACACCTATGTATTGCGTTTAGCACAGCCAAAAAAAAAAAAAAAAAAAAAATAGATAAGCAAAAAATTTGGCGATAATAATATTCCCGTTACGTAAGATCTTCGCGATTAAATGGTATAAAAACAAGCTTTTTGGCACATAATTCACTTCATATATGAAGATGGATTTCATATATAAAACAATATAGGATACAAATTTTACATTCATATTTCCATATATGATAAAATGGTCCATATATTAAACCATATATTTATATCCGTATATTGCAAATAAATCCATAAGCCCATATAAAACAATATATCATCATACATTAATTATATATAAAAATGTATGACCATTTTAGCTGCCCAGCTAAAAAATATATGGATCATATATATTTACGTATATTGTGTTCCATGTATGTTTGAATCCGAAAATATGTGCATTCATATATTTTTTCGTATATATTTATATTTTTCTGTGTATTTGCATTTGAATACAAAATATATTTTGCTTCAATAATATACTTTTAATAATTATCAAACAATCAAATAATCAATAAATTATATAAAGAATTTGAAATAAATTAGATGTTGGCTTTAACAGATTTTTCAACTTAAATACTTCCGCATAACATATTTAGCTTACTTTTCGGGAACAAACGATCGGCACGTCATTCCTTCATTAACAATAACGCCTCTTTAATGTAGCAATAAACAAAATTGCTAGGCAATGGTTTTTCCAGATCCAAATGTATTATTGTTCTTTGCCTTTGAACATTAGGTAATACTTTTTCATGCAAAACTCGAATATCTATAATTCAAATTTATTTGATTCAAACAATATTTCGCATAACTTCTTTGTTTGTAAATATTTTTGATCAAATACAATAAACAAACTACATAATCCAATTTACATGCATAGATAATTCCACACTTACATTTTTTTATAAGGCAGAAGATTTTTAACGATAAGTCACACAATTTTTTAATTAATTTGGAAATATATTTTGTGTCAAAAACATAAATTTCAATGTTTTATTTATTAATTTATTTTTAAATAAAAAGTTTAAATGAGCCAAATACGATAAAATTTTTTTAGTAAGTAAGATTACTATATTTGTAATTTAGATGTAGTTATGTTTAAAATCACACTCCACTGTCGCCCTTCCCAACCGTGGTCACCTTGTATTCTGCATACAAATTTTATCAGTGACCCCAAGAACCCGCCCAACCCTAAATTATGTTCTACTTAGATATTATTTTCTTTTATATTAAGTCATAACCTAGTTTATTAAAAATATAATTAATTAAACCTATCTAAATTACACTTAAATTTATCAATAAAACTGTAAATATATAATTTTTTATGTAAGTTTTTAAATTCTTGTTCTATCTTTTTAAATATACCTTTTTTTCTCTTTTTACTTAATGTTATTGATAGGTCTTTTAGACAATATTAAATGAACCCTGAATTGCAGGAAATATATCTATATAAAATCTTGGTTCTTTCCTTTTTTGTTCACATACATTACACTTAGCAAAAATAAAAACAACGTAAAATCACTATAATAAGTTAAAAAAATCAAATTACCACCGCTGTATTCTAGTTATGATTCACAATTGTTTCTTCGTGATCGTTTCTAAACGGGAAAAGGAAATGGAATCAATAATTGTTTCCTATTTCACTACAAGGGATATCCACTATTTGCTCACAAATTCAATTTTTAATATGTTGATAAAAATGTTTACTTTCCTTATAACCCTAGAATTGAGAGAGCTCCCTAAATTCTAACTAAAAACTTCTATGAGTAAATCTATATACTGTATAGCTTTACTTTACCAGTCTTGATAATTTGAATGCCCTATCTAAGATGGAATAATACACGAGACAATAAGTTTACAGGTATATAAAACAACACAACATAAATATTATAAATAACTTAAATACTAACATAAATATGAAATAAATTATTCTAAATATTTTTATTTTTTATTTTTATATCTTTGTGTCAATTTCCTTTTTTTAATGTATTTTTCCTGGTTGTATCGACTAAACATGTAAGTACTAGATCTTTTTCTTCGTTTTCTACACTATTTTATATTGTACTTTAATTCAATTGAAAATAAGCGTTGCGGCAAGTATTTGTGAACAATCTCATGATTCTGAAGAGTTTAATGAAGAATAGTGTATCATATATGTTTTGGATCTTAAAATTGAGGGTATACGGAGATATATAACCTTATACAAATTTTACATGATGTTTTTACTAATATTTATCAGATAATTGCCTTTTTTGTAGCTAACTGTTCACAGATTATCTTTATAATTTAGATTAGATTTCATTTGAATTTTGATTTTTAAATGTCATGAAAATTTTGTTTGGAATGCATTGAATTTTTTTATTGTAAGTACAAATTTATTTAGTATTTACACCTATGTATTGCGTTTAGCACAGCCAAAAAAAAAAAAAAAAAAAAATAGATAAGTAAAAAATTTGGCGATAATAATATTCCCGTTACGTAAGATCTTCGCGATTAAATGGTATAAAAACAAGCTTTTTGGCACATAATTCACTTCATATATGAAGATGGATTTCATATATAAAACAATATAGGATACAAATTTTACATTCATATTTCCATATATGATAAAATGGTCCATATATTAAACCATATATTTATATCCGTATATTGCAAATAAATCCATAAGCCCATATAAAACAATATATCATCATACATTAATTATATATAAAAATGTATGACCATTTTAGCTGCCCAGCTAAAAAATATATGGATCATATATATTTACGTATATTGTGTTCCATGTATGTTTGAATCCGAAAATATGTGCATTCATATATTTTTTCGTATATATTTATATTTTTCTGTGTATTTGCATTTGAATACAAAATATATTTTGCTTCAATAATATACTTTTAATAATTATCAAACAATCAAATAATCAATAAATTATATAAAGAATTTGAAATAAATTAGATGTTGGCTTTAACAGATTTTTCAACTTAAATACTTCCGCATAACATATTTAGCTTACTTTTCGGGAACAAACGATCGGCACGTCATTCCTTCATTAACAATAACGCCTCTTTAATGTAGCAATAAACAAAATTGCTAGGCAATGGTTTTTCCAGATCCAAATGTATTATTGTTCTTTGCCTTTGAACATTAGGTAATACTTTTTCATGCAAAACTCGAATATCTATAATTCAAATTTATTTGATTCAAACAATATTTCGCATAACTTCTTTGTTTGTAAATATTTTTGATCAAATACAATAAACAAACTACATAATCCAATTTACATGCATAGATAATTCCACACTTACATTTTTTTATAAGGCAGAAGATTTTTAACGATAAGTCACACAATTTTTTAATTAATTTGGAAATATATTTTGTGTCAAAAACATAAATTTCAATGTTTTATTTATTAATTTATTTTTAAATAAAAAGTTTAAATGAGCCAAATACGATAAAATTTTTTTAGTAAGTAAGATTACTATATTTGTAATTTAGATGTAGTTATGTTTAAAATCACACTATTAAATTTTCATAATTAATTGAAATAAAGCATTAACCCCACTACATCTACGACTGCTATTCTGATTCAAATGTTATTAAATCTAAGGTTTTTCCCCAACTGGTAAATAAAAATATATGAAATCAAATATAGTTTATTATATGAAATCAATCACATATGAAAAAAAATCCATGTAAACCTATATATTACGGAAAATTAACATACATACATATATAATTCAATATATGGTAAGATCTTCAACATATATTTTTGTATATGAAATCATATATTCAAAATATTTTCGCATACGAGTGCATACTTTTTCATACATGGAACCGTATACCAATATATATGTAATATATATGTTCATACATGGATCATGTATAATAATACATGATCATTTTTACCTGGGTGGGTATTTAAAATATTTTGTTTTGATGAATTCACTTATTTTAATCTAGTGTATAACTGATATGTTATAAAATTTTATTATATATCACCACTGAAAATGCAAAACAATATAACATTTTAAAATGTGATTTTTTCACGGAATATGCTCTTTTTTTCAAACTTCTTATCATGACAAAATTGCAGACTTATACGTCCAAAAATAATGACTATAATAACGAAAATTAAAACAACGTGAAAATCGGCTTAGACGTTACCTATTGTCTACATTAGGCAAAATTTTATCAAAACAAACGTCAAAATCAATGCGAATATATACAAGGTAATCTTAGTTAAACAGCTGATTATTATTTTGGTTGTTACAGTTGTCAAACTGTATATATAAAAAACAATAATGAATACGCCTTATTGTTGTTTTTGTGCAACTGTTGTCACCTTCCACAAATTCACGTTAAGTTTGACGTTTATCATGATAAAAAAATCTCTAATGTAGACACTATGTTAAAAACGGCGGGGCTCGTAAAAGTTCATCGGCATATCGGCTAGCCGCCCGTCGCGCCGATACGCCTTTGTTCTTTTCATTTCTCTTTTTTGTGGACCAAGCAATACAGTTTTTTTTAATGATACTTAAAATTAAAATTGTCCAAAAATCAGTTGATAAACAAAATTCTTATACGTAATGGTCAAAAGCAAAAATTATGTCATATTTGTTAGTTATATTTGTTTACTCAGAGCTGTATTTTTGTTAGGGAAATAATTTTAATTCAAACAAAAATTACATAAGAACTGCCTTTCAAAAATCTTATTTTTGGATTCAAAATCTTCAAAACTTCCCAAGGTCTAAAAAACTTCAATAATAAGATAAATCTTCACATATGATAACACTACTTCTACATAAGGTCTCTATCGAAAATAATTTTAGGAAAATAATACTTTCATAAATTTTATATGAATGTTAGTATCGAGAAAATCCAATGCCGAACAATTAAATTTAGAAAAAATTTTGTACAGAAATATGTATGTATCCCAAGTTCATTAAAAATTATATATTTTTTTTAAGCTGTTAGAAAATTAAAAATTTTTCTCAAGAGAAGCAGAATAGGATAGAACAATTTTATTATATTTTTAGCAGGGACAGAAAATAACTGTTACTTTTGAACTTTTAAGCAAAGAATGCAGTAGCAAACAAATGTCGGACAACTGCTTCAAATACATCATTGAGATCTTTAAGGACTCTACTTTCATTAAGTTATATGCTTTTTAACATTTTGATTTTTAATTTTTGAGCAGAAATAAAAACTATTTTTGGTTTTTATTTTTTGAACAAAAATAACTTTTTATTTTTTCGAGCAGAAATAACTGTTATTTTTTGATTTTTATTTTTTTCGAGCAGAAATAAAAGTTATTTTCGATTTTTATATTTTCGAGCAGAAATAACAGTTATTTTTTATTTTTATTTTTGCGAGCAGAAATAACAGTTATTTTGCGATTTTTATTTTTAGAGCAGAATTAGAAGTAATCTTCCGGATTTTTTTACCTTTCTGTATATAATGGTACTTTTCTAATTTTTAAAAATTGAAGAAGTAGATTTGAGAGTAATTAATGAAAGAGTTTATTTCAAGAAATTAAAAGTAGAATTGAAAAAAGTTTTTAAAATGCATTTTAAAAAGCGTGTTTCGATTTTCTTATAAAATTGATGATTTTATAAGTAAAATCATGAATTTTTTCCAGGGACCGAAATAATCATGAGCAATATAATAATAAAAATCAATTAATTATTATTTTTCGATTTTTATATTTTGGTTAAAAAATTATCTTTTATTATTTTTATTTTTTGCTCAAACTATAATGATTATTTTTTGACTTTTATATTTTGATTAAAAAATAAAGATTATTTTTGATTTCTATTTTTCCATTATAAAATAAGAGTTAACTTTTATTTCTAAAAAATTATTTTGTTTTTATTAATAATCATAATCGTCCCAGCAAAAACTTTGATTACCATGTAATGAGTTAAGAAACTAATATAATGGCACTACTTACACATTAGCTGAATAATAATAATTTAACACAGTGATGACATTAGAGGAAACTATTTACCTCATATTATTAAAAGTAGTCATTACTGAGATGTCACTACAAGAATTAATTACTTCCAAGCTATTCAATAACTCATTGATTTTAAAGTATTACAGAAGTCATTTTTAGTGAAAAGAATAGGAGCTAGTTACATTTGAAGTTACAATAAGTAATTAATTTATTTAATTAATTTTCTTTTATTTTTATTTTAAACGTAAAAAGAAAATTTTATAAACTTGAATTACAGATTTCAAAAACATAACAACAACATGGCTTTTTTAGCATAACAATTAAAGTTTTTAAGTTACAATTGTGAATATTCATATACACATACATATATACATACATACGTACATACATATATACATTCATACATACGTACATACATACATACATTCATATATATATATATATATATACATACTTACATACATACATAGGTATACGTATACTCAAATTTTGCCTTTTCATTTCACATATGAAAATATTGAAGTGGTAGACTGAATTAAAAAATCAATAAAAAAGTAGCATTTTCAAAAATTTTATCGTAAATAAATAATTACATACCGAGTTATAAATAAGTAGTTACTAAACTATTTCTATGTAATGCAGAAATGCTGCTGTCATGGAAAAATAACCACATACATTCGTAACTACATGTAATTACCAAGTTTTTGATGGGGTTATTTTATAATCGAAAAATAGAAATAAAAAATAATCGTTATTTCTCATCGAAAAATAAAAGTAAAAAAATCAAAAATAATTTTTATTTATTCAGTTTTTTTAATCAAAAAATAAAAGTTTTTTGCATATATGGAAGGGACATAAAAAAAATTAATAAAATTGTTCCACAACATGTTCTTAAAGTTGTTGAATCATATTTATTTTTTTTTTTTTTTCAAAAAAATTATATTAATCATTATTTGCAGTCCCTGATTTCTTCTTATTTTATTTTTATTGTTTTTTATTTTTTTATTTTTTGATCATTTTGCCGTTTTTCCTCTTTGTTTTTTTTTTTTTTTTTTTTGATGTTTTGTTCAATTTTGTTATTTTGATGATTTTTTCTGTTAAAAATTAAAAAATAAATGATATAATTTGACTTTTATGATAAAAGTCATAACAGATACAGCCCCTGATATTTAGTTCTTGGAATACTGGCTATAACCTGTATATGAATCTATGTTCTCCAACCTGTGCTCTTATAAAACTTATACATTTTGAAACTTATAATTTACATATTATCATTGTCTAACTAATAAACGGACATTGTGATTATGTATTTTAAGATATAAATAATTTTCGGTATAAGGGAAGATAAACAAAAAATATTATGATATATAATATACATATATGAGGAATTCTCTTTTTAACTCAATTGTTTAATAAAAAATGTAGGAAATGCACATTTTTAAGTATTTTTATTTCACCTTTTCTTAAATAGCTACATAACATATTTAGGAATTTTTGTAAAATGTCAAATTCTTTTAATAGTAAATAATTTTGTAATTTTATTTATTTTTCCTGGGTTTCCGAAATTCCAAATTTCGAAATTCTAAATTTCCAAATACGGAATAAAAGTGAATCTTTCGATAAAAATAATTTTTCTAAATACTAGTTTTATCAGTTAATGAAAAATATTTTTTATTTTATAAATCAAAAGGTATCCAAAACTACAAAATATAATATTTATTCTAGAAATTATTTAATTATACATAATGAAAATTTTTCGTATTTTGAGTCAACTATATTTTGGAAGATAATAAAACTATTTACACATAAATTATCAACGATGATAAATATGTAAAAATGGCAATTCCTCAAATAAAATCTTAAGAAAAAGGTTGGTTGAAAATATGCATAATTTTGTAACTAAAAATCCTTAAAAAAAGTTTTTTTTTTGTAAGTTCATAGATAAATCTTGTTATTGTTTTCTTAAGTTCTTCTTTTTAAGATTTTTTGGAAAGTAGAAGAATCAAGCTTGTTATCCATATACATTTGTATAAATGTTGGTCAAATACTGAAAGAAAATCTTTAAACAACAGAATATGAAAAATGAAATTTTTCATGTTCTAGTACTATTTATTATAAATTTTTCTACAAAAGTCTACGCAATGATATAATATTTTTTAAAGACTTTTTTGTAGGCATAACAAGATTTATTTTCTTTCTATAAACCTATTAGTCTCCATTATTGTTTGTTGAAGCTATTTAAAAAATTATTGCAAAGGAAAATCATGCCAATCTTAAATGATAGAAATATCATCCCAGTCCATCAGTTTTACTTCAATAAAAATCACGGAACAGTTGAAAAAGTTATTCGTCTGACTTGATTATAAAATCTTTTGAATTAAAGAAGTGTTGCTCTGCCATCTTCTTGGATGTAGCGTAAGCTTTCGGCAAAGTATATTAAACCTTGGTTTAATATATAAAATTAAATGTACCCATAAATTGCTCGAGTCATATCTATCTGACCGATCATTCAGAGCGAAGAATGATAACTTTGTGACAAGAGAATTCGAGGTAAAAGCAGGTATTCTACAGGGCAGCGTTCTGAGGCCTACTCTGTATTTAATGTACACATCTGAATTGCCAACATGCGATGAATTTTTTCTTCTGCTGATAACACAGCAATAACAAGTTCACATGAAAACCACATGTAGCTTCTATTAAACAAGTCTCCATTAAACAAGTGGACACTTGGTCAAAAAATTGGCGAACACGAATGAACGTGTTCGCCACCTGTTAAGACCAATGATATTGTTATTCCCCAGTTTGATTATGTCACATGCCTTAGTATTCATTTGGATAGGCGACTTACATGGCGCCATCATATAGAAACCAAGAGAGTTGATATGAAATTAAAAGCTTCCATCCATCATTGGTCAAGCAATAAACGATCAAAACTCAGCCATGACAATAAAGTCATCCTGTATAAAACCGTATAAAAACCAATTTGGGCAACATATGGCATCCAATTGCGGGGACAGCCTGCAATATCAAAAATTTTTAGAACTATGACATCCATAGGGATTTAGATATAGCACTTATGAAGGATGAGTTTAGTAAATTCCAAGCAAAATACATAGTAAAATTTCAGAATCATCCAAATCCACTTGCAAAACACCTTGCAGAAATCCAAACATGTTCAAGGCTTTGAAGAAATGATCTACCACCCCGCTAACATTAGGGTCCACTTATTCCATTTTTGCTCTCGTTAGAGAATAATTAGATTTAGCTTTAAGATTTAAATACTTATTGTAGGGCCTAAGAATCAATAAATAAATAGATATATTTATATCAAAAAAAAAGTACATTTTCTTTTCAATAACTAATTTGTTTGCCTAAATTTGGCCGATCTCTGGTCCCAATCTTGTATTTTTATTAGTTTTAAACATTCCATTAAATTCTAAATATATCGTAAACTTACTTCTATTATCTTGTATTTCGAATTCTTCCAATTATATACTTACGGGAAGCTGCGTTAATGGTGTCAGTCCATTTCAAATATATATATATATATATATATATATATATATATATATATATATATTATATATATATGCATTATTTTTTTTCTGATGGCATAATAAAATCCTTTGTATGAATATAAAGTGACTCTAATGATTTTGTGCAGAACAATTGAACAAAAACATTTTTAAGTGACTTGTTATGTCCAGGGTCGACTTACGGGATCCACGAACCTTAAGTGAGGACACAATTGGTTTGCCCTTTTCTGGGCTTCAAATGTACAGTGTATCTTTAATAATTCAGTGTTTTAGTTATCGGTAATAATATTTTAGTGTTAGATAAATTACTAGCAGTAATTAGCTAATTCGGATTCTATTACTGGTAGATGCCGGGTTGAAGATTCGGTTTCCTCTGGTATTATGTAGCAAGCGGGATCGTTTATTTACGAATACGGATTAAATAATGCAATTCCTTACAAAGTAGATTACAAAATTCAAACTTAAACTAAGGAGAAATAGTCAACCGAATGCCAAAACAGGCGACCGTAGTAGCTGTGCCGAAGCAGACAACAGAAGTTGCTGTGGCAAAACTAACAACCGAAGTTGCTGTGCCAAAACAGGCGGCCGAAGTCGCTGTGCCGAAACAGTCAACCGAAGTCGCTGTGCCAAAACTAACTACCGAAGTTGTAGTGCCAAAACAGACGACCGAAGTCGCTGTGTCGAAGTAGTTAACCGGAATCGCTGTGCCAAAACTTACAACGAAGTCGTAGTGCCGAAAAGTCGGAGTAAAGCCTCTGTGTCCTAAACAGACAATTAAATACTGTGCAATGTATCCCCCTGATGCTCGGACTGGATCCGAGTACCGAGAAACAGTGTATGATTTCATAATATCCGATGTCTTGGAGTAAGGCAGATTATATTGTAAATAAGCTGTCTTTGTTTTTGGCAAATTTTTCTATCGATCGAATCGCAACTACTTCATCCAACCTTAGAATACTTATGAGAAAAATTCCTTCAACTGAGTGAGAATTATTACTTCTCAATAACCATAATGTAAATATGATGGTTCGTACGTTGATGTAGTAGTGTGAAATAATGTAGTTACAGACAAGTTAAAGTGTCAAATGTTAATTGAGTAAAGACGTGTAAAAGAGTGTAATTAATATAAATATTATACTTATGCACAAGTTTATGTAGCTACTAAACTTTGTTACAAAATTTCTCAATCTCAATATGAATATAAAGGTGAGACTTGGTAAATTTTGTACTTCTATAAACAAAACAAAAAATACACTTGGTAGTTGGGAAAATTTGTCGCCTATTCTAATGAATATGCCGATTATTTAAAAAACCTGCTGAATCAAGCCAATTTCCCCAATGATGTAATTGTAAAAATGAATGCAGCTGCAAATTCTAATCCGAGTAACAATGGAAATACAAATTATAAATAGGAATTATTGGATGTCGTGTCCTATCTTATAATGTCGCTAATCTTGATAAAAGTGTTACTTTTGGAAATTTTATAACATATAAAAAATTTCATATATTATTCCTATGTTTTGCCAGACAAACAAATTTATTTTCTCTAATTTTTTTAAAAATTAATATTGTGATGCCTTTAATTTTGGTTCTATTGTCAATTACCTTGAATCTTGCTTAAAATACAGAAAATTGTTATTAAATGAATTTGTTTAGTTACTTTTTAATTTTGAATTTTTTAAAAAATATAAATATTTGTACTTAGTACTTTTGTTAAATAATTATGCTGTAAATATGTATACAATTTCACTTTATGAATTATTTTTAACAGCTTTAATTTTGCCAATCTGGCTCACAACTATATGTTATGCCAATTATAGATCATTATTTACATTTGAACAAAATTTTGTTATTATATTTGTAAATGAATCTATTAAATAAATAAAAAATAAATAACCACCACATATTATTATACGAAAATATATTTTATTAGAGTTTTTTACAAAAAAAATCAATTTAAAATTGTAATCCTTTTTTAACTCAAGTAAATATTTTTTGGACCATAATATTTTCATCTTTCGAAATTTTTTGTTGCGCCTCCACATTTGCATAAGCATTACAAACATCAACTAATTATTATGTGATGTGCCTTAGCAAAATATGTTTTGACAAAAGTGTCACGTTTTCAACTATCAATGACATTTGACTTAAATTTATAGTCTTGTTCAGTTATATTTATCTATATATAGAAGATTTGGAAAAAATTGCAATTTGCTATATAAAAATATAAAAACAAAAAGTGCAATTTTTGTGTAATTTTCAAAAAGTTCATAATTTTTTTTATTTAATTTATTTTTAATGCTCCCTCGATTTTATTGCGTAAAATAAAAAAAGACTAAATTTACGTAGTAATCCATATTATTCTGTAAGAAACTATGAATGTACCTCGTGAAAAACTGTCTTTTTTAAAAATTTTCGTTCTTGTTTTCCAAACTTTGAGAATTTCTGCTGCTTTAACTATTTCAGGCAAATCAACGATATATAGCACAAAATATGCATAATTACAACAAGCATAGATTTTTATTAATAATTAAAAAATTTTTAATAAAAATGTATTTTTTAAATGTTATCAAAATTTGACTACTTTGCTGTTGAAAGTCTACATAATAACAAAGAAGGTGAAGAATTTATCCACAAGGAGCGATTAGTTTATATAAGATCGAATAAGATCAAACAGTATAAACACGCGAACAAAAAGTGTAGAATAATGAGAAAAAGTTAAGTAATTTTTAGCCCATTTTCTATGATTTTGATTTTTGAACAACAGTCATGATTATAAATTGAAACCTGTAGTGCTGAAAATTCGCACTCTATTACCTTCTAGTCTTGTGACTTATTAAGGAATAAAGTAATACCAAAAATTTCACCAATCGGATAATATTTAAGGGTCGATATAATTTCCGACATTTTTCCATATAATATTAGATGATGTGAAAAATGTCGTACTATTACGTTTTTTTCTTTTTTTTTTAATTAAAAAATTCTGAAAGCGTACATATATTTTTACAATTATAAATTTTATATATCATGAAATCGATGAGACGTTACATATGAAAAATACTATAGGTCCTCAGATTTTGTTCATATTTAGTACTTGTATGACGTATCTATTTAAGTTTTTTGAAATTTCAAAAAAAAATTGCTATTTTATTCACGTTTTTAATTTCGAAAAAATTAAAATATTTCACATTGTATGTAATTTTAATTATACATATATTTTGAAGTTTAGGTCCGATTTCATTGATTCTAAAGTCTTTAGAAAGGCTAATTGCCTCTTTTAATATCAGAATTAGAAAAAAATCAATTTATAAAAAATGAATTTATAATGCAAATGATTTTTTTATTTTTTGATGCATTATTGAAAACTTTCCCCCCCTTCGAGTTTTAATATTTTTATTTCATATTAAAAAGTAATTTATTGCTTAAACAATAAATTTGTTATAAATGGTCTTTTAAATTAAATTTTTTGTGATTTTTTTTTTTAAACAAAAGTTTGATAAATTTTATTAGCCTTACAGAAAAGATATTTAATGAACATGAAGAAAATTAAAAGACATGTGGACAAAAATTGTACTTTTTTTTGTGTTCTTTCCTGTAATTCATGATATAAAAAAATGTATTTGCTTTTTTCAATTTCTATATGGACTTGTCAAATTATAGCGACCTTTAAATTTTGTCCATTGGAAGGCGGGGAGCCTTCTGGAATTAATGTTTTTAAATTTTTTGCAAATTTGTCCAGTCTAATGTATATACAAGTATTTATGTGTACATCAACAACGTCGGTCCGATTATTAAGGAATATAAATGCATGCTAACGAAAAAAACGAAGAATAATATGCGAAGGTATGCACAAAACAATAGAAGTAGAAGCGTACGAGTTTATACTTGGAAATGTGTACAAAACGAAGGGACCACCAAAGAAATCTACTAACGAACGAACGAAATACACAATATTTAATGAATATACATTTGGTGGAATGGATAAATAAGTAGATGGATGGCTGGCTGCCTCGATGAATGCCTAAGTGAATAAGTAGGCAAACGCAAGTCATAAAGACTGCTAGTAAACTCCCAGAACGAAAGTTCATATTGTTTTTGTTGCTTGTCAAGCCTAAGAACATTTTAGATGTTGGTAATATGGACACAACATTCATTTGCCCAACTACCCAACTGATTGTTAGTTGATATTCAGCATGTTTCTATACAAATACAATTACAATAACTATTTACAAAGACATTACCTACACATACATAAGAAAATAAAATTATTCAATATATTTGTATGTATGTGAATATGTATTTGAATATAGAGTACATAGTATGTGGATTGCCTGTTTGGATAAAAATGTGTGTAGATATGTATATAAAAACACATGTCTACGAGTCAAATTTGATAAAGTTTATATTTTTCTACACAAAGGCGTATTTTTTTCTTTAAATTCAATAAAACAAACATAATATTTTTAAGAAAATGTGTATATATAAAAAATCCTAACATGCTTTAAAAACAACGTCAATTAAAAAAAAAATAAGCAACGTTAACGGATTCTTTTGTGACATTCTAAATTCTAAACTTGAATAGATCTTAAAATGGAAAAACATAAAAAACTGGCTGGAAATAATTTATTTTAAATTTCTCTTATAAAGGAATTTATTAAAATAATTTTTAATCGTTCTAAATTCAACTTATGATCATCTGTAAAATAAATCTTCAAAAGTTTACATATATCAAAGACTAGCGTATAAGCCTGACAATGCCAGGAAAAATATTATAATAATAAAGTATGCACAAACAAATCCGAAAATCTTTTAAAAAAATATATGAACATGTTGACGCCTTTCCTCTCAATAATCGAAGTTAAAGATCTGAAGCCGTTAGAATTTACAAATTTTTTGAAACAAAAAAAAAAAATAATAAAATAAATAAAAAATATAAAATATACAAATTAATCGGCGTAAATGCGCTCCTTAATCGAAACACAGAATCTGTTTCCGATAGGATTTGGAAAGCAAATAATTAGTATAGCAAATTTAAACTTCGTAAAACCAAAACGACTTTGAAAAATATTAAATAAAATAAAAAATAAATAAATCCTCGTATTTCCGTGATAGAAATTTCAAAATCTTGGGATTTGTATGACGAATTGCTTTATAAATAAGTCGAATTTTAATTTTTTTACGTCATCTGAGAGCTTCAGAAAGCTCTGGAAAGATAAAAAATACCTAGGAAATTATATATAAATCCGCGTATCTCCGCTACCTGAAACAATTTTCAAAATCTGGCTCCGTAAAGAGAAAACATGCTTAGGAAATTATATATAGAAGATAGAAAATAACGATTATTCTTGAATTAAAAAAAAAAACATATACAAAGAGCGATCGCATAAAAGTGCTAAATACAGAGATTTAATCATCAGAACATGTTCTATCCATATACGGCATGATTTTTATTTTTATTAAAAAAATCAATTTTAACTTCTTTTAACTTTTTATTTTATTTCTAATTAAATAATGATTATATCTAAGTTTTATTTTTCTTCCTCACTAATTGATAAGGATTCAACGAAAACTTAATGGATAAGAAATCACGAATTCTGATGAAGTCCACAAACCAATACTAAATAGAGACAACAAGACAAAAAAAAAAAAATTTTAATTAAAAATAAACTTCAAAAATAATAATTTTTGAAGTTTTATTTTAAAACTCATAATGATATGAATCATCAAGTGTATGAATACTAGAAAATTTATTACATTTTAACATTGCTTTTGTTTATGCTACAACGCCGTGTTACGAATTTTGACTTTTTCTCTTGCACTTAAACGAAGTCATATACATCTAAAACTGCGATTTAAATATAATAATACGCGTAATCGGTTTTTCATTTTCTGATATTTTCTCGTTTTTACAGTACTTCAAAGTTTTAGGGATATACGTTTCTCAAAACTTGAATTTAATTATTTCTACACTATATTCTTTAGCAATATTTCATTCGTCAGGACGAAAATTTTTAAAAAAGTCCTTTAAAAATTTTATCTTTTACATCCTTGACAAATTTTAATAAATTCATGTGGAAAAAATATACGTTCAAGGCAGACGTTTACTTTATTTTATTTCGGTAGCTTTTTGTTAAAGATTATTAGGAATTATTGACTATTAATGTACGAAAAACATTACTGCTTACTACATATAAACATTTTATTTATCGATAAAGAAGTTAATTCTATAAAATTTGTCGATATTACATTTTACACTTAAAAAAATATATATATATAATCATTTGGATTATCATTATATTTTCAGTAATTTTAAGTGAACTATGAAAATTAGAATTAGATTTAAGAGCCCTAGCTCCTAATCGTTTACGCCTATTCTCCCATTCATATACTATTTTAAAATCTTTTCTTTAATCAACGTTTTCTATAGTCTTACCATAAACTTCATTATTTAGTAATTAAGAAAAAAAATCTTTTGTTCGAACGAGTTTTTAGCTAAGGTTCTATGGTGATTATTCAAATCAATATACTTCTTTAACCAATCCGATTGATAAAATTCAATAATCCTATGGATTTTCTTCAAAATCATTTCATGTTTACTGATCATGGAATGTATTATATAGTTTGTTTTATTATTCAAATCGGTTTTCAACTTTTTCTGTTAAATAATCCCAATTTCATATACTCTGCTCAAAATGGTAAATCATTATGATAATCATGCAATGTATTAGGATATTCTAAATCTACTTATAATATATATCCCAATGGTGAATCGTCTTCAACATTATCAATATTAAAATTCTCAATATCTTCAACCCATTTAAAATTTATATAATTAAGGTAGGTATTGTGATATTACATAACATTGAAAATATCATATATATATATATAAAGTTTTTGGCACATATTTTAACAGGAAGAGTGTTCAAATAAAAAATTTTATTCCAATAAAATGTTATGATATTTCAAAAATAAAAAATTGTTTTTGTATTCAACAATCAATAGTTCTTTAAAATGTACAAATCCGTTTTTTAATGAAACTCAGTGATCAAAAAATTGATTTTTCTCCATTTAAATCTCACACTGTACATCGGTTTTATTACTGTTTTATATAACAGAATGAATTTGAGAATACTTTAGTTTTATTTGAGTCTATCTAGATGCATGCCTTACTTTGATCTGCTCAGGGATTTGGAAATTATTTATTCAAATGAGAGGGAAACTTTTCCTGCGTGAAGTAAATGTAATATGGAAATTCGGGTGCTATCGCGGGATTTGTGTGCATATTAACAAAAGCAATATCATATACAAAAGTTGTTGAGTGAGTGGGTATGGGACTCGCATGCATATCTACCGTATATAATATATAAAAAAGTAGCCTTAGAATACTTCCTTGAGGTATCTATATATTATATAGTTTTTCATTAGCCTATGAATGCTCTGTGGAAGTAACTTGGTCATTTTATGTATTAGTCAGTCGTGACAGACTTTATCAAAAGCTTGCTTGCTACAAAAACTCTTTCTGGTGAGAGTTGTAATTCGATGCATTTGTTTAATGGCACCATGTTTTTTTCTGAAACCAAGCTGATGGTTAGATATACTGTTATTATTATATTTATGTTTTGCGAAACGGCAAAACTTAAGGTCTTACGTTCTCAGAAAATTTTTTATACGAGGACTGTTACTGTTTCCTAAAGATATTTTAGAAATTGTCTTCATCAAAAAATTTAATTTTACAATAAACAAATTTCATACAATGATTTTCTATAACTCGTTGTAGATTAATTGAAAAACATTGGGTATATTTTTTCAACTTGATATATTTTTCCCAAAATGAATTTTGTGTAGATTATTTTGCTAAAAATATATGACATATCGTAAATTAGAAAAATTCCACTAAAAAGTATTTAATAGAAAAGAAAACGTGATTATGAGATTGTTTCAGATGAAATTTGGATCTATGTGTATGATTCTGAAACAAAAGATCAGTCAACAGCATTACTACTTCAAAGTCTGCCCAACCCTGTAAAAGTTGCACCCAGTCGAAGAATTTAAAATCAAACTGTCGCTTGTTTCTTGAGAAATCTGGACACTTTGGTAATGTACATTTGGAGTATCATTATGCATTATCCAATATCAAAATAAATTACATAGTTAAATTATTCTATACTTGGAAATTTTGTTGTTGTAACAAAAATATATGTTATTTCAGAGCTTCAATCAAAGTGGAAAATTGTTTCAAACATATCAGAAAAAATATATTAACTGTAATCAATAGTACTCTAAAAAAATACTGCCATTTTTAAAACTAATTATTATTATTTTATACGTTTTTCTTAAAATATAAAATTTATAGTAAGCTTATTGGACAGTAAGACATCACTTGGGTGACGTTTTTACCAGGTCTACTACTTTTGAAGTAGTTTAAAGACCTTTAACTGCTTTCTTCATGATAGAGAGCAGAACCAGTGCTAAAAGCTGAGCTTGTATTATTTGGCGTGCAAATATTTACTAAATGATTAACCAATGCTTATAACTTTTCATTAGCAATTTTTTCCCATTAGCCATTTTGGAGGCGTTCGGGAGATTCATATGCAATATGATTATTGATTTAAATAAACTTAAATATATCGATCTTTTTTATCGACTGCAATTAATATTTAATAATAGGATGCTTCGTATGGGGAAATTGAAGTACTAAAATGGGTTTTTTTACGTGCTTTCCCCTCTCGGGATGTGTTTGAATTCAATTTTGTTTTCCTTGTGGGTAGAAGGAACTATTTAAGTATTAATGACAGTGAATTATTTGAGAAATTAGCTTTAGCTGAAAATTATATGTGTTTTAAGGCGTACAACGACTTCACAAAAATAATTTTCCATCTACTGCAAATGGACCCAATGTTATAAAATGAAATAAATACTAAATATTCAATATGTTCGTCAGATAGAATGAATCACAGTTGTTTTATAGAAAACTATCTGTTCATTGTATTACTTTGGAAGAGATTTTAATTTTTCTTAAATATTGTTGTTTCCTCGATTTTGAAGAATCTAACTTTCGACATTCAAATAAGGCAAAGAAGAGGTAAAATGTATTTTTTGAAATTAGTTTGAAAAGTTGATGGCTTGCTTTGGCTAGTCGTCTGGTCAATTGTACATAATAAACGCTCATGTGAATGTGTACATATTTACGAATATATTTTATTTTAACTTCATCCTTTGCATACTTACTCAAGTATCCTTTCGTGGTTTTTGCATACTACAAAACCAAACACCATGATGTTTAGGTAGGTGCACAAGGAATGATATTTAAAAATTCATATATACATATGTTTTTGTATTTACATCTACATATTACATACATACATACATACATGTACGCTATACATGCATAACTCCACGTAACAATTTTTATATGCATGTGTTGTATATATTTGTATAAGTGTAGTATATTTTATTCTGCAGCATATGAGATTAAGAGTGCATCAAAAGATGATGTTTTGTCGTAGTATATGGACCAAAGAATCTTACCAACTGCAATGCTCCTTAACAACAAAAGTTTCTTCTTTTTTCTCTTCACATAGTGACATACATAATTATGGGAATAAACAAACATACAAATGATTGTATGTATATTCATAAATATATAAGTAATATGTCTATATATAAACAACGTACTTTTGTAAGTAAGTTTGCATGTGTGTGAGATAAAATTCTTGTTGATATGCATAATACAGCATCTACTCACCCAAAATTATTCTAATGTTCAAGATTACATCAACTAGTATAAGACACGCACGACAAATATGCGAGTAAGAATTGAAAAGTTATAGAAGGAAAATAAACATTTACAATTTGCTAAACTAATAAGATGATACGAAGTAAAGCTAATATTGTATTTTTTTAAATCTGTTCGAAATATCGGCGTAGCTAGAAGAGAGTAGCTTTCTACAAATTGACAAGGCTTTTGCCCAAAGGAAGAACTCTGTTGATTTTTGCCTATTATTCCTTGTCGGGGCTGTCGTTGTCAAAATTTTCTTCAACTTTTAAGCATACAAAAGGTTGGATCACAAATTTCACCAACGTCTTGTGCTATATAAATATCGGTGTCAACAATTGACCACAGCCATGATAAAAGAACTGCTTCGGAAAATAGAATTAACGAGATAAATGCGCCTAATAGACCTTCATTTAAGATAATTGTTCCAAAGAGTATTTGTTATCGTATTGTTAATCAACAATTTTGGCCGAAAAATAAAATTTTTCGATAATTTATCATAATGATAACACTGCATTTATTCCAATGGCTTCTGATACAAATCCAAAAAACTAATTGAACTAAATAATCCGTTAAATATTAATATTTGTCCAAAAAATTATTACAACTCCTCAGCTATCTCCATCGAATACCAAAATATTAGAGGTATGAACACAAAGTTAAAATCCCTTTATTTAGAGAGCTTTAATATTGAGCATAATACATTGTACTTAATGAAGCGCGGCTCCGAAATAAATCTGATAAAGAAATTCATAATTCTGAAATAATGTGCAGTAAATTTTAAATTCATAGACGTGATAGAGTGAGTAAAGAAGGTGGGGGTTTCGATTTCTGTTTCAACTCTTTTTTCCTTCGGAAGAAATAATTCTTAACAATGATCAAAATATTGAATTTATCGCCGTATGTGTTAAAGCCATATTTAGAACTATATTTATAACTATATATACCTCCTGCGTCAAACATTCAAATTTATGAAAAACATACAATCCTGGTGACTTCATCATTGTTCTTGGTGATTTTAATATTCCAAACATTAAATGGTGCGAAATGTCCTGATTCATACTTTTTAGGCCGATAAGTAAGATCGGAAACATCTATTGAACTATTGGATGCTATTGCTGATTTAGGATTCTTCCATATAAATAACATAGTTAACAAGCTTGGCAAATTACATGTGCTTGTATTTGTTGATCAACCTAAAGAATTTAATATTCTTCGCATTAATCCATTATTAACACCTGAAGATACTTATCACCCCACTCTTGAAATAAGCATATATGTCGAAACAGAACTATCATTACAATCAAATGTAAATGATGAGATAGAAGAGATGGTGAGAAAAAGCACTTGGACCGTCTTGGAATACAAAGCAGCTCAATGGCTTCAAAAATTTGAAAAATAAACACTATAGGAAATAAAAAAAGTCCGATTTATTTATCAATTATATCAGATACTCCATACCGGGATCAGTTTAGAATTCAGAAAATATCCAATGTTACAATAATTATCTTTTTAAGGTGAAAAGAAACTTTGCAAATAACATAAAATAATTTTACCAGTTTGTAAAATCTAAGCGTCGAGGCTTTGGATATCCGTCCATGATGAAATTTGGATAAATCCCCAAATAATGCATATATTTGGGATATGTTTGCTGCTTTATTCTCATCCACCTATTCTTATAAATAATTACATCAACTTTCCAATTATCCATATCGAATTCCATCATAATAAATTATTCCACATTAGATAAATCGTTGACAGCTATTCAGAATTTAAATTATGTGATAAATTCGACCTGATGGTGTTAAAAGCTGCGTTCTTATAAAATGTTTACATTTTCTTATATCTCCAATAAACTACCTATTCAACAGATCAATATTTAATAGTAATTTTTATAAATTAGCTTAAATCCGGAAGCAGATCCAACATTTCCAGTTGTAGAGGTATTGCTACATTAAGTGTTATTCCAAAACTTTTCGAAAAGATAATTACTGAAATCTTTTGACATTATTTTATTTCCCCGTTCCAGCATGAATTTAGAAAACAATGTTCCACTACTACTAACCTTTTTGAGTTCACAACCTCAGTTATAACTGCGTTTGATTCCGGTTTACAGACACAATATATACAGATTTCAATAAGCCTTTTGATAAAGTAAATCACAATCTCCTAGTGTTCAAATTGGGTAAACTTGGATTTTCTCCTGTTTTCCGTAAATGAATTTCTTCATATTTAAAAATAGCTACCAATATGTATCATTTAGAGAATGTACATCGAAAACTATTCCTGTTTTTTCAGTGTTGCGCAAGATAGTCATCTCGTACCATTATTATTCCTAATATTTGTGAATAATTTACCAGCTTGTATTAAGAATTCTACAATATTAATGTATGCAGATGATGTAAAGCTGTTCCATAGCTTTAATTGTATCTTTCAATGATCCTTACTCCAATCATATCTTGACAATCTTTTTGATTGGTGTATGATGAATCTAATGGATCTGAATATAAACACATTATGTTCTACAGAGGAAGTCCAGTACTCTGTAGATACACAATAAATGAATATTAAATTGATCTAGTAAAAGAATTTTTTGATCTGGGTGTATTGCTTGGTTGTAATTAATTCCCACGTTTCATAAATCGTCAATAAGGCAAAAGGAGTTCTAGGCTTCCTCAAGCGCTTGGGAAGAGATTTTAATGATCTTTAGGTTTAAAAGCAATCCTGGAATATGCTTCCGTGGTCTTGGATAATCAATACGAAGTTCATATGAAGAAAATTGAATCGGTCCAAAAACAATTTCTCTTATTTTATCTTCGTAATCTTCCATGAAATCCTAATAGATAGAAAGATAGAATTCGTAATCTCAAATCGTCCAACTAAATATTATACTCCTTTAAAATATATATTTTCGAACTTTGATCCCATGGGATGTATATGCAATCAATTCAACAGTTTTTATCCATATATTGTGAAGTTATTACAAATAACCATTAATGTACTTTAAACCACTTGTATGGGAAATGTACAAAAAAAAATCGTTCTAAATATTAAAAAAAATAATGGTTTTATTAAAATGTCATTCATAGTTATTCAAATAAATATTTTTATTTGAAATTTTTTACTTTTTCACATAATTAAGCAATTTATAAGCTGAAAAGTGGTGCTTATGTGTATGTCTTATATGTGTGCTAGAGCCAATAGCGGACCAATCCTTTTTATATTTAGCAATAAAAATGTTGCGCACATATAAAATTTGAAAAAAATTCTATTCACATCTATTCTTAAGACCATATTTCGGGAGGATTTTAGTATATATTTTAGAATTAAATTCACCGTAATGAGTGACTAAATCAATATAAATATAAATATATGCAAAATTTGTTTAAGTTATCTTAAAAACTACCATCTGTACTATAACCAAAAATGTTGGTTCATATAAAAAAATCCAAAATTGCAAAATTTACCTTTTTTACTTGTTTGTGACCAAATTAATGAAGAAAAATAAAAAGTAACTTGTTTTTATCATTTCCTGAATTAAGGGCCATTTTTATGATATTGAAATCAATGTGCAGGATGTTCTTGAGAATTAAAATAAAAACAATATGAAAAATCGACATTCAAAAATATCAAAAACTTGACTTACAAAATATTCAAATTTGGCAGCCTATTAAAAGGACCAATATATAACGGTTTTAATAAGAGAAAAAGGCCTAAGACTTCAAAGGTAGCTTCTTTGGCAAAATTATCTAAATATTGTGTACCTACGCAAAACTAAAAAACAGTAGTAAATTCGGTGAAATGGGGTTAAAATTGAAGCAGGTTAGTATACAATATGGTAATCGATTATTCGACTTTTTGGAGAAACAGTTTTTCGAATAGTTTGAAGAGTTGGAATTTTGCTGTTTTTGAAATTTCGAAAAAAAAGGTTAACCCGTTTTTTGTAGATGTAAATATTTTTCTAAAAAACTCAACAAATCTTATATTATTAAAGTTAAAATTTGTTAAATAAGTTATTTTACGAAACATACTTTAATTAGCAAATAATAATTTTAACAAGCTGGGCACCCCACTGGAAAAGCTAATTCCAATTCGCTGAATTCAATGGTGCCAGCTGTTTTTCGTATTTAGCGCTCGTATTCGATATTACTATGGTAGTAACAATAATAATATGAAGTTATAAATAAAAAGGATATTATTTATGTAAGTTAAACATTAAATTGATTGAATATACTGCTATCATAAATTAAATCAAATTCAGCCGATCTTTAATGTATTTATATTTTTATCTCAAAAGTTGCTCATTGGTAACACTAGTTAGCTCACCTAACGAATTGTATTAATATTTTTTGTTAATTTAAAGTGTTATAATTTAACATTTAAGATATATTTGATTATAAGAAATCATTATTCAATACTTTAATATAATAGAATATTAATTTTTTATTTTGTTCAAATTTAACAACTAAATTATTAAATTAGCCTTTAAAAATGAAATGTCTCAAAAATGAGCGCTAACTTTTAAAAAATGGTTAGCACGATTAAATTCAGTAACGTCGATTTAGTTTTACCCAATGGGTGTCATCTTGCTAAAAAAGATAAATTTAATTTTCGAATACAGTGTATTCAATCTGATCTGATAACTGATATTTACTTAATATGAGGGCTCTCCCTGGACCCAACCGCCCTATTTGAAATTTGATATGAAAATTATTTCTTTAACTTTTTCAGACTCATTTTATTATTCGTTTAGATATGCGAAAATTAATATTTGCTTTGTATGGGGCCTACTTCTCCCCCATCCATCCAGTTCACCAATGCGATATGATATGATAGTAATTCCCACGAAGTTTGAGAG
Organism: Protocalliphora azurea; assembly: GCA_932274085.1. NCBI lineage: Eukaryota > Metazoa > Arthropoda > Insecta > Diptera > Calliphoridae > Protocalliphora > Protocalliphora azurea. The sequence continues at coordinate 98,248,356 of OW026519.1, read as the reverse complement.
CTCCCACTATAATAGTTCCTTAGATACTTTATATTGAATATTTACTTTTTATGGGGGTACCATTTCCCCTGATCCAACCCTTAAGTTATGGATGTTGATTAGAAAGTTATGGCTACAAAATTTGAAGAGTTTTGCTGTAATAGTTCTTAAGATATACGATATTGATTATTTTTATTACAGGGGGGGGGGGGGGTTACCATTACTCATGGTCCTGTTCCTATTTTCATTATAAATTTGGATGAATGTTTGGATCCGAAAGATATTACTGTAACATTTAAGTAAATTTTAAGACTTTTACTGTACCAGTATTGAACTTATCGGTTAACTAGTATTTTCTTTGTATAGGGGCCAACATTCCTCCTTCCCGCCATATTTTCATCTTAATTATTGAACTTTCGGGACCTTCGGGATGATGCTGTGAAACAAACAAATGTCCAAACATTTGATTATCCTGTAGCCCCGGTGTATCTCACTAGAGTCAAAACGAGGAACTGTGGAATCTTTTTTGGTGAGTACGTGTTCCATTGCGAGCTCAGGCAATTTTATTACCACAAGAGTTAGATAGCCATTTTTGTCATTTGCTAGTGCTAGTGCATTAGCTGACGACTTCGCTCTTTCCTGCGCACCCTGGGATGTTAATAGTTGAGAGTCCTTAAACTTAAGATGCTATTTGTCCCGATCCTCTTTATCGCGCTCATGTGAAGTGCCATTTGCCTCATTCTTGGTAATTTTATTGTGAATGAAGAGGACAGTGACGTATTGCTGCCTTAGAATAACTTTTTGACTCTTCTTTCTTCGTTTTCCCTTCGACTGGTCATCAGATTTGACGTCCTGTCAAAGAGACGTTAGACAGGGGTTTTGTGGAGACAGAAGGGTACTATGGCTTTCGCGCACACTGCGAGGATGTTTGATCAAGGTCTCTTGACTGGAGGCCAGAAAATCTTATTCTCTGGTTATTTTTATTAAAGTTCATATCCATGTAGATTAGAGTTTTAAAAAATTTTTTATTTGCGATTTTTTTTAAATTTGGGGTGTTCATTAAACCAGTCATCGTGAATTTTATCGGGTATAGATCAGTTTCATATCGTTTACGGTTCATGTTTTACGAACTTCTAAATTAAACAAAGTTTATGGTTAAATAACTTTTACGTGCATTATCCGATTTTAGCAATTAATGAATGAACTGGTATTTCTCTTATATATATTAATTTGTTAGAAAAATTGTACTGCTATAAACAAACTATTATAACTTCTGCTATAACTTGCTAACATTATGTCAAACAATATTTAAAATTAAAAAAAAACACTTTTCCATGGATGTTGTTGTGACTTTGTAATAAAGAAGAATTTCAGTCCTTTCCAATGAAATCTGATAATGCACATTGAAGTTATTCAAGCTTAAATTATGCTTATTTTTGACAAAAAAAAGCTCGAGGTGTCCAAATTTTGAGATTCATTGAATATGAACCATTAGCGATATGGTGCAGGTTAAGACGCCATATGAAACACATAGCGGAGTATACACTGCCTGCCATTTGAATAAGGAATCACATTTTTTTAACTTTAATAATAATTTTTTGCGCAACCAAATTGCAAGTGTTGGCTTTAGTTTCCTGAAGAAATGAAAAATATACATATTTTGTTACACTAAATTTATGCATTTATTTAAAGACATGTATTTCTGTGGTGTTATTTCGTGCGTTGCTTGAATAAGGAATTCTTTTAATATTAATCAGGAAGGCTATGATTTGAATTTCTTTCAATATAAACGGCTAGAAAATTTTTAATTTAATAGTTTCTAAATAGTTTTTATTCAAAATGGAACGTGGTAAGGCTCTTAATAACTCTGAAAAAGAAAAAATTCTGATTTTGAAATCTCAGTGTCAGAATCCGGTCCAAATAGCGAAAAACATTAATAGAGGAAAGACAGTTCTGTACAATTATTTAAATAACGTGGAAAGATATGGAAAAAACATGAAAGGGCGGAAGAAAATAGCAACAACTCTAAAAGAAAGACGAAAAATTCTTAGAATTGCATCAAATTCCGCCAAGTCGGTATCAAAAATACGTGAAAAAGTGGAGTCAGTGAGTGATTGGCTTGCAAGTAAAGCTTATGAAGGAGTAAAACAATTTGAGATGATAGAATCCTTAAAGGATGCAATAACGGAAGCATGGAGTTCAATTTCGCTAAATTACTTAGAGTCATTATAAAAGTCGATGCCAAATTGCATTTTTGAGGTTATTTCTAAAAATGGTGGCAGTACTCATTACTAATTGAATGCTAGAAGATAATAACTTTCATTTTTATAACCTAAAATTTAAAAATAAATTACAGTTTGCTTAGTTTTAAAATATTCTTTATTCAAGTGACACACGAAAAATTGCCACAGAAATACATGTCTTTAAATAAATGCATAATTTTAGTATAACAAAATATGTATATTTTTTATTTCTTCAGGAAACTAAAGCCAACACTTTGAAATTTGGATGCGCAAAAAATTATTTTTTTCTGAACTTTAGTTTAGGAGATATACTTAATTAAAGTTAAAAAAATGTGATTCCTTATCCAAGTGGCAGGATGTGTATGTGCTGACTTTCATTAAAACTGGTGATGGTCGGAATTCGAGCCGGGTCGAAATTTTTTGGAATTATACTACGAGTATCTAAATAGATTAATATGAAAAAAACGCATCTCAATATTTTCGAAATCGATTTTGCAGTTATACCTCTTTCAAATTACAAATATTGAATTAGAAGAAAGTCTAAAATATTTAAATACGCGAATATCATTCAAGATAACACAGGTTACAAATTAGGGTAAACTTTTGGACCAAAGTAATGAGAACTAGCCTTGATTTAATTTGGGGCGCTGAATTCAAATATGAAATCCGTTTCTTAAGATTGGTTCTAGTTTTTTAGTTCGCGCGTGTTGAGTGCACTCTGAGGCCATTACAACTAACTTTCACATTATTGGTATTCTAAACGTTAAAGTTTATTCTAAAACGTGAAACTGATCCTTGACAATAGAAAATACTTGGTTCGACAGCTATTCATTTTTATTCAGTAAAATTTAAATTACTGTAAAATATTTTCAAAATTTATTTTTTCCAATATCTCGAAAAGTAGAACCTATTTTGAAAAATTGAGTGAAATTTTGAATTCAGCGCCCCAAATAACATTAAATGTTAATGGTTGCTCTGGGCCAAAACATTGTATACTTGTATAATTACACTATGCGATAGTCAAAATCGGGATGGGATGAAACCAACGGGAAATGTTATATCGGTAAAAAAGAAGTTATACGTGTCCCGGCGTTTCGCTGGGTCACGTCTAGGAATCGATTTGAAGTTAGTAACTATCATATAGGGGAAATTGTGACCTTTGGTGCTCTTTTTTTTTTTTTTTTGATATAACTCGAGAACCACCAGTCCGATTTTGCTGAAACAAATTTAAAAAAATTAGGAATTACAATTCCTTTAATCTGTTCATACAACGTTTCGCTACATAAGCAACAGTTTCGCAGTTATAAATAAATGTATGAAGAAAAACACTATTTTTTGCCTAAAAAATTTAAATTTTTTATTTTTAATTCATAAAAAATCCAAAACGGTAAAAAAAGTGTCAAGTCCTATTACTTTCACGTAAAGTCACATAACCTTTAAACAAAATGAGGCATAGATCATGGAAATCGATGGACGCATTTCGCTTTTATTCACAATTAAGTGAAGGTATGAATTTCAAAAATTTGCTCGAGATATGCTCAAAATTCCTTGGAAAAAACATTGATGACTTTTTTTTATGATTGTCAGAATTAAAAAAAAAAAGTAATAAACAAAAGGTTATTTGATTTTTATGGTAGCGGTAACAAACTAAAAAACGGTCATAAATTTGCGTGGACAATTAAAAGCAAAAAAGGAAAGTGCACTTTTTTAATTATTTGGGTTTTTTCCGTTGGCTACCTGCATGATTTTTTTACACAAATTGCACCCACATTTATGAGTGGTCATGTTTTAGAACGTTTCGAAAAATTTAAAACGCACACGGATCAGGTTTATAGCCACCCTTAAAAGATGCGCGAATTCATAAGTACCTCTCAGCAAAATATTGAAACTTACGTAGTATTTATAGGTGTTCACTGATCGATTTTTGTCATTAAACAAGTGTCTCCGAACGCGTAAAGTACGGTTTGTTTAAAGTGACGAAAAAGTAATAAAAGTATAAAACCGAAATGAGTGCAGATTGTCCAGAAAATATCAATTTATTTTGTTATGTTTGTGGCAAAAGAGCTTTTTCAACAAATGCTGCATTACTCAATGAGCAAGTGGAGCGCGCTTTTAAACTTTATATTGATTGTGAAATAATTCTCGGCGTTTCGTGGGTCCCAGACAAAATTTGTAAAACGTGCTATAATGGTCTTAACATGTGGATCCAAGGGAAACGCAGTTCACTTCGTTTTGGTGTACCAGTGATTTGGGCTGATCCAGGAGAGCACAATTCCGACAACTGTTACGCTTGCGCAAACAAAATATGTGGAGTAAATCGTAAAGGCCTTAAACGAAGAGTTTACATATCTGTCAAAAGTGCACAAATACCTCTACCGCATTCGGATGAAATACCAATTCCACCGCTTCCAAGTCCTGACAGAGAAACTTCTTTTTCTATTGAAACAATGGATCAATCGGATTTCACCTACAAACCAACACCAGAAGCCGGCCCATCGAACAAAATAATTCCAATATCACAAGCAAGAATGGACAAGATTGTTGCAGAATTAAACCTTTCTCAACGTAAAGCAGAAAAACTTGTCCAGCTTTTGAAAGAAGGCAAGAAATTGGAGCCTAATGTGAAAGTCACCGGATATCGAAGACGACAATTGCTATTCCAACGGTACTACACACTCAACGAAGGGAACACATTTGTTTACTGCCACGATATAAAGGGACTGATGGAGGCTATGGCCATTAATTATGTCGCAGGTGATTGGCGAATGTTCATCGATTCTTCGAAATCAAGCCTGAAAGTCGTTTTGCTACGTAAATATAATAAAAAACCAAGCATTCCCATTGGCTACAGCACAGACATGAGCGAAACATACGATTCCATGAAAATAATTTTGGATAAAGTTTGCTACACTGACGGATCAGTTGTGATCTGAAAGTCGTGGCGATGCTAAGAGGTCTCCAAGGAGGCTATACGAAAAACATGTGTTTCTTGTGTCTTTGGGATACCCGATTTAAAGGAAACCAATACGAAACGCATGAGTGGCTTGCTCGAGATCCAACGGAGAAAGGACACAACTGCGTAAATGATACACAATTTCATCAAGGCCATTGTGAAGCAACCGAAAATTCTTGATTGTTTGGAAAATATTTTCCCACGAATCAGCGAAGCAAAATTGAAGGAAGGTGTTCTAAATGGGCCGGATATACGAAAGCTCATGAAATCAAAGGAATTTAAAGGTGCTTTATACGGTAATGATTACTTTGCGTGGAGGGCAGTGAAGAAAGTCATACGATATTTTTTGGGAAGTACGCGAGCACATAATTACCCCGCTCTTGTGACCAAGATGTTGCACTACTTCCAGAAAATTGGAGTGAATATGTCCCTCAAAATTCACTTCTTGCATCACCATTTCGAGTACTTCAGCAAGCAGCTAGCCTCAGAGTCGGATGAACATGGTGAGCGCTTCCATCAAGTGGCAATGCCAATGGAAAAGCGACATAAAGGCAAAAGGCTCGATTCGCTGCTGGCTGAAATTTGTTGGTGGTCGCAAAAGTCGTACGATCCCGACAATGAAGATGAAGAAGAAGAATATACAATGGGAGTTTCCTCCCATTTGTGACTTACCAAAAATGAAGTTAACTGACTGATTAAAAACAATTGATTTTTTCCACATGAAGACAGATCCTCATCCGATACAGACTCAGAATAAGTGGGCGAACCACCACGCAAGAAAGTAAAGGGCGCAAACAAACGAAAATAAGTTTTGCGTTCATCGATTTTTATAACCTATGTATCTATGTAATAACCTAATAATTAAATGTAATAATTTTTAATTTTACGTGTTAATAATTATAATAAATAATATATAATAAATATTATCCAAATTCATTGAAACATAAAATCAATATTCTTGTCAAAATGAGATACCTTCACTTAATTGTGAATAAAAGCGAAATGCGTCCATCGATTTTCATGATCTATGTCTCATTTTGTTTAAAGGTTATGTGACTTTACGTGAAAGTAATAGGACTTGACACTTTTTTTACCGTTTTGGATTTTTTATGAATTAAAAATAAAAAAATTCAACTTTTTAGGCAAAAAATAGTTTTTTTTTCATACATTTATTTATAACTGCGAAACTGTTTTATGTAGCGAAACGTTGTATGAACAGATTAATTGTAATTCCTAATTTTTTTAAATTTGTTCCAGCAAAATCGGACTGGTGGTTCTCAAGTTATGTCAAAAAAAAAGACCACCAAAGGTCACAATTTCCCCTATATGATAGTTACTAACTTCAAATCGATATATCTCGATTCCTAGACGTGACCCAGCGAAACGCCGATACACGTATAACTTCTTTTTTACCGATATAACTTTCCCCGTTAGTTTGAACCCTTTCCGATCACTGACCCCTACCATTTGTCGCACAGTGTTATTACTTGTTATTTGTATTTTTATTTATTTATTTATTTTTTTGTTTATTTATTATTTGTTTAAACTTTTTGTTTTTGTATTCGTAAAATGAACATTTTGAAAAAACCGACAGCACTTAAACCCAAAAAACTGGTTAAATAATAGAGTCGATCACCCTAGTATACAACCAACAAAAATATAAACCATTTTAGTTAATTTTTTTAAGTTTTCGTAAAATAGTCAAGTTTAAGAAATTTCTTCAATTTGATTGATTGATTTTAATTATTTTATAACAAGTTAATTTGAGGAAATTAATAGAAATAAAATTTAAAAAATTCTCTACACCATTTTATTTAATTCGGCAGAATTTTAGTTAATGTAAATTCGTTCCTTAGTCCCTGTAAACATATTTTTCATATATTAGTAAAATATTTTCTACAAATTTAATGTAATTCACGTATGTTTATTTTTTATATAATATAAATTACAAATTAGTAAAATTATATAGAACATAAATTTAAGGAAAAAATTCTTATCCAGATTTAAAACTTATATCAAGATGACGACTAGTAGGAAGTTAATTAAAACCCCATTTATATGAACAACATTCCAAGATTTTTCGAACATTTTTCTCTTTGGAAATTTTCATATACCCGAAAGAACCAAAATTTTGTGAAAACCTTGATACATAGGAGAGATTGGGGTAAACTGAAGCATACTTTAATCTTACTATAATAAAATACCAACTAATAATCTTTTCAACCCTCCAATGGAACTGTTATATAGAATGAATTGTTGTCTAACGTTTTGCATAAAAATAATAAGATTATCTTATTTGTTGGCAATATTTGCGGTATTTTTTCAAGTCAACAATTTTGGGGTAAAAAGGGAAATTGCAGGATAAAATGGAAATTATTAAAAAAAGAAAAATTTTAAGATATTTAGTATTTATCAAATATGTTTAAATGAATTTTGTATTTACTAGACCACTCGTATATCAAAATTCCATTGCATGAGTTTTATCAAACCTTTTGCATATTTTTACAGCATCCACAATTTTCGGGATTTTTAAATCCAGATTTTCTTCCTTTAATAAGCTAATGTTATGGTACGTTAGTTCTAGAAATTTTTAGTCATATCACTATGTTGTTTATAAAGTTATTTTCAATTTTCCTATGATTTACTACTTTTACAACATCATCACATCTTTCATATGTTTTATTAGATTTTCTTAAATATTTTCATATCGTTGGTGATTATTTACCATATTTTCAGCAAAATTAAAAAAAAAAAAAAAAAAAAAAAATGTTTGGGAAATTTTATAATTTTTACGTCAAGTAGAGGTTTGCAAAATTTTTATTACGTTTGGTACAAAACATTTATGCAGTTGAAATATGTGCAAAATAAAGTATCAAATTTTTTATTCACCGATTTAAAAAACGATCTTAATTTGGATATCTTCCTCAGAAACATCAGCATTTAAAGAAATTTTTTAAATATATTTCTTTTCTTGAGCGACGTTTCATGGATAAAATATAATTTAGAAATGTAGTGCAATAATGGCAAACATATGCCAGTAGTTTTTTTTTTTTCAGAAAAATTAAAAATACGCGAAAAAATTTAAATTTTCTTTATTACTCCATACGCCATATACAGTTTCCTACCTTTTGATTACTCTGCCCACATTTCACGCCCTTTTTAATATATCTGTGGCCAAAAGGAAAAAATACATAACTTATGCCATTTTCCATTTTCTTATTTCACTACATATTGTATAAATTTTTTACAAAAATATGTCTATTATTTTAAGAGATAGTGGTCTGTTTGCAAAACAACAAAATTCGTTTGATTTTACTTTTTTTCGAAATGTAAAAATTTCATAAATTAGCATATGTTTTTTTTTTTCATATTTCTTATATTAAAATTCATTATTGAATTTAATATACTTATTTGAAATATGCAGTATTTTAAGACAAAAATTTTATTTTCATAGTATTTTGGAATTGGAATAAATACATAATTCAATATATTCAAGTTATATTATAAAATTTCATTTTAAAAAAATGTATAACTTGAGTTATTATTTAAATAAAATATTAAGTTTATAAAGGGAAAAACAACACCACTACTTTTTTGCTATATTTTTCGATAATCAATATACAAAATCGATTTGAAAAAATACCAAATATTTTTGTATTAGTTGCGAATATATTTATACGGTAGATAATTCAAAATTGTATACCTACCACCTTTAATTACAATTTAGAACCTAAAAACGGTCTCTTTAAAAGTAATAAAAATCAATTATGTAGTTTTTCCTTTCCACGATATATGAGTCGTAATATTATGTTGTGCATATATGACACTTTAGAATGATTTCCAAAAGTGGGCCTTATATAGGAGCTATAGCTAATTATAGACCGATAGAGAAGGTACCACATCTCCACCCAGAGACCGATCCTGGTCCATTGTGAAACTCTAGACCGATACTTATAAAATTTCTTATTTTTTTTTCTACTCAATAATGCCGAATTCATCATTATTGCATTTTCGGAGCACCAACTTTCCAAAAAACCTGAGACCTGGGTTACATATGTATGTATGTATATATATAATGTATTCACACAATATACATAAAAAACTCAAGTAAATAATTAGTAGAAAATATTTTTTGAAATAAAAACAAAAGTATGAATAAAAAAACAATAATTTTAAATTTTTTCATACTGATATTTATTTTTAAAGATATTTGTTTTATCTTCATGATGGATATTTATATTAAAAATTAATTTTTAGGTTAGGTAAAAATTCAATATTGAATATTTTTATTTAAATATGTACCTAAAAAAAAAAACTTTTGCCGTCAGTTAGATTTAAACTTGGGCATAAATTAACCATTGACTAAAGTCGTACTCACAACACCATCTCGTACTTATTTTATAAGTGACAAAAACTTTTTTAAAATATCTTTTTTGACATTTTGTTAAAAAACAGAAAACTAATAGCATCAGAATGGGGTGAAACCAACAATCTTTCGCTTGTTAATCTAGCGCTCTAGTCAACTGAACCACGTGTTTTCAATATTACTGTGCTATTATACTATTGAGTACTTATTTATGTAATATCGACTACCAGAAAACAACATTTCAGTCCAATATCTCAAATGATTTTTGCGAAATGTGACACTGCGCATTGGTAAGCCAAGTTAAATTTAGTTTTCAATTTTAAAGTCAATATGGTCTAATGGTATTTAACTATGTGGCACGGCTTCAGCTTTAAATTTTGCAAAAAATAAAAAGGCACCAAAGTAAGAACGATTACAGCTTACCTTGTTGTATAAAAAACCCGACCATCCATACGCTTGGAACATTATGAGGAGTAGTGGCAACATCGCTTGAGAAGAAGAAATCCTTTAGATCTGAGCCAAAACTAAAATTCATGAAAAATGTTGTTTATCGTCTGACACTGGTCGGTTTATTTACTGCAGCTACAATAAATAAATAAGTTTTATATATTATGTACTATAGCTAAAAGTATGTCTCAATTTCTTCGAAATCGATTTTGCAGTTAAACCTCTTTCAAATACTACTATTTTAAAAAATGTAGTAAAATATTATTACAAATCGTCACTGAAAATGCAAAACAACGTAACATCAAAATTTTAAAATTCGCACTTTTGATGAAATATACTTTACTTTTCCCAATTTTTCACAAATTTTTAGTATTATGTCTCTAAAAATAACGATTATATTTTTTAAAATTTAAAACAAAGTGTCAACAAACGTACATCAAAAGAGCGTAATATCACATTTGTTAAATAATTTTAAACGAATTTAAATTTACTAATTACTACAGTTATGAAAGCTATTCAAAATTTTGGAAAAAAAAGTTATGAAAAAGAACTAATTTCTTCTGGATACAAACTTTCGAGAGCGGATCAATAAGTCCGTGACTTTTCGAACTTCCCTCGTAGTTATATGAAATGCAACACTATTCCCATCAAGTACCACCTGCTAATTTACTTTTCGTAAAAAATAGGATTTTTCGAGGTCCTTAAAATAGGCATTTGTTTGGTCAATAATTTCATCGTTGGAACTGAATCTCTTTCCACCGAGCATTTCTTTAGGTTTGGAAATAGGAAGTAGTCACTATAGGCTAAATCCGGAGAATATGGCGGATGACCAATTCGTAGTCCAATTCATAGAGTTTTGCCATTGAGACTGTACACGTGTGCACCCGTGCATTATCTTGATGAAAAATACCTTTTTTCTTGGCCATATGGGGTCGTTTTCTTTTTAAATCCTCATTAAATCGATCTAATAAGTTAGCATGATATTCTCCGTTTATTGTTTTTCCCTTTTGAAGGTAATCGATATGGATTATCCCAAAAAACTTTTGCCATCACCTTATTCATTCATAGTTACATTCATAGTTACAAAACGCCGCAAAAACTCATTCGGATTGCGGTTAAACAACTCCAAACAATCCTTTGAAGTTGTCACATGTTTACGTTTATGGTCAATTAAGAGTAAACGCGGCACCCATCTTGCAGACATCTTTTTTAAAGCCAACTGAACATTTAAAATCGAAACCACACTGCCATATGAAATGCCTAGGGCATCAACAATCTCACGCACTTTTATTCTTCAGTCGGCCAACATCATATCGTGGATTTTTTCGACATTTTCGGCTGTACTGACCTCAATTGGCCGTCCAGAACGTTCAGCGTCATTTGTACTTGTGCGACCACAACGAAAGTCAGTAAACCACTTTTTCACCATTGAAATCGATTGTACAGAGTCCCCATAGTATTTATTGAGCTTTTCCTTGGTTTGATTGACAGTTTTTTTTTTTTGGCAAAAAATAATATTTAATGAGTACCCGAAATTCACTTTTTTCCATTTTTAGAAAAATACACGAGGTTGTATGTTTTAAGCAGCTATTAAGCGCAAAGTAAATGACGACACTTGCTCAAAATTTGACAGTATTCTATTAACAGGTGGTACTTGATGGAAATAGTGTTGCATTTTATATAACAACTAAGAAAGTTCGAAAAGTCACGGAAATATTGATCCGCCCTCGTATTTGTTTAGTAAAATAAATTTCTCTTTTTACAGAAAATAGTCATATAATAAAAAAATAAATAACTATATAATGAAAATATTCAGGCTTCACATTTGCTACCAGAAAACGTCAAAATCTTCTTAATAATAATTTTTTCTAAAATTTGTATTGATGTTACGTTTGTTAGGTTTCAGAAAATACACATCCAAGAAACGTAACCTACATACATAACTTGAAAAATATTTAACACAAATAAGACAAGTTAGAAAGTTGGAAATGGGCCTAATTAGGGAAATATGATTATATATGGACCGATCCTTACGAAATTAAATACCATGGTTTTTGTTTATATTCTATTAACCTTATTTATATCAAATGTTATCTTAATACTGTCATTTATGTTGGATTTATGCAGGTTAAAAGGATTTTTAAAAGTGGGAGCTGTGGCTAATTATGGACTTATTTCTACTGACTTTTATTGAAATAAATTATTTACAACATAAATAAGGTATTTAAACCGTATTCCGGGATAATATTTGAACGGGGGCTAGGTGAAATAATTAACTGATCATAACCAATTTAAATAGGATTTATCGCTACGCTAAAATAATCATATATGCCAAATTTCATCCAATTATCCTTAAAATTGCAACCTGTGCTTTGAGCGCAAGATTTACATGGACAGACAACCAGCCATCCGCCCAGCCGTTGGGCAATATTTGGGATTTAAAAACTCAAACATTTTGTTTATATCACAATTAATTTTAATTTTAGAAAGTTTTTTGTTCCCCCTGTAAAGTTATGAAAAGTGACATTACGTTGTTTTGTATTTTCGGTGACGAAATATTGAACTAATAAAAACCGTAAAATATTTAAATTGTTTGTAAGAATGTTACAGGTGTTACAAGAGAAAAAAACAAATTTCTTTGATATTCGTATTTTATTCAAGACATTTATTACTTTAATTATATTATTATGCGTTTGTGCTGATGTTTATAATGCATATAAAAAATTATCCAACACCCACCTTAAAGTATACCAATCGACTCAGAATCATTTTTAAGTCGATCAACAAGCAGATCCGTCCGTCCGACCGTCCTCTTGGCTGGCCATGTAAACATTGTGCACAAATTACGGGTCGCAATTTTAAAGATAATTCAGTGAAATTTGGCACGTGGGATTTTTATGATACAAGAACAAAACGCTGTAGAAATTGGTAGTGATCGGTCAATTATTTCACCCAGCCCCCATACAAATTTCTCTCCGGAATAGAGTTCGCTCCATAATTTAACATAATTTAACATAGCTCCCATATAAATTTAACATAGCTCCCATTTAAACGCACTTCCAGGAATAGCAATAAAGTGCATAAAATCATCTAGATATTAGTATCAACGCATTATTCCGTATTTGTATATATTATTTTACATTTAGTAAAATTTTTCCACAGGTGTAATATAAGTTCCCTTTCCGAATTTTTGTGCTCGTACACAGTGGTGTAGGGTACTATGTAGTCGATCTGGGCCGACTATATCTTTCTTTCTCATTTTTGTTTAATTTATAGAATTAATTTCAATTTAACTTTAAACTATATTTATTAAACATAACATGAAATTAACATTGCGAATATTAATCAGTTAATAATTTTTTTCTAAATTTCCATTCAAATATTAGTATTTATGTTTGCTTATACATATATTTTTTGAAATAAAATGTTAGTTTTAAAATCGTTCTTTCATCAACCATTTTTTTAATATTTAAACTTAAAACTGTTTATTTTTTGACTGGAAATTTTTTGTTAAACTGATATCTATAGTATGAATAGTGAAATAGTTTATTTCGTTTTTGAAACGAAGAAAGCAAATTCTTTTTTTTTTTTTTCTCTCACAGATACTCTTTTTGAAAGCATTTTTACTGTCTAAGTAATAATTTATGCTTGACGTTTATCTTGTATAATATTATCAGATATTATATAAATAAAACATACATATTCAAGAAGATTTATACTGAAAGCTATTTTAAATTTAAGAAAATTACTTTTTATTTAGAATTTTAAAAAATTTAAAAAGATTTTTTTGGTTTTTGCAGTGTAGGGGGTGAGTGGTTTACATTTCAAAAGTTAATAACCAAACTTCCGAAAAAAGTACTAAAAAATAAATCTGGACAAAGGTTCAAAGGAATTACTTTGATGTTCACAAGGACAAAGATGTTTAGGCGAAAGAATCGAAAAAAACTACATTTCTTCTCAAAACAAAAGTAAACTACAATATATAAATTCAAATATGAAAAAATATTGTGATGAAAGCCTAGAAAAATAATAATAATAACAACTATAGGAAAAAATTTATATAACGATTTTTCTATATAAAATATAAACACCCTACAGATATATTTCCTTTTTAGTATAATATTTGCATTTACATATGTACGTCCATTCATCTATTCATCCATATACACTTAGTAGCAGTTGCATAAATGTGTAATACATGTATGTTTGTTGCTATAAGAGTACAGTACTTGAATACTCATCCTCAATAGTTGTTATTTTGGTATGTATCCTAGATATTTCTAAAAAATAAAACATTAAAAATATATGCAAGCACAAGCTCACATACATACATAAGTATGTATGTACGGATGAAGATAAATATATATGTATATAGGTATCTAAATATTGTATATTGTAGAATATGCATGTATGTATGTGTATGTAGATAATTTTTTATGAAACAACATTTCTTCTTTCTGTTATTTTTTTTTCTATCTATCGAATTGAAATTTCTTTTGTCTTAAACTCTTCTAGTTTTTTATTTGTTGTTTTCATTTACTTACTATGCTTTTGATAGTGATTGCTTTTGTATTGTGTTGCCAATGTAGAATATAAAAAAAGGATCTAGCAAAAAAATAATAAAATGGAATAAAAAAAGAATTTAAAAGAAGAATTACATACATAAATACACACGAAGAAAAAAAAAACAGCTGTTATCAAAAAGCACAACAATCATCTACATATTAACAGTGCAAACAAACAGATCAACATGCATACAAAGACGTATGTATGTTTCACGTCTTATATATTTATAGTATGTGTGTGTCTTATGGACATGTATTTGGACATCCTAACAATAGTTACGTACTGATGGAACATCAAAAACCATCAAGTTGCCTGCAGAAAAATGTCTCTTTTCAAATTATTTATTGATTTTTTTGTTGTTAAATTTTGTTGTGATGTAAAAAAAATAAAAGAATGAAAAAATCCTGACTAGGTCTGTCTTTGAAAGAATTTTCTGATTTTAAAGAAACATACAAATCTACATCACACAACTGATATACTGTACTATTTTTATGACCTCGATACCTTTAATATTTGTATAAGTATGTGTATCTCTGTTTATTAAAAGCATAACTAAGAAATGCATCAATAATTTTTCTTTAGCCCACCAGACTAATGTCACCCTCAACTTTGTTAAAACGACGTCGTGGGAACAGCTTTGAAATGGCAACACTTCTATGTAGCATGTTAATTGGAGCTGGATTTCCTGCTGTAGTTGTGTCAGGTATTGCTCGTGCTGAAACTGTAGAAAATAATCAACGCGATGTTCCATATCCTCATAAAATCATTGAAATGAATATCGACGAAGAGCTAAAGGATAGAGTAAAAACTGAACAAACTTATGTGCTTCGACGCATGCCAGATTTAGAAAGTCACTTAAATGAAAATATGACAGAACTTTTAAGACAAAAAGCCGAAGAAGAACGCAGAATTCAAGACGAGATCAGAAAAGCAGAACTTGAGGTAACATTTGAACAAAATTTATCCATAACTATTTAATTTGGACTTGCTTTGTAGAAGTTAAGATTTTTTGAAACTTACATACTCGTAATGGTCAACGTTGACATCTTGCAGCTTATCTCGTATTATGAGTTGACCACAAGATAATTTTTCTAAAAGCTCAGGTCCTCCTCTACATATTTTTCAATTCGATCCGACCAATAGTTTAGGAGATACAGATTTATTAAAAAATTTGAAATTGACCCAACTGCACACTGTCTCGATTTCATATAAAAGTTGGCCAAAAAATAGAAAGAATTGTCGCAGGTAAATTAAAATCGGTATATATAGCTTTTGTGTTTAAGAAAGAAAAAAAGATGTTCTGTGAAAATCGGCCCAAATTTGGTACAATTAACGACCTTTCCATTTAGAAAAGAAAAAAAATAAGTTTTATGGAAATCGGATCAATGGCATGCCCAACTCTCACCCACCTCGAATTTTAAAAACCGTATATTTTCTATAATTGCAATTCGAATTAAACAAAATTTGGTAGAATTCATTGTTGATAATATTTTTCCTAATTCTTGAAATATAATATTTTTTCAAACGAAACGCCCACAATTTATAGACATATCCTGAAATTTTGAAAATTGTAGAAGAAAGGAAAATTAATTATTTAATATGGTAAAATAGTAGTATTTTCAACTGAAAAATAATTAATAAGTATAAAATTTTTTACACTATTATGATTTTATATTTACATAACGGAAGCACATTAAAAATAATAATATATAATTAAACTTTAGAAAATAATACTTTTATATTTTAAATATTTCAGAATTTACTACTCATATATATATATTTCCTCCAATTTTGCTTTCATTTTAAAAGTATAAAATTTAATTCGTTCACTTCCGCAACTAGTACCATTCTTTGTAAACAATTTTCATTAAATTGTTTAATATTTTGTGTTACAGTATTAGTTGTACTCTGCTTTAACTCTAGCTACAGCTTAAAATATAATGAATCTGCTACGACGTTGACACTAAAAATGTTTACTAATCAAAATTGTGCAAACTTGTGCAGTTGAAATTTAATATATATTCGAATACACACTTGTAGCAATAATATATTAAAAAACTGGAGAGGTTTTTTTTGGTATATTTTCTATTCACTACTAAAGTTTTAGTTAATTAAATAATGTCGACTTTACAATAGAACAGCAGTTCTGCCAACGGTACTGTTATTTTTAAACAATAACAGTGTAGCATTTTTTACTATACTTAGAATCTACCAAAATTTTTGGCACCCGTTACAAAAAAATTAATTTTAAATATTAAATATTAAAAGCACAAGCGCAATTTCAGCAGTTTTTTTTTATTTTATCATGTTACATGCAATCTTCAACTTTGACCCATATTCTCTTATTGTTAGCCTCGCTTTTAAGTTTTTTTTTCAACTTGGTAGGCTCAATATTGGCACAATTTTTTTTTTTTAATATTCACCAGATTCCTTACAAAATTCTTAATAACAAATTTAAAAAAATTGTGGAAAATTCACAAAGTTTGTATAAAGCTTGTGAGGAGACTGTTACCCCAAGCGCCACATATCTTCGTTAAGATACCCTTTGAAAATTTTATAAGTGAAAAAACATATGAATCTTTTTTGAAAACAAAAAACCAAAAAATATGACATCTTTAGGTTCTTATATCAGACTAATATAATTTTTCATCGGATCTGTATACTTATATGATTCTTGCAGCAATATTACTAAGAATTTTGTGAGGAATCTGGCGAATATTTTGAACAAATTTTTGGGCCAATATTAATTTATTTCAACCTAAATATCTCTTAAAATAAAAAAGATAACCTGTAAGTAACATGTAAGTGCTTTTTGTAGATATTTACGAGGACTATCTATATATTGTTTTTTAAAAATTACATGCCCGAGGTGACCAATTTTGGTGGTCTACTCACACCCCCACTCTTCAAAATTTAAAACGAGCCCTACCACCCAATAGGGCTATGTGCAGATCCTGCAGAAATCGAAATTTTGAATTTAGCCTATATGTTCTAAAATACCCAAACATGGATCTACAAATGGAAAGCAGTATCGGAAACTGTGATGTACTTTAAGAGTTTTGCAACGGCATTTTCCAGATCTAAAACATATGTCGGCTTTATGGGCAAAATTGAAAAAAAATCTCATTCTTGGGATTTTCGCTGGTTTCCTTTTACAAAAATCTTAAATTTATGTGCACTTCAATTGATAAAATCAATAACCACCGAAAACTTCGTTAGTATATCTTAACTAACAGTGATTTTATTACAGATAGTTTCAATTTTTTAAAAATACTCCAGGAAAATAAGGCAATAAATTACACAACCTCGGAAATTTGATAGAGAGAAGCGAATTTAGGCATTTAGATAGCTTTGTTTTGGTGTCTTATACAAACTATCAAAAGTTATCGATAACACGTGTACGCTACGTGGGTTATTCGTGGTTGAATGTCACAAAAAACAGTTTATTTGCATATATCTCGATATTATATGTACTTTAATGCCATTAGAGCATAAAATTTCCCACAATTTTGCGGATGTACATTTTTAAGCACCTTAATCAATTTTGGAGTTATAGCGTATTTTATGTTCGGTTTAATTTTTTAATATACGCTATGTTTGAGAATGATATAAGGAAATTGTAAGTATAATTATACCATCTATTAGCTGTAGATAAATTACTCAAATTTTATTACATATATTTGATTACACAAATTGTCGACAAAGCTAATACTAGACTATGTTAGTGTGTTCGCAAATACATATTTTTTTATGTCATTATATGCTAAAATTGCAATCGCAATTTGAAAAGATTTCGGGAATATATTTTGCCAAGTAAGAGAACTGTCCCTGAAAATGTTTACTAAAATCAAACCATATTTTCAACTAACACTCATATAAATAGCATAATGAAAATACAGAGAAATTGTAATTTTAGTCAAAAATTCTACAACATCTATATGAGCTCGGTCTAAACATGCTCCGATGTTTAAAAAAAAATTGTAGGGACAGTCCTGTTACTTGCAAAAATGTGTGCCCTCCATCATATTATGAGGGTTGAACTTTCGGACTAAAAATTTATTTTCATTTAAATAAAGTAGAAAAACTATGAGCTCCAATTTTTTTCAAATAAATTTTATTGTCTAGCTGAAGTAATTCTTAATTATATTTGTTTTTTCTTAATGTTTTTTAAGAAATTAAAGAATTAAATTAAGTAATTTATAATTTAAAAAAATTCACGCGGTGAAAAGCACGCAAATAATAAAAACACGACCGAAAGGTTTGTTGGATGCTTTGCAAGTAAGTTATTTATTTACTTTTATGTTTTATAAAAACCTCTTTTTTAAATATATAATGTTTTCAGCAAATCCCGTTACTTTTAACATTATAAGCAACAGGGTTTCCTACTATAACTTAAATCTAAACTACGGTATGTATTATAAGGTAAGTATTACACTAAGCGACAGTCAAAATCGGGATGGGATGAAACCAACGGGAAATGTTATATCGGTAAAAAAGAAGTTATACGTGTATCGGCGTTTCGCTGGGTCACGTCTAGGAATCGATATATATCAATTTGAAGTTAGTAACTATCATATAGGGGAAATTGTTACCTTTGGTGGTCTTTTTTTGACATAACTCGAGAACCACCAGTCCGATTTTGCTGAAACAAATTTAAAAAAATTAGGAATTACAATTCATTTAATCTGTTCATACAACGTTTCGCTACATAAGCAACAGTTTCGCAGTTATAAATAAATGTATGAAAAAAAGCTATTTTTTGCCTAAAAAATTGAATTTTTTTATTTTTAATTTATAAAAAATCCAAAACGGTAAAGAAGGTGTCAAGTCCTATTACTTTCACGTAAAGTCACATAACCTTTAAACAAAATGAGACATAGATCATGAAAATCGATGGACGCATTTCGCTTTTATTCACAATTAAGTGAAGGTATCTCATTTTGACAAGAATATTGATTTTATGTTTCAATGAATTTGGATAATATTTATTATATATTATTTATTATAATTATTAACACGTAAAATTAAAAATTATTACAGTTAATTATTAGGTTATTACATAGAGACATATGTTATAAAAATCGATGAACGCAAAACTTATTTTCGCGTGTTTGCGCCCTTTACTTTCTTGCGTGGTGGTTCGCCCACTTATTCTGAGTCTGTATCGGATGAGGATCTGTCTTCATGTGGAAAAAATCAATTGTTTTTAATCAGTCAGTTAACTTCATTTTTGGTAAGTCACAAATGGGAGGAAACTCCCATTGTATATTCTTCTTCTTCATCTTCATTGTCGGGATCGTACGACTTTTGCGACCACCAACAAATTTCAGCCAGCAGCGAATCGAGCCTTTTGCCTTTATGTCGCTTTTCCATTGGCATTGCCACTTGATGGAAGCGCTCACCATGTTCATCCGACTCTGAGGCTAGCTGCTTGCTGAAGTACTCGAAATGGTGATGCAAGAAGTGAATTTTGAGGGACATATTCACTCCAATTTTCTGGAAGTAGTGCAACATCTTGGTCACAAGAGCGGGGTAATTATGTGCTCGCGTACTTCCCAAAAAATATCGTATGACTTTCTTCACTGCCCTCCACGCAAAGTAATCATTACCGTATAAAGCACCTTTAAATTCCTTTGATTTCATGAGCTTTCGTATATCCGGCCCATTTAGAACACCTTCCTTCAATTTTGCTTCGCTGATTCGTGGGAAAATATTTTCCAAACAATCAAGAATTTTCGGTTGCTTCACAATGGCCTTGATGAAATTGTGTATCATTTACGCAGTTGTGTCCTTTCTCCGTTGGATCTCGAGCAAGCCACTCATGCGTTTCGTATTGGTTTCCTTTAAATCGGGTATCCCAAAGACACAAGAAACACATGTTTTTCGTATAGCCTCCTTGGAGACCTCTTAGCATCGCCACGACTTTCAGATCACAACTGATCCGTCAGTGTAGCAAACTTTATCCAAAATTATTTTCATGGAATCGTATGTTTCGCTCATGTCTGTGCTGTAGCCAATGGGAATGCTTGGTTTTTTATTATATTTACGTAGCAAAACGACTTTCAGGCTTGATTTCGAAGAATCGATGAACATTCGCCAATCACCTGCGACATAATTAATGGCCATAGCCTCCATCAGTCCCTTTATATCGTGGCAGTAAACAAATGTGTTCCCTTCGTTGAGTGTGTAGTACCGTTGGAATAGCAATTGTCGTCTTCGATATCCGGTGACTTTCACATTAGGCTCCAATTTCTTGCCTTCTTTCAAAAGCTGGACAAGTTTTTCTGCTTTACGTTGAGAAAGGTTTAATTCTGCAACAATCTTGTCCATTCTTGCTTGTGATATTGGAATTATTTTGTTCGATGGGCCGGCTTCTGGTGTTGGTTTGTAGGTGAAATCCGATTGATCCATCGTTTCAATAGAAAAAGAAGTTTCTCTGTCAGGACTTGGAAGCGGTGGAATTGGTATTTCATCCGAATGCGGTAGAGGTATTTGTGCACTTTTGACAGATATGTAAACTCTTTGTTTAAGGCCTTTACGATTTACTCCACATATTTTGTTTGCGCAAGCGTAACAGTTGTCGGAATTGTGCTCTCCTGGATCAGCCCAAATCACTGGTACACCAAAACGAAGTGAACTGCGTTTCCCTTGGATCCACATGTTAAGACCATTATAGCACGTTTTACAAATTTTGTCTGGGACCCACGAAACGCCGAGAATTATTTCACAATCAATATAAAGTTTACTCCACTTGCTCATTGAGTAATGCATCATTTGTTGAAAAAGCTCTTTTGCCACAAACATAACAAAATAAATTGATATTTTCTGGACAATTTGCACTCATTTCGGTTTTATACTTTTATTACTTTTTCGTCACTTTAAAAAAACCGTACTTTACGCGTTCGGAGACACTTGTTGAATGACAAAAATCGATCAGTGAACACCTATAAATACTACGTAAGTTTCAATATTTTACTGAGAGGCACTTATGAAATCGCGCATCTTTTAAGGGTGGCTATAAACCTGATTCGTGTGCGTTTTAAATGTTTCGAAACGTTTTAAAACAGATTAAAGGAATTATAATTCCTAATTTTTTTACATTTGTTTCAGCAAAATCGGACTGGTGGTTCTCGAGTTATATCAAAAAAAAAAAAAAAAAAAAGACCACCAAAGGTAACAATTTCCCCTATATGATAGTTACTAACTTCAAATCGATATATCTCGATTCCTAGACGTGACTCAGCGAAACGCCGGGACACATACAACTTCTTTTTTACCGATATAACTTTCCCCGGTAGTTTGAAGCCTTCCCGATCACTGACCCCTACCATTTGTCGCACAGTGTTATTAATTAAATTATTTGTATTATTACTATTAAAATTCAAATTATTTATTATTATTAAAAAAAGAAAAACAAAAAATAAAATTAAAATTCAAAATTTTAAATAAAAAGATAATAAAAAGTGGCCAAACATTCCGGACCCAGTGAAGGCTTAAGTCTTCACTCATCAGGTAGTGGAGCCAGTTTGTGGATAGGACATCCTGTGGTCTTGACCTCCGCCACCCTGACCTCTTCGCCTTCGACGACGCTGACGACTCTCCCGGCCAGCCAATTCTGCGCCGAGTAATTGTCTTCGTGGATTATTACCACTTGACCGACTCTGAGGTTGGGCTTGGCCTCGTGCAATTTGGCTTTGCCCTGAAGACCCAGGATGTAGTCTCGAGACCAGGCTTACCAAAATGTCTGCTTGAGACTGCAAAGCAGATGCCAACGCTTCCATAACTTCGCCTCTGCGGATTCTGGCGGCAGCGAACGCAGACCCCCTCCTAACAACAGGTGCCCTGGAGTTAGCGCTTCCCCGTCGTTCGGGTTTGGAGACAGCGGTGCTAGCGGACGTCTGTTGAGCACCGCCTCTACTTCTGCGAGCATGTTTGCCATCTCTTCTTATATTAGCGATGCGTTGCCTACGACTCGCAGAAGTAGGAACTTCGCCTGCTTGACTGCGGCTTCCCAAAGTGCTCCGAAGTGGGGCGTCCGGGGTGGAATAAAGCTGAACCTCATCCCTGATGACGCTGCGTATGACTCTACGGTGTTGCGACCCCTGTCGAATGCTTCTTGAAGGTCTTACAGGACTCGGCTAGCTCCGACGAAATTCGTCGCGTTATCGCAAAACACCATCTGTGGAAGTCCTTTTCTGGCGGCGAACCTTTTAAAAGAAAGAGGAAAGGAATTAGTAGATAGATCTGATACTAATTCTAAATATGCCGCCTTAGAAGTGAAACATACGAAAACCGCTATATACGTTTTTAATGGGGGTCTACCACGAAGCGTTAACGGGACACCGACAGTTAAAAACGGACGAGTAGCTCTCTGTCTATTAGTGGGCAAAGTTCCCATTATTTGGACATAAGTTTATGTTTATAGCGGAAGCAATGTACACACTTGTGAACTATTTTGCTGCACTCTTCTTTAGAATTAATGAGCCAAATGTTCTATCGCGAAAGAGCTATTACAGCTTTTGTACCAGCATGACAGTTATCAAGATGAAGATTTCACAATTATAGTGTAAAAAAAGTGGAAATTTGGTATTGTAGTCCAAATTTGCATTTAACAATCTCCCACCTACCCTTATCAATGAAAATGAACTACTTTCTTCGAGAAACGAATGAATAAATGGCGTTAATTTTTGTATATTTGACGGTAAGACTTGAGATTTTTGCATCTTAGCTATTTCCCCAGAAAAGTTATATTTCTGGACAGTCTCTACAAGTCGATAAAATTGCCATTTAAATTCCTTGGCTGTAGATATAGAAGTTTTCTCAATTTTTCGCTTGTTCAGAATATCAACAAATCTGAATACGAAAGCAGTTACTTGTAGTAACTTTTTATATGAAGAATATTTTTCTATCAGATCGAGCAATCAGTTTTGTTGACCTTCTACTTCCATAACAATATTAGTTTTCTTCTTTTGTAGTGCTTATTGGTTCTCAAAATGTTCGTTAACAGGCCATTTTGAACTATCGCTTAAAAAAACGAAGGTCCTTCAAACCAAATAGAATTTTTTAATTCACTGACATCACATCCCCTGACACAATGTCAGCTGGATTTTGTTTAGTTGGCGCATGACGCCATATAACTTCATCTGAATATTCTTGTATCTCATCAACTCGATTAGAAACGAAAGATGCGAGTGAGGATGTATGAGGTTTTATCCAATGCAAAGTAATTTCTGAATCTGTCCAGAAATTAACACTCTCGATTTCAAAGCTTATCATAACCTTAATTCGAGTCCACAACTTAGCTGGCAGGTGTGCAGTGCATAACTGAAGACTCGGAAGAAATTTAGTCTTAAATGGAGCGACTTTAGATTTACCCTTGAAACAATTTTATTTGAATCAGAACATCTAACATAAATGTAACGACCATACGGTCGAATAGAAGCATCAGCAAATACATGAATTTGGATTCTTGCTGTCGAAGATGTTTGGACGAATCTTGGGATTGTAATAATTCAATTTCCATTAAATTAGATTTGAAATTTTACCATGACGTATTTAGTCTCATAAGAATTGATTCATCCCAGTCAAGTTTTTGTATCCAAAGCTCTTGTAGTAACATTTTAGCTTTTGTAACTATTGGGCATAAAAGTCCGAGAGGATCAAACAAACTCGACGAAACTGATAAAATGTTTCTTTTAGTCGCTTTCAAATTTTAAAAATTGTCTTCCAAATGAAACTTAAATAAATCATTCTTCGGAACCCAATGTATACCATTTAGCTGAATCGGAATCATTATGGAGTAATCTTTCATTTCCTAATGAACATATAGAGTCAGGATGATTCGAGAACCATTTTGTTAGTTTAAAATCAGCTGAACTTAAAATTTCAGAGACCTGGTTGCGAATTATATTTAGGTTTTGATGGCTTTCAGCTCCAGTTAACAAATGATCCACGTAGAAATCACTGCGAACAACTTTTGAACCGATAGGTAAAGTATAAGTCGCTTAAATGAATCAGACATCTGATGGCAGAAAATGACGCAGACGCCTTGCCATATATTACAGTGTTCAATCGAAACACTTTTAAATTTTCAGATGGATTCTGCCTCCAAAGTATTAATTGATAATTTCTATCATTTTCGCCAACTAAAACTTGACGATACATTTTTTCAATATGGGCAGTGATTGCGTATTTATCAATGTCGAATATAATTCCTCTTGTATTGTTGGACCAACCATTAACAAATCGTTAAATGATACCTGTGAAGAAGTTCGACAAGAAGCATCAAAAACTACTCGAAGTTTCGTAGTTGTACTCTGAGGTCGCAAAACACATTGGTGTGGAATAAAATAGTGAGGAACATCTGGTATATTATCCAATATTGTCATATGACCTAAGTCAAAATACTCCTTCATGAAGTCATGATACATTTCTTTCATAACATTATCTTTGGAAATTTTTCGTTCCAGTGACAGAAATCGTCTTTTAGCGGTTTCGAAAGATGAACCTAAAGCCTTTCAGATTTGAAAGGCAAAGAGACTTCAAATCGTCCTGACGTTAAACGCCGTAATGAATTTATAAAGATATCCTCACATTTTTGCTGTTCCTCAGAATATATTTTTGTTGATTCTTTCGGAATTTCTTCCAATTCCCAGAATTTTCTAACAATTGAATCTATATTGCTCTCGTTTTCTATTGAAGTACTTAAATGACAAACTTGGGTGTTATTCGAGCCCTTTGATTGATTGTACTTTCCAGTAACAATCCAACCAAGTGAAGTTTTCTGTAAAATAGGGAGGCTCGGACTAGACTTTATTTGTCCTACACAAATTAAATCAAAAAATACTTCTGCACCTATAAGTAAATCTATTTTCTGAGGTTTATGAAAGTTAGGATCAGCTAATTCTATATTGTTAGGAACTTTAAAGCTAGTTGTACTATCAGGTTGTAAATTCGTTATAGAACTCAATACCCAAAACTTCGAAGTAAAGTGAGTAGAGTTTACCCTCGACGTGACAATTAAATTTACACAAGATTTCGAAAATGAATTTGTTTGACTAATACCATTTAAATTCAATCTGTCTTCTTCTCTTTTTAATCGTAGTAGCTGTGCAAGTTCCTCAGTTATGAAGTTTGATTGAGAACCGGAATCTAAAAGGGTTCTGGCTAATATAAAATCACCAGAACTATTTCTTACTTTGACTACAGCCGTCGCTAAAATAATTCTTTCAACCGAAGATGAATAATTCACGGAAGTATGTGAAGTTGACGGCTGTTCAGAGTAGTTGCCCAATTGATTATTATTGTTACTGTGTAGTAGTGAATTGTGAGATCCACTAAAAATTCTGCACTTAGATGATGTACATCTGGCTACTGAATGACCCTTTTTTTAACTATTTAAATATGCTGGCACAGATTTGATAAAATAAAATCTTTGAATTACAGGCTCAACAGTAAAAGAAGGGTAATTATTTATTACATGTTGATTTGATTTACAAAACAAACATTTATCAGCAGATTGTTTAGATTTTGTAACATTTAATGATGTTTTATTATTTTTCTTATTAGAATTATTTATAGCTTTATTCTTATTAAACCTCGGCATTGAAGACTCATCAGCAGCAATATGATGATATCGTTTGTTCAAGGCGGCTTCGCAGTCAGACCATAGTGGCAGCTTTTCGAAGTCTAGCTGTTCTTCCCACTTGGATTTTGTGACTGGATCTACTTTTGACATCACTAAATGTTATCATAAATATCAAGCACTCATTATCATATACCTTCTTTAAACTGGCTAATGATTTAGGGTAATTATCTTCTGAAATCTGACTGTACCCAAAGCTTCGTCGGACAAGCATGATATCAAATGATTAAATTTTACTATTTCTGTCAACGTCGAATTATTTTGGACCAAGTTTTCAAATAAGTTCATGAAATTTTTATAATCGGAATATTTTAGGGAGCTTCATATTTGGGAGACTTGACTGATGTGACTGAACACTAAGAGATGTTTTAGGCACACTTGTTTTTCTATTTTTAGCTAAAATACTCAAAAACAACGGCCAACAATGGATGATGACAGTAACGATGATGATGATAATCTATTGTTGTTTTTGTTTTTATGTTTATGTTTTTAATTGTTTTATATAGTTTGTGTGTTTTTATTATTTTGTTTGTTTTATTTTTTTGTTTGTGATTATTTTTATGTGCTTTGTTAGTGTTTGTTTTGTTTAATAAAATAATTTTTTTTTTAAACAAAATTCACTTTTCTATTTTTAATTTAAATAAAATATTTCTCAAAGCACTTTTTTCCACTTTTAATTTGTCTTTAAACTAGTCCCTGCTTGGGCGCCAAAATGTTTTTTCTTAATGTTTTTTTAAGAAATTTAAGGATTAAATTAAGTAATTTATAATTTAAAAAAATTGACGCGATGAAAAGAACGCAAATAATAAAAACACGACCGAAAGGTTTGTTGGATGCTTTGCAAGTAAGTTATTTATTTACTTTTATGTTTTATAAAAGCCTACTTTTTTAAATATATAATGTTTTCAGCAAACCCTATTACTTTTAACATTATAAGCAACAGGGTTTCCTACTATAATTTAAATCTAAACTATGGTACGTATTATAAGGTAAGTAATATTAATTCAATTATTTGTATCATTATTATTAAAATTCTAATTATTTATTATTATTAAAAAAAGAAAAACAAAAAATAAAATTAAAATTCAAAATTTCAAATAAAAATTAAAAGTGGCCACACAATATTCAAAAACGACTATCTGCAAAGCTCCAATTTTTCAGGAGAGCATAAAAACTGTTTCTTTCACTCATTTTTCAAAACTTTCTAATCCGGTATTTTACGATTTACGACGTTACGGTAGGTATTCCTTTTTTTAGTTATTGCCAATGTGTGTTATAAAATGTTCAGATAGCCCTTTTTGTTCAGTGAAAATTAAAGTTGTAAACTATACACTTTTTGGTAAAAATTAGACAATATATTAAATTTATGATATCTTACAAATCAAGGGATAAAAACAGAGAAGGTTTGGTAGATTAGCAGAACCATCTGCAAACGTTAAAACTGTAAAATAACTAAAAAATGTGTTCATAGTTCAGAGTACAAATAAATATTGCAAAAAAAAACTGCATGCAAAAGAAAAAAAATTGCAAAAAACTAAAAAAATAAACTGATTAAAATTGTATTATATTACACAAATATGCAAATGTATGTTTTTTCTGTACATTGAAAGAATCCATCGATAAAATATTTCAGAACAAATAAAATATTTGGCATCGATTTGTAAGGACATTTTTTTGCATATTTCTGCCTTAACGACACATTCTGTTATTTTTAGAGCACATTTGGAATTTTTGAAGATAATTTATTTTATGCCTCATGGGAAGTTTTTAAAATTTGATTTGTGATATACAGAATATGATATACAGACAGAATAAGAAATTCAAAAATATTTAGTATATAAAATTAGTAGGATACCGCTAACTTTCGTTAAAAATCTTTTATGAGCTTGATTTGTAGCAACAAAGCATGAAGTTTTAGAATCAAATGAATTAATCTTTATTAAATCCATTTTTGAAACATAATATAAAGGACGTATTAGCCATTCAACTTTCCCGAATAGTACCAGTTAATATTGCAAAAGTAATCTATTTTTTTAGAATGAAAGCCATGTACAAAAATTTTTATATTAATTTCTAAATGTTTAAACTATAGAACTTAGGTATTAGGTTTGAATCAAAATTTTATATTCCTCTTTCACCTATATAAGAAAAGTATTGTGATATAGTCAAGTATTAAAAAGAAAATTACTAAGGAATTCTCAGTTATCGAATAAAATAAAAAAATCTGACTACAAACAAATTTGTCCTATTTTTAAACATATTTCGTGACGAATTGGTGAAAAACGATTTTTAATTTAAATCTACATTATATAACATCGATAAATTTTCCAATTCAAGAAAAATATATAAAATAAAAAATAACAAAAATTAATTTATTCTTCTGTTTATAAGTTATACATTAACATCGCGATTTCGCAGAAAAATTTTGTAAAACAATTTCATATCAAAGAAATTGGAGGAAAATGCAAATTTTTTGATACCAAAAGCAATATGCATTTCGCTCAACTTATGGTCAACATAATCGGCCTACTGAGTGTACTATTCGCAACACCATCAGCCATTTTGAGACCCCAGCATTTATTATTGGATATTATTCACCCGAATAGACCACGTCCAGTACGCTGTGAAGAAAATATAGCGGCCGTAGCTGACAGTGTACACGAAGATCGTGTCCTGATAACCGACTATTTGATGCCTGAATTTGAAGCTTGTGATCTCGGCGACATTTGGTTTCAGCAAGAGGGCACCACTTCCCACACATCGCATCAATCAATGGATTTATAGAGAGAACACTTCGGTGAGCACATAATTTCACGTTTTGGACCGGTCGATTGGCCACCAAGATCGTGTGATATCACACCGTTAGACTTTTTCCAGTGGGGATATGTAAAGTCTAAAGTTTGTATGGTCAAACCCTCTTCGATTCAGGCCTTGGAGGAAAACATCGCGCGTGTCATTCGCCAGTTACCAGTCGAAATGCTCGAACGAGTCATCGAAAATTGGACTCAACGGATGGACCATCTGCGACGTAGCAACGGCCAACATTTGATAAACATAATCTTCAAAAAATAAATGCCAAAGAATTTTCTTTCAAATGATAATAAACATTCCGCATTAAATTTGAATTTTCTGTGTTTTTTTCTTTAAAAAAGTAGGAAACCTCGAAATGGATCACACAATACTTTAAAAAGATGTGCGTGATATATATTTTAAAATTTATAACCCTAGACACAAACCTAAAAAAAAAATTAAAACTAAAAATTAATTTAAAAAAATTTAAAATTTTAAAA
Source organism: Protocalliphora azurea (assembly GCA_932274085.1). NCBI lineage: Eukaryota > Metazoa > Arthropoda > Insecta > Diptera > Calliphoridae > Protocalliphora > Protocalliphora azurea. The sequence continues at coordinate 98,218,868 of OW026519.1, read as the reverse complement.
TTAGGGCCATATTTTCGGATCAAAAGAGTCCAAATAGAGTAGAAAATACCCCAATATATCGAAAAATTAAGTAATCTTATAAAGAAATACCTTTGAAAACTAACTTTAAGTTATATCATAGGGCAGGACACCTCCATTTCCTAGGAAATGGAGCAAAGTCGGCGAACAAAACTTTTTGGAATACAGAAACAGAGTATTTCTCTATTGCAATCAACTCTTAGAATCTTTAACAGAGCGAAGTTCTGTGTGAGATGAGTCTACTTTCCAGAAAAAGAAGGCAAAATGGGCGGACAAAAGTTTTTGGAGATCAACTTTCAGAACCTTTAACAGAGTGATTTGCAACAAATTATGAAAATTTTTAAAAAATTTTATAATTTGGGATTCTGTGTAGGATGAATCCAGTTTTTAGGAAAAGGAGGCAACGTGGGCGGACGAAACTTTTGGGAGGTTATAGACAGAGTATTGCTCAATCATAATCAAATTTCAGAACTTTTAATAGAGCGCGTTGGAAAAAAATTATGAAAATGTTTCAAAATTTTATAATTTAGGATTCTTTGTAAGATTAATACAGTGGGAGATTGTAGGCGAAGTATTCCTTTATAACAGTCAACCTTCAGAATCTGCAACAATCGTGTTGGAACAAATTATGAAGATTTTTTAAAATTTTAAAATTTGGAATTCTTAGTGGGCTGAATCCAGATTCCAAGAAAATGGGCAACGTGGGCAGACAAAACTTTTCGGAGATTGTAGACGAAGTATTCCTTTATTACACGCAACCTTCAGAATCTGCAATAGATCGTGTTGGAACAAATTATGAAGATTTTTTAAAATTTTAAAATTTGGGATACTTAGTGGGCTGATTCCAGGTTCCAAGAAAATGGGCAACGTGGGCGGACAAAATTTTTTTGAGATTGCAGACAAAAAACTGCCTCCATTACAATAAACTCCAAAAAATTTTGTCCGCCCACTTTGCCTTCTTTTCCTAGAAACTTGATTCATCCCACATAGAATCCCAAATTATAAAATTTTGACAAACTATCATAACTCAACTCGCTCTGTTAAGGATTCTAGGAGTTGTTTGTAATAGAGAAATATTTTATAAAAAAATTTGTCCACCCACGATGCCTCGTTTCCCAAGAAATTGAGATGTCCTGCCGTATGATAAATATTTTTTAAACTAACTTAAAATTAGTTTTTTAATGTTTTTTTAATAGAATTACTTTATTTTTCGATGTATTGGAGTATTTTCAACTCGCCCTACTTTTTTGGATGCATTTGGTTCGAAAATATGGTCCTAAATCCATTTTTGATAAATTCATCTGGCTATAGTTTTGCCTTTGAAAAAGTTAATTTCAATATTGTAAGTACTAGTTTCATGTCTTAAATAATTTTGTACTAGATTGTAGTTAAATGCTTTACTATTTGCCCTTCTAAAATTGTGATAGAAAGTAGGAATTTTGTTTTCATTTTGGATGAATTTAATTTTGGCCAAATATAAAAATGCCTCAGGAGGAACATATCCTTTTTGTAGGGTATTTAATATATACTCTTCGTCCGTACGGTATGACGCCAAAATGAGATTGTTTTCTGTATATAAAATATACATTAAAATATAATTTTCTCTTAAGTTTATTATAAAACTATCAATTCTTATTATATTTGACTTATTGTATAAATGTTTATTTGTAACATATTTTTTGTAATTAATTTCTTTTGATCTGAATAGTGATGTACAAAATCTTAAAAATTTTCGCTCGAAGACTCAATTTTTTCTTATAAGAAGGTGAGATGTTGAACCAAATTTGACATCCATATGTAATTATTGATATAACTAAGCTTTAATACATAACAATATTCGCTTTTGTGTTTACGTATTTTGAATAAAACAAACGTTTATACAAGAAAAATGCTTTTGTTGCTTTTTTTAAGCGTTTCCATCACATATGTATTAAAATATAAAAGTTTGTCAATATAAATACCAAAATATTTTACTACTTGTTTATTCGGTATACTAATTTGAGTTATTTTGGATTTAATTTAATTCTTTTTATTCTAATAAACTAAACGATATTATAATGATATCGTAGGTGATAATCGTTTTCGAATCTAAAACGATAGTTTTTACGGAATAAAGTGTACATTTTCTTATAATATGCTTTTAGCAGTTAAATATTGTAAGGATGTGTAAAATAATTAACTGAAATAAGATAAAATCTTAAATGACTAGAAAACATTTTGTTTGCATGCATATTTCCTTATTATACACATATTTTTTCCAATTATGCACTTACATATAAATTTGATTGGACCATTCTTGCTTTATTTGTATATATTTGATTATAAATTTGTGTCTGTTTGTTGAAAAAATTTAATTTTAATATTTTTATTTTTTTTTTTCAAATGTTAGTATTTTTTTTATTGGAAACAAAATATTCGAAATTGTTATACTATGACAATATCGTTTTCAGCAATACGATATCTAAATAATATTGTTTCACATTTTTTTAATATTTATTTTCATGTTCCAATTTACTGTAAATTCTTCAACTGCGTCAAATAAATTTGGAAGATTTCGATTAAACTGTTAAATTGTTTTGTCTGCATGATATATAATAATGTCGTCAGAAATTATATTTTCTATTTTATTAAGGAGGGCTGAAATGATTATATCAAAGAGAATTGGTGAGTTTACTGTGCCTTTTCCCTTGTTGAAGACCATTATTAATTTGGAAAGTTTTCGTACTTTCTTGATTTTTGTGAGATACTATAAATGTTTTATCCATTATCATTAATATAGTAAGAAGGATTGGGAACTGGTATTCAATTAATTTATATATTAATCCTGCAATCTAAATACTATCGAAAGCTTTCTCCATATCGATTAGGCATGCGCCTCTCCTCTGTTACAGTTTCAGTTAATATTTGATGATAGAAAGTAAATAGCATTTACAGTTAAATGTTTATATTTAAAACCAAATTGTTTTTCATTAACCAATTTTCTTTTAGTGCAAAAACTATTGATGTTGTTTACACACATTTCAAATGGTTGTTTAATGTATTTGTAATTATGCTTCGTTTCCAAAACTTAATTAACAACATTATTGACCCCTAGTGGTAATGTATTGTTTCTATCAATTGGTTTAAAAGAATGAACGGTTTCCAAGAAAGATCCAATAATGTCACGTATTTATTCCTGATCTTTTATTATAAACTGATTAGAATTATCTTTTTAACTACTTGGGTCTATACCTGAATTGTAAATTAATTGTATAGAATTTCCATGAATCTTAATATTAGAAAGCTCAGTTTCAGTTAATGAATATTCTACCCTGTTGCATCTTTTAATATATGTTAGAATTTAACTTTTCTCCTAGTGAAGTTTTATTAAAATGCTGTTTTCAATTTTAGCAACATAATCGCCTACCTCAACTTTTTGTGTGACATCTTCTGTAGCATTAATAATAATAATAATAGTAATAATAATAATAATAATAATAATAATAATAATAATATCATTTAATACGTTTCTTTCTAATTTTTTCCAGTTTGTCATTATATAATTGTATTTACTTTTGATTCAGGAAGAAGTGAAAATAGCTGTTCTTCATTCATAGATGAATTTATTTCAACAGCATTTTGATCGCTGCCAAAATCTAGAGTTTTCAGACAATTTATAGAATTATTTTCCATATAAACATATAATCTGCACTCAAAATAGGACGCAGAACGAGTATATGATGGCAAATTAGAAGCGTACATTTTGCATCTCAAGTTTATTTCGTTATCAATCTCTAAGTTTGTTCCCATTTGAATTAATTGTTGGATTTATCCAATCTGTGTGTTTACAGTTTAAATCTCCTGCCAGAATATAATAATCATTATTATATTTTATATTATATTTATTATATTTATTATATTTTATTAATATTTTGAAAATGCAACGAGTCAAAAAGTTTACTTATTTATAATTTTGCATAGTTATCATTCTTACCAGCAGGATAATATGCTGATATTATAAATAATTATTTATTACCAGATTAAGGAACTTTAATTGTGCAAGATTCTAAATAATTTAATGGGATTATATTATTAGTGTAATTTTTAAATTTCATGCCATTCTTTATCAAAATAATAGTACCACCTCAAATTGTTGCATTATTTCTATCGTTTCGAATTATATTTGTATTTAGCATTCACTTTTGTTTCATTAAAATACATAGTATTGGGCAATGTTTATTTAAAAATTGTTGAAGGTTATACCTCCTATTTAAATTTATTAATGAATTTATATTAATACTGATTATTTTAATGCTTTTATATATTATATTTATTTGTATATTAGTCATTTTTTATGATATATATGAGATGTTTGTAAATTAAGTTATTTTTTTATTTATTTAATTAGTTAAATTAACAATCATATTGTTTAATTCAATTAAAAATTAATTATTTGTGTTTTCTAAATAATTATTAGCTTCACACAATATTGACATTATCATTTTCTTTTGCTATATTTGCATAGGAATTTTTGATAGTTATATATATTAAGCTTTTTAGTTTCTAATAATTGTTTTTTCTTAGATCTCAGTTCAAGCTGAAGTTCTTTATATTTTTCACAGCCTTTATATGATTTCGGGTGACTATATTTTTTATATACTACACAGTGTAATTTTTCATTTTCGTTTTCATCGACTGTATACATTTGGCATGTTTTTCATGATCTTTGTTTCATTTTACACATTTAGAGGTTAGAATACAATTTTCTGCACTGTGAAAAACCCTTGGCAATTACGACCTTGGTGGTTTGAACTGTTCCCATTTTATACAACGGTAAAAAAGTTGTTTAATACTTTTTAGTTTTGTATACATTACTTTCTGGAGATACTTGATTCATAAATATTGTATAACCTTTTTCAACTGATGTTTTAAATTGTTTAATTTTGAGTTCTTTTATTTTTAATAAATTTCTTATAAATTCTATTTATTCATTTGTTTCAATGTCTATTAAATTTATTATTAATCACTGTATTTATGATTGTTCTCGGAGAAGATATGTTTTTACTTGTATTGTGCATTTCATTCATAGCTGCAGTCAGGGTTGTCAGATTTTTAAAAATTTTAAAATTTAAAATAAATTTAAATTATATTTGGTGAAAATCAGTGCGAATCTATACAAGGTAACCTAAGTTAGAAAGCTGATTAATATTTTTGGCTGGTACAGCTGTCAAACTGCATATATATATATATATATATATATATATGTGCAACTGTTTCCACCTTGCATAAATTCGCGTTGATTTCGACGTTTGTCTTGATAAAAAATTGTCTAATATAGATTCTATGCAAAGAAATACTAAAAAATTAACTAAAATATTAAGAGTGTCGTACAAACTTTAGTACTTAAAATTTCGTATAATTTATAAATTTAAATTCAGCTTTAACGAAGCCAACAATAATTGCAGTAGCTAATAATAATTCAATAAAAATAAATACAGTTTAAAATACACTTTCCTGGCATATTGCTCTACTTTAGGTTAACAACTTTTAAAATTTATTTAACTTTATTATATTTTTTAAAATAATAATTCTAACATTATATAACGACATAGTTTCCTTTAAAATTATAAATTATTTCAAAGAATTAATTTATTCATGAACGTTTTTATTTCATTGTAACCGAAATCATTAATGTCCTTAATATATTTAAAAGATGATGGTAAACAGATAATTAAACATTACTACATAAGCATTGAAAAATGTATTTTTTGGGAATAAACTTTTGTAAACTAAGTAGAAGCTATTTATAAATTAAGGCTTTTCATTTTGTTAGATGTTCAAATACTAAAAATAGTTGATTTCTAGTAAGAAAATTGAATAGTTTTTCTCTACAAATACCTATTTAATAAAATTTTAAAAATTTACCCTAATGGATCGCCATTTTGTTTATAAATCGCCAAAAGCAATCAATAATCGCCTCTTCTGATTTTATTTTTTGCTTTCACATGTTTTTTTTTTCAAATTTTTGCAATTGTTCTTTATCACAATGTGAATCTTTAACAAGCACTGCATGATAATTTTGTTTTTGTTGTTTAGATAAAGGTAACTCCACATTGTCATTTATTATTTTTCTTTTATTTTCAACATTATTAATAGAGTTATTACATTTTATATTTTGATTTTTTTTTTTCAATTTTGAGCATTAAACTTATCATTATATTGCAATGTTAATGCAATATTCTTTATGTGATATTTTTCTTAGATATGGAAAGGAAATAATAAAATAGAGTTTTTTGATTTTAGCAAACAAGTTAAAGTTTAGTTTGTAATTATAACACTAAATAAATACTCTGATCTCCGAAACGCGTCTGATAGTCATTACGGATTGAACTCCAAAATTGAGGAATGTTTATTCATATTAGCTATTGAATTTTATTGAATTTAACAAAATTTTTGTAAATTTTAAAATGCCTTCGAAGCCCCGGTGGTAAAAAATACGTTTTTATATATCATTGCATTATTTGTTTATCCAAGTAATACAAAATATATAGCTTTGCTGATATGCATATATTGTTGTATAAATTATTTTAATGAATAATACATTAATATATAAACGACTATTTAGTATAGATATATATTAAACTTTAATAATATTTATTGTTTAAAACATGTTTCATATTAGAAATAAGTGTACTTAAATATACATAAAACATTAAGCAATTCTTTTTGTAAAAGAAATAAGTATATTTAAATTAATATATCGTCACCTAAAATCCAAAAGGCCGTAACCATAATTTTTAGTTCTTTGCTTTAAAATTAAGCAATTAAGTAAAAAAAAAAATTATCGTTCATTTAAAGCCAAAATATATAAAGCCGAAATTTTTCATAAATGGAACAAATTTTACGACTGTTATCTTTATGAAGTTGATGTTACTACTTTTTGACTTTGTCAATATTAATTAATTTTTGAAAATATGAATGTTTATTTTTTTTTTTTTTTTGTAGATGCATTTTGGGTCAGTACATTATAATCCAGTAAAAAGCCAACATTTGATTTTTAAGTGGTTACGGCCTTTTGCATTTTAGGTGACGATATGTATAAAAAAATAAATTGAAAATATTTAAATAATTAGTATAAAACACTGTAAAAAGATATATTTTAATTATACTTAGTTTAAAAATCTAGTAAACTTATGAGCGGAGGTACTCTATGAAAAAGGTAAAGTAAACCAAAGTAACGCAATGTTTTGAAAGAATTATATGGCTCATTTACTTCAAGAACGTCATAACTTAAAAAAAAAACGTAATTTTTGAGTTAATAATATAGAAGTATGCGTTTATATCTTTTATAATCACCATTTGAGAAGAGAAATTGCCGTTAGTTTTTCTATTAAGGTAAATGGCATTTGAAAACCTTGAATGCGATTTCTGTAATACTAGTTCTTTGAGTTATGACCGGGGTACCCAATCGATTGTCCGTTTCATTTTGGTCGATTAGCTGTTCGATTAATTTTAAATTGTTAGTCTTCGAATAGCGAATAAATCGAATAATAATCGATTAATTGAAATCTATTTTTTTAGTTATATTTAGAAAAAAAAAAAATATTTTATAGGCAAAATTATGTGAAATTCATATTTTTAAAATATCTGTTATGTAGAATGTTTAATAAAATACGATACGAAAAGTAAGATTGTAATATTATAACTTTAAAAATACTAAAATTTGTGCCAATAGAAATTATTATTCTAAAAACATAGTTTAGAATAAAGTAACTTTAAATTTGTGTAAGTCATTATGTTTTACTGTAAATTTTAATTTTTATCAACAAAATGTAAGTGAGAAAACCAATATTAATTTTGACATATATGGCAAAAAATCATTCTATAAATGAGTTTGCTCTATATTAAGTTTCTAAATAACTATTTTAATTGTAGAAATACTATAATTTGTGCGATATTTTGTCAACTCGGTTAATTGAACAATATTCCATTAACCGGTTATTTACAGATCAACTTTTAACGTCGAATAATTGTTTGTCGAATTAACCGATTAATATAAAATGTAATAGGAAACATAGGAAACATTCTCACTATGAATGTTTAAATTTTCAATATATATGTAAAATAAATTCTTCAAAGTCATATTATAATATTATCATTTACAGGCATTAGTACATTTTTTTGTTAAATTATAATTAGTACCAAACAAGAGACAACAATACTATATATATATATATATATACGATCATACAAAAATATAAATATAAAATAAGAACCAATTGTAATAACTAAAAAAAAACATCTGATAACGAAGTATAATATAAACTATATTATTCAGTGTTAATAAAAGATATAAGAAAAAATCGAAGAAAACTAAAATATTAATGTAATATTATAATAGGATACATAAGGAATTCTAATTAAAAAATTGTATAGTTGTATTTGACTAGAAAGTTTGTTAAACCATATACATAGTTTACTACATTTGAATTTTAAAATTCCTTAACCGTCAAACTAGTACACACTACAATGTATGTTCAGTTTTTAAGTTTTTGACCAGGGAAGTTGCAAATGCTGCAAAAGTTCCAACTGACGTAAATGTCAAATTAAGGAGTGGCCGAGTAGACACCAATAGCAACTCCGAATGGAATTTTAGTTCAAAGTCCCGGATTTTAAGATTTTCAAGAGACGGACTTAATCATTGTTAAAAGAAACAAAAATTCTTTCATATTTCATCTTTGGCACCAGCAACACCTTTTTAAATGAAAGTTTTTTAAGTAAATTTTACTTTGCTTTAAGTTAATATCCGGAATTAGATTCTCCTGAATCTCTGAATTTACTTACTACAGTAAGTAAATTCAATATACCATTGATAGATTCTTATAAGACTATTTGGGAAAATTCGCAGATTTCCTTTTCATTGCGGGACTGTTTTGGCACAGATTCTCCATAAGTATTGCTAAAACTAGGCAGTTAACTATCTCCATAGTTTCTCCCGTAAGGGAAAGTGGCTAAAAAATAGGTTAAATTGGATTCCCTTGAACAATTCATCTTATCGTCGCTATCGAGTTCCAATCAGAATCACTAAAAAAGAAAAAAAAAACTCAAATGTGAAAAATGGTCAGAAACTCACAAAATATTTTTTCATTGAAGGAAGAAGAAGAAAAAACGATTTCTTTTGGTTAATTCTGACCTGTCTTTGTTATTCAGTCAATGTGAAAAGAAAAGAAGACATCAAAATTTTAGTTATTAAATATTATTTATTGCAAAATAGTATTATAGAAATTAAAAAAAAAAGAAATTAATTATTTCAACATAGAAAAAGTGTGTAACAGTGCGGTAAGTTATTTACCTTACCGCACTGTTACATTGCTGTTAAATTTAAAATTAAAGTAATTTAAGAAAATCGAGAAAAAGGGAATAGAATATTGTGGAAAGAGGTTATGAAAAGTGTATAAGATTAGAAAGAATTTTTTTTTAATAAGCAATCAAGAAAAAAAATTATATTTTTGAATTAAAAGGAAGATTTGTTTTGAAAAAATGCAAACGTATTATAGAAAATTAAATATAATGTTGTAAGTGTTAAATTGCTATTTTTATATGTTAGTAATTGCACAGTGATACCAATGACCACAAAATTAAAACAAAACTAGTATTCAATCCAAAAAAAAAAAAAACCGAATAAAAATAATTTTAAATTTAAGTATATAAAAAAATAAATGAATAATTAAAAAAATAAAAATTAGTTAAATAGTTGTAAAAATATAAAAGAAAAATTAAACAATTTCTTTAAAATTACCATGAAATTCTATAATGCATGAAAATTTTACAAATTTGCATATAGATAAGACCAATAATAATTAAAAGTTCATAAAACAACCAAGTAAAAAATTAACAAAAGAAAAACAAATTAAAACAACAGCAACAATTAAAACTCAATAATTCATCAAAAAAGAGACCCAATAACTTTACGGCTTGCAGTTTATGGAAGGCCTTTCAAACTCAATCAGTAAGTAAGCACTCAAATTTTTGATTTGCATTTTACTCTTTTATTATTTGTCTTGGAAAACATGCCATAAAACGAAAACAACGAGAAAGATCAATTTCATATTTGTTATTCGTTCTTTCTTCTTGTTAAATAAAAAAAATTATTTGGTATGTAAATAGAATTATTATAACCAAAAGATTATTACAAAAATATAACAGTTTTTAAATTTAACATATTTATATAAAAAGAAAAAATTAGAAAATTTTTATGGTATGTTTCCAAAATTTTTTGCTACAATTTTATTATTGCTTAAAATAAAATTAAACTAAATTAATAATTTAATTAAATTTAAAAATAATAATAACTAAAATTAAAAAAAAAATAAAGACAAAATTAAAAATATACAGCTAAATAAATTTTTGTTGAAATTTTAATACAATACACAGTGGGGCAGAATCGAAATTTTTTGGAAATAAATCTGTAACTTCTGATCGGCTGATTGGATTTTCATGAAATTTGGAAGGGGGCACAACAAACCCCTCAGGGGCGAAGCTAAGTGGGCTCAAAGTTAGGTACCTCTGACATAAAAAATTTTTAATCGCTTGCCAAATTTTTGTTTCTCGTCCGATTTCAAATATTTTTATATATTGTTGTAGGCCCAGATAAGACCTATAGTTTTCAAGTTATTTGCGTTTGAATTTTTAAGCACCATAATTTTGCATGTTCTTGGTCCAGTTTTTTTCATATATATCCTAGTATTTCCGACCGATTTTTTTTATTTCCTATCTAGTTAAAGAACAAAATTATCTATAGAATAAAAAAAAAATTGAAGTCGATATCTTTACCGAGTCCAAAAATAAACGATTTTGAATTTGAAAATTGCAAAAAGACGACTTTTTGTGTTTTTTTAGCCGAAAAAGTATCTACACTCTTTTTTATCTAAAATAAATTTTCTTTAGCAACATATAATAATTTTACACTTTTCTGAAAGGCAACTTCACAGACATGACTTCAAGATAAAAAACAAGCCCCATAACTCAATTGATCATGGAACACGCTCTCCCGAATTCGACCCATTTTATATGAAAGTTTTGATTTTAGACCATTTTTTCTCAAATCTCAAAGCACGAATCGACAAGCGGAATATATTTTAAGAATCCTCAATATGTTGTTAAAGGTCCTAAATCAAAATCTACGGGCATTCGGAAAAATGTGGATTCTATAGCCATAAATGTAAAAAATCCCATTTTTGGGAATTTTGATTAGTTTTTTTGGGAATTCAGGAAAACCCTACCCCTGATTGAAATTTCGTTAACGCGCTTTTATTTACATTAATAGGATCCACATTTCTCGCAAATTTCATTAAGATATCTTTATAAAGAAATATGTTATTACAATTAAAAAATTTTTATTTTCTCCAAAAAAGCCAAATTGGGCCTTTTGTTTGGTTTATTTCTAAATAGCGAAAGAAATTTTAAAAATAGAAATAAACCAAACAAAGGGTTTATTTCTAAATAACGAAAGAAATTTTAAAAATATGTATTCCAAATTAAGCTTATCCTTTAGCATATATAATTTCCGATCCTTTGCAAAAGATTGAAGTCAATATCATGCCTCATTTCAGAAATATGCGCGTTTAAACTTTTATATTTCCAATTTATTGTATATATGACTATATTTTTACAAACTTGCAACTTTTGCCTTTAGTTTTGCGTGAATAATTACTTAGAAAATTATGAATATTTCTGTATACTTTTAATAATATCTATACACAAAATATTTTTATAAAAATAATTCGTAAATAGTTTTTATTTTTCATAGCGTTGCCACATTTCCCAAATTTAAGTAAATCTTTATCCTTTTCTAAGCATTCATATATTTCTATTAATGAATTTAAAATAACAAAACAAACAAAAATGTCTATTTTAACAATAAGTATTTTATTAGTTTACATTTATGGTGTTTACCTAAATATAAATGTATTTATCTATTCGTGATGGTTAAAAATTTATATATTTATGATCTAGTGGCAATGTACAGGTATCCTTTCCGATGATACCTAACAGCAACATATAATATCAATGAATTCGGTATAGGTACTCTTCCAAATTGACTTTTTCAGATATTTTACCTAATGAAAATTCACAGAATACCTGTAAATATATATAATTGTGCGACATATCTAATAGATATATATAAATGATTGATGAAAAGGTTAGTAATGCCATTACGGAAACATCTTCTTTTTGGAAATGTTCACTATGTGAAGAGACAAAATCACAATTTTCGGATATTGGTAAAGCAAGGAGTATTAATGAAGAATTTCTGTCTTTCAGAACATCTTCACTTCACGTTAGAATACGGTTCATGGAGCATTCTCTGCACATAGCATATGATTTAAAATATAGAAGTTTGCCAGAAAATGTAACAAAACCTACCAGAAACAACGAGGATTTAAAAACACTTAGAATATCCTAGAAAAGTAGAATCCAGGATGAATTCAGAGAAGAGTCGGGATTAAACATCGACCGACTGGTGGTAGTACAAATGATGGAAACACAGCAAGAAGGTTTTTCGGAAATTTCGAAATTAGATCAAAAATAACTGGTATTAATAAAGAGTTACTTGAAAAGACTAACATACTATTAATGGCAATTAATAGTAAGCATAAAATTAACTCTGCTCGATTTGGAGTATATGCAACAGAAATATCTAAACTCTTTGTTTCTCTATATCCATGGAAAGAAATGACACCAACAGTATATAAAGTATTGTGCCATGGCGAAATTATAATTGAACGAAATATTCTTCCACTTGGAGAGCTTACAGAAGAGAATCAAGAAGCAAGAAACAGAGATTTTAAGCACGTTCAATTATTCAGCTCCAGGAAATGCTCCAGAACATTACAAAACGAGGATATTTTTAATAGCCTATTGTTATCATCAGACCCTGCACTATCATCAATGAAAAAACGTTGGATATATTATGAGCCTTTATCAACTCAAAATACTGAAGACTTGAGGGACCTTTATTATCTTTTAGATGTGTATACAGATACAACAGATTATTTTATAGACAATAAGTAGTATAAGTTTAAAATATCAGAAGAAGAATTGTCTACATAAATTTAATGTAAATAAGTAATAAAAAATCATATTAGAAATAGAATATTGATTAAGGAAGATAGTAATATTGATTAAGTTAAAATAGACATTTTTTGTTTTTTTTTGTTATTTGAAATTCAATAATAGAAATATATGAATGCTTAGAAAAGGATAAAGATTTACTTAAATTTCGGAAATGTGGCAACGCTATTAAAAATAAAAAATTTTTATTAATTATTTTTATAAAAATATTTTGTGTATAGATATTATTAAAAGTATACAGAAATATTCATAACTTTCTAAGTAATTATTCACGCAAAACTAAAGGCAAATGTTGCAAGTTTGTAAAAATATAGTCATATATACAATAAATTGGAAATATAAAAGTTTAAACGCGCATATTTCTCAAATGACGCATGATATTGACTTGAATAATGTTTTTAAAATTTCTTTCGCTATTTAGAAATAAACCAAACAAAAGGCCCAAATTGGGGTTTTTGGAGAAAATACAAATTTTTTAATTGTAATAACATATTTGTTTATAAAGATATCTTAATGAAATTTTCAAAAAATGTGGATCTTATTAATGTAAATAAAAGTGCGTTAACCAAATTTCAATCAGCGGTAGGGTTTTCCTGAATTCCCAAAAAAACTAATCAAATTTCCCAAAAATGGGATTTTTTACATTTATGGCTATAGAATCCACATTTTTCCGAATGCCCGTAGATTTTGATTTAAAACTTTTAATAACATATTGTGAATTTTTAAAATATATTCCGCTTGTCGATTCGTGCTTTGAGATTTGAGAAAAAATGGTCTAAAATCAAAACTTTCATATAAAATGGGTCGAATTCGGGAGGGTATGTACCATGACCCATTGAGTTATTGGGTTTGTTTTTATCCTCTTTCTCATCTCAGTGAAGTTACGTTTCAGAAAAGTGCAAAATTATTATATGTTGCTAAAGAAAATTTTATTTTAGATAAAAAAGAGTGTAGATACTTTTTCGGCTAAAAAAACACAAAAAGTCGTCTTTTTTGCAATTTTCAAATTCAATTTTTTTTTATTCAATAGATAATTTTGCTCTTTAACTAGTTAAGAAAAAACTGATAAAATCGGTCGGAAATACTAGGATATATATGAAAAAAACTGGACCAAGAACATACAAAATTATGGTGCTTAAAAATTCAAACGCAAATAACTTGAGAACTATAAGAGATAAATAGGACATGTAAGCACGTTTTTATAGGTCTTATCAGGGCCTACAACAATATATAAAAATATTTGATATCGGACGTGAAAAAAAATTTGGCAAGCGATTAAAATTTTTTTATGTCAGAGGTACCTAACTTTGAGCCCCCTTAGCTCCGGCCCTGAGGGGTTTGTTGTGCCCCCTTCCAAACTTCCGCTATGTCTATACCAAATTTCATGAAAATCCAACCAGAAGTTACAGATTCTTAAAAAATTTGTAAAAAAAACGAAAAATTTTAAATTGGTGTTCAAATTGAAACACCCTTAATGTTGTCAACTTTGTTTTGATCTCCTTTTTGAGATTATTAATATTTATATTTTTGCATGGTGTAGAATCGTTTGTTTTTTCTATAAAATTAATTTTATTATTTTTATTCGGTCGGTTATTTCATTCTGTGAACATATTAAAATTTTTTTAATATTTTTTTTTATCGAGAAACAGTTTTGTTTAACTATATAATTAAATTATCTAAAATCATTTATATTATATTTACCAAATATATTTCTGAAAGTAAATTTTTTTTGAATTCAATGTAAAACTGTGTACAAAATAATATTATTATTAGTCTTTTTTCAAATAATCAATAAATTGTGAATTTTGCAATCATCTAAGATGAGTGAATAAACAGTTTAGTTTAATTTTCCTTTAAGGATGAGAATTTGAATGTGCTGTTTAGGCATCTTCACAAAATATATATAATATGAGGAACATAGGTTTGGGGGGGGTGTAGATCTCAGGAAATGAACATCAATTTCCTAACTTTTATGTATTAAATACTTCTAAAGTAGGTATCAAAACATATTTATGTCTATTTCCAATTTCATATTCCTAGGGACTCTGAACCAACAATAAAGATAATGGTATAGGATGAGGTACCAGGGTCAAGAACCACCCCAAGACCACTGAAGCTAGCATATAGGATGGGTCCCGCGACCCTGAGGTTCATCATCAAGAAGGGGATATTATAATAATATTTGGTTAGAATAACTGGGTTTTTGGTATATCCTTCTTCTAGAGCAAGAGTTGTTGGTATTGTTCAAAAAAATTTCATTTTTTATAGCTTATCTGTATTCGAAACCCTCTACATATCCTCAATTATCCATTGAGCTCCAATGAGCATATATCAATGAGATACACTACTAATTAATAACCATTACAGAAAACCCGAATAACTGAATACTCTAGTTATGACGTTCTTGAAGTAAATTCTGTTATTTCATAATTAGTAATTTATTGCTTTCAGATATATTTTCAACCTGTTATATATTTTGTAATAAAATTTTGATTGCAGAGTCCTTAATATGATCATGAAATGCGAAAATTTTAACGAAAATGCTTCATAATTTGTATGGAAACAACCTGCATATTGGTAAGGAAATCAATCTGCGAACATGAAAAACATACATTTATTAAAAATTTAATTTCATTTTTGCAAGAAATTCAGTTTGAAAAATTTTAACAGTATTTGCTAAACCAACCATACTGTCATTAGAATATAAGTTTTAAGTTATGAGGTCAAAAATAACAACGCACGATCTTTCATTAAGTTTTGGGTTGGTTTTTTAATAATCCGAAAATGCATGCCCTTATGATGATGATCGTGGTACTGACAGTTGATTTGATTAAAAATATTTATATTTTTTATGGAAATTAATTATAAAATAAGTAAATATACATACATATATTAATAAATATGAATTTTTAAAATTACCGAGAAAAATAGGAAAAACGCTTAAAAATTAATAATAGTTGTTTCAGTTCTATAATTGTGATTAAAAAAAAACTTTTTACCGCAGTACTTCGCTAGTTTTATTTTCTTTAATTATACATACCTGATAGAACACAAATTAATAATTAGTTTTTACTATTAATTTATTCAAGTATTTATGATTTTTTGAACACAAAATAAAAATATGAATATATACGAATAAGTTTTCGCTGCACATAACAATTTTATTAAAACAAATTATTTATTTTTTTTATTAATTTTTCAATGTTTATTCTTTCTAAATTATTGAACGAAGCATTTCTACTGTTGCTTAAGAACTAGCCTTTACATTTTATTATGAGATCTTGCTTAGCATAGCAGTCTATGTAACAAAAATAATGCAATTTAATGTAATTTAGAGAAGTTGAAAAATTATTTAATTAAAAGAAAATATTTGATAATTGTATAATTAAAGAGTAAATGGAAATATTTATTAAAACAAAAATAACATAAAAATAAGAGAACACTAAATAAGTTAAAATAAAATATATTCAATTTATTAAAGTTATTCATAGAATATGTATCTCCCAACCCTTTGAACACACGTTACACTCGTAATGTGAAAATATACCCCTACAGTTTTAATTTCAAATATTACAATAAGTAAGTGTATATTACTTTAAAACAAAAAAAAAAAAAAAAATAACAAATAAATAAATAATAATAATAATTTTACAAATATTTTAATAAATTTTCTAATTTCTTAATTAAATACCTTTTAATAAAAAATTTTTCTTTTATTGTAAATTTTCGTCTACATATTTTATTTTTGTTATATTAATACATGTGTTTTTATTTATTTATTTATTTTGTATAATTTCTTCCAGTAATTTGTCTTTCAAATTGAACTTCTTGTGGTATATAAAAATTCTTTTTCTTATTTTCCTATTTCTTTTATATCCTTTTTCATCAAAAAAAAAAAAAAAAAAAATTAGTATTATTTTTCTCATTTATTTGTTTGATAACGTATTTAGGCTTTTGTTTTAAGTTTTGAAATCCAAGATTTTTCACTAATTCTTTTTCCTTAAACTCATGGCAATCTTCTCTACTCTCATTAAATTTGCAATTCTATAAATCTTATCGGAATATATTTCATTATGCAACGTTTCCCAAATAGATTTCTTGACCTTAATATGAAGAATATCATTAGGTTTATATGAAATTATATTTGAACAGATTTATAAACAAGTCTTTATATAAGTCTTTATCTTTTTGTTCTAACTTAAACAGTCTAATATGTTCATTATGTGTTAAATGAATCCTTTCAATACACAGTGGGGCAGAATCGAAATTTTTTGGAAATAAATCTGTAACTTCTGATCGGTTGGTTGGATTTTTATGAAATTTGGTATAGGCATAGCAGAGGAGTTACAATGTTAAGTTTGGAAGGGGTGCACAACAAACCCCTCAGGGGCGGAGCTAAGGGGGCTCAAAGTTAGGTATCCCTGACATAAAAAATTTTTAATCACTTGCCAAATTTTTGTTTCTCATCCGATTTCAAATATTTTTATATATTTGTTGTAAAAGACATGCTTACATGTCCTATTTATCTCTTATAGTTTTCGAGTTATTTGCGTTTGAATTTTTAAGCACCATAATTTTGCATGTTCTTGATCCAGTTTTTTTCATATATATCCTAGTATATCCGACCGATTTTATTAGTTTTTTTTCTTAACTAGTTAAGGAACAAAATTATCTATTGAATAAAAAATTTGAAGTCGATATCTTTACCTGGTAGAAAAATAAATGATTTTGAATCTGAAAATAGCAAAAATGATGACTTTTTGTGTTTTTTTTTTAGCCGAAAAAGTATCTACACTCTTTTTTATCTAAAATAAAATTTTCATAAATTCGGAAAAAGGTGGATTCTATAGCAAAAAATGTAAAAAATCCCATTTTTGGGAATTTTGTTTAGTTTATTTGGAAATTCAGGAAAACCCTACCTCTGATTGAAATTTGGCTCCACATCTCTTGTAAATTTCATTAAGATATCTTTATAAACAAATATGTTATTACAATTAAAAAAATTGTATTTTCTCCAAAAACCCCAAATTGGGCTTTTTGTTTGGTTTATTTATAAATAGCGGAAGAAATTTTAAAAATATGTATTCCAAATTAAGCTTACCCTTTAGCATATATATTTTCCGATCATTTGCAAAATGATTCAATTCAATATCGTGCCTCATTTCAGAAATATGCGCCTTTAAACTTGTATATTTCCAATTTATTGTATATATGACTATATTTTTACAAACTTGCAATTTTTGCCTTTAGCTTTGAATGAATAATTACTTAGAAAATTATGAATATTTTTATATACTTTTAATAATATCTATACACAAAATATTTTTATAAAAATAATTAATAAAATTTTTTATTTTTAATAGGGTTGCCACATTTCCCAAATTTAAGTAAATCTTTATCCTTTTCTATGTACAGGTATCCTTACCGGTGATACCTAGCTGCAGCATTTATCTATTACTGATGGTTCAAAATCTATATTTTTATGAGCTAGTGACAATGCACAGGTAATATCCTTTCCGGTGATACCTAACAGCAACATATAATATCAATGAATTCGGTATAGGTACTCTTCCAAATTGACTCTTTCAGATATTTTACCTAATGAAAATTTACAGAATACCTGTAAATATATATACCTGTGAGATATATCTAATAGATATATATAAATACGCTGCTAATCCTTATCTCATCATAACGAAGTTGATTGCCATGGTGATTACATTGAAACATGAACCATTGTGTTGTGTTCTGTGGAGTTTATCTAAAAATGATCTTAACCGTTTAGAAGCTATAGTGGAAATCATAAAAACTTAAACGGATTGCCCAAAGTGTGCCTACTCCAACATCACAATCTAATTTTATAGAGGAAGAAGCAATTGCTTTAATGCTTGAACTGGACCTCAGCCGAAACAAATTTCAAATTTTAAGAAGAGCTCTGCTCTTCAAGAAAAAAAGCAAACTATTTTACCATCTATTTCGGTTATCGATAAGGAAGCATGTGTAGAGCTATCTTCTTTGCTTGAGAATACGGCTACCAGGATAGTTGCAGATTTTTCTGCAGATCAGTTGGAAAACGTAAATAACAGCGACGTTGTATTAATCTGTAAGTGGGGTTGTGACGGACTATCAGCCCTTCCTCAATACAAGCATGCTAGTGGAAGTAAGAAAATGGCGAATTATAAAAGCGTATTTACTGCATCTTTGGTGCCTTTAAGAATACGATCTTATTCCTTAAAGCAATCTTCATCAAAGTATAAAAACTCATTTGAAGATATATGGTTTAACACCACTCCAGGATCAAAACATTTTTGCAGACCTATTTGGTTCGAATACACAAGGGAGTCGAAGACAACAACAAAGGATTTAGTGGAATATATTAAAGATGAAATAAATGATTTACAACCTCTCTCAATAACCATAAACCAACACATTCGACATATCCTTTCAACTTAGTCTAACAATGATTGATGGAAAGGTTAGTAATGCCATTACGGAAACATCTTATTTTTGGAAATGCTCACTATGTGATGAAGAATTTCTATCTTTCGGAATATCTCGACTTTACGCCAGAATCATGGAGCATTTCCTGCACATATCATATGATTTAAAATATAGAAGTGTGCCAGATAATTTAACAAAACCTACCAGAAACAACGAAGATTTAAAAACACTTAGAATATTTGAGAAAAGTAGAATCCAGGATAAATTCAGAGAAGAGACGGGATGAAAAATCGACAAACCTCTGCCGACTGGTGGTAGTACAAATGATGGAAACACAACAAGAAGGTTTTTCGGAAATTTCGAAGCTACATCAAAAATAACTGGTATTAATAAAGAGTTACTTGAAAGGACTAACATACTATTAATGGCAATTAATAGTAAGCACAAAATTAACTCTGCTCGATTTGGAGAATATTCAACAGATATATCTAAACTACTTGTTTCTCTATATCCATGGAAAGAAATGGCACCAACAGTACATAAAGTATTGTGCCATGGCGAAATTATAATTGAACGAAATATTCTTCCTCTTGGAGAGCTTAGAGAAGAGGCTCAAGAAGCAAGAAATGGAATATTTAAGCACGTTCAATTATTCAGCTCCAGGAAATGCTCCAGAACGTCACAAAACGAGGATATTTTTAATAGCCTGTTGTTATCATCAGACCCTGTACTATCATCAATGAGCAAACGTTGCCCTTATCAACTCAAAATACTGAAGACTTGAAGGACCTTTATTGTCTTTTAGATATGTATACAGATACAACAGATTATTTTATAGAAAATAAGTAGTATAAGTTTAAAATATTAGAAAAATTGTCTACATAAATTTAATGTAAATCGTATTAGAAATAGAATATTTATTAAGGAAGATGATAAATACCAAAAATAATAATATTTATTAAGTTAAAATAAACATTTCTTTTGTTTTGTTATTTTAAATTCATTAATAGAAATATATGAATGCTTAGAAAACGATAAAGATTTACTTAAATTTGGGAAATGTGGCAACCCTATTAAAAATAAAATATTTTATGAATTATTTTTATAAAAATATTTTGTGTATAGATATTATTAAAAGTATACAGAAATATTCATAATCTTCTAAGTTATTATTCATTCAAAGCTAAAGGCAAAAGTTGCAAGTTTGTAAAAACATAGTCATAAGCTTAATTTGGAATACATAATTTTTAAAATTTCTTTCGCTATTTAGAAATAAACCAAACAAAAGGCCCAATTTGGGGTTTTTGGGGAAAATACAAAATTTTAATTGTAATAACATATTTGTTTATAAAGATATCTTAATGAAATTTGCCAAAAATGGGATTTTTTACATTTTTGACTATAGAATCTACATTTTTCCGAAGTCCCGTAGATTTTGATTTAAAACTTTAAACAACATATTGAAGATTCTTAAAAATATTCCTCTTGTCGATTCGTGCTTTGGGATTTGGGAAAATATAGTCTAAAATCAAAACTTTCATATAAAATGGGTCGAATTCGGGAGGGTGTGTTCCATGACCAGTTGAGTTATTGGGCTTGTTTTTTATCCTCTCTCTCACCTCTGTGAAGTTACTTTTGAGAAAAGTGCAAAATTGTTTTACGTTGCTAAGGAAAATTTTATTTTAGATAAAAAAGAGTGTAGATACTTTTTCGGCTAAAAAATCACAAAAAGTCGTCTTTTTGCAAATTCAAAATCGTTTATTTTTGAACTCGGTAAAGATATCGACTTCAAATTTTTTTTATTCAATAGATAATTTTGTTCTTTAAGTAGTTAAGAAAAAAAACTACTAAAATCCGTAGGAAATACTAGTATATATATGAAAAAAAAAACTGGACCGAGAACATGCAAAATTATGGTGCTTAAAAATTCAAACGCAAATAACTCGAAAACTATAAGAGATCAGTTTGCTGCAAACAGCTGATACTGGAAGGTGTCAATTTCTTTGCTCTCACGTGCCTATTAATTAAATTTTTCGATAAAACTTATAAATAGTTTTGCTTGCTTTTTGACGATGTTTGCTCAAAAAAGGCGAAAACGTTGGGGTAACAATCCCAAATTCAAAGTGCCAAAAACGTCCGACGGACCCAGCACCAGCTCTAACAAATTCCATTTGTTATCCGATGATGAAGAAGAAGAGTATTATGTTAAGGAAAAAGTCCCTCCTATAATTTTCGATTCAACCCATAGTTTTTCTTCCGTTTTGAAGTTAATTGGAAGCAGATATACATTAAAAAGTATGTCAATTGGAAC
The DNA here is from genome assembly GCA_932274085.1 of Protocalliphora azurea. NCBI lineage: Eukaryota > Metazoa > Arthropoda > Insecta > Diptera > Calliphoridae > Protocalliphora > Protocalliphora azurea. The sequence continues at coordinate 98,196,985 of OW026519.1, read as the reverse complement.
TAAAATTATGGCTAGCGCTTTTTGAAGAAGCCTTAAAAACTTTAAAACTAAATAAGATTTATTTCTATACACATGAAGTAAAAGACTCAAAAATTTTAAAATGGTATTATTTGGTCTTCCACAGTTGGACACAAAACTATCAATGAAGAATTTATCAACTCTCACAACATAAACCCCGTAAGTGTTAAGGAAATACAAACAAAAAGATCTAATGCGGATGATGCTCTATATTTAATTGAATTTGATCGACAGCACATTTCAAAAAGGGAATTAAAGAAAATCAGATATTTTTATAACATTTCTGTTCACTGGAGAAGACCTTTTAAAGGCAACAAAGGCCCTACGCAATGTTCTAAATGTTCCATGTATGGACATGGTGCCAATAACTGTAATAGAGTCGAGGTATGTCCAGCTTGTGCAGGTAATCACGATTACGCCGTATGTACATTAAACAAAATATCTCATGATGGTAGTGTAATCTATAAATGTTATAATTGCACAAAAAAGAACTTAAGAAATGTGAATCACAGGGCTGACGATCTCAGGTGCCCATGTCGGCAAGATTATTTAGAAATCAGGCAAAGAATTACTACTAAAAATCGTAAAAGCCATAATATTGTTAATCTTGATTTAGATCACGAAAATTTCCCAGAAGTTTTAAATCAAGAACATATGAGTAAAACACATGTTCACCGCACTCAAAATCAAAAGCTTTATTCTGATATAACAAAAAATAACAACGTTAATAACAGGATTGATGACATTTCCAATGACAGATTATTGGAAATATTTTTCGATGCTGTTGACGCTCTACAAAGATGTCAAAACAACTATGAGAATTAAGACTTTTAGGTATGATTTTTCAGCTGTTTCTCAGCTGGAAGAAATTTTGCAAAATAAAAAAATAGATCTTCTTCTTCTTAACGAGACTTTTTTAAAGCCACGTCACAAATGTAAACTTTGAAATTACAAAGTATACAGAGAGAACCGGAGTACTCATGGCGGGGGCGTACTCATTGCTATAAAAAATAACATAAAACACAGATTATTAACAAAACTAAAAACATACAAAATTGAAAATATTTCCATAGAATTAGTTATTAACAGACGTCCTGTAGTTTTTACTTCTGCTTATAGTCCCAATTATACTAATAATTTTAAGAGAGACATTGATGTTTTAATAAACTCAACAAAAGAGTTTTTCATATTTGGTGATTTAAATGCACGTCATTCGCACTGGAATTGTCCGTCAAATAATATTGCTGGTAATGAACTTTACTGTTACAGTCTTCAATCAAATTATTATATATACCATACAAATTCTTTCACACGTTTTGGACAAAACCTAACTCCGGTTCAACCCTCTACAGTTGAAATTTTACTAACAAACTCTAGCATTCCCTTTTCGACTTTAGAATCACATCCACATATATTACAATCAGATCATGTCCCAATCTCTTGCTACATTTTTGGACAGTACAGTAATGTAATTCAGTTAGTTCCCCTATACAAGAGAGCAAACTGGTATGCAATAAGAACATGGGTAGAGAACGAAATTAGGTCTCAAAACATTAATCAAATTGAATTAACCCCTCTTAATGTCGATTCGACATTAAATGATATAATATCTATTGTAAAATTAGCTTTCAATAAAATACTAACAGGGCGGAAAAATTCTTGACAGAGAGAAATTTCTGATATAAGTAAAACAATTCCGATGTAGAATTAACAAATCTAAGTGAAATTAAATCACTTGTATTTTCTTTGAGAAATAATAAATCCCCTGGTTTAGACGGTGTTAATAGCATCATCCTTAAAAATATGCCCGACGTTTTCTATAGTGCTTTAAGTAAAATATTTAATTTTTGCTTAACTAATGGATATTTTCCATCTACTTTTAAAAATGCCAAAGTGATTCCAATACATAAGTATGGAAAAGATCCTAAACTACCTTCTAGCTACAGACCTATAAGCATATTGAGCTTATTAGGTAAGGTCTTTGAGAAAGTTATACATAGCAGAGTTCTAAATTTTACAAATGAAAACAACATTATTAATCGGCAACAGTTTGGCTTTCGTAAAGAACACTCGGCTGTTCATCAATTAAGAAGAGTTGTTAATTTTATAGAAAACAACAAATTAATTCGAAAAAGTACTGGGGTCATATTCCTCGATATCGAAAAAGCGTTCGATATAATTTGGCATGATGGCTTGCTGTTTAAGCTTAATAAGTTTAATTTTCCTATTTATTTACAAAAAATTATTTATAGTTTTTTAATCAACCGATCATTTACTGTTTTTGTTGACAACAAATTTTGACAAAATTCCCGCCGGCTTGCCACAAGGGTCGGTGTTATCACCTATCCTATATTCAATATATATGTCTGATATTACGATAAGGAAAAACTATGATGCAGCTTTTTACGCCGATGATAGTGCATTTATTTGTTGTGGTAAGGTATCAAATGCATTAATAAAAAGAATGCAGCTTACACTCGCAACAATCCAAAAATACTTCGATAAATGGAAAATCAAGGCGAATGATAATAAAACTCAATCTATAATTTTCCCTTATAACAAATCTCTAATACGTATTCCCACACTTCCTTTACTATTTCGAGGAAATGTAATTCCATTGAGGACGATATCAAATATTTGGGCGTAACTCTTGATAGAAAGCTTACGTTTAAGCAACATATTTTAAATACTTTTGAAAAAGCTATTAAATGTAGCCGTGCTTTTTATCCCTTACTCAACAGGAGATCGAAACTTATCATAAAAAATAAAGTTCTAATTTATAAAATGTGTATACGTCCGATCATGTTTCAAAAAGCTGCAAAAACTTATTCTAAGAAATTGCAAATAATTCAAAATTAAAATCTGAAAATAATACATAATCTTCCACCCAGATTCTCTACTGACTTATTGCATAGAAGATTTAATTATAAACTGTTTAACTCTTTTGCAAGGGATCTGACACTGTCATTTAATAATAAATGCAGAACGTCTAGTTATGTATCCATAAGAAATTTTTCTAACTTTAACTTAAGTTTAATAATTCACCACCGTATTCACAAAATACTTTTAAATTTAAATTGCATTTTAAATCAATTTTTTTATAAAAATTTTATCTCTAAAATGTATTTTAAATTTAAAATTGGTTTTGTTAATACGGAGGTTAACATTTGAATTTAAACAATATAAACAATTAAGATTCCATTGAAGTGTATAATAATGAATTTTTATATTAAATAATATTTAAATATTTTAAACGCAAATAAACAAAACTTTAAATTAACAAACAATATTACTGTAATTCTGTAAGCAAGCTAACTAGTGTTACCAATGAGCAACTTTTCAAATAAAAATATAAAAACATTTAAAATCGGGCTAAAACTGATTTAATTTATTATTGGAGTATATATTCAATCGATTTACTATTTAATATACATAAATAATGTCCTGCTTGTTTCTAATTTTCAATTAATTCGCGAATACCACGCTAACTTTGAAAAACGGCTGTTACCATTGAATTCAACGTACACGAATTAGTTTTAACAGTAGGATGCCCAGTTTGTTGAAATTTGTAACTAGAACAATGTTATTATTAGCTATTGCAATTATCGGTTTTAATTGCCACATTTTTCCTGTCGAATAAGGCTTTCGGTCACTACTTTTTGGATAGACAATGCTACCATTATAGTCTCATTTTGAGTTTGAATTATCTCTTTGAGCTCCTTAATTTCCCCTTGAAATATAAATATTTATATGAAAACCGTGATATTTTGGTAGACAATAAATATTTTCATCTTACCTGTTATTTCTAAAAATTTCGCATTCATTTCAGAAAATTTGGCATCAAATTGTTTCAAAACTTCATGTGAACATTGACAAGACGCCTTATCGTCATTTTCTTTACCGTTATCTGTTAAAATACAATATAAGTAATTAGGCATATTTTTATGATTGCACAAGATACTCACAAGTAGTGCAAGATACTTACCAGTAGTCCATTTCTCATCAAACTGTCTAGTTCCCGAATAAACTCATGGAGCAATTCTTCAATATTGTTAGACTTACTTCGGCCTAAAAAAACTCCTACCGGGAAAACCGACAAGCTTGTAATATTGACGACATTCATCAAAATTATCCACAATTGGATTTTTGAACTTTTGAACAATGGAAGGCCGTCAATATTAATATCAACCAATATCTTTCAGTAAATGGGAAACCCTTTCTAATTGTTTGGAAATTCCAAAATAGGTATATAACCCAGGCATGATTTGTGATACAATTAAACAATCACTTTTCTTGCAAAATGCATTAGCACTTAATAGCACATCTATGCCTACACCTTTTAAAATTGCCAAGACTTCATCAAAGCATTTACGCGATGGCTTATTTCTATGATACCACTCTCCTAATTTTTCACGTAAGGTCTTTTTTTTTTTTTGCATTACAATTAAAGTAATTAATGTCCACAACTTCTTCACAACAATTTGTTTCACTTACAACTTCTACCACTTCCATTATTGCATGGTCACTTTTTTCATAATTTTCTTTTCTTAATTTCTTTATATATTTTTCTTTTTCTGCTTTTAATTTTCGCATTAAGTGCCTTTTACTATACATATTTTTTATCTTAATATTTAATATACTATTTTTTAAGTAACAATATCACTTTTACTAATTTTATTATACATTTTCAATATTTAATTTGTTTTTTCTTTCTTTTTTATTAAAATAGAGCACTACCTAAAAGACCGTGTTTGCATTAATTGACATTTGACTTAATAACATGCTCCTTTTGTTTTCTTTTGTTTACATTTTCTTATTTTGCTTTTATTTCTTTCTTACGTTTGTTTCTATGCAATTGTTTGGTTGATATCTGCATGAGATTTAAACCAATTTGTAGTCATTTGCAAAATAGTTAATTTATTATTAGCGTTTTTATCAACCGACTATTTTATTTACTACAGGGTAGCAACAGAAAAATATATTCCGAAAAAAGTGAACACATACAAATGTAATAAACATTGATAAAGTACTACAAGTATATTTTTCACTTCACATGGTACCTCGAGTATATTCTTATTAAAGGGCAAAACTGAAAATAATACAATTATGTTAATAAAAGTATGAATCGAAATAGAATTTTTCGAGAACTAAAATATGTTAATAATTGATTTAATATAAATTGATAAATTTTGTATAAGCAAAAAAAAAAAAAATCAGATAACAATAATTTTAGCCGAATGCAATTTTTTAAATTTAAGAAAGCAGAAATAAAAGAACTCCGCGGAAAAACTGTGTTAGTTCTACAACTAGTTCCAGAGTGCATGAAAATAGCCAATTTGGCATCACGACCAATGATTTTTGTTAAAAATTATCACCCCGAGAACTAGTTCTGTGGAAGTGTTACCTAGCCAGTACCCATTCTATGGTACGATTCTAGAATTAGTTCTTTAATCAATTATTTTTATTTAAAATTGTCACATTCATAAATAGTTCTATAGAAGCACAAGGGAAAGGTTCGAAAACCAGTTATTAAATCTTTTATATTTTATTTTTCATTCTAAAAAGCTGTTTCGTAAAGGCCACGTTTTTAACATAACATATATATATATATATATATGTTATATGCAGAAATTTTAGATAAAAACGGAATAGAGATGCAAAAAAAATGCAATAAATATTTTTATATTAAAATAAATATATATATATATATATATTGTTACGAAATTGTACTTGAATTCAAATATAACGGTTTTAACGGCCGGTTTAAATCTTTCTCAATGCTTCCAGACATTTCCGTTTATGTTAACAGCAGTTAACATAGCTGTAAAAATTATTAACATAGTTCTAAACGTACAACATTGAATAAAAAGCTTTCATTGTTTCATTGTTTTTAAGTATGGCAACACTAAATGTTTAAGCTGCTAACATTAACATCAAAAGCTCTAGTTTGTGCGTTAAGAACATTGTAGAAAGAAATAGAGCTTTCAAGAAACATCTAGTAGGTAATACAGTGTATATAAATTGGCCGTGAGAACACCATTGAGTCAGTCTAGTTGGAAGCGTCGTTAAGTAAAGACATATTAACTACCTTGGCTGTATAATCTTGTACATTATTAAAGTGTGCTGTATAAAGTGTGTAATTTAAGTGTGTGTGTGTATTAAAACACAAAGTGACTATTTAAACTGTATTGTTGTACATTTTTAAATAAAATAAAGAGTCGTTACAATTTTTAAACTACTAAACTGCTGTTATTTGCAATCAAAGTACAAGTTTATTTAAAGGAAATAAACAACCGTTTTAAAAGGTAAAAACGTAACAATATTTTTATTTATTTATTTATTTTAATATAAAAATATTATTGCATTTTTTTGCATCTCTATTCCGTTTTTATCTAAAATTTCTGTATATAACTCCCATATCTCTTACTTTTCTAGTTTATTATATTGTTATTTATTATTCATTTGAAAAATTAGAACTTACTTCAGGAGTATCTATTTTTCGTTGAAAACCAAATGTCGATAATACAAATAAAATTAAAAACAGTTTTTTTATTTTTCCTACCAAACTGAACATTGTACATGTAGTACTACGTTCACTTTTACTTTCGTGTCATACTCGACAGGATCTTTCTTGGTATGCACAGTGGGACAGAATCGAAATTTTTTGGAAATAAATCTGTATCTTCTGATCGGCCCGTTGAATTTTCATGAAATTTGGTATAGGCGTAGCAGAGGAATGTACAATGTTATGTTTGGAAAGGTGGCACAACAATCAGCCCAGAGGCGGAGCTAAGGGGGCTCAAAGTTAGGTACCTCTGTCAAAAAAAATTTATAATCACTTGCAAAATTTTTGTTTCTCGCCCGATTTCAAATATTTTTATATATTGTTGTAGGCCCTGACAAGATCTATAACAAGCATGCTTACTTGTCCTATTTATCTCTTATAGTTTTCGAGTTATTTGCGTTTGAATTTTTAAGCACCATAATTTTGCATGTTCTTGGTCCAGTTTTTTTCATATATATCCTAGTATTTCCGACCGATTTTATTAGTTTTTTCTTAACTAGTTAAAGAACAAAATTATCTATTGAATAAAAAAATTTGAAGTCGACATCTTTACCGAGTTCAAAAATAAACGATTTTAAATTTGAAAATTGCAAAAAAGACGATTTTTTGTGTTTTTTTAGCCGAAAAAGTATCTACACTCTCTTTTATCTAAAATAAAATTTTCTTTAGCAGGATATAATAATTTTTCACTTTTCTGAAAGGTATCTTCACAGACATGACTTTAAGATAAAAAATAGGCCCAATAACTCAATTGGTCATGGTACACACCCTTCCGAATTTGATCCATTTTATATGAAAGTTTTGATTTTAGACCATATTTTCTCAAATCCCAAAGCGCGAATCGACAAGCGGAATATATTTTAAGAATCTTCAATATGTTGTTAAAAGTTTTAAATAAAAATCTACGGGACTTCGGAGAAATGTGGATTCTATAGCCAAAAATGTAAAAAATCCCATTTTTGGGAATTTTCATTAGTATTTTGGGAATTCAGGATTGAAATTTGGTTAACACGTTTTTATTTATATTAATAAGATCCACATTTCTTGCAAATTTCATTAAGATGTCTTTATAAACAAATATATTATTACAATTAAAAAATTTGTATTTTCTCCAGAAACCCCAAATTGGCCTTTTGTTTGGTTTATTTCTAAATAGCGAAAGATATTTTGAAAATATGTATTCCAAATTAAGTTTATCCTTTAGCATATTTAATTTCCGATCTTTTTCAAAAAGATTCAAGTCAATATCATGCCTCATTTCAGAAATATACGCGTTTAAACTTTTATATTTCCAATTTATTGTATATATGACTATATTTTTACAAACTTGCAACTTTTGCCTTTAGTTTTGCGTGAATAATTACTTAGAAAATTATGAATATTTCTGTATACTTTTACTGATATCTATACACAAAATATTTTTATAAAAATAATTAATAAATATTTTTTATTTTTAATATGGTTGTCACATTTCACAAATTTAAATAAATCTTTATCCTTTTCTATGTACAGGTATCCTTTCCGGTGATACCTAGCTGCAGCATTTATCTATTACTGAAATTGCATTTCCTGACAAGCTAGCATACATATTAATCTTAAAGCTATTTACCATAAAATGTTTTTCATAATAATAATAAAGTCTTATTATTTAACTAACTTAAAAATACTCGTCTTAATGCGGATTGGATTTACTGAGAAACCAACATATGAATACAACTGTTGTATTGATTGCCTATCAAAGTTGACATAATTAACTCGAATGAATTGTTTACTAAATTACAAATGAAATATTCATATATTTTCTTCTTTCAAAAATAGGGAGATCAATAAGATGTAATCGACTTTCATATGATAGTAAATTAATGTTAGGATTCCACGGAAGATTACTAAGAAAAAATGAGAAAAATTGTTTCTGATCCGATTCAATTTTCTTTATATGAACTTCGTATTGAGGATCCCAGATCACGGAAGCATATTCCAGGATTAGTCTTACGAGAGATCTGAATTTCTTGGAAACGTAAGGATCATTAAACTCTCTTCCCCAGCGCTTGAAGAAACATGGGATTCCTTTTGCCTTATTAACGATTTGCGAAACTTGGGAATTAAAGGATAGTTTACAATCAAGAACCACTCTCATATCAAGAAATTATTCGACTAGATTCGACTAGAATAATAAGGGGCCGAGATGACTACCTTGTGGAACACCAGATAAAACAAAAATGGTTTCCGATGTACATTCTCTAAATACACTTTGGTATCTATTTTTAAGATTTGTAGAAATCCATTTAAGGAAAACAGGAGAAAATCCCAGTTTATCCAATTTGCACAATAGGAGATCATGATTTACTTTATCGAAAGCTTTACTGAAATCTTTATATATTGTGTCTCCAAATGGTTAGTAGTATCCTTGCCGGAATGTGGAAAGATAATAAATAATTTGATGAGAAATGATTTCAGTAATTATCTTTTAGAAAAGTTTTGGTATAACACTTAAATTAGCAATACCTCTACAACTAGAAATGTTGGATCTGCTTCCGGATTTAAACAAATTTTAAATATTGATATATTGAACAAGTAGGTTATTTGGGATATAAGAGAATGTAAACGTTTTATAAGAACGCAGCTTGGAACACCGTCAGGTCGCATTTATCACAAAATTTTAAATTCTGAACAGATGGCAATGATTTGTCTAATATTGGATAATTTATTAGGGTGGAGGCAGGTATTGCATATATATAATTGGAAAGTTTATGTAATTCTTTATTGGAATAGGTGTATGAGAAGGAAGCAGCAAACATATCGCAAATATCTGCATTATTTCGGGATTTCCATGTCTTGTCATGGATATCCAAAGACTCAACGCTTAGAATTTACAAACTGGTAAAAATATTTTGTATTATTTGCAAAGTTTCTTTTCACCCTAAAAAGATGATTATTGTAACATTGGATATTTTCCGAATTCTAAACTGACCTTGATATGGAGTATCTAATATAATTGATAGATAAATCGGACTTTTTTTTTATTTTCTATAATGTTTATTTTTCAAATTTTTCAAGCCATTGAGCTGCTTTGCACAAGGCGGTCCATGTGCAATGCTTTTTTCATCATCTCATCCATCTCATCATTTACATTTTATTGTAATGATAGTTCTGTTTCGACGTATATGCTTATTTCAAAAGTGGAGTGATAAGTATATTCAGGTGTTAATAATGGATTAATGCGAAGAATATTAAATTCTTCAGGTTGATCAACAAATAGAAATACATGTAATTTGCCAAGCTTGTTAATTATGTTATTTATATGGAAGGATCCTAAATCTGCAATAGCATCCAGTAGTCCAACAGATGTTTCCGATCTTATTGATGGGCTTGAAAAGCATGAATCAGGACATTTCGCACTATTTAATGTTTAGAATATTAAAATCACCAAGAAGTCACCAGGTTTGTATTGGTTAGCTAAAAATTTTATCGCGTTAGCATGTTGTTCACAAGTTTGAATGTTTGATGCAGGAGGAATATAAGAGAAAATCATAAAAATAGTTCTAAATTTGACTTTAACACATACGGCGATATGTGTTAAAGTCAAATGATCAAATTCAATATTTTGATCATTGCTAAGAATAATCCCTTATTTTTATAAAACGAACGAAAAATTCGTTCGACCAATTGTGTGGGAAACAACAAATAAATTTCAAATTTTTTTGTTGTTTTCCATACAATTTGTCGAAGCGAATTTTTCGTTAGTTTTATAAAAACAGGGGGTTATTTCTTACGAAGTGAAAAGAGTTGAGACAGAAGTCAAAACTCCCCCCACCTTCCTTACCCACTCTGTCACGTCTATAAATTTGAAATTTACTGTACATTATTTCAGAACTATGAATTTCTTTACAAGAGTTTTTCGGAGCCTCGTTTCAGTGAGTACAATGATATTATGCTCCAAATCAAAGTTCTCTGTGTTCATAGCTCTAATATTTTGGTATTCGATGGAGATAACTAAGGAGTTATAATAACCTTTTGGACAAATATTTATATTTAACAGATTATTTAATTCAATTAGTTTTTTGGATTTGGATCAGAAACCCTTATAAATATAACGTTATTATCATTACGATAAACAATTCGTCGAAAAAAATTTTTTTTTGCCAAAATTGTAGATTAACAAGGCGATCAAAAGTACTTTCTGGGAGAATTATCTTAAATGAAGCTCTATTGTGCGCACTTATCTTGTAAATTTGGACATCACTATAATCCTCAATGCCAGGGTTCGTTTAAATATAGAATTCAACATCATTTATTGTTGTATCTACTGAAAAACGGCTAGCAAATATGGTTTTCCTTGGAGCTATAATTTTTAAAGGCTTTGGAGTTACTGTTGTAAATGTATTAATAAGTGAGTTGTTAACAATATCTAAATTAGTTAGGTCATTTGAATATGAAGGATTTAGTAAAATAAGTTCTGGAGGCTTACCGATAACAGGATTTGGAACCATGGGCAGGTCAAATTAGATACCGTAGGAGTAACTCAAGTCGACTCTGATTGAATTACATTACAATTGGAAGCAATTGAATCATAATAAGGTGGAATAAAATTATTTGAATTAGGAGTTACATCAGGAGCATGACTATTACTTGGATTTTCGATTGGTAACAAGATAAAATCATCAGTAGTAATAACCCCTGTATTTTAAGATTAAAGATGGTTGTTGAAGATGAATTAGCAGTTCTTTTACGTTTTGGTATCGGGGAGGCAGCAAAGATATCTAAATTTGTAAATTTAGAAAAAAAATCACCGTATTTAGTTAATTTTCCATGTAGAGAAGAAAAGTCTTTTTTAATTCGAACTCAGCTTTATAACTTTTGAAGAAATTGTAAAATTCGGTGCCAATTACTCAACAATTTGAACAAGTCCAATGCAAGTTCTTGGCATTGTCGGATTATACATCAGCATCATGAGCTTTGAGGCTACTACATTGTAAGTGGTAATTTCCCAAAGACAACCAACAGGAAACATACGTTCTCCTCCGGAAATATTGCAGTTTTTATTCCTACAGTCCATATCGAACTATTATTAAGGACACACACCAATACAAATATTATCTAGGATTAAAATTCAAAATAAAGGATTAATGGGCGATTAACATTACCTAAGTCATTACGTTACCTAATCGTTATGAAGAACTTATGAACTTAAGAGGTTATCGATAATTAATTTTGACACGTGGAAAGGTGAAGGTAGGCATATTATGTATCAGTGTATATGATTTTTTTTTAATGTACAATATTATTTATAATAAAAAAATCGATGCATACTTTTGCGAAAAAGTTCCTTAAAAGTATTGAACTGGTTTCTGTGCGTATTATTCAATTTTATTTTTGGAACAAAATTTTTGTTAATAAATATTTTTTAGTGAAATTTTGCACCTAAATAGATTTTTTGATGATTAATTTGGGGCTACATTCACTTTTTTATATTTATTAAGGGAAACCCCGCAAATCACAAAAAGCTTTAAAAATTTCCAAAAATGGGATTTTTTTACATTTTTTGAGATATCTTCTCAACCGATATAGGGGAGGAAAAATTTCTATTACCATAAACTTAAAAACACAATAATGATATATTTTTTTCTAATTGCAGCTTTGCGATTTGCGAAATTAAAAAAATAGGAAGGTTTGGATGACTCTGATTCTCGCAGGATTAAAGTTTTTACAAATTTTTTCCTTCACATAATTCACGCACTATACATGTTACTTAAGAATTTTTTTAATTGAGAAAGAGTTCAACTACTTTCTTGGCAAAAAAAAATAACGGAGAAGAATCGACGTTTTTCAAAATTCAAATTAATATAACTTTTGATTCCTTACCAATTTTTCCAAATTTTTTATTTTTTGTTATACAATTTTATTTGTTGTGAAAAAAATAAAAACTATTTTGCTATAGCGAAAATCTTCTTTTAATCTCTGAAGTTCAATATCTCTTAAACTAAAAGAGATAACTCATATAAAAATCTTTTAAATCGGTTTAGATATAAAGAAGTAGAAACTTTTTAAATATTTTTAGGTGTCCAAATTTGGGACCCTGTAAACCCGTCTCCGTTATATCTATGTCGTCCAAACTCGAAACTTAAACTCACTCACATCTCTACTATGACTGCGTGAAATTTCATTATGGTTGGACCATCCCTTCGGAAATTCCAGATTTATTTCCATTTCATTTTTTGAATGGGACACTGTGTATATTCAGTAAAATGTGTTATGACTCCAAAACTAATGATGGTACATGAAATTGTACTTCAGCAAAATTATTAAAAATTTTGTATTCATCAAAACAAGTACGGTGCTTAACTACCGAGAGGTACAAATTTTAAGATTCTTAATCGTGAATAACTCGCATAGTGTACACGTGATTATTGGTGACTTTTATTAAAAGCCACCCTCTGTCGTGAGTGTTATCAAAAATTAAAAAAATTACATATTAAATTTTGTAAAATTGGTAATGTCATTTTTTTAAAAGACATTTTAGTAAGAAAACTCAAAAAGAATTTTCTGAATAACTTGTACTTTTTAGAAATTACGTGGTTTCAAAGTTGAAAGTTTTTCTTTTGTCTTAAAATATTGAATATAAATTTAAATATAAGCAAATGCTAGAAGATTAATAAAAAAAACGAGGTCTAATTCTACACAAATTATTTTTGTTACATTATAAAAATAAGATTATACTAATTTTTTATAAAATTTATAGGTCACATTTGATTTACAGTTATTTTGAATTTAATCAATTGGAAAAGGGGTTAATATTAAATATTTTCAAACTTTAATGGACAATTGTAAAAAAGACCTTTTTAAATTTTAAGGAATTAATTTTACAAGTATCTAGATTTCATGAAAGTTATTTTTCCTTCCCTCTTTAATTTTTTCATAATTTTCTATGTCGACACAGGCTCAAAATATGAATTTTTTTATTATTTGGTGAAAGCATAGCACACATAGTGCTACTCAGACTCAAGTTATAACATTAATAAAAGATTGTTTGAAACAAAACTAATAAAAGGTTCACAATTTTATTAAATACTACAAAAATAAAATCGGGAAAAGTGAATTAAATTGAAAAAAAAAAAAAAAATTAAATTAAATAAATGGAGAAGTTTGGAGAAGTTTTTACTTTTATATTAAAAGACGAAAACATGTATTTTGCTTAATTTTATTTATTTATTCTATAATTACAATACAATTACAAATTACATTCTAATTCTAATCGAGCGGAGTAACGAAGATCATAGCTCGTTGTAGTGAAACAGACCAGAGTCTCTGGTGGGAATCGAACCCACAACTCCCAGACTGACAGACTAGCTCACTACCAACTAGGCCATCGGGGCACCCATTTTGCATAATTAAAATATTTAAAAGAAAATAATAATTAAAAAAATTTTTCTCTTACTTACAGAACATCATAAAGTTTTTATGCAAAAAGATAATAAAATTCGATCTTATCACATCCTTTTCATAATAAAAATATATTTTTACTATAGATTTTGCCTTCAAGGACATTTTCGAGCTAGACATATCCTTCTGATTCTGATTAAGATAGGTGTGGCTAGATCCTACCACGCCTACCTTAAGGGGTTACTTTTTTCAATAAAATTGATTAAAGTATACCGAAATTCAAACTAAAAGATTGTTTTTTTAGTGTGGGAGTGGCAGTGATTCTACACGCCTATTTTAAGTGGGAATTCTTACGGCCTGGTTTACCAATAGAATAGTTATAACACTTGAGCCCAATATCTCCAAAACTACGTTTTTTTCGTTTTAAAACTGCCAGATGTGACACTGTGAAACGTTCTTTTTGTTTTGGTATAAATAACTCAGCTAAACGGACATACTTAATGCAGTGCGTAAAAAACAACTGCCTACCGTTGCCACAGTGGAGCAAAATCAAAAATTTTTCGAAATAAATTTGTAGCTCCTAATCGGCAGGTTTGATTTACATAAAATTTCATATAGGCATAGCAAAAGAGTGTATAACTTTAAATTTGGCAAGGGACCAAAGAGACCGCCCTGAAGCGGAAAAAAAAGAAAATGTGTAACTGCTAGCCAATTTTTTTACCCGATCTCAAATATTTTTATATATACTTAAAGCTCTTGGTAAGACTCATAAAAATATGTATTTTTTTTTAATTTTTGACAACACTCACGACAGAGTGTGGCGTCTAATAAATATTGTTAAAAGTCGCCGATAATCACGTGTACGTTACGCGAGTTATTCGCGGTTAAGAATCCGAAAATTTGTTTTCTTTTTTTATATATATATATCTCGCTAATTACGCACCGTACTTGTTTTGATGTCATGACAATATTTACAGAATACAAAATTTTGAATAATTTTGCTGAATTTCATGTACCATCATTAGTTTTGGAGTCATAACACATCTTACGGACGATACACAGTGTCCCATTCAAAAAATGAAATGGAAATAAATCTTGAATTTCCGAAGGGCTGGTCCAACCTTAATGAAATTTCACGCAGTGATAGTAGAGATGTGAGTGAGTTTAGGGCTCTAGTTTGGACGACATAGATATACCGGAGACGGGTCTACAGGGTCCCAAATTTGGATTCGAAAATACTTAAAAAAATTCTAATTCCTTAAAATTCTTTAAAATATTTAAAAGATGTTATTACGAGTAAGTTCTGCTGGTCGAGATCTACAATGTGTATGTGCATGTCTTCTAGTTTAAGAGATATTGAACTTCAAAGATTAAAAGAATTTTTTCGCTATAGCGAAATAGTTTTTATTTTATTCCCAACAAATAAAACAAACAAATAAAATTGTGCAAAAAAAAAAATAAAAAAATTGGAAAGATTTGTAAGGAATCAAAAGTTATATGAATTTTAATTTTGAAAAACGTCGATTCTTCTCCGTTTTTTTTTTGCCAAAATAATAGTTGCATTCTTTCTTAGTTCAAAAAATTCTTAAGTAACATATATAGTGCGTGAATTGTGTGCAGGAAAAAAAATGTTAAAAACTTTAATCCTGCGAGAACCAGGGTCACTTTTCTTTCTTTGTACTTTACTTGCTTCGTTCAAAGCTTCATTTATTACTGGGCTTTTACTTCAAAAATTCTGGTGAATTTGTTAAAACTTTCTTTTAAATCGAACTCATACAAATCTGAATATTATTTGCTTTGGAGTAGATATTTCTTAAGGAATTTACCAAAGATATTGTATTTAAATTAGAGCATATTTTGAAGTTTTCTTCAGCAGAAGTGATTAACATTTTAGTAAAATTATATATAAAAAGGAAAAGAAACGTTTTTGGTTTTGGTATATATATATATGAATGACTTTTAGCAACCGTCGACAGTGTTAAGGAGGTTTAATATAAAAACTGCCAAAATTCTCTTTCCATATCAATATGACTAAAGTACATTAAAGGTGATACCGCATAGTTGATGACGCCGAAGATAATCGCGATCATAATGATTTTTTAACATTTCATTAAAAACATTTTTATCAACAAAGTGTGCATAGATTTTCTTGTCTTTTCATTTTTTAAAATTTGTTGATATATTTTTAATATTTGACAGTCAAAAATTTTTTTTTAAATTTCTGTTAATGGACAAGAAATGACCGTTTATTTTATGGTAGTTAAAAATCATAAATTAAAAAAAAAAAAAAAATAAAAATTCCATTTTAAGACCGATATCAAAAATATATGCACAAATGTAACTTACACAAAGGTATAGAAAATACAAATTAATTAATATTCGATAGGTTTTACATTAGTAAACATAATAGTGATCATATATCTGTATAAACCTCCCTTTAGAATATCGAGTAAAAAACAAATTGTGCGTAGATTTTTTTTTATTTTTTTAATTGCATTTAATTTAGGTTCTACATCTATCCTAAAATAACTTTTCCAGTGATGTAAATAAATAAAAAGTTCCAAATATTAATTATATTACTGTAAAGTAAATTTTTCAATGACAAAATTACACACCAAAAATTTTTTAAAGTTGCATTAAATTGAAACGCGTAAGTATTTTTGAGTGCTACTTGATTCCGATATAAGATATCGTAATAGCTTCAGATTGGTGTACATTTTTACCGATTTAAAAAATACTAAAGATATCACAATCTCAGGTTATGAATACTTTTTATGTAACTTCTTTGTTTGAACCCATTTTTCGCTGAACAAAAACAGAATAGATGTAATTTTTAATATAGTTTCACATAAAATGTAAAAAAATGCCAATATAAAGAACGCAAAATTTTAGATCGATTATAAAGATTATAAAATGTTTGCAAATTAATATTTTATCGCGTCATAATATCATTTAAATGCAATTCGAAAACTTTTTTTGATCACGCGATCTTTTAGCTTCATTGAAATTACGTTATGAATATGCCTCGTGAAAAAGGCATCTTTTGGAGCCACTCACGTTTATTCTCCTCTAGTTTGGACATCTCCTGTTTTTTGTATTATTTCTATTGAGGGCAGATTAATCAGATGTATCTCAAACGATTCATAATTACAATACCAATAAACCTCAATACTCCTAACGGCACCAATTTTCTAATAAAAAATAAAAAAAATAAATTTGGAAAATTTTGCTTTCATCACTTGTCCACAATATAGTTTAATACTGTCAACGACCCACTGATTGAACACAAGTTGTCCAG
This sequence comes from Protocalliphora azurea, assembly GCA_932274085.1. NCBI lineage: Eukaryota > Metazoa > Arthropoda > Insecta > Diptera > Calliphoridae > Protocalliphora > Protocalliphora azurea. The sequence continues at coordinate 98,179,724 of OW026519.1, read as the reverse complement.
TTTGGAGTTTACATTGGAGGTATTGGACATATATGCTAAAATCCGCGATTACAGCAATCAAAAGAAAAATAAAAACTTGCTATTTTCAAACACTTTTTTCGATCTTTTAAATTTCACTGCTTACCGGTATCGCGTGGAACCATTCCCACTCTTGATTTTTTGTTGTTTTACTCCACAAAGCGTTGTTAATGTAATTGCATCAAAAGTTAATTAAAAAAATTAGATTTAAAAAAATATGTGAGGTTTAAGGTCGGATACTTAAAGAGATAAAAAGAGAATTTCCCATTTATATATCCTACATTTTTTTTTATCAAACTAAATAGCTGTCACGAATATGATAGCATATTACTGCATATCAAGAGAACTATTTTAGTGACAGTCTAAACTAAGCCATTTAATGTAGTTCCCAAACAACTACATTAAATAGCTTAGTTTAACTAAATATTAGGTGAATAAATTCTAATCTATTAAATACAATTATATATGATTTGTTTGTTAATCAATCTGCAGAAAGCGTGGATAACGTAAATAAAAAATGTTTCTTCAAGTGTAGTGAATCCAATCCGAACCTCGAGCCCAGCACTTCAAATGGAAACATCAATTATATATTCACAATTAGATTTTCCCTAAAAATTTTGAATTCTTTACTAATGATTTTTGAGCGCTTCCGTCAGTAAATATACAGTAAAACGGTATTAAAGAAAGAGCCATCCCAAAATGTTAGCTGACTACTGTTAGACTTGAAAAGAAGGGTTACCTATTACTGAAAATATATATTTCTTCGTTAGATGCAATTTTAAGCCGTATTACATAAAAAAGTTAACTGTTGCAAACTGACAAATATTTGGTTAAAAGTTGATTCTAAGAGTAACTAAATTTTGTATCTGTCATATACTTTTTGTTAGTTTAGTTATTCTTTCATTATTATTTATTATTTGGAATTCAATTCCCAAATTAAAGTTTTTTATTTTGCTCACATTTATCGTTCGTCAAATAAAAGACCCTTGCAAACGATTTTAACTCCCTTCAGTTTCTGAAAACGTTTTCTGTTTGTTAATCATAGCTTTGGAATTTTAGAACATATTTTGGTATGAAATAGATAAAAATCAGAAGGCTTTATACCGGCTTAACTTAAACTTGATTTCTTTTATGAGGTATGAAATATTTATATTTTCTTAAAAAAAGTTTTAATTTAGTGGAGCATGAGTTATTAAGCAATTTTAATGAAAATAGTAAAATCGGATGAGAAACAGAAAATTAGTAAACGTTTTAGAAGCATTCATGTCAAATATGAGAAGCCATATTTCCGTTCCTGAGTGGTCTGTGGGATTCTCTTGTGAACATTTTTTTGTTAGTAAGATTTACAGATTTATTTCCAATAAATATATCATCAACCAAAATGCAAAAAGTCCAATTAAAACTTCTTTAAAATTTACTGGAGAGATAAAAACTTAATAAGTTAGTTTTCAATAAAAAACGAGTTTGTTACAAAATCTATGAAAATATTTTAAGTTAATTCTTTCAGTGCAAATGAAAAATTATTAAAATGATTTTTTGCGAATTGGCACGATGTGACAGTGAAAATACACCTTTAAATTAACCTAGTGTATGTCGTAGTCCTAATTGAGTAACTTATTTTGCTATTCTTAAAATTGCCAATACACAATCAACATCTGAAGTTATTCACAAAAAAACTTTTTTTTTTAATTCTTAAAAAGTAACAAAAGAATCTGTATTCCTTCTAAAGCTACAGTTTGGTAAAATAATTTGATACAAAAAGTGGGCGTAAAAAGGTGGCCCGACGTCAAAACTGGTCACACGCCACTCTTGACTTAATTTTTCTCTAATGCAGAAGGAAATAAGGCCTATAAGCAAAGTTTAATGGATGAAAGATATTGTATTTAGATCAAAAGATATTTTAAAGTTTTCTACAGAAGAATTATAAGCATTTTAAGCAATTACAGCCCAAAAAATACAACTTCTTATTAAACTTAGAACAATAATTAAAATCGCATTTGCCGTGAAGTCATAACCAACAAGCAAATAAACAAAGAAACATATATATATATAACTAACAAGCAAATAAACAAACATATATATATATAGCGAGCCCGATTTTCGCGACTAATTAAACATCAGATCCCTCGCTAAAACTGAATTTTTGCGATAACAGAACCCAATTTTTAAAATTAGAATTGTGTTTATTGATATATTTGCATTTTAAAAAATGTTTGAAGAAATTGGCTATTTTGAGTTGCTTTTTTGGCAATGTTTTTTTAAATGAAAACAGAATCACGTAGTTCATATAACGCTGTTGTCCGCTATTGTATGCATATGTTTATCGATGTTATACAATCTTAATTTTGTTTTCTTTATGACCACTATCGTATAAATCCATTTCTTCATCATTACTTTCCACATAAAATTCTTCTTGAATCTAGTTGCTTATATCAGCATTCGTGAAAAGATGTTCCGTAACAATTTAAGCTACAAGTGTACCAATAGTTGAAAGATCTTCGTTTTCTTCCTGAATTATATTTTGTAAAATAGTTAAGGGCATGCTATCTTCTTTACTCCATTCTCGCCCGTAATTTTTAAAAATCTAATTCCATGTCGACGCTTAAATTTCTTTAACCATCCTTCACTGGCATTGAAACCTGAATTGGTTTGATAAATTTTGGAATACAAATGACTGGCTGTTTATAGTAAGATCGCTGCTGATATTGGAACATTATTTTCCCATTGTTTTACAAACCACTTTTAAAGCATTTTTTCCATTCTTGGGTACCTAGCTTTCTTTAAGGTGCAACGTTAGCCAGGGCCACTTTCTGTTGTACGAACCAAATTTTTTAATGAATATTCTTGTTTTATAAAGCGGTAAACCATAGACTTATGCAACTTGTAATCACGCAAATGCAATTTATAAAATCTTCACTTTTAATTTTTTTTAAATCTCTAATTTTTGAAAATTGCTAGCTTAGATTGTGTTGAATTTTTCTCATATTAAGAATGTATTTGCACAACAAATGACACGAATAAACTGAAAAAAATTTAAGACAGAAATCATCCAAATATGTTAATATACCAAAAGACAAGGATTTTCCTTCTTAAACGCAGCGACATACTTCTGCCTGTCGAGGCAAGGATCTCCAAAGCTGCAAATGCCTTCGCTGATAAAAACTCAATTTGATGCTGTAGGGATACCAACAGCCACTCCTGCGATCATTGGTACGGATAAGTATTACCGGACAAGTCGGCTCATCTTCTATACCTTCTACTACCTCCACAGCTGAAAAAGCGCCATTTATCGATAGGATTACGCATGGTGGATAACCTCGGACCAATGAGAAATCCTCTCTAATAAGGGCCAGAGCTACTCTATGCTATGCAAGAAGAGTCAGCCTCCTCCAACAACGCTGCAATTCTGCTGCAACTGGAGCTTCTAAACGGAAAAGATCCTCCCCCCTTATCAAAAAACAGCAAGAGACTAAACGTCCGCGGCAAGATAATCTCAAAGTCGTCAACAGGCCTTTCAGTGAGGTGCAAGGAACCCATTCGCCATCATCGACATAAATGTTAACGACGACGCCATCTCGTACGAGAAATGGAATCAAATCCGTGTACTAGAAGATTCTAAAGGAGAATCCCGGTTCTTCTCCCCAAAACGATGATGCTGGCTGGTTTCAAGGCCACATCAAATTATCTGTAGTAGGAATGTAGATCGTTCACTTTTGCGTCCCTAGGGGAATTGTGGCCTGGCGCGAGATCGATTTGGTCAGATCGGAAATCCTGACTAGTGACTGGAAAGTAGTTAGGGTTTTCTCTCCTGAAGGTGTGACTAGAAAGGTGGTCGAGCTTTTTAACAAAGAATTCTTGGCACCAGTAAGGGAGAAGCAAGGTCGTATATACTGCGGATTCGGTAGTATAAGACTGCGCTCTACCGAGGTGATGACAAGCTCAACATCGAACCCCAAAATGTCAAGCTTGAGCAGACACCGGGTAAAGACGCCGATGATGTAGTTGACAACACCGCGCTCTCTGACTCAACAGAGGCATCCCAACAGGACCTAGGTAAGATTGGGGGCTTCTTGGCAGACTGGGAGTAGTGGATGACGAAGACGAGCTTCTGGTTTCAGATACAGAAGACGTCAACGTTACTATCATTTACGATCCGGATGGTGAGGGTAGTACAAATTGAACTTCACCAGTCCAAAGCAGCAACTGTTGCGCTTATATTTCGTCTCTCGGAGAAACGGTAAAATTTTTAATTTTAGTGCAAAAGGCTATAAACTTTTACATGTAAACAGTACAGGTAATATAGGATATTGCATTTTAGCTAAAAAAGCACCTAAATATCTTCATCCTATCCCATTATAGAGATGCAGACACAGAAATAGCACCATTGAAAATAGGAGAGAAATCTATCTGGCTTCTCTCTTGCTACATGACATATGTTCATGAGGTCGCAAGACAAAACAAACTGGTCTAAGAAGACTCCTGTCGTTATTGGAGCCGATGCCAATGCCCATCATCCTGTAAGGGGCAGTACAGATACAAACAGTAGAGGTAAGTACATTTTAGACTTCATACTAAATGACAATAGTTGTCAACAACCTACCTTCGTGGCTTCCAACATGCAGGAGGTTCTAGATATTACAGTAATCAGTAATAAATATCCTTATCTGATAGAAAGCTGGAGGATGTCGGACGACTGTTCCCTATCTGATCATACATACTTAGAATTTTCCTTTCGTGAATGTACAGGTATATGTAAACCGGTCCTCAATAGAAGGAGAACTATGTGGGATAAGCAGAGGTACAACCTAATCGAACTTCTCGCACTACCCTCAGAAATCTATGACACAAATGACATATACAAGGCGGTGAGTAGTCTAACAGCATCCCTTAGAATAGCCACTGCGCGAATATGCAAACCCTCTAGATATAGAGAAAAGATTAAGCCTGGTGGTCTTAGATCACAGCTGAATCTCGTAAGAGATCTCGGAAACTCTACAACGCATCGGTGAATTCTTTTAAAAATCGTATCAGAAACGCTCTACGCAAAACTTGTAGGGACTTTTGTAGTAGTATCGAAAGTTCTTCAGAGACTAGCAGGTTGTGCAAAATTCTATCTAACTCCTCTGCTGTCCCCTGTTATATTTAGAAAACGGACAGCAGCTGGACTACCAGAAGTCAAGAAAGAGTGGAACTTTTCCTGGACAGACACTTTCCAGGCAACCAACCATGTGACGATTCAACGGTTAAGCCTCACGTATACGGCCAACCATTGGACTCGGTGCCAATAGATGTCGACTGACTAAAATGTGCCATCAATAACTTCAGTCCTTACAAATCCCCAGGACCTACTGATGATGAAAAATATCAGGTCTGCTTCTCTTGGTCATATGTTTCCCAAAGGTGAAATCATAATTATCCTGAAAGGTGGAAAGCTTCACATACAAAGCCAAAAGAATAGAGTACTACAAGTCTGTCATCTTTTTTGTCGAAAATATTTGAACGGCTAATTAATCTTCACATACGGACTTTACTTAGTGACAATCTTACATCCCCTTTCAACACGCTTATACTAGAGATAAATCTGTTGAGGTGGCTCTTTACTCGCTTGTAAGATATATTGAGAAATCATTTGAATATAAGAATTTCACTCTAGCTGCCTTTCTGGATATAGAAGGAGCCTTCAACAATGTCAAACTGACATCGATGAAGACAGCCCTATGGACCTTGAGCTTGATAATTCAACCATTAAATTTATCTCTGATTTACTTGATTATAGGATTATCAAATCCAATATTGGCTCAGCCTCGATTTATAGACATGACAAAAGGAACACATTACGAGGACTCTACCACCTCTGCTATTGAATCCTGCCCTCAACAAACTGCTTGTGAAAATTGACTCCCTAAGTTTTAAAACCGTAGCCTGTGGTTATGATGTAGATGTGGCCATTTCAGGAATCCATCTTGACACGCTATCCCAAAGAATGGAAACAGCGCTTAAAGAACTCAGCGACTAGAGCGGTGTCAGTGAACTAAGCGTAAATCCCTCTAAGATAGAAGTAGCCATCTTCTAGAGGAAATACAAACTCCCGCATTTCAAACCTCTTAGCCTAATGGGAAAGAACTAGCAATATCCAACAGTGCCAAATATCTGGGTATCATTTTAGATAGCAGGATGTCCTGGAAACTCAATTCTCTTGTTAGAATAGCAAAAGCTACAATGGCAATCTATATATGCAGGAAAACCATTGAAGGCAAATGGAGAATCAACCCAAAGAACGATTCATGAAGCTGTTATTAAACCGATTCTCTTTTATGAAGCATCAGAATGGTGGAAGTCATCCAATATGGCTTCAAATTGCTCTAGCTTTGAAGGAGAAATGCATAGAATAGGACTCCCCATAATAGATGCCATGAACACCACTTCTACCGAGACTATATTTGCAATGCTTAATCGGATCTCATTTGATCTTCAGGTGAAAAAGAATGAGCTAAATATGGCAATATTATGCCATATGATTCCGAAAACATTCTAGGAACTACAACTGTAATTCCTAAGCTTATGCAAACCAAAACCATTACCGCTGAAGCTCTTCATATCGTTTATTTCGTTCACCCAGGAACTTTGGACCATACTTTTTCTTCCAATGGAATCTTCGTATCTACACATATGGTTCTAAGGTGAACAATGTAGTAGGTGCTGGAGTTTATATTGAAGAGTTTTGGTAACCGATGTCGTTTGGACTCCCGAACAAAAGTAGCATTTTACAGTCAAAGAATACAATACAATAGAGATATTGTAATACTGAGTGACACTCAAGCTACTATAAAGTCCCTGACACGCGTGCTTTCCACCTCAATTATAGTCCATGAATGTCGGACAGCCCAGAATGAGATGGTGAAGCATTCGAACATCGCACTGATATGGGTGCGAAGACACGGAACGAGTCACGAAAATTGCATTGCGGACGAACTCGTAAAGAAGGTTGCTTTACTACAGGATGAGAATGAGGATATAGATCGTTTCTGTAGCATCCCTTTTAACGCTTATAAGCAACGTTTCGACGCACAGCAAAGATGGGTGAACGAAACCACGTGCACGATAACAAGAATTTTATGGCCAAAGCTAAACAAACAAGGTTCATCCTTCTTATTTCATCATCAGCAATCTCAGGTCACTGTAAGTTTGGAACTCATGCCACAAGGCCAATGACTACTGCAGAAACTGTCACAATGAAGAGGAAAAGAATTCATTCACCATCTCCTCCGTAATTGTCCTGAGGATTTCCGTTCGCGTCACTTTGAACAGAGGTGCTACAATAGCCTCACTGAACTCTGTTCTTACAAGAGCAGCCTTACAGCTTTCACTCTTATACCCTTTACTGACAGACTCTACCTTATTTATCTACTTTTTTTTAATAATTTAAATCTATTTTCACCTAATCTGTGAATTGTTTTCTCCTATTTTTCTTCTTACCTACTCTTCCTGCTTCTCCCCTCTTCATTATCTATTTACAGATAACACAAATGGACTTAAAGGACCCAAGTGAGCTAGATAAACAAACCCAATACACCCACATCTTTTTGATGGTGGTTATAAAAAGTCGCTTATGATATGCTCGTTTTGAAACCAAATTAAAAAAAAAATCAATCTGTAGAATTTCCCAGCAAACATTTCTAAATTTATGTTAATATTGAATTCATTACCTTTTTTATTTTAAAAATGGCGTTAGTTCAAAAAAAGTTACAAACTAGATTTATAAGGCATTGGTCTGAGACTGAGACTATTTAAATCGGAGCTATTTCCAAAGATATATGGTTTCGAATTTCATGTATTTAAAGTAATCAGAAAAATGTTAACTTTGAACCGCAATAAAAACTAAACTACAACAAATTTTCAAATTTTAAAGTGACATAAAATTTATTAATTTTTTTTTTGCGAAGCTTAGTTATGAATGAATCAAAAATTTATCCTTTAAAGGGCTTTGTGTTGCTAAAATTTTTGAAAATAATGTGAAGTTAGGTCTTTCTTTCAGTAATTAAAATTGGAATAAACTAATTCTATAATTGAAGTTTTATTAAAAAAATTGTTATTTAATAGACTATATATTTTATTATATATATTATATTATATTATATATAAAATATAAATTATTATATATATTTTATATATATATATATATATAATATATATATAATATATATATATATATATAATATGTATATATATAATATATATATTATATATATAATATATATATATATATATATATAATATATATAAATATATATATATATAGATATATATATATATATATATATATAAATATATATATATATATTATATATATATATATATATATATATATATATATATATATAAATATATATATATATATAGATATATATATATATAACCTACTCCAAAAGAAGCAGAGCTGATATATTTTCATTATCAGTGGGTCCTGGGGATTTGTAAGGACTGGACTGAAGCTATTGATGGCACATTTTAGTCAGTCGGCATCTATCGGCAGCGAGACCAATGGTTGGCCATATACGTGAGGCTTAACCATTGAATCGTCATATGGCTGGTTGCCTGGAAATTGTCTGTACAGGAAAAGTTCCAGTCTTTCTTGACTGCTGGTAGTTCAGCTGCTGTCCGTTAGATAGAATTTTGCACAACCTGCTAGTCTCTGAAGAACTTCCGATACTACTACAAAAGTCCCTACAAGTTTTGCGTAGAGCGTTTCTGATAAGATTTTTAAAAGAATTCACCGATGCGTTGTAGAGTTTCCGAGATCTCTTACGAGATTCAGCTGTGATCTAAGACCACCAGGCTTAATCTTTTCTCTATATCTAGAGGGTTTGCATATTCGCGCAGTGGCTATTCTAAGGGATGCTGTTAGACTACTCACCGCCTTGTATATGTCATTTGTGTCATAGATTTCTGAGGGTAGTGCGAGAAGTTCGATTAGGTTGTACCTCTGCTTATTCCACATAGTTCTCCTTCTATTGAGGACCGGTTTACATATACCTGTACATTCACGAAAGAAAAATTCTAAGTATGTATGATCAGATAGGGATCAGTCGTCTGACATCTTCCAGCTTTCAATCAGATATGGATATTTATCACTGATTACTGTAATATCTAGAACCTCCTACATGTTGGAAACCACGAAGGTAGGTTGTTGACAACTATTGTCATTTAGTATGAAGTCTAAAATGTACTTACCTCTACTGTTTGTATCTGTACTGCCCCTTACAGGATGATGGGCATTGGCATCGGCTCCAATAATGACAGGAGTCTTCTTAGACCAGTTTGGTTTGTCTTGCGACCTCATGAATATATGTCATGTAGCAAGAGAGAAGCCAGATATAGTTCTCTGCTATTACTGTGTCTGCATCACTATAATGGGATAGGATGAAGACATGTAGGTGTTTTTTAGCTAAAATGCAATATCCTATATTACCTGTACTGCTCACATATACAATTTTAAAGCCTTTTGCACTAAAATAAAAAAATTTATCGTTTCTCCAAGAGACGAAATATAAGTGCAACGGTTGCTGCTTTGGACTGGTGAAGTTCAATTTGTACTACCCTCACCATCCGGATCGTAAATGATGGTAACGTCGACGTCTTCTGTATCGTCTTCTTTATCTGACTGCTCAAGCTTGACATTTTGGGGTTCGATGTTGAGCTTGTCATCACCTCGGTAGAGCGCAGTCTTATACTACCGAATCCGTAGTATATACGACCTTGCTTCTCCCTTACTAGTGCCAAGAAGTCGTTGTTAAAAACCACGACCACCTTTCTAGTCACACCTTCAGGAGAGAAAACCCTGATTTCTTTTCAGTCACTGATCAGTAAGTCAGGATTTCAGCAGGTGCACGTGATTCCGCCAGAATGATTGCGATTGATCTTGGTTTGCAATGTATCTCATTTAACGGGACCAGATCGATCCTGCGCCAGGCCACAATTCCCCTAATGACGCAACAGCTAGCTGCAGTAGGAAAGCAGATCGTTCACTGATATGGCCTTGAAACCAGCCAGCATCATCATTTTGAGGAAAAGGACCCGGATTCTGCTTTACAGTCTTCCAGTATATCTCCAATAATTTTTGAAGGATTGGATTCCGTTTCTCGTGCGAGATGGCGCCATCACTAACATTTCTGTCGATGATGGCTCTAACGAGTGGGTTCCTTGCACTTCCCTGAAAGGCCTGTTGACGACTTTGAGATTATTTTACTGCGAACGTTTAGTCTCAGGCTGTTGTTTCATAAGGGGGGAGGATCTTTGCCTTCTAGGCACTCTGGTTGCAGCAGTTTTGTCCACGTTTGCGTTGTTGGGAGAGGCTGACCCTTCTTGCTTAGCAAGAGTAGCTCTGGCCCATATTAGGGAGGATTTCTCCTGGTTGGTATGTTGGTCGTCAGGCCTGATCCACCATTCGTAAGTCGGCACGCCTATCGCTAAATGCCCTTCTTTAAGGATTTCTGCGATAGAGCACTTTTCAGCCGTGAAGGTTGTAGAGACCATCTTGTCCGTCAATGAATTATCCGCGCCAGTGATCTCACTACGTTTAGGCTCACTATCATTATCAAAAGGTTGAGTAGTGAGCTATTTTCTGCAGACTGCTAGATTGGGGTTGCTGGGCTGAGCATCTGCGTTTGATTGCTTTAGTTTTTTTTTGTGTATTGTTGTTTTTCATGTTATTTCCACGAGTAGGCACGTAAGAAAATGGACGATCCATACAGTGACGGCGTACATGGACTAGGCAAAAGGATGTTACAATCGACCCATGCCCTGCCATTGGATTGCTAGCCATACAGGTTCTCGACATTATTATTAACCACCTTAGCCTTACAAGTGGAGGAAGAGGAAATGGGATTATATTGGGATATTAGGAGAGATGGGTTTGTCATGTTTTAGTCCGCGGGCACTCTGCTCCAGTCCAATTTCATAAGAAATTTATCCAAACTTTCCGACCATTTATGATAAAATATATCTTCTTTGATATTCATATTCATGAGATCATGTGTACAATGTGAGATAGACTACGGAAACATACCTAGCCTTAATATTCAAATTGACAGACCATTTGTAAAATGTACCTTACAATTCTAATATCTAATATTTTGAGCAACTGATCTCTCCCTGTGATCGTTTACTATAAATTTATTATAAGAATTCGACCAATTAATCTCTCCTACCCGCCCACAGCGGACGCGGTCGAGGGGAGACTCCACTTGAGTACAGATAGTTCGGGGATCTATATAAAAGCGGAAACCAAAAGTGGGCGAGGTCCGCCTGCTTTACCGCCTGTAAGGTGAAACATCAACAAAAACGTGTCAAATATGACCATAAAAGTATACTTCATTATATTTTTAATATACATTTAGTTTTTCTAAAAAATTGAAAACTATCAGAATTTCATTATCTTATTTGCTGCAACAATGTCATAAGTAGAAAAACCGAAATTTCAAGTTGACATCAATAATGCATAGAAAATAATATATTTTATTAACTGACAAATTCTTGTATACGAGTTATTTTTATATTTCACGCAGGATCGTGATAGAAACATTTTGTCCTAATTACATAATCTCTTGTGCGTTGCTTACAACAACGTCAATATTGCAAAGTTATCTAGACAAGTGATTAAATTTGACCATAATAAATTTTAAAAAAAATTTTTTTTAAATATATGTCAACTTAAAAACTAAAAATGCGTCTCCTGAAAAAATAGATGTTTTGAGTTACGACATTGTCACCAAAAAAAGAACTTTTTAGGTTATGTAATTATTTAGATAAGAGTTATAGTAAATATGTCAATTGCAGACGACAAATTTTGTAGAAAAGAAATAGTATTCCAAAAATGTAGTACCAATAGGTCCCTAAAAATGAAAAATAATAGTTTTTACGATCAAATATGTATAAATAGTTAAAATTTATGCGTAAAATTTTTTTTGAAAAGGTCATAATTATGGTTGTGAACTCATAAAACTATTCGATTTTTTTCTTTAACTCTGTATACTAGCTGGGTTTATTATCTTTTCAATAAGTTCGGACAAATGAGAATAGCTTTTCAAAGAGAAAAATTCACAAAATTAGGGAACGCTAAGAACCAAATTTGTGGCACAAAAACAATTTAGTAATTCTGACCTTTAGTTTTTTCCACTAGGTTTAAAGCATTTGGACGATTAAACCGCTTTAAAAATACATACAAATACATTCACAAACAATAAAAGAACTCTGTAAAACAAAAATTCATAAATTTTACATTAAAGAAACAATTGTATTAAATAATAATCTTTCTTATTTCCTGAATTAAATTATATGAGAAATAATTAAAATAGAATTCATATTACATAGAAAATATACTGAAGCTAAAATACCGGTATATAACTGTATGAAGAGAACGGTTTTTGAACATCGATATTTTTTGGAAGCAATAATTTCAGTATCGGTGCTGTGCTATAATGGTATCAGTTTCCAACCTTGGAAGAAACTGACCTCAAGCTTAACAAAAGACTTAATTTTGGAATTTTTAAGAACTTTTATTACATAAACTATTTTTTATCCTAAAATTGTTCAAAGAAAGCTCATTACTTAATGAAGACTTATTTAATTTAAGTTATATTAAATGGTATATTTTCCATAAAGTTCTCTATTTCGCCAAATACTTCCCAGCAAAAAAAGAATATACAAAGAGGTGATCAGGAAATAGTCATGTTGACGATGTCATGTAAAATTTATTTTTTGGATGTTGTATTTTATTATTAGTACAAGGAAATTGGTTGTAATTTTTATATAAGCTAATATTTTGTAAAGAAAAAAGGCTTCTTCTTTTAACGGTAAATTTTTGCAGATGTGGGCAAATTTTTCACCAAAAGAACGTCTTGGACTCGCAATCATAGTTTTCGGACTCAAAAACTCAATTGGAAATATTGTTGCATTGGATTTAACTAAAAAACTATTCATTTGAGAGAGTATTCCATATAGAAGGAATACTCTTTTACGAAGAATTACGTCAGCGGAAAAACTGAGGGCAAAATTTTTGAAGAGGATACAAAAGAGAATTTTTTAGACTGGTCATACCCATTATTAATATAACTTTTATTTTTTGTTCATTCATTTTTATAAACTTTGAAGATTTTAGTTAAATGCATTTATAGTTATGAAACACTGCAATATTATTTTATTCCTCAAAACAGGTAATAAAATACAAAATAGAAAAATCTTTTTAATTGGAGGCAGTGTTGCTAGAAAAGTTTTCAAGTCTTATGCTAAATTTTCAAAAATTATATGTTAGAATCTGCTAGATCAAAAATCTTTGTAGGACCGGAGGAAAACGCTATAAAATCAAATGATTTTTTGAAATATGTGCGAAAATTACTATATTTTCAATCAGATATATAAATGAAAACCCAAATATAGCAATCAAAATTAGTAGATGCAATATTACCGTTTCGTGCAGAAAAGTGAATGAGCACTACTACAATAACATTAACTGATTTCGGTTCAAAATAGGAATTATCCAGTCTTACTGGACTAAGGAATCTGTGAAACAAAAGGTACTAATAAACAGCATTATGCATAAGGAAAATAATCTTGAACTATTGAAAAACAATTAAATGAAGCGGAATTTAAGATAGGAAAAATTCAGAAGTCTCTATGTTTTATTCGATTTTTGCAAATGTCATGCACAACTAACTTTATAGGATAAAGCCGTATCAAAAAGGCTATGAAAAAACATAGATTTAACAATTAACAAATATAAAACAGTCGCATTATATATCCTTTTTTAAAATTATGTATAAAACATTTGACTAACAATAAAACAAACAAATGGAAAGCAAGTCTACAGAACATATTTTGTAAATTTGAGTCCGAATATTTTCCGTTATATGTAGGTATTAGAATAATGAACACGTTATAAAGTAATTAAAGAAGAATTCAGTAATGCAAGTTTTCGACTACTGCTGAAAGTAATATGCACGTTCAAAATAAGATATGCATGCGACGATGTTTTTGTAGACCTCGATCAGCAGAATCTTCCTATATAAAAATCTTTCAAATCTGTTCAGATATAAGGAATCGCAATCGTTTTTAAAAAATTGTGTACTCGAGGTGTCCAACTTTGGGACCCTGTAGACCCGCCACCTGTAGGTCTATATATATATAAACTCACCTACACCTCTACAATCATTTTGTGAAATTTCATTGAAATCGGAATAGCCTTTCCTAAAGTCAATAATTATTTCTATTTCACTTTTTAAATTACGCAGTGTGCGATGGAAAAATGCTTAAGTAGTTCAGGCGGTAATATACAAGTTCTTTTATTTAATTTTATTTTTATTTTTCTTTCGATATTTATTTCTGTTTTAGTTAATTACCTTTTTACGGAAAACTTTTTATAGCTTTATTTTTAATGTTGAAAAACATTTATACATATGAAAATCAAATATTTTTGAATAATTTAAACAAGTTAAAAATACCATTGTTATTTCGAAAAAATCGTACCTACATTTTCAGATTCAAATAATTTGTGTTTAGATGATAAAATTGTATTATGATTTTAGAATTTTTGACAAATATTAATGCAAAGTATTACCGTGCAGAATACCTTTAGTAAAATTTAGAAATGTAAAAATATTTAAATTGGTTTAAATTTGTAAAAGTTACATTCGAGGTGATCAATAATGACCCACTTCATCTAACAATATTCTGAAAGTATAACTCCTCCTCTGTCGATGTCCCAAGTTTTCTGAAAATGCTATTATTTTGATATTTGACATCACTTTCTTTAAAAGAAATTAAGTGAGCTAAATTTCTTTTAAAGAAAGTGTTTTTAAAAAAATAATATATAAAAAATTAATTTTCTATAAATCAAGAAACACAAGGAAAAAAGATAGCTTGGAAAACAGTTACAATGATGAATATTTAATAAAAGAAACCAACATTTTATTATAGCTATTGGTAATTTCCAATTTAAAACAAATGTTTTCTGTAATTGAATGATTGTACCTATAATTATTATGTTAGTCAATTTAACAATTTGTGAAATGTATTTTACAAATTCGGTATTCACAAAGAAGTTAATTTCATATTTCAGAGCTAAATATTAATGGCAGCAATCAAAAACTTATTTTGCTTATGATATTTTAACATACAATCATCTTTTTAATTGCAAAAACCACTAGTTAAATTAAAATCAACAGAAATAAAATTTCAAACGATTTCCAACAACACCAGCCAACATTTTTAAGCAATGGTAGCTGAACTTGACCATTAGAATAATAAATTGAATTATAAAAAAAGTATGTTTGCGAACTTATGTTATTTGTTAATATGTAACTCGAATTTCGTCGAGTTTGTGGCTACTATTTAAGAATTTGTTTTGTGACAATAATTACACCTATTTAAGCTCGAAAACTCCCCTTAATTGCTTTCACAATCCATTCAAAATTTTCCTAAAAAAGGTATGAAAAGTATTTTAATTTTTAGAACTAGCCAGATTTGGTGTTCAAAGAAAATAAACATCATACAAAATCAATTTTATATTCTCCTGTTTACAACCATTTCTAATGAAATCTCTAAATCTGGCTAGTTTCTGAATTGAGTTTTTTCTCTAAACAATCCACTTAAAAGATTTTTCGTACATTTTCATTATATGCATCAAACGTTATATATTCAAAATATTGGCCATAAGGTGTTATGGTATTTTGAGGTCGAAAAATAGTTATAGTCCGTCTGTTTGTTCTTCAATACCACTTCAATCTAACACTACCCCTCTCCCGGTAAGTTGAGCATTTACGAATATATAATAAGTTTTCTAATTGTTTCTTATTTCTTCCAATGCACATTGGGGCAGAATCGAAATTTTTGGGAAATAAATCTATAACTTCTGATCGGCTGGTTGCATTTTCATGAAATGTGATATAATCGTAGCAGAGGAGCGTACAATGTTAAGTTTGGAAGGGGGAACAACAAACTCCTCAGGGGCAGAGCTAAGGGGGCTCAAATTTTAATCACTTGCCAAATTTTTGTTTCTCGTCCGATTTCAAATATTTTTATATATTGTTGTAGGCCCTGATAAGACCTATAAAAAATATGATTACGTGTCCTATTTATCTCTTATAGTTTTCGAGTTATTTGCGTTTGAATTTTTAAGCACCACAATTTTGCATGTTCTTGGTCCAATTTTTTTCACATATATCCTAGTATTTCCGACCGATTTTATCAGTTTTTTTCTTAACTAGTTAAAGAACAAAATTATCTATTGAATAAAAAAATTTGAAGTCGATACCTTTACCGACTTCAAAAATAAAGATTTTGAATTTGAAAATTGCAAAAAAGACGACTTTTTGTGTTTTTTTAGCCGAAAAAGTATCTACACTCTTTTTTATCTAAAATAAAATTTTCTTTAGCAACATATAATAATTTTGCACTTTTCTGAAAGGCAACTTCACAGAGATGACCTTAAGATCACAAACAAGCTGAACAACTCATTTGCTCATGGTACACACCCTCCCGAATTCGACCCATTTTATATGAAAGTTTTGATTTTTTGATATTTCGACAAGCGGAATATATTTTAAGAATCTTCAATATGTTGTTAAAAGTTTTAAATCAAAAACTACAGGACTTCGGAAAAATGTGGATTCTATAAACAAAAATGTAAAAAATCCCAATTTTGGGAATTTTCACTAATTTTTTATTAATTCAGGAAAATCCTACCCCTAAATGAAATTTGGTTAACGCGCTTTTATTTATATTACTAAGATCCACATTTCCTGCAAATTTCATTAAGATATCTTTATAAACAAATATGTTATTACAATTAAAAAATTTGTATTTTCTCCAAAAACCCCAAATTGGGCTTTTTGTCTGGTTTATATCTAAATAGCAAAAAAATAAAAATATGTATTCCAAATTAAGCTTATCCTTTAGCATATATAATTTCCGATCTTCTGCAAAAAGGTTCAAGTCAATATCATGCCTCATTTCAGAAATATGCGCCTTTAAACTTTTATATTTCCAATTTATTGTATATATGACTATATTTTTACAAACTTGTAATTTTGCCTTTAGTTTTGCGAGAATAATTACTTAGTAAATTATGAATATTTCTGTATACTTTTAATAATATCTATACACAAAATGTTTTTATAAAAATAATTCGTAAATAGTTTTTATTTTTAATAGGGTTGCCACATTTCCCAAATTTAAGTAAATCTTTATCCCTTTCTAAGCATTCATATATTTCTATTAATGAATTTAAACAAAAAATGTCTATTTTATCTTAATCAATAAGTATTTTATTAGTTTGCATTTTTGGTGTTTACCTAAATTTAACAAATGCATTTATTTATTGGTGATGGTTAAAAATTTATATATTTATGATCTAGTGGCAATGTACAGGTATCCTTTCCGGTGATACCTAGCTGCAGCATTTATCTATTACTGATGTTTCAAAATCTATATTTTTATGAGGTAGTGACAATGCACAGGTAATCTCCTTTCCGGTGATTCCTAACGGCAACATATAATATCAATGAATTCGGTATAGGTACTCTTCCAAATTGACTCTTTCAGATATTTTACCTAATGAAAATTCACAGAATACCTGTAAATATATATACCTGTGAGATATATCTAGTAAATATATATATATATAAATACGCTGCTAATCCTTATCAACATCATAACGAAGTTGATTACCATGGTAATTACATTGAAACATGAACAATTATGTTGTGTTCTGTGGACTTTATCTAAAAATGATCCTAATCATTTAGAAGCTATAGTAGAATTCATAAAAACTACTAACAGATTAAAAATTTAACATTCCGATTGGAAGGATACTGATATAGAAATATCGGCATGCAAAATATCAACTGGAGCACCCTGCAAGACATTTGATGATTTAAGTACAAGATCTAAGAAGAAAAGACTGGCCCATAAGCTTTCTATAATTTCGAATGAAGAAAATTCTGATACATTCAAAGAAATGCTGAAAAAGGAGAAGCAACCTAAGAGTGCAATTAGTATTGGATTGCCGAAAGTGTACCTAGTCCAACATCACAGTTTAATTTTACAGAGGAAAAAGCATTTGCTTTAATGCTTGAAGTTGACCTCATCCGAAACAAATATCAAATTTTAAGAAAAGCTCAATTCTATCATCATACAAGGATATTCAAGAAAAAAAGCAAACTATTTTACCATATATTTCGGTTACCGAAAAGGAAGCATGTGTAGAGCTATCTCTTTGCTTGAGAATACGGCTACCAGGATAGTTGCAGATTTTTCTGCAGATCAGTTGGAAAACGTAAATAACAGCGACGTTGTATTAATCTGTAAGTGGGGATGTGACGGACTATCAGCCCTTCCTCAATACAAGCATGCTAGTTGAAGTAAGAAAATGGCGAATTATAAAAGCGTATTTATTGCATCTTTGGTGCCTTTAAGAATGCGATCTTATTCCTTAAAGCAATCTTCATCAAAGTATAAAAACTCATTTGAAGATATATGGTTTAACACCACTCCAGGATCAAAACATTTTTGCAGACCTATTTGGTTCGAATACACAAGGGAGTCGAAGACAACAACAAAGGATTTAGTGGAATATATTAAAGATGAAATAAATGATTTACAACCTCTCTCAATAACCATAAACCAACACATTCGACATATCCTTTCAACTTAGTCTAACAATGATTGATGGAAAGGTTAGTAATGCCATTACGGAAACATCTTATTTTTGGAAATGCTCACTGTGTGATGAAGAATTTCTATCTTTCGGAATATCTCGACTTTACGCCAGAATCATGGAGCATTTCCTGCACATATCATATGATTTAAAATATAGAAGTGTGCCAGATAATTTAACAAAACCTACCAGAAGCAACGAAGATTTAAAAACACTTAGAATATTTAAGAAAAGTAGAATCCAGGATAAATTCAGAAAAGAGACGGGATGAAAAATCGACAAACCTCTGCCGACTGGTGGTAGTACAAATGATGGAAACACAACAAGAAGATTTTTGGAAAATTTCGAAGCTACATCAAAAATAACTGGTATTAATAAAGTTTTACTTGAACGGACTAACATACTATTAATGGCAATTAATAGTAAGCATAAAATTAACTCTGCTCGATTTGGAGAATATGCAACAGAAATATCTAAACTATTTGTTTCTCTATATCCATGGAAAGAAATGACACCAACAGTACATCATTGTGCCATGGCGAAATTATAATTGAACGAAATATTCTTCCACAGAAGAGGCTCAAGAAGCAAGAAACAGAGATTTTAAGCACGTTCAATTATTCAGCTCCAGGAAATGCTCCAGAACGTTACAAAACGAGGATATTTTTAATAGCCTATCGTTATCATCAGACCCTGCACTATCATCAATGAAAAAACGTTGGATTTATTATGAGCCTTTATCAACTCAAAATACTGAAGACTTGAAGGACCTTTATTATCTTTTAAATATGTATACAGATTATTTTATAGAAAATAAGTAGTATAAGTTTAAAATATCAGAAGAAGAATTGTCTACATAAATTTAATGTAAATAAGTAATAAAAAATCGTATTAGAAATAGAGTATTTATTAAGGTAATGATAAATACCAAAAATTATAATATTGATTAAGTTAAAATAGACATTTTTTGTTTGTTTTGTTATTTTAAATTCATTAATAGAAATATATGAATGCTTAGAAAAGGATAAAAATTTATTTAAATTTGGGAAATGTGGCGACCCTATTAAAAATAAAAAATTTTATTAATTATTTTAATAAAAATATTTTGTGTATAGATATTATTAAAAGTATACAGAAATATTCATAATTTTATAAGTAATTATTCATGTAAAACTAAAGGCAAAGTTGCAAGTTTGTAAAAATATAGTCATATATACAATAAATTGGAAATATGAAAATTTAAAGGCGCACATTTCTGAAATGAGGCATCATATTGACTTGAATCTTTTTGCAGAAGATCGAAAATTATATATGCTATAGGATATGTTTAATTTGGAATACACATTTCTTTCGCTATTTAGAAATAAACCAAACATAAAGCCCAATTTGGGGTTTTTGGAGAAAATACAAAGTTTTTAATTGTAATAACATATTTCTTTATAAAGATATCTTAATGAAATTTGCAGAAAATGTGAACCTTATTAATATAAATAAAAGCGCATTAACCAAATTTCAATCAGGGGTAGGGTTTTCCTGAATTCCCAAAAAAACTAATGAAAATTCCCAAAAATGGGATTTTTTACATTTATGGCTATAGAATCCACATTTTTCCGAAGGCCCGTAGATTTTAATTTAAAACTTTTAACAACATATTGAATTGAATTTTATGAATTTTTATATTCCGCTTGTCGATTCCTGCTTTGGGATTTGAGAAAATATGTTCTAAAATCAAAATTTTCATATAAAATGGGTCGAATTCGGGAGGGTATGTACCATGACCAATTTAGCTATTGGGCTCGTTTTTTTAGCTTAAAGTCATCTCTGTGAAGTTACCTTTCAGAAAAGTGCAAAATTATTATATATTGCTAAAGAAAATTTTATTTTAGATAAAAAAGAGTGTAGATACTTTTTCGGCTAAAAAAACACAAAAAGTCGTCTTTTTGCAATTTTCAAATTTAAAATCGTTTATATTTCGACTCGGTAAAGATATCGACTTCAAATTTTTTTATTCAACAGATAATTTTGTGCTTTAACTAGTTGAGAAAAAAAAATAATAAAATCGGTCGGAACTACTAGGATATATATAAAAAAAACTGGACCAAGATCATGCAAAATTATGGTGCTTAAAAATTCAAACGCAAATAACTCGAAAACTATAAGAGATAAATAGGATACGTAAATGTGTCTTTTATATGTCTTGTCAGGGCCTACAACAATATATAATAATATTTTAAATCGGACGAGAAACAAAAATTTGGCAAGTGATTAAAAATTTTTTATGTCAGAGGTACCTAAATTTGAGCCCCCTTAGCTCCGCCCCTGAGAGGGTTTTTGTGCCCCCCTCCCAAACTTAACATTGCACACTCCTCTGCTACGTCTATACCAAATTTCATGAAAATCCAACCAGCCGATCAGAATTTACAGATTTATTTCCAAAAAATTTCGATTCTGCCCCACTGTGCAGCGCACACAAAGTCACTTCAAAAGTATATTTAACTTTTTGCATTTGGTCATGTAGTGTTATTAATAAACACCAAAAAATGCAAAATGTGCACTAGATCCCATTTTGAAGTCATAAAAATATTATTGTTTCTTTTGCTAGAGCATCTCATTCTTTATAATTTAAATAAATTATATGAAGTTTTAATCAGCCAATTCGAGTTCCGAAAATTCTAACGATTTTAAGTTTATCAGTTTTTCAAAATAAATTTCTAACTCACTAAACCGTTTTTTTTTTTTTTATTACTAAATTTAATTATTATCCGTTTTCTTCTTTGACAAACTTTTGTAGTACATAATGTCGGTGCTGAGGAAAAGTACTACTTTTCAGGAGAACCAAAAAAAAGTTTTATTTTATAAATTCGCAACTTTTTTTTAATTTTTATATTTTTCGTTATGATATTTATAAATTTTGTGTTTCGAAAAAAATCGATATCTTTTCGCATCCTCGTAGGGCAAAAGAAATTTTAAAAAATCTACACATAGGATTTTTCGTATATGAAACTTATAATTTTTGTTTAATATTTTAATGTTTTTGTTCTTCAAAAAGTTCTATGTGAAACAAAAAACAAAACTAGTTTTTATTTTCTCAAGGAAGTCTACACATAGGACCTTTTGTAAGTTCGTAACCCGCAAAGGTTGAGGTCGGTGAATGTATGCCTAATAACTAGAGAAGACAAAAATGCCTATTTTTCTTTTTTGCCTTTTTATGCTTTTTATCTGCGCACCGACAATATGAATGTTCAATTAATATTTTTTCTGCCTTATCAGTCATAAATTTGATTTTCATCTAAATATTATCAAACAATTACAGTTTACATTTTTGAAAAGTGTATTTAAAATGATAAGTAAAGCATAAAAATGGGATTTAGAAATTTAAAATTCCTGGGAATCGGGATTTATAAATCCCGGGATTTTCGGGATCGAAATTTACCGTTTGGTATCCTTTGTCGTTATACAGTTATTATATGTGAAACATCAAAAAACTGACTTTTGGTCGGCTAAGTCATCAAAATCTCACACTGTGTGGAGGAAATAATATTATATAATATGTTATTAGCCACAAATTATAAAATATATATTGTGGCCATATTATGTCCATCCGGCTGTCTGTCCGGAATATTAACCTTTAACCACAAATGTTTTTCTTTAAGCCAAGCCCTTCGTCCAAATATAGTAATTTTTAATATAATTTAAACTTATGTAATCAAATAACAATAAATTTCAAATTCAAAGAGAATTTGCCAATATTGACTAATATTATGGAAAATATTCTAAAGATTATTGGTGCATATTTTTATTCATATATTATTAAAGACTAAAAAGTTACCGACTTATGAACAGAAAAACAAAAAATTCTCACTGTGCAGTTCACAAAGCCGTTGACATATTACAAACTGTTCTACTTTCCACGCACGGTCATTTCTGTTCAAGATCAACTTCTTTAATATTACTTTAATTACAATATTTGTTTAAAAAGTAAATACTTCATCAAGTACTCGTAAATATACCACTATTTCAAAAAAGTCTTTGTCAAAACTTTAGAAAAATGTATTACATATGTATAAATATGGTTTCTAATTTTCATTTTTATTAAACACACGTAACGGACTAAACAATCTTTTGAATTAAATATTTAGTACAATAGTATAAACATTTCATTTCAATATTTGAATTTTGTCCTTATTTCGAAAAATGCTTGAAATACTAAATATATTACTAAAATCTGCTAAATAATATGCAAAGTGATAAATGAAAAATTTGCGGCTACATGGGAGTAAAAAATGCTAAATTTAGCTGCAAAAATTCTAAAATTGTCACACTGGATTTGATATCTCAGATGAAATTTACTATAGATATTGCATATTAAGAGTATTTCTCAAATCATAAACTCCTATAGTCAGGACCATTTTCGGTTCAAAACTATGATGTTTTCAAAAGTGAAAAAATTCACATAGGTGTATTTATTTAATCGCTAATAATTTTTAAATTATACGTAGTAAAACTTTAGTTTTATTTTAATATTAAAAATAAAAATATTTCCTTTTTAGTTATATGCACAATATTAACAACCATTATGTCTTTAAAGAACGATTTTTTGTGCATTTTTTTCATGCAAAATTTCCAGGTGGGCACTCATTTAGTTTAGAAGACTTTTTTTTATTTTTTTATTATTTTTTTCTTGAATTTTTAAGAGAAAGCAAACACTTTTAAATAAAATATGTAAGATGTATGAATGTTTTAAGTGACTTTTTAAAATTATGGATTAATTAAAATTTTAGTAAAATTTTCTATGATTTTATTTTAAACACTATTATATTAAAGTTTGAATATTTTGGATATTATCTATAGTAATTTATATTTTAGGGCATCATAGGAAAGTCTCATTCAATATTATTTATATACATATATATTCATTTAACCCTTTAGTTGCACAAGTAGTATTTTGGGATTTCCGGTTCATAATAGGTTGTTAATTTTTATGTTAAATAAACAGTTAGTTAAGAAAATAATTGTCACCAAAATCATACATTCATCATAAAGATGAAATAGTGATTAAATTTCAAAAATCCCTTTAATTCGATTATTATGGCGGTTTTAAAGGAACTTATTATATTTTTCATAAATTCATCTATATTTAAGTATAATAAATGCTTCCATGCGACTTATTTGCAAAAATTGCTAATTTAATCTTTTGCGAACTAAAATTTACCCTCTTGCTTTTAAAGGGTTCATAACGTGTAACTGACGCTGAACGTTCTGGACACCCGAAAATATCGAAAAAAAACACGATATGGTCTAAACCACTTGTTTCTCTATAGCTATGGAAAGAAATGATACCAACAGTACATAAAGTATTGTGCCATGGCGAAATTATAATTGAACGAAATATTCTTCTCAAGAAGCAAGAAACAGAGGTTTTAAGCACGTTCAATTATTCAACTCCAGGAAATGATCCAGAACGATACAAATCGAGGATATATTTAATAGCCTATTGTTATCATCAGACCCTGTACTATCATAAATGAGAAAACTCAAAACACTGAAGACTTGAAGGACCTTTATTATCTTCTAGATATGTATACTGATACAACAGATTATTTTATAGAAAATAAGTAGTATAAGTTTAAAATGTTAGAAAAATTGTCTACATAAATTTAATGTAAATAAGTAATAAAAAATCGTATTAGAAATAGAATATTTATTAAGGAAGATGATAAATACCAAAAATAATAATATTGA
This sequence comes from Protocalliphora azurea, assembly GCA_932274085.1. NCBI lineage: Eukaryota > Metazoa > Arthropoda > Insecta > Diptera > Calliphoridae > Protocalliphora > Protocalliphora azurea. Next base: position 98,155,255 of record OW026519.1, on the reverse strand, counting down.
TTAAGTTAAAATAAACATTTTTTGTTTGTTTTGTTATTTTAAAATCATTAATAGAAATATATGAATGCTTAGAAAACGATAAAGATTTACTTAAATTTGGGAAATGTGGCAACCATATTAAAAGTAAAAAATATTTATTAATTATTTTTATAAAAATATTTTGTATATAGATATTATTAAAAGTATACAGAATATTCATAATTTTCTAAGTAATTATTCACGCAAAACTAAAGGCAAAAGTTGCAAGTTTGTAAAAATATAGTCATATATACAATAAATTGGAAATATGAAAGTTTAAAGGCGCACATTTCTGAAATGAGGCATCATATTGACTTGAATCTTTTAGCAAAAGATCGAAAATTATATACGCTAAAGGATATCCTTAATTTTGAATACACATTTCCAAAAATAAACCAAACATAAAGCCCAATTTGGGGTTTTTGGAGAAAATACAAAGATTTTAATTGTAATAGCATATTTGTTTATAAAGATATCTTAATGAAATTTGCAAAAAATATGAACCTTATTAATATAAATAAAAGCGCATTAACCAAATTTCAATCAGGGGTAGGGTTTTCCTGAATTCCAAAAAAAAACTAATGAAAATACCAAAAATGGGATTTTTTACATTTTTGTTCCGAAGTTGCTCAGATTTTGATTTAAAACTTTTAACAACATATTGGAGATTCTTAAAATATATGCCGCTTGTCGATTCGTGCTTTGGGATTTGACAAAAAATGGTCTAAAATCGAAACTTTCATATAACATGGGTCGAATTCGGGAGGGTGTGTACCATGACCAATTGAGTTATTAGACTTCTTTTTATCTTAAAGTCATCTCTATTAAGTTACCTTTCAGAAAAGTGTAAAATTATTATATGTTGCTAAAGAAAATTTTATTTTAGATAAAAAAGAGTGTAAATACTTTTTCGGCTAAAAAAAACACAAGAAGTTGTCTTTTTTGCAATTTTCAAATTCAAAATCGTTTATTTTTGGACTCTGTAAAGATATCGACTTCAAATTTTTTTATTCAATAGATAATTTTGTTCTTTTATTAGTTAAGAAAAAAACTAATAAAATCGGTACGAAATACTAATATATATATGAAAAAAACTGGACCAAGAACTTGCAAAATTATGGTGCTTAAAAATTCAAACGCAAATAACTCGAAAACTATAAGAGATAAATGGGACATGTAAGCATGTCTTTTATAGGTCTTATCAGGGCCTACAATAATATATTGAAATTGGACGAGAAACAAAAATTTGGCAAGTGATTAAAAATTTTTTATGTCTAACTAACTTTGAGCCTCCTTAGCTCCGCCTCTGAGGGGTTTGTTGTGTCCCCCTTCCAAACCTAACATTGTGTCCCCCTATTAACTTAACACCTATACCAAATTTCATGAAAATACAACCAGCCGATCAGAAGTTACAGATTTATTTCAAAAAATTTCGATTCTGCCCCACTGTGCAATGCAGATATCAACTGGTGCCCGTTAGTATTTTAAATGTGTCATTTGTCATGGAAAGTTTTTAGCTCAACTAGAAAATGTGATTTGCCTCAGAAGCAAGCCGTCAATTTTATAACTTAAATTCTATAAATCCCTTTACTTACATTAAAATTATAATAAAATGTATAAATGAAAACATTTAAAATTACTTTGTTTTTTAATTGGATTGGCCTAATAATACGAATACATATTTTGGAGTTATTTGAAACAAATTATTATTATTGTTTTTTTTTTAATAGTCGTGTCTATCTAAAAATAACGCTATCCCAACCGCTTTATGAAATAGTACTCACATCCAACCAAATTCCTTTTTTATATTAATCCAACGAAATCGATTTTATGTGTCTTATATTTCTAAAGTTTGTATTTAAAACTGGAAAACTGTTGACGTGTTATGATACACTTTACAAAATAACTAAGAAATCCAAAATTGTAGGTCATTCACCTAAAATCTCAAGAAAATACGGCCATTTCAACCTATACAAATACAAAAAACTGAGTTGAAAATTTCAAGAATTTTTTGATTTATTTCAGTTTTGCACTGAAAATTTACATATTTTAGAGTCAAACTATTAACCAGTCAAGAGGTAACACTAGAGAAATGCACATGTTGTATAACAAGTAACCATTTTACTATCCAGTGAAAAGTTATGCGGTGATGCAAAATGAAACCAAAAGTTGAAGATTTTTTTAAATTTTGCATAGGTGAAATTAAAATTAAGTAATAGAATTTTAAAGACGACGTGATTCTCTACAGTTTGAGGTTCTCGTTGGTATCAGGAAATCACACATTAATTAAAAAAATTTTTAAATGAAAAAATTTAATGCACTTTTTAAAAATAATTTGGTGAGAATTATCTAATTTTGTTACGCATTTTTTTAAGACCAGATATAACTTTAGATTATCGAAAAGCATCTGCAAGGAATCATCTTAATAATTAAAATTGTTAATCTGAAAAAAAAGAATTAAAAAACATCATTTATATCCGCTATAGCGGCATTCTTCTTCAAATAAATTTCGCTTGATGATTCAATTGATTTTTTCAGTAAAGTATGCTAAAATATATCTATTATTAACCAATATTTATAGAGATTTTTAACCAACAAACATTTTTCGCTATTTACAAAATTGTGTAAAAAATAAGATTCAAAATTTTTCGTTTCAACGCACTTCGGTAAATGTTAAAGATGTTATAGTTTGGCATGCGCTGATAGTGCTTTAGCAGTTCTATGAAATTGCGTTATTTTTAAGATTTTATTTTAAAGTTTCAACTTTAAAACTTTACAACTTTTGCGCACATTAATAAAAATTAATCAACGCAAACATACTTTACATGCATAAGTATCGCTTAATAAAATCACAAATCGATGTTCATGTCAGAAGAAGGAAAGTTTTGAAAATATTTTTACTACAATTTTTAAAATTCCTCATATACCTTACACTATCATAGGTGGTGAGAGTATTCTGCGTTTGTGCTGATGTTTGTAACAGTCAAAAATATTGGTTTATACCAATCGGCTTAGAATCACTTTCTGATTCGATTAAACAATGTTCGTTCGTCAGACCATTTGATCGTCTAACCGTCCATGTAAACCTTGTAATCAAAATGCAAGTCATAATTTTGAATGAAATTTGGTAAACATGTTTTTATGGATATTATGGTCGGTCCATTATTTCCTCTAGCCCTTATACATATAGAAATGTCCTCCCGGAATCGGGATTTAATGAGCATAAGTCTCTTAAATAATGAAATTTGGCACATATAAGTTTTATAAGCATAAATTCATGTGCCGAATTTTATGAAGATCGATTCATAATTGACCATAGCTTCCATATGAATCCCTCTTCGGAAAAAAACTTTAATGGGCATAATTCCCATACAATATCAGGTTAATATTTGACACAAATCAGTGCTACATAAATAGAAACCACAGCACTAGATTTTATGTGGATAGGCCCTTAATTGACCACAGCTCACATATAAGGCCCACTTCCGGTAATCCCCTTAAAGTGCATAAATAACATACTGTAATTCATACATATGTCTAAAGAAATATACACTACGCTTAATACAAGTATCAATCCACAATTGGCCAAGGATCCCATATAAGACTCTTTTCAGGTTTCTGATGCACATACACAATGGTGTAGGGTATCAGATGGTCGGGCTTGACCGACTATTTATTGTTTTTCATATAATTAGTTCTTTATCATCTTTTTTTATTTTTAAGTTATTAATTAGTGAAATTACACAAAATGTAAATGGTCCTTTCTAACATTTAAAAAATTACTATTGTTTCCTTACGCTTAAGAAAATGTTTCTGAATGCTAGTTAGAGACCGTATGATCGTTTTCTTTGTGCTAATTCAATACTTTCTTTTTATTTAATTTATTTATATAGGAACTCGAATTAAAAGCCGCGGATAAATTTCATTATCGTCGATCGCATGCTTGGGTGGCAATAATTGAGAATACACCTTGGAGTATTAAGCCAAGAAAAATCTACGTAAACGAAAATGGTGATGAAACTGAAGAATTACCCTCAGCGCGATTCGTTGAACCATCAACAGGACTTTTTTGTGATTCCCATTGCAAAAACTATATTTTGGTTGACAGCGTATGGAATAATTTCCAATATTACGTAAATAAGCAGCAATATTTACGAGTTGCAGACATACGTTGGGATTTAAGGAACAGCGAGGACTGGGAATATATTTTACCAGGAGAGCCTACAGAAATGAACACACATTCAGCACATTCTGATGAAAACATTATTTCATCTACAGAACATTCTGTAGCGGAGGAGAAACACTTAGATACAATACGATCTTGGGTTACTCGGTTGCATATTGGAAAGAAGGATTTTGAAGAACGTTTTCCGCAACTGCAAAAGACCATTTTATATAAATGTGCTAAACAGGAAAGATTTTCTCCGTATACACAAAAGGATGGAAAAATTATGCAGCTAACGCTATATGCAGACGATGACTACAAAAAGCCTACTGTGCGTTTTGAATACTATGAAAATCGAACTGATTTGCTTTTGCAACACAAATTTACTTATGACACTTCCGATATTGAAGAGACTTTTCAGAAAGGACGAAATGATAGTTTAAAATGTAATTAAAATCAGAAAATACAATTTTGGTCAGTTAAAGAACAAATAGATATTTTTAAAGGAAATTAAAATTTACTGAAGACAGAAAATTCCAGTAACTCCAATTTTAAACTAAATAGAAAGAGTCGTTATAATACACAATTGTAATTTTCATGGATAAACTTTTCAAAATTTTTCAATCAATGGTTTTAAAATTTAAGTAGCATTTTGAAATAGTTTTCGGAAGTCACCTTATATGGAAGCAACACTCAACAAACAAAAAAATATGTAATAAATAAAGATATAAATTCTTTAGAATGTGTAATAAATTAAACCAGTTATAGTGAAGGCCGACCATATGATACATTACCCCATTGTGTATGTGCCTCAAAGTGATTTTCGAAAAGGGTCTTATAAAAGTTAGGAATAAAATTGGGAACTTCAGTTACTTTTTTTCGCGTTGCTGATTTCTGGTATTTTATGGTAAAGATATCATAAATCTGATTTTATATTTAATTTTAGAGCAAATATTAACCAGATAAACAAAAAATTTTAGTATTAGATTATTTTAGTATAATCATAATTATTACACAAATATTTTATTTTAATATTTTTAAAAATGAAAAATTTTCAAACAAAAAGAAAAAAAGAGTTTACAAATGCTTTCGGTGCAAAAGCTTTTATCTCAAAATGACTTAAAAATTATTTCTGATATCACTTTACTCTGATCCATAATGTGGTACCCTGTACATTTCCACCCCTAGTGCACACTGATGTATTCCGTTTGTATTCGTATGGGGAATAAATAAGGTCTCAATATTCCGAACTAAAATGAGAGTTTACTTCATTCTAAACACTTCTCAAACTTTCATCCTGAGCTGAAACGAAAGTTAAAAATTCTTTTCTTTTAGGATATATTTCATATTATTTTTAGACTAGTATGAAAAGTGTATTTAATGACATAACAGAAATTTCTATGCGTTATTACGATAATGAAAAAATTTACTTTAACTAGTATCATATACATTATATTTAGACCTATATTAATTTGTGAACTGATATTTATAAAATTTGCTGGTTTCATTTGTACTTCTGAAAAACTTATTTTTGCTGAATGCGATACTCCAATAAATCAAGCAATATTATAATATCGAAACGATATCATCTAGGTTATAAAAATTGTTACATGTAATAATTCATTCATTATGATATCTTTCCACGAAATTATGAAAAAATCGCTTTCTGTATCGTAATTTTCAAAAATAACGACAGTAAAACCCTCATAGACCACATTTTGTTCTGAATTCTACTTAATTTTCTAATTTATTTAATACAAAAAATTAGGTTTTAAAGAAATATAATCAGGTAAAATATGAAAGAATAATCTTAAATAAATTTTTAAATGTTTATAAATTTTTGTTTCATTGAAAACAAATATTTTGGAATTTCAATATCATAATGTTATTCCTTTCCGCAATATAATGTTATATTATAATCGGCACTTAAGATGATATCGTTTTCGCTATCATGTCGTTCTTTGTTTTGTTGGAACGGGTATTTATAAATAACCAACTTTATACTTGAAGCTTATTTTTTTAACTAAATATGCAAATAAAAATAATTTCCTTTAAATTGCAGTTCTTCGTTCCAATATGAATCCAAAAGCTCCCAAAGAATTGTTGTTTTATTCAGAACCGCGCCTAGATTCCTTGAAGTATTTGAAAATTGAAAGTGATCGCATTGTGCTTCATTATAGTAAACGCAGCGATTTTTGCTTCTACCGAGAATTTGAATTTAAACCCGCCGATCAAGTTTTAAAGGTGAGTAATGGACGGGTAACAAACATTGTTTAAGATTATAAAATAGTTGGTAAGGTAGTAGAAAACAACAAAGGGGGTGAGGTGGACGATTAACGTTAAGAGAAAAATTAATTTAATAAGGACGTTAACAGTTTCTCTTTTGATACAAAAGAAGTAGACAGAAAATTTTAATTTAATTTTCTGTTACTAAATTTATAAAATCAATAATATATTTTAATAAAATTGGTTCTATCACTGAATTAATAAATTAAATACTCCATATTCGTAGAAATTTTTTGAAATAATGTTTGTTTCTTTATTAACCCAGCAAAAGTTTTGGAAATGTTGGTAAAAGGTAGTAGTTATTTCATAGAATACAAAGTAATGAATGGTACTTATTTATACCATAACTTTTCACCCAAATTGTAAGTAGTAACCAATTATTATAAAAGCTAGTAATAGGATGGAAAAATATTTAATGTAAACTTTCCAATCTACTCGTATAAAAAAACACATATTTAAAAAGTAAATTTCTTAAATTTTTCTTTCAGAAGATTGTGGAAAAATTTAATCGCAATTTACTGCTACCAGCTGATAAAGATATTGCGGTTCGTACATTTATTCTAACACAACGTAAAATAACGTTAAAATATCATTACAACAGGGGAGCATTAACAGCATCAACTTGTGAATTTATAAAGCCCCCGAAACCAAACTATGGCCAGGAAGTTTTATTTAATCCTTCGCTACTTGAATACTATAAGGTTAATAATTAAAAAGCTAAATTTCATATAATATTTATGTTAGTGTGGCCTAAAATGAAATGTGTCGATATTATCAGCGCATTTGTCAACGGTGTCATTTTATAACACCGTTTCATAAAATAAAGCTTCGTCCGGGAATTACATTTTTGCTGGATCAAAATCAAAAGTTTTTTTGCCTTTTTCATAGTTATGCCAAGAGAACAACATAAAAATTTTGTATCATATACACAGTCTTTGAAAATAAACTTTGAAGATAAATAATGGTGTCTTTAAATGAAGAAACGTAACAAAGTCCGGATATTTTTAGATAGCCCGCATTCGGAGAAACGTTTAATTAAGAAAAAACTTAAATGGCTACGGAACTATGTATATCAATATTTAAATCTGTTCATAGACCCACATCGATTATTGCAACTGTATGATCATAATGAATGTCAATACAGTGTTGCCGATTTCTGTGTAATTGTTCAAAAATGGGACAATTTTAAATTTCTTGGATAATTTTTGGATAATGAAATTTCTGTGTTATTTTTGTGTAATTTCAATGGAACTTCATTTCATAAATTAGTAAGTTAACTGTTCATAAAGAGTCAAAATTTTGTACAAAATTGCTCCAATTTAGAGATTTTAGAATTGGCAAATGAAAAGTAAGGCAGTGGTATCCTAATACAAGATTGCAACAGGAGCAGAAATAAAAAGTTGCTTCCAGCAAGTGCTTCCAAAAGATATCTTTAACCACCTCAAAGGTAAAACTAGGAGCATATTTTGGACTTTTTTTGGAAGTTATTAATAATTACTTCCCAAAAATATGAATATAAATGTTAATGCTGGGAAAAGGTTAATTCCCAAGAAAATTTAAATTTCACAAATTTATAAGAATTTCTTATCTTTTAAAAACCTAAAACAACATTTATATTATATATTGTTATAAACATTCGTTGTAATAGAAACAGTAAATAAAATTCATAAAAAAGGCCACAAAAAAGAGTTGTCATTGGTAGGAAAACCATGGGTTAAAAACACTGCACTTCTTTTTCATCATTAAGAACTTACTCCTAACACATCGTTAAAATCATCGCTTTTACAGCTCTTCTTCGATGCTTTTGTTTTGCTGGGATATTTATATTTTAGAGATCATAGAGCTAAGACAAAAGAAATCAAACTTATATATATATATATATATATATTATTTTAATTTAATTTTCTGTTACTAAATTTATAAAATCAATAATATATTTTAATAAAATTGGTTCTATCACTGAATTAATAAATTAAATACTCCATATTCGTAGAAATTTTTTGAAATAATGTTTGTTTCTTTATTAACCCAGCAAAAGTTTTGGAAATGTTGGTAAAAGGTAGTAGTTATTTCATAGAATACAAAGTAATGAATGGTACTTATTTATACCATAACTTTTCACCCAAATTGTAAGTAGTAACCAATTATTATAAAAGCTAGTAATAGGATGGAAAAATATTTAATGTAAACTTTCCAATCTACTCGTATAAAAAAACACATATTTAAAAAGTAAATTTCTTAAATTTTTCTTTCAGAAGATTGTGGAAAAATTTAATCGCAATTTACTGCTACCAGCTGATAAAGATATTGCGGTTCGTACATTTATTCTAACACAACGTAAAATAACGTTAAAATATCATTACAACAGGGGAGCATTAACAGCATCAACTTGTGAATTTATAAAGCCCCCGAAACCAAACTATGGCCAGGAAGTTTTATTTAATCCTTCGCTACTTGAATACTATAAGGTTAATAATTAAAAAGCTAAATTTCATATAATATTTATGTTAGTGTGGCCTAAAATGAAATGTGTCGATATTATCAGCGCATTTGTCAACGGTGTCATTTTATAACACCGTTTCATAAAATAAAGCTTCGTCCGGGAATTACATTTTTGCTGGATCAAAATCAAAAGTTTTTTTGCCTTTTTCATAGTTATGCCAAGAGAACAACATAAAAATTTTGTATCATATACACAGTCTTTGAAAATAAACTTTGTAGATAAATAATGGTGTCTTTAAATGAAGAAACGTAACAAAGTCCGGATATTTTTAGATAGCCCGCATTCGGAGAAACGTTTAATTAAGAAAAAACTTAAATGGCTACGGAACTATGTATATCAATATTTAAATCTGTTCATAGACCCACATCGATTATTGCAACTGTATGATCATAATGAATGTCAATACAGTGTTGCCGATTTCTGTGTAATTGTTCAAAAATGGGACAATTTTAAATTTCTTGGATAATTTTTGGATAATGAAATTTCTGTGTTATTTTTGTGTAATTTCAATGGAACTTCATTTCATAAATTAGTAAGTTAACTGTTCATAAAGAGTCAAAATTTTGTACAAAATTGCTCCAATTTAGAGATTTTAGAATTGGCAAATGAAAAGTAAGGCAGTGGTATCCTAATACAAGATTGCAACAGGAGCAGAAATAAAAAGTTGCTTCCAGCAAGTGCTTCCAAAAGATATCTTTAACCACCTCAAAGGTAAAACTAGGAGCATATTTTGGACTTTTTTTGGAAGTTATTAATAATTACTTCCCAAAAATATGAATATAAATGTTAATGCTGGGAAAAGGTTAATTCCCAAGAAAATTTAAATTTCACAAATTTATAAGAATTTCTTATCTTTTAAAAACCTAAAACAACATTTATATTATATATTGTTATAAACATTCGTTGTAATAGAAACAGTAAATAAAATTCATAAAAAAGGCCACAAAAAAGAGTTGTCATTGGTAGGAAAACCATGGGTTAAAAACACTGCACTTCTTTTTCATCATTAAGAACTTACTCCTAACACATCGTTAAAATCATCGCTTTTACAGCTCTTCTTCGATGCTTTTGTTTTGCTGGGATATTTATATTTTAGAGATCATAGAGCTAAGACAAAAGAAATCAAACTTATATATATATATATATATATATATATATATATATATATTCAAATATATATAAATATTCTACAATTCTTAAAATATCCATTTAGGGAAAGCTATATGTCTGATATATTCCAAATATTATTTGATATTTCACTGAATATTCTTGAAATTTTTTAAATTCATATGTTCAGATATGGGCAAGAACAAAAAAATTTTAAAATTTGACTAAAAGTTTTTTCGGACTTTCTTGGCACATTAATAGCGCCTTAGAAAAACAAAAAGCAATACTTCAGCGTTTATTTATTTATATTATAAGCCTCCTGTTAGCATTTTTAATCTAAGATATGTTTAGGATGTTATCTGACGAACGTTGTACACGATATACGTGGAGTTTTTATTTCCACAAATTTTTTTTGGAATAAGCTACAGAAAAGTAATCAGGAACTTTTTAGATCACTCAGTAACCTGTTTTGAAGACGATTTTATAACGTCATCATTTTTGAAATAAATAAAAAGTATTTTTGTCCATAAATTCTACAAGTTTCGTGATTTTTTAAGGCGACCTTGATTTTAGCATAATTCTTAACAAAATCTAGCTATTGAGTCACATTTTGATAGTTTTTATGCCGTGCTTTGGAAGTACCTAACCAAAATGCGTTTAGATGAAAGCTTTTTCGTTTTCCGCAAAAACTGTTTTATTTTGACAGATTAAAAAGAAGAAACAGGCGAAAGATAGTGCTTTTTTCAAAACTCACGCTTATTCTTTCAAGATTTGGAGAAACCAAAATCTGTTATTCACGAGGGCACAGTAATACGATACATCACAAACGGGGCAGAATTGCCTCGTTTATAAATATATGACATTTTCATGAAGTAAAAAAATATTAAAATAGCTAAAATTTTGGTTTAAAAATTTGCCATCGTAAAACTTTTGACGGAATAGCGATAGTCATAACATATAATGTAATATCTGGAGAGAAGTACTCTTGTAAAACTCTAACACAAAAAATTTTAACTTGTGGGAAAAGCCCTGGTTCATTTCAACCACATTTTTCTAATTTTTAAACTTTGAAAAACTGTAACTAATAACGATAAAGCCCTTCAACCACAAAACTTAGAGATTTTATTGTTTATAGTGTTACTCATACAATGTTATTAGCCATTTTCGTCTAAAACAAAACCATGCTCGAAATTATTATAATATTAACTCGGTTTCATTGATATTAAAATGTTTGTGTTTTTGCCAATATGCATATATACATTTTCTTTTAATTTTTCGCATAGATTAACATAGAAGATATGAAGCTCAAAAAAATTACCCATAAAAACACACTGTTTTTGATTTTAATAAAAATTTCTACTAACACATTGTTAGACTTAGGTTTTTGACAACAGGGTTTCATATCTATGTTAATCTATGGCATTTTGTTTAACCTACCATCCTTCAAAGCTGGGTATAACTTAAATTTCAAACCATATCCAAATAATAAGATCAAAATTCAAAAAATATGATCTTCTAGCACTTATAGCGAAACAGTTTTCACCGCTTTTTTAAATTCAAACTTTTTTGAAATTTATTCCAACTTCTGTGTGAGAAGTATACACTAATGAAATTATGTTTCTAAAAAGTAAAGTTTTATGAAACGATACCTTAAAATAAAGTAAATTTCCATTTTTGCTGGTATCATCGATACCTTTTATTTTGAGGCCACCCTAATGTACGTACATATACATTATAATGAGATATAAAAATATTTCAGTGAAAATTTGAAATGAAATCAAAAACATAGTTTCCATTTTTACAACTTAATAAATTTTATTAGTCGTACTTTTTATATATTTGTATAACAATAAAATTCTAAATTAGGCGAATGTTGCTTGTCCAGATCCCATACCACTTGAATTGTATCGAATTTTATTGATTCAGCTATACGACGAGGAGAAGCTTATAAAACAATCCGAAAAAATTTTAGAAGAAATTAATGCAGTTTTAGATCGACGCAGGAACGAACTAGAAAATCCTTGCCTTAAATTTCGCATTTTTGATTGTCTTCGTAATAAAACTGCACGGATTAAACGTCTACAACAGGTAAATATGGATAATATTTAATACAATAACATACATACTTATTCGTATAATAGAATTCAATAACATTAGAGTTGATCAATTTTTTTGTGCAACATTTCAACGTACATACTTAAATTTATGGAAACAAATTGCATTCTCTAATTTCCCTCGTTGTCTCTGTTTGGCTCTGTTTAGCTCTGATTTTTGAAACATTAAAAATTCGTTATCATTTTTCTAATGCAATGAAAAATTAATTATATTCTACACCACCATAGGTGATTGGGGTATTCTGCGTTTTTGCTGATGTTTGTAGCGCATAGAAAGAGTTATCCGACACCCACCTATCGACTCATCTTCCGAAAATCACATATGATTGTTAGTATTAAGTTAATATTCGACACAAATAAGTTTTAGAAACAACATTGCCAAATTTTATCAGAATCGGTCCATAATTTACCATAGCTTTCATATAAACACACTTCCAGGAATCGCCCTAAAGTGCATAAAATCATCTAGATGTTAATATCAATACAATAATTCTGTATTTGTATATTTTGTTTTACATTTATTAAAATTGGCCATAGGTGTAATATAAGTCCCCTTTTCGAATTTTTATCCTCGTAAACAATGGTGTAGGATATCATATAGTCGGTCTGGACCGACCAGTTTGTTTATAATTATGTGGTTATCGAAACTGTTTTTTAGACTTAGAAAATCTCGCCTGAATTTTTTTACAATTCAGAGGCCCTGTGTGATATAAAAAATAAATAGCTTAAGCATTTCATGGAAATATACTCGTTTATATTAAGATTAAATATATTTAACATTAAATGTAAATTAATTTACATTGAACAATTAAAAAAAACTTTACTTTTGCAATCAGAGACCGGATTTTTTCATCAAGACCAAAACTTGATGGATGGTTTAATTTTGTACAAAATCTTCTGGTCGAAGTATATAACACAAGTCAACACAAATAAATAAAACTAAAAATTAGCAATTCCTTTAGTAATATTATAGAGATATTTAAGGAGACGAATTTAAAAAATCCTTTAAAAAACAGAATATCATTTAAATTAATAGAACTAAACCGATTTCGGCTTTTCAAAATTTTATTTTGAAAAGGCTCTTTGGCTGATTGTAGAAATTGTCGAAATTGTTAAAAGTGAAGAGCATTTCTAACTTATCCGTTCTTTCTAAATATAAAAAATCGTAAATAATGGTCGTCAATAATCGTCAATTTTTTCTTGAACTATTTAAATTTTGTATACTTTTAATTGTTGCATTCAGCTCCAATAGCAAATTACTGTTAAATGCTTCAAAATATTCCGCTATATATATCATGTGATTCATTTTGCACAGTTTCTCTGCCAAATATCTCAATTGCATACTATTTTGTTTTTGTTTTGGAGCTATACTTTAAATGGTTGGAGCTAGTTGGGCAGAATCCAGAATTTAAATATAAGAGTAGGAACGTACTACGACCGTATTTGTGTTATAAATATTTGCGTTCGTTTTACCCACAATTGCGACGTATGCATCCTTTTTGTTTGAAATGAATTATTTGAAAAACTAAACAAACTGTGTAATTTTCTTTATTTATTTTGTTTGAATTTTCTTTGCAAATAATAAACAATTCAGTTTCAAAAATATTTTCATTTTTTTTTTTATAATTTGACTATATAACGACGTAGTACATTTTTACGACCATACGAAGCAAATCTGTTTCTAGCATAATTCTTTAGAAAATTAATTCTATCTTTTATTTTTAATAAAAATGTTATAGGAAGGAAACTCAATTAATGTTACCGAATCTTTACTCAATTCTTTAATGGCCACATCAAGTGACTTCAAGGTGTTACAAAAGTCGCTTGTTGTATACTATCTATATAATGCATGATTGACGCATTTATAAATTTTCAGAAAATTTTACACCATGTTAGATAAAGACGTCCATCGATATTTAACATCATGTGTTAGTTTAATTATATATCCTTCTTGCAAAACAAAGGTTGCAATGTTTTCTGTTATTATTATTGAATTTATTAATTTTTGCAACATTTACGTACACGATCAATAACATCACTTATAGAACTTTTCAGATCATATTCTTCATCTATTTCCAAGTAATCCTCATCTACATCACCATCTTCATTCTCATCTTTAGCATCATTAACTTCATAATTTTCTACAACAATTTCACCATCATTCTCACAATCGCTTTTATCTTCATTTACGTTTTTATTTACACTATTTTTACACTAATAGAAAATTCAAATATAATAAATAACAAAAAATCTTGTGGTTTGGATAATATTTCAAATTTCGTAATTAAAAAATTTTCTATGAAAGGTTTCGAATATTTGATAATAATTTTTAATAATTGTATTAAGAACTTTTATTTTCCAAAGTAGCCAAAATTATTACAATACCAAAGCAAAAGAATAACAGTGATATTAATAATTTAAGACCGATTTCGCTATCAAATTTGAGAAAACTCTTTAAAAAAAATTATTCGTGAAAAGATGGATCATGGTTTATCGCTATCATATGTTCCTTTAAAAAAGGTAACACTACTACACATGCCCTTTTGAAATTTCATATCAATGTCATAAAACATCTTAGAAAACGCCAATGTACAGTTGCAATTTTACTTGATATTGATACATTATATATTGATATATTGATATATTATATAAAATGATTTCTATAGGTTTCAAAACACACATAGTAAAACTGTTTAAAACTTTTCTCGAAAATAGAAAATTTTGTATTAAAATTGATAATTGTATTTCTCAAGAGGGTAATGTGACCTGTGGAGTTCCTTAAGGTTCAATTTTAGCATCTCACTTATATTTATATCCGATTTTCCTCACTTTTTCAATAACTCTAAGGGTATACTTTATGCCGACGATTCTCTTTTATATGCTCATGATGAATCTCCATCAATTACTTTACAGAAAGTATAATCTCATCTATGAATTCTATTCCTTTCGTTTAAAATTAATGATTTAAAAAGTCATGCAATGTGCCTAATATACACATCTGGAAAATGCAAATATAATGTTGTCCCAGAAAGTAAGAAACTAGTTATTTTTGAATGGAAACGAAATTTCTTTCAAAGATAATTTTAAATATCTTGGTGTAAATTTTAACAAATTTGTAAATTTTAATAATCATGTTTTATATAACTTAGAGAAAGCTAGTAGAGTAAAAGGAATATCTTTTAATTTATTTAATTTATTTATTTATTTATTTATTTAATAGCCAATGAAATTACAATTTCTTACAGGCTAGCATATATATTATTCTTAAAGCTATTAAAAATAAAATATTTTCATAATCATTCAATAACAAAAACTTATTATTTAACTAAGTTAAAAATATTCCTCTTAATGCGTCTCATGGGATCAAAGTTGGCATAATTGGTTCGAAAATATTTTATTTTTAAAGGAGTATAATTTCTAGTTGGACGATTTGGGATTACGAATTCGATCTTACAAAGCAGGAACTCAGAATTAATTGAACCGTTTACTAAATTAATTACAAATGAAATATTCATATATTTTCTCCTACTTTCAAGAGTAGGGAGATCAATAAGCTGTAATCGACTTTCATATGATGGTAAATTAATATTAGGATTCCATGGAAGATTACGAAGACAAAATAAGAGAAATTGTTTGTGGACCGATTCAATTTTCTTTATATGAACTTCGTATTGAGGATCCCAGACCACGGAAGCATATTCCAGGATTGGTCTTACAAGAGATATGAATAATTGCTTGGAAACATAAGGATCATTAAACTCTCTTCCCCAGCGCTTGAGGAAACCTAGAACTCCTTTTGCCTTATTAACGATTTGTGAAACGTGGGAGTTAAAGGATAGTTTACAATCAAGCAACACACCCAGATCAAGAAATTCTTCGACTAGATCAAGTTGATATTCATTTATTGTGTATCTACAGAGTACTGGACTTCTTCTATAGAACATCATGTGTTTACACTTTTTTAAATTCAGATCCATTAGATTCATCATACACCAATCATAAAGATTGTCAAGATCTGATTGGAGTAAGGAACATTGATAGGAATAGTTAAAGCTATGGAACAGCTTTACATCATCAGCATACATTAATATTTTAGAATTCCTAATGCAAGCTGGTAGATCATTTATAAATATTAGGAATAGTAAGGGGCCGAGATGACTACCTTGTGGAACACCAGATAAAACAGGAATGGTTTTTGATGTACATTCTCTGAATAATACACATTGGCATCTATTTTTAAGATATGTGGAGATCCATTTAAGGAAAACAGGAGAAAATCCGAGCTTATCCAATTTGAACAGTAGGAGATCGTGATTTACTTTATCGAAGGCTTTACTGAAATCTGTGTATATTACGTCTGTCTGTAAACCGGAATCAAATGCGGTTATAACTGAGGTTGTGAACTCCAAAAGGTTAGTATTAATGAAACATCCTTTTTTAAATCCATGCTGAAATGGCGAAAGATAACATACAACTTGATGCGAAAGGATTTCAGTAACTATCTTTTCGAAAAGTTTTGGAATAACACTTAATTTAGCAATACCTCTATAATTGGAAATGTTGGATCTGCTACCGGATTTAAACAAAGGTATAATATAAGATTTCCTCCAAACTTCAGGAAAGTAACCACTATATATTGATATGTTGAATAAGTATGTTATTGGAGATATAAGAGAATGTAAACATTTTATAAGAACACAGCTTGGAACACCATCAGGTCCACATTTATCAGAATATTTTAGATTCTGTACAGCTCTCAATACCATCGATTTATCTAATGTTGGACAATTTATAAGGGTTGCAGCTGGAATTGGATATGGATAATTGGAAAGTTCATGTGAATCTTTATCAGAATAGGCGGATGAGAAGAAAGCAGCAAACATATCGCAAATATCTGCATCGTTTGAGGATTCTTTATCTCCAAATTTCATCATGGACGGATATTCAGAGACTCGACGCTTAGAATTTACGAACTGGTAAAAATATTTTGGATTATTTTTAAAGTTTCTTTTCACCCTAAAAAGATAATTATTGTAACATTTGATATTTTCCGAATTGTAAACTGATCTTGATATGGAGTACCTCATATAATCAATAGGTAAACCGGATTGTTTGTATTTTCTATAATGTTTGTTTTTCAAATTTTTTAAGCCATTAAGCTGCTTTGTAGTCCAAGGCGGTCCATGTGCAATTTTTTTTCTCGTCATTGGTATTGATTTCTTAAAACATTTAAATAAGCCATCATAGAATTTATTCAAAATGATGTCAATATTACGAGGGCATACTTTATTGTAAGGAATATATTCAAACCAGTTTTCAGAATAAAGTAGGTGATTTAATTTGGAATAATCAGCTTTACTAAAATCAAAAACCATCTATAATAAATCTTTTTCTAAAAAAACAAACTACTTAATATAAAGTAAGTATTCGTCCAATTTTACTTTATGCTTTTCCAATTTGGTTTAGTATATCTCCATCATTTATTACAAAAAAAATAAAAAATGGAAATATTTGAAAGATATATTTTGAGAAAATGTGTAGAAAAAAACTATAAGTCACGATTAAAAAAATTTTCTAATCGCTTTTTTTATAATGAAACGCTAGTTTCACCTCTTTCCGAATATGCACTTAATTTAATGAAAAACTGTTTTGACGGTAATATAATGCAAGACATTTTATCTAGTGAATCTGAATTAAGTTGGTCAAGTACAAGTTACTTTCTGCTATAGGCATTTTACGGGAGCAATTTGGGTGTATTCCTAGATAAAATTTTTATTATCAAACTACTCCCGGCTTTCACAGAGGGTAAAATAAAATTTACAATGCCTGTGAATTTTAGTTATAAAATTTAGTTGTAAGATTTAGTTTTAAGTTTATTTTAAATAGAGTTTTACTCTAATAGTCACTGAAAGTATGGGGAGCAAACACTGAAGATTCTTTGAATGATTACTACACATTTTTTATATGAAATTTATCTTCTGTTTTTTTAGCTAGGTGCATTTACATAATTTTATTGTATTTAAAATAATACTGTATAATTTTAAGTTTATTAAAAAAACAGAAGAGATATGTATACTCTATGTAATGAAATTTTGAAGACCCACTAAATTCTTAATTAACTAATTAATTAAACTAAAGGTATCAAGAACAACTAAATGTATTCTATGAAATCATTGAGTATTTTTTTCAATAAACAAGAAATGTTAGAACCTAGGAAAAAATATTTATTCGTTCTACATCCAGTTATAGAATGCATGAAAATAGCCTGTACTCGTTCTACTTTGGCGTTGCGGCCAATGATTTTTGCTTGAAATTGTCACTTACAAAATTAGTTCCGTTGAAGTGTTACCTAGTCAGTGCCCATTCTATGGAACGACTCTAGAACTAGTTCTTTAATCAATGATTTTTGTTTGTAATTGTCACATTTATAATTAGTTCTATGGAAGCGTTAGAGAACGGTTTCAGAACTTGTTTTTTTTCAATTTTTCCTAGATGTCATTTTCAGATCAATATCATTTTATTAAACTCTTTTGGGGTTTTATCATAATTTTTGGAATTTTTGAAATTTTTTATTAAAGTTTTTTAAACAGTTTTAGGAAGCCACTAGGGAGCCAATAATTTGTTCAGAGAAGTGTTCAGAGAAGAAGTTTTTAAGAACATTCCTTAAAACCAATTGAGAACCACAAAAATGTTCTACTAAATTAGTGCCGGAATGGGTTGGGAAACCACCAATCTGAAGTAGTTCTGATTACGCCAGTTTTAGAATAGATAATTTTAGAACATGTTCTAAAATTTTTCCTGGGAAGCATTTTTATATATATGTTTTTTAAATGTTCAAGTCCGAAAATAAAATGTTTAAATGATTTATTTTTATAATTATAACTTCTTGCTGTAATGTTTATGTATTTATAAAAAGAGTTATCTGACCACTTATCTACTGCTATTGAAAGATGACCTTCATTTTCAATTATTTGGCGGATTATAACTTTTCAGAAATAATATCACTTTTCTTTTCAGAATAAACATTGTCAATATAATTCCATATTGTGGTTTTACTTGATGGTATTCTTGGATTTCTAAATTTTGATTTTTTAAAAGCTCGTACTGATATATTATCTTCTGCTATACGTCTGCATATAATTTCTTTAAGGGAATATAGAGTTTGTTTTTTAATTAATCAAAACATCAGACCGGTTGGCAGTTGATGTTGGTAGCTTTCCTTCATGACTTTCTATTTCAATGTTATGGGCCGTACGGAGATGATAAATTAGTGAAAAAGTTGTTTAGCCTACCCGCTTATATATTTTTGGGCATTAATTAAATGTTAATAGTTTAAATTTTGAATAATAATAAAATAGTATATATTCGTAAAAAAGTTAAAAATATGCTAAAAGGAGTATAATAATTAAAAAAATTAATTATTTGTTTTGTTTTAATATTTGACATCAAAATATTCGATTTATTCGTTATTTGAAAAGTAGCACTTTTAAATTCTTCGAATAATTATTAGTAACAAATTGTTCGAATTATTCGACTGGGTTCACTTACACACTTTCGCGGATAACGGCGATGTTCTCGGCTGATATGAGCATCCTATAGCGTACGTGTGTTGATTAATTTTATCTCGAGATATATAGTCATAGACTGATATCATTGTACAGTGCTAATTGGAGGCTTTTAATTATCTAAAATTTTGTACGAAACTTTGTAAATATGTGCCAGAAACTATATTTTTTGGTTTGGAAAAGGACACGTGCAAACTATTAAAAAAAAAACATTACGATCTTTGAAACTGTATAGTTTTTGTTAACCCCAGATGTAGGTTTTTCAAATATAATGGCAAGATGTGGCTATTTTTCGCCGAACGTGGCGATTTTACTGAATTTTCCATTTAACGATATTTTGGCGATTTATTTGCCTAATTTGTAAAATTTTATAAAATGTGCATTTATGAAGTCAAACTATTATAACTAGCGGTTTCGATCTGGAGCAGGAAATTCGGAAACTCTTTTTGGATTTTTTTTTTTGCCGCAGAAATGAATAAAATCGAGATATCGGTAAAATCGTATTTTAAGAATTTTTGAAGCAACTAGCTTAATTCTTAAATAGATTGTTATAAATATTTTTCTACAAATATTACAAATATTTTTCTAAAATTTCGGTTTTTGAATCAATCGGTCCATAAATTTTCAAAATACCCTTTATTTAACTAATGTGTTTATTTGATACTGATGTAGTTTCATTAACACTGAAAAACAACAACAATAAGTTATATTATATTTGATTTTTTCGATGTTTTGACCATGAGATCTTTTATTTTCATTCTTCATGGACCCTTTTAGAAATTTTTGGTTTTTCGCGGAATTCTTGCCACATTTTGATTTTTATTATAGTAGAAATGAAAAATATTAAAAACTCAAAAAGTTTTTATTTTATATAAAATTGCACTACCCAAATTCATTTATTTATCAAATACAAAAAATAGAAGTCTTTTAAAACTCATAAGCAATTAAAAAATATTAAATGTAGTAAAATGTCTTTGTTTTTATTAACTTTCTAATATTGAGAGAAATATCTGACAAAGTACATCTTACTTCATTTTCCACATCCAAACGTGATCTAAATTTGGATTTTATGAACTGTAGGTAGAAAAACTAATTTCGCACAAACTGTAGCAAAAGCTTCAAAGCTTCTTTCCCAATCAACATGTAAACTTTGTAATATTTTAACCAGAAATATTCAACTAACATAGATTCAAAGTAAGCTTTGGCACACGAATTATTTTTTAGTTCTAGTTGCTTAATCTTACAAAGTTATCGGGTATGTCATCAATAGCAATGTTGAATGGATTATGAAGTAAACTGGTTTGGCAAGAATTGGTTTTAATCTCCGGATAATATCGGGAAAATTCATCATGAAGTGCGTACTTTTCATATGTTGTTTTTGAACATCAGATAAATCCAAAATATCATTCAGTGGTGGGCATGAGGAATATTTTGGTGGAGGGTAAAGACGCCTTTTCTATAAAAAAATTTTGCACATAAAAGAACTTATTGAATCAAATTCATTCAATATAATTAGTTTAATGTTAAGATTGTTTAACGTCTCGCAAAATTTAGAGATATAAGCAAAATAATATACAAGAATAGTTTTCTATACAATTTTCATAAAGATCTTTATTTTTGCATAAAAGGAAAATGTCTAATTCTGCCTTAAATTCGTATAATCTCTTTAGCATATTTTCGTTCGAAATCCTATGTACGTTGATATGAAATAATAATTTCTTATATTCTGCATTTAAATCGACATATAGGGCTTTAAGAATTCTATTTCTTAATGCATTATTTTTTATAAAATTTACTTCGCATATAGTAGTTTCAAGGGCACTTTTAAATATATAGCAAGTACTTGTTGGTGGATTACGCAGTGAGATTTAAGTGATTTAAAAAACCTGATCGCCATCCTATATTTGATGTGGCTCCATCCGTACTCCTATCGAAGTAGGCAAAGGTTTAGTAAACAATAATTCTTCCTTTACTTCACTTTCTGCAATAAAATAAAAGTTGGCTTAAATTAGAAACTTCAGTCGTTTCATTACACTTCAGGCCATAAATTCTTTTTTCCTGATTTATCTGACAGAGGGATTCTCATAACTTTCCTTTCGTGGGCTTATCTAACGATAGCAAAACAATGCTTTATTTCAAATTCACCAATTGTGTGTGGTTACTTTGCTTTAGCTATTAGCATTAACATATTGTACGAAGTTTCAATACATTTTTACCCGTCCAAATGATAGACAGCTGGATAATCCAACTTTGGCATAATTATATATGCCAAAAAATATATATATATATATATATATATATATATATATATATATCATGTACTATAGTCCCATACACATTTTCGGTCTCTCTCGCGGAATGATGCTACGGACTTCTAGTATACATTAGTACCCGAGATATCGGATAAAACGCGTTTTTGACTTTTGAAGTCCCTATATAGACTACAGACTTCGTTCTTGCTCAGATGTGTCACAAATATTTTTCTAATGTCGAATTTTTAAATCAGTCCATAAATTTCCGAAATACTCCTTTTTATACCCTTCACTACTGGTGTAAAGATTACATAAGTTTATCATTCTGTTTATAAGAAATAATATCGATAGGACGATGTCCGTCCGTCTATCGGTTGAAGTGGCGTTTATGAAACCCACCGATAACTGCCATATCTAATATATGTATCAAACGATCGGAAAGCCTTCCGAGAACTTTGCCATATCGGTTCATAAATGGCGGAGATATGTGCAGAAAAACAGTTTTTTTAATTTTTTTCGACGTACTGACATTTGCGAATCATCCGTGCAACATAATATATAATTATATATATATATATATATATATATATATGTATATTAAGAATTTTTTATATTGAAAAAATTAAATAAGTAGATCCGGTATTAACCGAGTTATAGGCCCAAACGCGTTATTAGATTTTTTGAACCTCCTATTTAAACTATAGACCTCATTTTTTTACAAATCTATCACAAATATTATTTTCCAATTTCAGTTTATAAATCAGTCAAATCGGCTCATAAATTTTCCACCATATCCGTATTTTAATTTAATAATATCTTATATTTATAAAATAGTTGTTCTGCAACGAAGTGATTATATCTTCCTTAAATGTGTGCGAACTTTTGTAAGTTTCCAAAGTATTGAATTTGTTATTTATTAGCTTTTACCGGTGCGCTTCGCTACCCTATTTGATGAGATAACTAATATTTACTTTATATGGGAGCTACTACTCCCTCCGGACTTACTTACCCTATTCAAAATTTGATATGAAAATTACTTTTAAATTTTTTAAGACTTTCGCTGTAATCAGCATTACCGTTTGGTGACTTTAGACGCCAATTGCCCCTTTTCCAACCACCTGACTACTTTTTTGCCCTTTTTTTAAATGGAATTTAGTTGGCGATTTTTTAAGACTATGTGCTAAATGACGACAAACTAAGTTATTTGAAATATCTCATTAAATTGCCCAACAAAGTTAAGGTCAACACTTGTGAATCTATGCTTTCAATCCTAAATTTGTTAGGCGGACATTTGTATGACTAGAGTCCGTACAAAAGTATAGAAGTTTAGTTAATACAAAGATAAATTTATGAATAAATCCTTTTTTTGCAATAATAAAAATTATTATAAATAAATTATTTTGTTATTAATAGAATTTAATTTAGTAGTTTTTTTTTTTTTAATACAAGAATTTTTGTTTTTGTTTATATCAAACAAACAAATTCTGAGGAGTTTTTCAGGTATTTTTAAAAATTCTTAACAGTAACGCTGACTGTAGTAGTCGTTTAGATAAGAAAATTTTTATTTTCTTTGTATGGGAGCTACAACCCCCCTGGACCTACCCATCCTATTTTCATTTCACCAATGCGATATAATACGATAAAGGTTTCCACGAAAGTTGAGGTCTCTCAGTGTAATGATTCCTTAGATATTTGCTTTACACGGAGTACTACACCAATAACGATATAAGGATTTATGAAATCGGTATTCTATTTCAACTTTTTATGAAAATGCAAAATATTAAAAGCTTTTAATGTTTATCTATATATCTACATATAGTATAGGTAAATGTATTTATAACTACATCAAATATAAGGTATTTAACTTTCATATATCACATCTCAACACGTGTGAAGTGTTATAAGATATAGCACTCTAACTTGTTCTAATTAATGTTGTCTTAATTTTTTTTTTTTAATTAATGTTGTCATTTGTTATTGTTGTTTCATTAACTTTAAAATATATAAATTTTTCATATAACATCTCAACACTGTTGAAGGATATATAAGATTCGGCACAGCCGAATATAACACTCTAACCTGTATATTACAGAATCGTAATCAGCGTCACTAAAAATCTTATATGTGATATTAATTTTTTACATTAATCAAGTATTCTAATTATGGCTAAAATTTGGTAATGCTAGTATAGTGTGCGCTGTGGGGTTTATTGAGCTATTTTAGTAAATAGTTGGTTGGTACTTCAACGAACTATTCAAAAATAAAATATTACATATTTTATTGGTATGTCTAAAAATCATAGAAAAATACTTGTCTACTTCAAACTGTAATACAAAGATTTTATATTTAATTTTGTTTTTATTTTTCTCTCAATATTTTTTATATTTTTGTTTATTTTCTTTTTCAATGTAAACTTTTTTATTTCTATTTTTATTAATGTACATTATGTATGAATCAAACATATGAATATCAAATGTTTTTGAATAATTTCAGTAAATTAAAAATATAACAATTTGTGCTTAGACGATAAAATTATATTATGATATTCGAATTTTTGACAAGTCTTAATAATCAATATTTTAGTATAAATTGATCTGAGATTAAAACAAAAATCGCAAAATTTGTATCTTATGTTTTCTTTTGGACGGATTTCTAAAATTGTTTTGCAGTGGCTGCAGAATTGCAAAGTACAATTTGATTTAATGGCCCAGAATTTTTGTTCGACGATAATTAAAATTGACATTAATATATATTGTGGCCGTATTTGCAGAAATTTTTGAAAAGAGGAAAATTGCCATTTCAAATGTCCATGTTTGAAATATTCTCGAGATACATTAGGTAGAAAATTTATACCTCTTTCAGGTCAACGAAATTGTTCTTCTTTCAACACAAGGACTCGAACACATATTTTGGAAAACCGTTTTAAACAATAATTTGATTCAACCATCGCTTCACAGAATAGGCCCTTTGCTATTTAGAGTCATAAAAACAATCTTTCGTAAGGTTGTTCCCTTATTAATGCATTTTAATATACGAAATTTTTATTCTAAAATTTTTCTTATTCATTTTTCTACCGTCTGTATAGGCATTTGTTATTTATTTTAAATATACACACATATGTACATAAGTAAGCATAATGTATCTTGTACTTTTAATGTTTCTTCAATATGATTTATTTTATCAATGTATTTTCGGCGCTATTTCGGTTTTAGTATCTACTACACTAAATACGTGTATACTATCTGTATATACTTTCAA
This sequence comes from Protocalliphora azurea, assembly GCA_932274085.1. Taxonomy (NCBI): domain Eukaryota; kingdom Metazoa; phylum Arthropoda; class Insecta; order Diptera; family Calliphoridae; genus Protocalliphora; species Protocalliphora azurea. Next base: position 98,129,987 of record OW026519.1, on the reverse strand, counting down.
ATATATTACGTTTATATGTCCTTTTATTGCTTTTATTTTTATACGGCAAATTGCATAAAGAAATATATTTGTTTATTTGTCGTGGCGGATGGGAAAAATACAACTATTATTATAGAAAATTCTATGAACGTAAAAGGAATTGGCAACACCGTACGCTTTATTTGCAATTAATTTCAATAATCACGAATGGTTTTCGTAAGTTACTAACTTGCAAATAAAATGTTAACTCACTGTCAATGTTGCCAATTTAGCCTTTTTAAAGCTAAATCTAGCGCTATTATCGTTTTCGTTTTAGCTTTTTTAATTCTTTAGCCTTTTTTAATTCTTAAAATTACCATAAAAAGGCTAACATTTTAATATATAAACAAAGAAGAAAATAATTTCTTATTTACTTTTACTAATTTTATTTCTACAGAATCATCCATTTAAACATTTTTGTGTATTCATTCGCACAAAAAATTGAGATTATTTATATTTAAGAAAAATTTTCGCCGCGGCGCCTCATTCTCCAAATCAAATATGACTTTACTCATTTTATTGACTTACTTAATTAATTATTATAATTTTTTTAAATAAACTTCATTAGCCATAGAAAAATCACCCAAAAATTTGAAAATGACTAATCAAAAACGAATTATGATTCAAAAATGACATAAAATCAATTCAAAACATTAGTTAAGTTTTCATACGAAATATAACCTAAATTCGTATAGGAATTTCATTGGTTCATTTTGTTTTATTTATAAATTTAAAAAAATATATATCAAAAAGTAATGAGATAAAAAGTTTTTAAGTAAAAAATATGGTAACTTTTTTCTGACTTTGCTTTTTGGAGCATTTAGTCTTTTGTGACCTTTTTTAAAATCCAATTGAGCCTCTTTTTTCTCACCTCTTGGCAGCAGTGCTCACCGTTTATGCGGTAAAATGTTCATATCGTAATATTTTTAATTCCGAGTAAGAGGTGCGTATAAACGCAATAATAGTAAGCTGCGAAATTCCATTATGACATTTAGTATGAAACTTGTTGCCTTTAAAATTACATGTACTATATGTGAGTGTTATAAATAGTACTTACGGAATATTTGTACAAAAAACAAATTTAAGGCATGTCACGTTAATCGATGTTTATTTAAATTACAACCATTTACTTTTTTTTATTATAATAATCATACAAAATTAACATAAATGATGTATGTTTTTATGTATTACATAGAATACATACATACATACGTACGTACGTCAAAAAATTTTATTGTAATTTGATACAAATTAGTATGTATTATATATACATATGCACATATAAATCTACGCACATACATTTTATTATATACAATATTTATATTTGTATTAACTACGTGCGTATATTTGCATAAATTCATTCATACACATGTATGTACATATAAATAATTTCCCATAATTATGCGGCATATTGCATAAATATATATATATGCATCTAAGTATACTTTGTACATATATGTATATATGTATATATGTATATATGTATATATGTATATATGTATATATGTATATATGTATATATGTATATATGTATATATGTATATATGTATATATGTATATATGTATATATGTATATATATGTATATGTATGACTGTATGTATGATTGTATGTTTCGGAATCTACTTGTTTATAAATGTGTATTATAGGCTTTTCTTAATTCGACTTCATTTAAGTAAAGTGTATATGTTTGTATGTACGTGTGTCTAATATCAAATGAATCAAGGGACCTTGAACTTTAATGAGCAGAGCAATGACTTTCTAATTATATACTTGACACATATAATCAGTTCGTTAAGTATATACAAACAACATGTATTCAATATACGCATAAACTTTGTTATGTGCACACAATTTTAACATCATATGAATGTAAATATATATATCTATATGGGAATGTCAGTAAGTTTCTAATATGTGTGTATGTTGTTATAATAATTTAGACAATCACTTAATCAGATACATTTATGGGGGTAGACTTATGTACGTAAGTATGTATGTAAATTCATACGTAGATGTCTACATTATGTACCATTAATATTCATACTTATGTATGTAATATATGTAATATAGGAATACATACATATATCTACATAAGCACATAAGTATATACTTAATATTATACCTACATTAATTCATTTAATAATACACATAATTATTAGTATTATGTTTGGATTTGTTCTGTTTCACATCATTTTGTACACCTTTAATGAATGAATGAGTAAATGGTATAGTATGATCATAACAAATGAATGAATCATATCATTCATAAATAGTAAATAAGTACAACATTATTTGTAGCAATTTCTTTTTTAAAATTACAATTGCTCTGGCTACAGAAAGTGTTACCAAACGTAGGAAAAATTCCTTATTTGTAGCGTTTCTTTTCTTTTATAAATTTCAAATTTGGAAAAATGGGATTTTTTTTAGATTTAATTTTTCGTTGCCAATACGTGTGTGCGTATCGTACATACGATGCATGAAAAAATCAAAATTTTTGGATTTTTCGTTTGCATCACATTCCAATTTTTGTGTTTATTTCGTTACATGTCATCATGCATTTATTAATTTTCAATGTGACTTTAAGCGAAAGATTGTATGGAGATGTCAGCTGGTAAACAAAAATGTATAATAAAATTCAAATAATTTATCTAATAAATTTTCATGAATAAACACATTATATTTTTAAGTTAAATTTTTAAGTTACAAAGGTAAAGTGGAAATCTAGAGAAAAAAATTAAAAACAAAAAAAAAATCCTCAGAATTTCCAAAAAAGTACTAACCCTGTTAGTTAACCTGCTTCGCTGCTTGAGAAACTTGCACATTTTTATACCAAAAAAATTATATGAAAATGGATATTAATAAAGGTAAAAGCAAAAGGTTTATAACTCATATACTAGGATACGTTTTAAACTGATGAACTGATGTGTTGATAATGTTTATTATCCTGGCTTGTTTTATTTCTAAAATAATTGAAATTTAGTTCGCAAAAACTTAATTTCATGTTCATACTTTTTTGAGTTTTTGGTTTTTTTGGTATTTAATTGGCTGCCAAAAATAAAAGTCCAAATTTTCCGCCCAATTGTTAGTAACTTTACATACATAACTTTTCTGACAATTGAGTCCAATAAAAATCTTAACCAACTAGAACTGTCATTCGAAATTGTTTTTTCAAAAAACATAAGGCAACTTCAGATTTTTTGTTTTAATTATACCCTACAGAACCATACGTAGGGAGGCTTTAATGCATTTGTGCAGATGTTTACAACAGTCAGAAATACTTTTAAATTTCCACTTCTAAGTATATAACCCGAAATATTGTCGATTTCTGTCTCGCTGGTTGTCCTACTTTAAAATTAATATTTAGATAAATTTAAGTTTTTCTATAAAAATTTAATTGAATATTATTTCGCAAACATTGGAATTTTTAAAAATTCGTTCGTGGTTTATATATTTCGCGGAAGTGATTAATTTTAGGACATATTTATTATAACAGAAACTTAAAATATCACATATAAATACCACATATAGATATTTTAAGTTTCTGTTATAATAAATATGTGCAAAAATTAATCACCAGGGAAACCACAAGAATGCAATTGCATGTTTTTCTGTACATTGAATGAAGCCACCGATGAAATATTTATTCGTTTTAGAACAAATAAAGCATCGATTTGTAAGTGCATATTCTCCCATATTTCACCCTTAGCGGCATATTTTTTCCATAGTGATTTTTAGAGCTAATTTATAGGATATTTTGTTATTTTAGCGTATATTTAACAATTTTAGAGCACGTTTTGAAAATAATTTTTTATACCCCATGGGAAGTTTTAAAGTTTGATTTGTGATGTATAGAAAAAGTAGAGAGAGGGAGAGAGATCTAAAAATATTTAGTATTTAAACTTAATTTTGAATTTGAAGTAACAAATCATAAAATTTTAGAAAGGGATTAATTGACCTTTATTTGAGCCATTTTTGAAATATGCCTTTCAGCTTGACCGAATAGCATCAGTTAATATTGTAACTGTATTTTTTGTGGGTGCTGCGAAAACGCATCAATGGTCAATTGGGGCCATGTTGCACAGTGGGGTCAAACGCAAATTTTTCGGTAATAAATCTGAATCTCCTAAACTACTGGTCGGATCAAATTGAAATGTATGGAAGAGTTGTAGAGGAGGACTAAGGCTTTCAGAAAAATCATCTTGTAGTTACCCTGTGATAACACGAGATCAACTACAGGGTGTCAAAGTTGACTACCTCGAATATGTAAAAGTTAAAAAAAATCGTAACTTGTACAAATGAAGTCCGATTTTAAAGATTTTTATATTTCTGGAAAGTGCTTGGCAAGATAAAGAAAAAATAAGCTTACTCATCTAAGTTATCTCTTACAGTTAAAAAGATATTTATGCTTGAATTTTGAATTTTTGATTTTTTGGCTCGACTTTCTTTCGTTTTTCGGGAATAAGTCCGGAGATATATGAGGAAACAATTTTTTAAAAATATTTTGTAATTTGCTACATATTTCAAAATAATATGCTGAAAGAAATTTTGGATTATCTCAATTCGTCTAGACGTGAAAAATATTTAAAGTCAGCACTCTGAAATTTTCATGAAAAATGGCTATTTTTTTACAAAAATATAGTACAATTCATTCACTTTTTTCTCAAAGTTCCGTTAATAAAAAAATTATTTCCTTATTAATTTCAAATGATAAGACTTCATAAATGGTTAATAAAGAAATTTTGAATTGATTTAAGTTTGCACCCTACATCCAGCATTGGTCGAAAATTGTCAATTTTAAAAAATAGTTTCATTTTTATCGATTAATAAAAAAATGTCACGCGAGCTTTTTTAAATTCGGTACCCATATTTTTTATAGAAATAGATTTAGAATGATTTAACACTAAACTGCTTCCCGCCCGGCCAAAAACGAATGCAGGAGTGGAGATTTTATGTTAAAAGTCAGTTTTTTAACGACTATTTTTAAAAGCATATTAAAAGCATAGTAGCATAATATTTTTAATATTATTTCTTATATAGTGTATAAAACATAAATCAAGCTTTCATTCCTAAAAAAATCAATAAAATAGCTCCAATAACCTATTTTCGGTAATTTTTCAAAAATAAATTTTTGTTTAAAAAATAGCTGAAAATCCAAAAAAATTTAATTTTTTTAATACAACTCCACTAATTTTGCAAATACTTTAAAAATGTTAAAAGAATATAAAAATAGACTTATTTACCAATTCAACGATATATAAAATGTTGATATAGGTCATTTAATAATAGTAATATAATGGCCTCAAAACTACCAAGTCACGTCAAAAGTTGCAAAATTCACTATTTTGTTCCGTATTTCCATATGTGTGTATACGTAACATTTTAGTTTTCTAATGTATTATGTAGGTATATATTTGTTATTATAAAGTAGTAAATTCTTTATTTGAGTAATGTTTATTTAATTTGTTCTACATATTTACATACTTATTATACATATATCCCGTATATTTATTTTATTAAGAATATATTATCGAAGATATTATTAGAGATTTTCTTGAAAGTAATCATAAACATCAAACGTTAGCAAATTTTTAACTTCCTTAGCTTCGGAATCCTCTTTTTCTATTTCAAGAGTGATTTTTGGTAGCCATCGTGTTCTTATAGAATATATAACTGGATCTGATGATATTAATAAATATTCCATTAAGTCCATATTTTGCGCTATTTTCGAACATTTTCGGGTATTGAAGAGTCGGAAATGTTTAACATCTTTATTTCGGGCTTCGTGTGCTTCCTCTGTTAGCTCTCCCAATGGCAAAATACTATTTTCTATTATTTCTTTACCATGAGCCAATACTTTGTGAATTGTTGGAGTCATTGATTTCCCGGGGTATGTAATGTTAAGTAGTTCTTTAGTTTCGTAAGCAAAAATTTTAAATTTGTCAGCATTAATTTGTTTTTTGCTATTAATGGCTGCCAATATAATCTTAAAACGCTTCAAAATATTTAAGTCAATGCCTGTGATTGAAGATGTGAGTTCCGGATTTTCAAAGAAACGTCTTTCTGTATTTCCATCATTTGAGCTTCCATAGCCATGTAGAGGTTTAGCAATTATTAATCCGAGTTGTTCATTGAATTCTAATTGAATTCTTTTCTTCTCCTCTTTTCGTAATTCGTGAAGTTCCAAATTGTTTTTTACTGTAGCATTTTCCTGCCCGGGAATATTTCTGTACTTCATATCATATGCAAGATGTAAGCAGAACTCCAAAAATCTTATCCTTGCGTGGAGTGGTGATATTCCAAATTTTAAAGAATTTTTATTAACAAGGACTTCAGAATTATCCTGAAATTGTGAACTTATTTTTCCACATATATTACATTTCCATGTAGATGTTGTATCTGCTATAGCGTTTGCAACTTTTCCATCAATCATCGTTAATTGTTGTTGAAATTTAACTTTAATAGTTCTGTTTGATACTTTTACATATATTGGGGGCAATGCTTTAATTTCTTCTTCCAATTGGTTGACAATGCTGTTTATTGTAACCGTGGTTTCTTTTGTGTAATCAAAAAGGATTGGACGGCGCAAAAATTTGGAACCTGGAGTTAAATTTATCCATATATCATCAAAAAGCGAGTCATTTCTTGTCGATGAGGAAGGCTTATTTAAGCGCATTCGAAGTGGTACCAGAGACGCTATAAACAGCGAGGAATAATTATTTCCAGAATTACTTCCATCCAGTTGTTTGTATTCCGAAAATCCTGATGTTCCATCGCAGCTCCATTCGAATATTAAAATAAGTTCAGAGTCTTTGCATTTTTCAATGTTATCATTGCTGAAGGTAGATATAATTCTAGAGGCAGTATTTTCAAGTAATTGCAATATATTAACTTTAGCACTTTTAACAGAAGCATTAACCAGGTGCTCCATAGGCTGTAAAATATTACTTTTCGCTTCTCACACTGATTTGCTACTGGGAAAGATATCATATCCTTTTTCGCTAACAGATTTCCTCAAAATCTCGTATTGGTTTCTTGATAATCCTAAATTTAATATTAGAGCTAAAACATCTTCAGAGGTAAAGGACGATGTTGATTTCGGTGTCACTATGCTTTGGATTATCCGATGTAGTCGATTGGGGGAAGCTGTTGGTAACACATCTATAACTTTTTCTACTTCCTTTGGTTGCGTACGTGTTACTAAAGCTTTAAATGTATCTTTTATTTTGGCATTCGTATGTGAATTTAGAATAGATTCCTGTTTGGTCCTCTTTGTTCTTAGCTGAACTTCATCGTAACTTTTTTTTGGTCGACCCTTTTTCTGCTTTCCGATGAAAATTGGTATTTCTCCCTCCAACCACTCTTCATTTTTCTTCTTGAACTTTGGTATTGACCAATCAGAAGCTTGCATCCTTTTTTCGTATGATTTATAAAAATTTTCGAGCTTTAAACTGTCTTTTGTAGTAAGAGTTAAACCAAAAGATATTACTGTATCAATGAGTTTTCTTATTTTTTTTGGACGATTTATAATATCAGATAGATTATCCCAGATTACTTTGCAAATAGAAAAGTGTTTTAATGTAGTCTCCATAATGGCAAATTCACTAATAAATCTGCATATTTATAAGGATATAAAAAAAAGAATATTTATATCAGGTAAATGGTGACAGGCAAAAATGAATTAAAAAATTTTAATTTTTGCTCAAAACCTCCAATTTCATTCAGTTTATTTTTATGACCTGTAGTGTTAAACAGGTACGTCAAAAAATGTACCTATGCGATTGTAAAAAAATAATTTTTATTATAATACATTAATTAAGTAGCTAGGTAAATTATTTAAAAACTTAAAAGAATATAATAAAAAACGAAGGAAAATATACTTATTTATGTACTTAGGTAATTTTAAAAACCTTTTCAGTAGAAAAAAATTATGAACACTAAATAAATTCATTAATAAATATTATTATCTCGTAGCAAAAATAAGCAATGCAGTTGAGTGTTACGTATACACACATGTGGAAATACGGAACAAAATAGTGAATTTTGCAACTTTTGACGTGACTTGGTAGTTTTGAGGCCATTATATTACTATTATTAAATGACCTATATCAACATTTTATATATCGTTGAATTGGTAAATGAGTCTATTTTTATATTCTTTTAACATTTTTAAAATATTTGCAAAATTAGTGGAGTTGTATTAAAAAAATTAAATTTTTTTGGATTTACAGTTATTTAAAAAAAAAAAATTATTTTTGAAAAATTACCAAAAATAGGTTATTGGAGCTATTTTATTGATTTTTTTAGGAATGAAAGGTTGATTTGTGTTTTATACATTACATAAGAAATAATATTAAAAATATTATTCTAATATGCTTTTAGTATGCTTTCAAAAATAGTCGTTAAAAAACTGACTTTTAACATAAAATCTCCACTCCTGCATTAGTTATTGGCCGGGCGGGAAGCAGTTTAGTGTTAAATCATTCTAAATCTATTTCTATAAAAAATATGGGTACCAAATTTAAAAAAGCTCGCGTGACATTTTTTTTATTAAACGATAAAAATGAAACTATTTTTTAAAATTGACAATTTTCGACCAGTACTGGATGAAGGGTGCAAACTTAAATCAATTCAAAATTTTTTTATATACCATTTATGAAGTCTTATCTTTTGAAATTAATAAGGAAAAAATTTTTTTATTAACGGAACTTTGAGAAAAAAGTGAATGAATTGTACTATATTTTTGTAAAAAAATAGCCATTTTTCATACCAATTTCAGAGTGCTGATTTTGAATATTTTTCACGTCTAGACGAATTGAGATAATCCAAAAATTCTTTCAGCATATTATTTTGAAATATGTAGCAAATTACAGAATATTTTTAAAAAATTTTTACTTCATATATCTCCGGACTTATTCCCGAAAAACGAAAGAAAGTCGAGCCAAAAAATCAAAAATTCAAAATTCAAGCGTAAATATCTTTTTAACTGTAAGAGATAACTTAGATGAGTAAGCTTATTTTTTTTTTATCTTGCCAAGCACTTTCCAGAAATATAAAAATCTTTAAAATCGGACTTCATTTGTACAAGTTACGATTTTTTTTAACTTTTACATACTCGAGTTAGTCAACTTTGACACCCTGTAGCTTATCTCGTGTTATCACAGGGTGACTACAAGATGATTTTTCTGAAAGCTTAGGTCCTCCTCTACAACTCTTCCATACATTTCAATTTGATCCGACCAGTAGTTTAGGAGATTCAGATTTATTACCAAAGAATTTGCGCTCATATAAGAAGTAGACCCTTTAACAAATTTTATGGGAAAAATTAGTTTTAGTTGTTATTTAAATTAAGTTTTATGGTTATTTTACAATTATTGTATTAATATATCTAGTATAAAAAACGAAGCTGAACCATTGCAACGAAAATTTAAGGCACTTAAAATTTAAGTAAAAGCTTCAAAGAATTTGACGGTGCACAGAGGAGCAGAATCGAAAATTTTTGGAAATAAATCTATAATTTCTAATCGGCTAGTTGAATTTACATGCACTTTACAATTTTAAACTTGGAAGTGGGACCCTATATAGCCCTTAGGAGCAGAGCAAAGGGGCTTAAATTAGGGTACTTTTTGTTTTTTTTGTTTCCTACCCGATTTTAATTATTTTTAAATTTTTTTCACGTAGTTTTCGAGTTATTTGCATTTAAATTATAACTACCTCAATTTTTCACGTTCTTGGTCAAGTTTTTTCCTATATATCCCAGTATTTCCAACCAATGTTATTAGTTTTCCTTTAACTTTTTAAAGAACAACATTATCTATTGAATAAAGAAAATTTTAATAAAGGATTTTGAATATGAAAATTGCAAAAATTACGAATTTTATAAGTATTTTAAGACCAAAATGTGATTTTTTTCAAGAACATATAATAATTTTATAGTTTTCTGAAAGATGATTTTAGAATACAAAACAAGCCCAATAACCCAAGCGCTCTAAGTACACACCTTCCTGAATTTGACGACATATTAAACTTTGAAGTAGCCTAATTTTGGTTTGTAAAAGATATTGACTTCAATCTTGATTTCGATCTTGACTTCGTGATATATTAAATTTAAAAGTATCGAAATGTTGAGTTCAATATTTCTCTATATATTGAAGAATTATATCAACTATACAACGTAATTTTGCTGAAAAAATTTAGTTTATACTTTTTCATGCTTTTGAAGTTTAAGTGAAATTTTTGTAAAAACTTAGTTTTTGGAGAAACTATAAATATTTTATCCGTAATAAAATCTTTTTTAGTTAAGATATCTTAACGAAATTTTCGGACTTTATTGTTTAAAATGACAAAGTGCAAAAAACTTTAAGATTTTTGTAAAAGTAAATCCCAAAAATTAAATTTTTTCACCTATAAAGTCCACATTTTCTCGACGTCCCAGAGATTAAGATTGAAAATTCGTAAAAATATATTATAGATTTTGAAACTGCATTCTGTTAGCAGATTCATTCTTCGGGAGGATATGTACTTAGACTGCTTGGGTTATAGGGCTTGTTTTATTTTTTAATCATCTACTGAAGATACCCTTCAGAAAAATATAAAATTATTATATACTGTTAAAGAAAATGCATTTTAGACACTTTTTCGGTCAAAAAAAAAAAAAATAATTTTTGCAATTTACAAATTCAAAATCGTTTATTTTTGGACTTTGTAAAAATATTGACTTACAATTTCCTTTATTCAATAAATAATTTTGTTATTTAATTCGTTAAAGAAAAAACTAATAAATTCGGTGAAAAATATATAAAAAAAAACTGAACCAAGAAAGTGCAAAATTGACGTAGTTAAAATTTCAAAAGCAAATAACTCGAAAACTATAAGAGATAAATAGCAGAAGTAAACATGTTTTAAAAAAAATTTAAAAATACTTGAAATTGGATAAGAAACAAAAAATTGGCAAATGCTTAAAAATTTTCTATGTTAGAGGTACTGTGCATTCCCCACAGCTCCGCTCCTGAGTCATATGTGGGATCTATGCAAAACCAACTAGTTGATTTATTTCCAAAATTTTTTTATTCTGCCCCACTGGTCGATGTAAGAATAAATAATTTCTTATAATGAACATTTGGAATATTAAGAAACACAATTATGCAACTATTTTTGTCCGCGTTCACAGCGGAATTGCTGAAATTATTCCATAATGGCCACCACTACGTTTTGCTTCAAGTATAAATGTTAATTAAATAGATTCTTCAGGCTTGGCATTGTAAGTTTCATCCTATAGATCCTGGAAAATCAGAAAATCACCAAATGCAGTGGTACAAAGTGCGATGTAGTTATTCCAATTGAAATACGGCATAGTTTGCTGTGGAAACATTCCCTATCAGATAAGCCTTCTATTATATAATATTTTGCATAATTTTTCACTTCTTTGCACCAATTAATTCCAATTAACTCTACTGAAAGATAAAATTAAACCAAACATTTTGAGATGCAAGCACGGGCTTTTATAGAATAATTTATTTTCAAAAATTATGAAATTGGATGCCAATTCGCATTAGTTCTTAGAATATTTATATTTTAAATAAATATTTTTAATAAAAAAATGTACAGTATTTACGTGGCATTATATATAAGTTTTATAACCCTTGTGGGAAATTTATTATCCCTTTTTGAGCAAATTTTAAATATTGAGCAGTAAAAACCATTTGATTCCACCTATTGTATAAATGTATATTGCACATGTAACCCTAATTCCAAAAATTCTTATTTGTTCATCAACAACATTTTTCTTATATATTTTCTATTTTATTTTGCATAATTTTAACATTATACCTTAACAATTATCATGTTTTCAGTGAGGCACCATGCGTAAACATAGTTAACACTCGATACACCTAATTGACCATTGATGCGTTTTCGCGACACCAATTATTAGAAGATTGGTGTTCCTATCACACTAAAATATTTGTCATATTATGAATACTGTCTTATTTTTTGATATCGTGGCTATCGTTAGAAAAGTTATTTTAGATATTGTGTACAATTTTTCGATTATTATTATTTTTTTTTTTTAATTTTAAGACCTCGTTTAAAATTTTTGAGATCTTTTTTTTTTTTTGACCCGCATAAATTCCGCGGAATTCCAATTTTTTTCATAATGTATTTAGACAACATTCCAAACTAGATATGTATGTAAGTATGTATGTATTTATGTATGTATGCATCTATGTATGTATGTATAAAACATTATTATTAACCTTGTACTAAATAAGTAGGGTAAAGATTAAGATACTGATTCGAAAACGTAACGGTGGTCTAAAATAGGTTAAGAAAACATTTTCGCGATTTTAGAGCATATGTGGTTTGGAGCAGGGGTTTATTTATGAACAATAAGTGCTTATATATTTATTCAAAATTCATGATAAAATGCTAAATATTTGCGAAAAATAAAAGTGAATTAGAAGCAAATAAAAAATGTAAACAATTAAGTGACATTTTAATATTAAAAGCATATACATATCTCCGGTGTGCTAACGAAGAGTCCTATGTGTAATTTGTTCAAATAAAACATACAACTGCTGAATGAAGTTTCTATGCAAATATCAACATAAGTAAATAATTAATAATGTAAATAATTAATGTAAATAATTGTTATGTAAAATAATTTTTATATGTAATAAAAATAATAATTTTGAATTAATGTGTTTTATGTTAACATTTTATTCAGTATGGGAAACTTATAATTTTTGATCACAGTATTATGCAATCAAATCATAATATAGTAAAATAGGATTATAATAACATAAAATGGGATCATAATATGATAAATTTTATCATATGATGATAATGATTGATAGAATATATTAATAATATTATAAATTGTATCATATATTATGATAAAATGGGATCACATTTTAAAAACATGAAATTACAATATGATAAAATGGGATTATAATATGCTAACATGGTATAAAAATATGATAAAATGGAAACCGATATGATAAAATATATTAGAATGGTATCAAAATATATTAGAATTACAATTATATCATAATATGATATAATTGCAATTCCATATTTGTCTATAATGGCCACCAATCTTCCCAAGATATTTCAAGTATTTTTAAAAATTGAGTTTTTCAAAATAAGTTTTCTCAAATTCCAAAATTATTACAGAAATTCAACTAATAGAGTTTCATTATGGACTCTATGGACTATCATCACTATATGGTGGTATATATGTGTGATTCCATATTTGTCTATAATGGCCATCAATCTTTCCAAGAAATTTCAAGTATTTCCCAAAATTGATTTTAAAAAAATCCTCAAATTTCGAAATTATTTCAGAAATTCGACTAACAAAGCTCTACTATGGACCCCAAGGAATATCATTTCTATATAGTAGTATATATGTGCAATTCCATATTTGCCCATAATGACGAACAATTTTCCCAAGAAATTTCAAGTATTTTCAAAAATTGATTTTGATTGATTGTTTCAGAAATTCGACTAACAGGGCTCCATTATGGACCCCATTAAATACTATCTTCATATAGTGGTATATATGTGTAATTCCATATTTGTCCATAATGTCCGGAATTTTCGTAAGAAATTTTCCATATAAATGTGTTTATTTGAAGCAAGAAGAATAACTATTTTGCAAAATATTTTTTTTTTTTTTTTTTGAAATCTATAATTTTTCAAGAATAAATATTTTTCCATATTGACCACAAATCTTCTCCAGAAGTTAAGTTATTACCGATGTTAAATGACTAATATTGCTCTGTTAACTGTAATGTGAATGATCTTGGTTTGTGTCTTTGCTATTTAAATTCGAATTTAACTTCACACATATATCATGATAAAACCGAACCATAATATGATGGAATCATAGCAATAATTACTTACAAAACATACTAATTTTTAACTGTAATCTTATACTCCAATCATATTATGGTAACCAGAACCATATTTTTTTCTCTGTGTGATCTTATTTATTATAACATACTTGTTCTTGAAATAGAAAAGTTTAGCTTGATAAAAATAGAACATAATGAACATAACGAAATATTCAATAGTTTTAAGTACTATTAAATATTTCGTATTCAGCCTCAAAGCCACTGTTGCTATTTAAATAATAAATATGTAAAAATAAGATCATATCAAATTGCACCAAATGAGTTATATTAGTACTACGGTACCAACAGGTATAAAAATGTACCAAAAAAAGTACAATTGTACCATGTTTGCCATCCGTGGCCTAATACCTTTGTCTATAGCCATAACAAAAAAAAAAAAAAATAACATTCTTAGAAAAATTGCCAATTCTAAGGCAATATTATCTTGTTGCTTTATATTCGTTTTTTTTTTTTTTTTTTTGTTAAATCTCTGTTTACTCTTCCTTTTGTTCTATTGCCACATTTTGATTTTTGGTATAGTAGAAACTAAAAATAGTAAAAACTCAAAAGGTATTTATTTAAAATAAAATTACGTTACAAAAATTCACTTACTTATTATTAAATATAATAACTATGGAACTTTTAAAGTTCATAAACAATTAAAAATATTAAATGTAATAAAATATCTTTGTTTTTACTAACTTGTTAACATTGGGAGAAATTTCTGATAAAGCACATCTTCCTTCATTTCCATATTCAAACGTGATCTAAATTTGAATTTTATGAACTGTAGCAAAAGTTTCAACGCTGTAAACTTTGTAATATTTTAACCAAAAATATTCAACCAGCATAGATTCAAAGTCAGCTTTGGCACACGAAATATTTTTTTAGTTCTATTGTTTATTCTTAAAAAAAATATCGGGTATGTCATCAATAGCAATGTTGAATGGATTACGAAGTAAACTGGTTTGGCAAGTATTGGTTTTAAGCTCCGGATAATATAAGGAAAATTCATCGTAAAGTGAATCCAAATATGTATATTATTATACTATTCACATCAGATGAATCCAAGATATCATTCAGTAGTGGTCTTGAGGAATATTTTGGTAGAGGGTATTAAAGACGTATTTTCAATAAAGAAATATTGCACATAAAAGCAATTATTGAATAAAATTCATTTAATATATTTACTTGTCTACCTTGTAGTTTAATATTATGATTATTTTCGAAAAATTAAGAGATATAAGCAAAGTAATATATACAAATAGTTTTCTGTAAAATTTTTATATAGATCTTAATTTTTCTATGTCTTCTTCTGCCTTTAATTCATATAATCTCTTCACCATATTTCACTTCGAAATTCGGCGAACATAAAGCATAATAATGATATAAAATTTCCTATGTTCTGCATTTAAATCGACACATTGGGCTTTAAGAATTCTATTTCTTAAGGCACTAGTTTTTATAAAATGTGTATATATCAGGTAAGGTTTTCGCCGCAAGTACTTGTCTGTGGATTACGCAGTGAGATGTAAGTAATTTAAAAAACCTGATCGCTATCATATCTGTATATTTATGGAAATGGTAGAAAAGTTTACACTGCGGTAAATACCAGCGTCCCATGCCACTGCGGAGCTGATGTTCTAGGTATTTTCACATATAAAATACGACGGTCAACGAAGCTAAATAATTTAAAGTGAATAAAAACAAAAAATCATTTAGCTTTGTTCTAGCTTTGAACATAGCAGGTTTATATCGCACAGAAAGGCAAAAACAAAAAACAAAAAATCATAAACTAAATATTCTAACACATTAAAATTTTTACATACTCTCTTTTTGCCTGTCGCTGCACTGCAGGCCATAATTTTTTTTCAGTTTTCTGACAGAAAAATTCGCCATGTTGCCAAACGGAAAATTCAGTCGCCAAAAACAATTAAAAATCATCATGTTTGGCGAAAAATCGCCAAATCTGACAGCCCTGAGTAAGCGATACACTCATGAAAAATGCTTCATGTCAAAGTATTTTTTTGTCCAAAATATGACTTTTTAATTAAGATGAAACTATCATTTTTACTTAGAAATAACGATTATAATTTGTTATTCACTCTTATTTTTTTTTATAAAAAATTAAGGTCCTAAAATAATAATTATACTTATCTTGCTCAAAAATAAAAATCATTCGTTATTTTTGAATAAAAAATAGAAAAATAATAAAGAATAACTAAAACGTAACTTTTATGATAACTATTATATTCGTTATGAGCCCTATTTATGACTATTGAAATTCTACACTAGTTATGTGTATTTCCATTTATATGTCTTGTATTCAGGAAGAAACTTTCAAAATAAAATGACTATAAAATTAAAATTATTTTTTTATACCCTACAGCACCATAGATAGTTGGAGTATTATGAAGCCTATTGAAATTGGTTGTGATCGATTCATTATTTCACCTAGCCCCCATACAAATGTCCCCCCGGAATAGAGTTTAAACACTCAAAAATGCCTTAAAAATAAGAAGGTGCAAAGAAGTACTGTGCAAGTATCAATCTTTGTACCAAATTTTATGAAGATCGGTCCGCAGTTGACCATAGCTCCCATATAAACCCCTATTCCGAAAGTCACTTTAACGTGCATAAATCCTATACGAATATTGGTATCAAGTTAATATTCGACACAAATAAGTTTTATGTAAGTAGAAACAACTTTGCAAAATTTTATGAGAATCGGTCCATAATTTACCATAGATCCCATATAAACCTACTTTCAGGAATTGCCCTAAAGAGCATAAAATCATCTAGATGTTAGTACCAACGCATTATTCTGTATTTGTATATTTTATTTTACATTTAGTAAAATTGGCCACAGGTGTAATATAAGTTCCCTTCCCGAATTTTTGTGCTCGTACACAATGGTGTAGGGTATAACGTAGTCTTGACCGACTATATCTTTCTTTCCCGTTTTTTTTTTTTTTTTTTATAATTTTAGAGTCGGCGAGTTAAACAAAACATAATAATTTGGCGCATACGTTTATTTTAACATAACGACGAACGCTATTGAAATTAGTCACGATCGGTCCATTATTTCACCTCGCCTCTATATAAATACCACCGGAAAAGAGTTATAATGCTTAAAATGTCTTATTTATATCACTATTTCAATATAATTCCCTACGAATAAGTCTTGTACATGGTTGAATAGGTGTATAAAATTTCAAGGAGACTGGTCGACAATTAGGCATAGCTCCCATATAAGGCCAACTTTCGAAAATCAATTTAACTCCCAAAATATCACATAAATTACAGTATCATGGTAATATTTGACACAAATAAATTAAATATAAGTAGAAATCATGTTTGATAATTTCATAAGGTTATGTCCACAAATGACCATAGGTACACATATTATAATTTCGGAAATAATTTTAATGCACAAACGCAATGGTGTAGGGTATCATATTGTCGGGCTAGATCGACTATAACTTTCTTAATTGCTTTATATTCGGTTTATTTTGTATTTTTTTCCATTGGTATTAAAACAGTATTCAATTGTTTTTCATATTTAAAAAAGCTTTCGATTTTTTTTTTTTTTTGTTCATAAAAAAGTTTCAAACTTAGACATGT
The DNA here is from genome assembly GCA_932274085.1 of Protocalliphora azurea. NCBI lineage: Eukaryota > Metazoa > Arthropoda > Insecta > Diptera > Calliphoridae > Protocalliphora > Protocalliphora azurea. The sequence continues at coordinate 98,112,452 of OW026519.1, read as the reverse complement.
TTGTTAACACAAAATAAAATATTATACATACATTATATTAAAGAAAATAGACACAAGCAGCTATTATGGTCCTGAAATTTACTTTAAAATGATGAATGCAACATTTCCTTCCCAGCTAATGTAATAAATATATCAATCCTATCATTTTTGCATGCAAAATTTCAGTTTTGAAAACAGTTTAGAAAAAAAAATATTTTTCATGTTTAATTTAAGTATATTTTAAAACTAAAGAAATAAAACATTTTGAAAATATTTGAAAAATATTTGTTTGTTAAAGAAACATCCATGAAAGCAAGGGAAATTCAAGCCTACTCTCACAGCTTGGACTTCAAATTTAAAATAGTTTTCAAACGAGTAAATATTAAATTTCAAAGGTTTTTGTTTATTGGATTAAAATTAATTTCCTAAAAATTAATAATGTTTTCATATTTATTTGAAATGAAATATAATCAAGAATGCTTCAACAAAATTATTTCAAATTTCATCTATATTTTCAGTTTGCGAAAAAGCGTTTGAAATTTTCTTTGGAAAATGTTTATTATTTAATGTTTTTCAGCCACACGTTGGAGGCGGAATAACTAAAATATTTGAGCTATTTTATGAAAATTTTTTATTTGTAATAGTTATAAAAACGATATATAATTTTTATCGTCTCTTGTAATTTTTTTTATGGTTTATATGCCCTTACTTACGACTCGTACTTTCATGGTTTTGGCCGAAATAAAGTCAATCAATCAAATTACGTAATTTCCCATGCATTTTTACATAATTACATAATTTTTTATTATTTAAAAAATATTTTTTTTTCAACTCTGTACAACATATTTCAATAGCAAGATCTAAAAAAAACAGCTGTCAGCTTTTTTGCCACATATACAAAAAATTTAAGTAAAATGGAAAAATTATTTTGTTAAATTTTTACTCGAAAATATGACAAAAGTACAAAAAATAAACATAAATAAAGTGACTTTATAAACAAAAAAACAATATCTATTGTTCACGAAATTATATAAAATATCATTTAGACGGTATGAACAGTTTGGAATTTCGTTTGTAATTTCGGATTGAAATTACGTAATTTCGCTCCAGTCTAAATACGCTATTATGTACAATTGTATAATATTTATGAAAATAATTTTATTTTGTATGAAAAAAGTTTTAGGATAAATTTGTATGTTAAGCTAATACATACAGTTTATGTTAAAATACATTACACACATAAGTATGTTAAAATTTTTAACTATAAAATACCTCGACTCGTTATTTTTCTGTTTTATTTTAACGGTATAATAACATGAATATGTGTACTTGAAATGTAACATAAAGTGCGCGTTGAAATAAAACATAACACACAAATATTGATATAAAAGTTGATTGGATGAAGTTACAATTATGAATGAAACAATATATTTTAGGATTTTTTCTACAGATTTGTTACGTGTAACAATAAAGGGTAAATTGAAATACCCTACTTTGCGTATTTTTTTTTTTTTTTTTTTTTTTGGAAGCAACTAACCACTTTTGTTTAAATGTATATGCTTTGGACACAACATTAGTCTTCCTTAATTGCCTTAATTCCCAATATCTTTCAATTGGCCAAAGTTCTGGGCAGTTTGGTGGGTTGATATTTTCTGGAACAAAATTAATATTATGTTTACTGTACCATTCTAAAGTATATTTACTGTAATGACATGATGCCAAATAAGACCAAAAGAATGTTGAGACTCTACGTTTTCTTATAAATGGATGCAGTATTTTTAAAGACACTCCACAGTGGGGCAGAATCGAAATTTTTTGGAAATAAATCTGTAACTTCTGATCGGCTGGTTGGATTTTCATGAAATTTGATATAGGCATAGCAGAGGAGTGTACAGTGTACAATAAGTTTGGAAGGGAGGCACAACAAACCCCTCAGGGGCGGAGTTAAGGGGGCTCAAAGTTAGGTACCACTGACATAAAAAATTTTTAATCGCTTGCCAAATTTTTGTTTCTCGTCCGATTTCAAATATTTTTATATATTGTTGTAGCCCTGATAAGACCTATAAAAACCATGTCCTATTTATCTGTTATAGTTTTCAAGTTATTTGCGTTTGAATTTTTAAGCACCATAATTTTGTATGTTCTTGGTCCAGTTTTTTCATATATATCCTAGTATTTCCGACCGATTTTATTAGTTTTTTTCCTATCTAGTTAAAGAACAAAATTATTTATTGAATTCGATATCTTTACCGAGTCCAAAAATAAACGATTTTGAATTTGAAAATTTCAAAAAAGACGACTTTTTGTGTTTTTTTAGCCGAAAAAGTATCTACACTCTTTTTTATCTAAAATAAAATTTTCTTTAGCAACATATAATAATTTTACACTTTTCTGAAAGGCAACTTCACAGGGATGATCTTCAGATAAAAAACAAGCCCAATAATTCAATTGGTCATGGTACACACCCTCCCGAATTCGACCCATTTTATATGAAAGTTTTGAATTTAGACCATTTTTTCTCAAATCCCAAAGCACAAATCGACAAGCGGAATATACATTAAGAATCCCCAATATGTTGCTAAAAGTTTTATATCAAAATCTACGGGCCTTCGGAAAAATGTGGATTTTATAGCCATAAACGTAAAAAATCCCATTTTTGGGAATTTTTATTAGTTTTTTTGGGAATTCAGGAACCCCTGATTGAAATTTGGTTAACGCGCTTTTATTTACACTAACAAGATCCACATTTCTTGCAAATTTCATTAAGATATCTTTATAAACAAATATGTTATTACAATTAAAAAATTTGTATTTTCTCCAAAAACCCCAAATTGGGCCTTTTGTTTGGTTTATTTCTAAATAGCGAAAGAAATTTTAAAAATATGTATTCCAAATTAAGCTTATCCTTTAGCATATATAATTTCCGATCTTTTGCAAAAAGATTCAAGTCAATATCATGCCTGGTTTCAGAAATATGCGCGTTTAAACTTTTATATTTCCAATTTATTGTATATATGACTATATTTTTACAAACTTGCAACTTTTGCCTTTAGTTTTGCGTGAATAATTACTTAGAAAATCATGAATATTTCTGTATACTTTTAATAATATCTATACACAAAATATTTTTATAAAAATAATTAATAAAAATTTTTTTATTTTTAATAGCGTTGCCACATTTCCCAAATTTAAGTAAATCTTTATCCTTTTCTAAGCATTCATATATTTCTGTTAATGAATTTAAAATAACAAAACAAACAAAAAATATCTATTTTAACAATAGGTATTTTATTAGTTTATATTTATGGTGTTTACCTAAATTTAACAAATGTATTTATCTCTTCGTGATGGTTAAAAATTTATATATTTATGATCTAGTGGCAATATACAGTTATCCTTTCCGGTGATACCTAACAGCAACATATAATATCAATGAATTCGGTATAGGTACTCTTCCAAATTGCCTCTTTCAGATATTTTACCTAATGAAAATTCACAGAATACCTGTAAATACAAATGATTGATGAAAAAGTTGGTAATGCCATTACGGAAACATCTTATTTTTGGAAATGCTCACTATGTGAAGAGACAAAATCACAATTTTCGGATATTGGTAAAGCAAGGAGTATTAATGAAGAATTTCTGTCTTTCGGAATATCTCCACTTCACGCCAGAATACGGTTCATGGAGCATTTTCTGCACATAGCATATGATTTAAAGTATATAAGTGTGCCAGAAAATTTAACAAAACCTACCAGAAACAACGAAGATTTAAAAACACTTAGAATATCTGAGAAAACTAGAATCGAGGACAAAATTAACTCTGCTCGATTTGGAGAATATTCAGCAGAAATATCTAAACTACTTGTTTCTCTATATCCATGGAAAGAAATGGCACCAACAGTACATAAAGTATTGTGCCATGGCGAAATTATAATTGAACGAAATATTCTTTCACTTGCAGAGCTTACAGAAGAGGCTCAAGAAGCAAGAAACAGAGATTTTAAGCACGTTCAATTATTCAGCTCCAGGAAATGCTCCAGAACGTCACAAAACGAGGATATTTTTAATAGCCTATTATTATCATCAGACCCTGTACTATCATCAATGAGAAAACGTTGGATTTATCCTTTATCAACTCAAAATACTGAAGACTGAAGGACCTTTATTATCTTTCAGATATGTATAGAGATACAACAGATTATTTTATAGAAAATAAGTAGTATAAGTTTAAAATATTAGAAAAATTGTCTACATAAATTTAATGTAAATAAGTAATAAAAAATTGTATTAGAAATAGAATATTTGTTACGGAGGATGATAAATACCAAAAATAATAATATTGATTAAGTTAAAAAAGACATTTTGTGTTTGTTTTGTTATTTTAAATTCATTAATAGAAATATATGAATGCTTAGAAAACGATAAAGATTTACTTAAATTTGGGAAATGTGGGAACCCTAATAAAAATAAAAAAAAAATGTATTAATTATTTTTATAAATATATTTTGTGTATAGATATTATAAAGAGTATACAGAAATATGCATCATTTTCTAAATAATTATTCACGCAAAGCTAAAGGCTAAAGTTGCAAGTTTGTAAAAATATAGTCATATATACAATAAAATGGAAATATAAAAGTTTAAAGACGCATATTTCTGAAGTGAGGCATGATATTGACTAGAATCTTTTTGCAAAAGATCGGAAATAAAGGATAAGCTTAATTTGGGGTACACATTTTTAAAATTTCTTTCGCTATTTAGAAATAAACCAGACAAAAGGCCCAATTTGGGGTTTTTGGAGAAAATACAAATTTTTTAATTGTAATAACATATTTGTTTATTAAGATAACTTAATGAAATTTGCAAGAAATGTGGATCTTATTAATGTAAATAAAAGCGCGTCAATCAGGGGTAGGGTTTTCTTGAATTCCCAGAAAAACTAATCAAAATTCCCAAAAATGGGATTTTTTACATTTATGGCTATAGAATCCACATTTTTCCGAAGGCCCGCAGATTTTGATTTAAGACTTTTAACAACATATTGAGGATTTGTAAAATATATTCCGCTTGTTGATTCGTGCTTTGGGATTTGAGAACAAATGGTCTAAATTCAAAACTTTCATATAAAATGGGTCGAATTCGGGAGGGTGTGTACCATGACTAATTGAGTTATTGAGCTTGTTTTTTATCTTAGAGTCATTTTTGTGAAGTTGCCTTTCAGAAAAGTGTAAAATTATTATATGTTGCTAAAGAAAATTTTATTTTAGATAAAAAAGAGTGTAGATACTTTTGGGCTAAAAAACACAAAATGTCGTCTTTTTTTGGAATTTTCAAATTCAAAATGGTTTATTTTTGGACTCGGTAAAGATATCGACTTCAATTTTTCTTATTCAATAGATAATTTTGTTCTTTAACTATATACGAAAAAAACTAATAAAATCGGTCGGAAATACTAGGATATATATGAAAAAAACTGGACCAAGAACATACAAAATTATGGTGATTAAAAATTCAAACGCAAATAACTTGAAAACTATAAGAGATAAATAGGACATGTGAGCATGGTTTTTATAGGCCTTATCAGGACCTACAACAATATATAAAAATATTTGAAATCGGACGAGAAACAAAAATTTAGCAAGCGATTAAAAATTTTTTATGTGTCAGAGGTACCTAACTTTGAGCCCCCTTAGCTCCGCCCCTGAGGGGTTTGTTGTGCCCCCTTCCAAACTTAACATGAAAATCCAACCAGCCGATCAGAAGTTACAGATTTATTTCCAAAAAATTTCTATTCTGCCCCACTGTGCACTCCTTGATATATATATATATATATATATATATATATATCCGAGTTTGTTATACCTGGTATTACGTACGATTCATTTCTTTCCAGAGGTGCATATAGCTTGCCAAACAAGAAGCTTTTTGGGAAATTTTTATTGCTTTTTAGTACGGTACTCTTCTGAAACACTATCTCTAACATCTGCTATATAAAATTTTTGTCCAGGAAGCTGTGAGAAGCAAGGAATAACGTAGGTTTCATCATCCATTACACAACATTTAAACTTTTTAAAAAAAAAATATTTTATGAGCTTTGCTCTCTTTTTAGATTCGGCATTCTTATCTGCGTTCCTAACTGGTACTTTTTGCACTTTAAATGATTTAACTGCTTTGTGTTCATTTTCATAGTCTCTTATTTTTTCCTGTTCCAGGTTTCCGAACAATTTTTTGGTATGTCAAATTTGGATGAACTTTGATATTTTCAAAAAATTGTTTATGTGTTTGCCGCTGTGTTTTCCTCGAATGCCTATTAACCAATTTAAGTTTTTTTAAACGGCATTAAAAATAAGATCTTCCCTTTTTTAAAAAGTATATAAGAAATTAATACAAAATTCATAGTTAAGATATTAAGGACACATACTAAATTTTTTATTGGTATTTTTTGAATTTACACCCATTTTTGATCTACACTATGAAGACATATGTTTTTTCTAATACTTTATTTTATTAAGAATAAAATGAGATTTTTCTAATACCGTTTTAAAAACTTAAATTTGACAAGAGGCATTAAAGATAAGAACTGTTAAAACCACGAAGCCTGAAAAATCTTTTTTTTCGGAAATATCTCCCGATTTTGGGGGTATATTAAAATTTTTTAATATGACGTAATAGTCTATTCACCCATATCTACATACTACACTATGTTATATTCCAAGTAAAAAGACTCTTTACCAGTTAGGGATCCCGTTAATACTCTTAGATTGCATTCATTTACCAAGTGTAACTTTTGAGACTTAATATTTGAAAGCGTAATGAGTCACTTAGCTTATCCCTGTACAGTAGTGGTTTCCCAATACCTAGTAAACTCAGATGCAACCAACGATCCTATTTTTTCTTCAGCATATCCTGTAGGAATGCCAAAGAAGGGTTCAGGCTATATTGGATAGACAATTGTAACTTTTACTGTCAGCATTTTCTTCATGGCCGAAAACCCAGCGTAATGTTCGAGTGTCACTATTTATCTGTTTAGGGCCATCAGTAAACCAGACAAGATCGAAATTTGTATTCCACCAGTCTTGGTCATGAAAATTCCTTTGCAACATAGGGAAGGACATCATATAGTCATTAGCCTTAATATAAGGGTCGTTTTCAAAAAGCCTCAATATCTACAAGTGTCCTAAAGCCAAAGCACCAGCCTTAAAGTCGGCAACAATAACAGTTATTACAAGATCGTCAGCATAACTATAAGTGCGGAAGCCAAGGCTGTTACGTAGCTCATCGATGAACCATATAGATCAAACTTGATTAACATGGATGCAAGCATCTCTCGTGTCCTGTTCCTTATGATATCTGGAACATGTATTCTAGCTCCTTGAATACCGATAAACGTGCAGAGACCTATGTTGTTAGCTGCGAGAGATTTTGCAATCTTCATTATCCCATGATAAATGGCCTTAACTGTAGATTTGCCTTGCTGGTAGCCAAACTGAAAGCGGTGTATGAGGCACTTCGATAAATAAACATTCCTAATGTAATTGTCTAATAGTTTTTCCACAGTTTTTAGGAAGAATGAGCTAAGGCTTATTGGCCTAAATGATTTTCGAAATTGTTCTTATTTACCACCAGCCCTTGGCGTGAAGAAAACTTTAACCGCTCGCCAAGCTTCCGGAACATGGCAGGCCAACAGACTTGATATAAATATCCTAGTTGTTGGGGTATGATATAATTACTCTCTTGTTGTAAAACACATGACAAAATGCCTTTCGGCCTAAGTGATTTGAATGGGCTAAATTTATATAACGTCCATTCTATGAAAAAAATTATGCAGAACGGCTGGTTCGATTTAAATTTAAATTTCCCATAGTAGAGGTGTGGGCGAATTCAAGTTTTGAGTTTGAACTTTCAAGAATTTACAAAAAAACTTTTTATGCTATGCCTTTCCAACCGACATCTGGAAACAAAAATTTCTATTACCACAAAATTAAAAACATTGGATCCTATAAAAAAATATATATATATATATATATATATATATATATATATATATATATTTTATCCAGCTTAACGATGTAAGAAATTAAGGCCAAAATTGAAAATTTATGGAAAAAATGGGTTCTCGCAGGAATCCATTTTTTAAAATTTTCCTTCAGAATATATTTTATTTGTAAATGTAAATTCTATATACATTACTTAAGACAATTTGTATATAAAAGAAAATTAATGTGACCACTTTTTTGATAAAAAAAACGGGAAAAATATACTTTTGACTTCGTAAATCAATATTTCAAATTGCTCTTTTACACGATTTTGCTATTTGTTTTCAATAAAATAAATAAAATTTCTAAAAATCGTGTGAAATTTGAAAGCGCTATAGTGAAAAAACTTCACCAAGGTACTTTAAAAAATAAAAATTTTAATCTTTGAAGCCCAATATCTCGTAAACTAAAAAAATAAGATATGCATCGTAGAAATAAGAAATAAGATAGGATCGTTTTTAATAATTTTCATACCCGAGATGTCCAACTTTAAAACTCTGTGGTCTCGCCCCAGTAAGTCTATGTGGTTCAAACTCAAATTCGCTTAGACCTCTATTATTACTATGTGGAATTTCATTAAAATCAGACTAGCAGTTCTGAAGCTGTGTCATTATTTCCGTTTCATTTTTCTAGACCGCCGCATCATCTTTCTACTGATTCCTCTGCGGAAGTACTGTACCCCTTTTGTGATCTTTTTGAAGTGGTAGGCCGCTGTTTGCTCTGTCGGCCGCGGTTGTATCCTTCTTCGAGCAGGAAGGAACGTGAGGGAACTTGTTGTGATCCTTATTAACCCTTTCGTCCTGACGTTCTGTTCCGACTGAATGAGATATTTTATTCTTCTATATATCAGACATGGTAGTTTTCACAGAACTATTGGGTTGGTTTGAACACGTAATAGGATCTGTTGGGTTCTTGGTGTCGGATTTGTTCCCCTTTGTTGTGGTAGCTTTTTTGTTTATCTCCATGATGACGAATAGCGGACCTGATGTTTACCGAAACATACACATAGCCTGAGTGATGACCTTTCTACTTGAGTCTAGAGATCGAGGTTGGGTAAATTGCAAGAGTAAGTTAATTAAGGAACGTGCACCTTAACCGACTGTGCCGAATTGTTGCCTTTTCAGTTGAAGATGAGCCATCCCGATTTATCATTGGAGTAATGGTTGGGAAGCTCATGTTATTGATCTCAAGTGTACCAGCTGCCTTAGTACCTGCTAGGTTCGTGAGCTCCTTCTCGATATTCATGGCTTGCTTCAAATAGAGCTCAAGTCGTTTACATGCAGACCCGCTTAGATTAGATCTTTCTATGGCAGCTTTTTGTCTGAACATGTAGCTCTTTATTATCGGCTGAAGATTGCGTGTTTCGCGTATCCCATTGGGATTCACACCCTCAATAGATCCATGACATAATTACTCCAACATTGGCGTGTTCTCCATTAGTTCGCAACGGGTGTTTGGATCGTTACGAGTGGTAGTTTCAGTAAGGCCCATAGGGACCTTTTCTGAATTGTCTGAAATTTGAATATTTAATAATGTTTCCATACATAAAGGGAAAATTTAATTAATGGGGAACGATAGGAACAACATGATTCTTGCTTCAGATAGACAAAAGGTACAACTGGATATTGCCATTACCCGGAGGCCACAGTTATATAACACGTTAACGTACTGTCATTCGTCCCATGATCACGGTACGAATAAAAACCTGGATTACGGGTTTTTACCGCGCGTTCACTCTAGATCCGCTATGTTCTGTTATTATGAGAAGTTAATTCAAGTAGGTTGTGGTTCTTCATCACGCACAGTCGGTCAAAAAATTAATAAAGTGGTTATAGCATTCAGGTCCCTACTGCACTCGCAGTTTCACTCCCTACAAGTAAGAAAGATATAGTCGGTAAAGCTCAAATACAATAAATACACCATTATGTATGTACATCAAAATACGGAAAGTGGTCTTTACGCACTTTAAGGTGTACTATATATATATATATATATTATGGTTTTCAATTATTCGACATTGACATAACACATTTGTGTTCAAATGACAACCCTAGTTTTTATTGAAGTTAAAATACTGTTATATTTATGGAATTTATGAACTTTGAAATACTTTACTTTCTCATGTATGTTGTAAAGCCGATCATCATCATCAGTATCAATAGACTTTGTCCATGTACTAAAATAATTATTCCTGACAAATTTCATCAAGATATCTTTAAAATCGGGAAGTGATTCTTAGTCGAACAAACATCACAAAAGCGTATAATACCCCAACCAGTTATGGTTGTGTAATGAATTGAAATAACTTTGAAACATATGGTATAAGGCTATTCGTTATATATTTTTATGTAAATTATAGTACTCGTAATGACCCAATGCAAAATTTCCCAAATCAATTATAGAAAAATTTCTAGGAAAAATCGATACTAAACGGATCGATATGCTTCTTCAGTGAAAAACTTGAATAAATTTGCGTTACAATACTGAATAAATAGAAGAAAATGTAAACAAAAAGCATATCTTTTTACAATGTAAACAAAGTAAAAATCAAATTTGAAAAAAAGAAATAATAAAAGATGAAAATTAGTCCAAATTCCTTTTTATTGCTCATCATTCAGAAAAAAATATATGAAAATACTGAAAATAAGATTTTTTTTAATTTTTATATTACATAAAATAAAAATGATTCTAACTTTGGCCTGGGTAAGGTTCCGGTCTGGATTAAAACAGTTTCCTAGACAGCCGACCTTCGACGGTATGTAGAGGTTTACAACTCCGGCTTCGCTAAATCAACGTTTTTTTTTTAATAGGGTGACTACTTTACTTTTTCGTTTATATTAGAAATACTAAAAATATATAAGCGAAAAATCATCCAAAACTTCAGAAATATTTTATCAAATACGAATTATGTCTTAAAAACCACAAAAAATCACCCCAAAATTTTAGATAATTTTTTATATGAAATATGACCCACATTTGTAAGGGAATTTTTTTTTGGCGAATTAACTATCTATATTTGGTTTAGGCGATTTTTCATTGAGTCATTTTGCTGGCAGCCGTGATTGTACTATTAAAATATAATCGGAATATTCTTACGACCAATTCTCTAAAAAAGACACTATCGCCTAATGCCGGTTATCTCGGGCGGTCGCTCCAACAAAAGGATTTTATATAATGCTGAGGTGACATTTACAATCTTAGGGATGATACACAAATTTGAATATTAACACACATGTGGCAAACTGTCTTAAAAATCACAAGAATAATCACGTATTTACCTCTTATGCATCAGAGGATTCTCGGAAAATTTACAAATTTTCATGTCCCGCTTTACCGGGAAATTCGTCCGGGATTCCCGGGAATTTAAAAGCACTTAAATTGAAAACAACTGCATGAATTTTAACAAAAAGTTATATATTTTAGTAATATTTAAATTAAAAATTAAGCTAAAAATCCAACTTGGAACTATATCTTAAAGAAAATTTCATCAGTAAGTTTTTATTTATAATGAATTAGCATTAAGAAAGTTAGGAGAAACAGCAAGAATCGAGTCCCACAAATCTTTAATTATTCATATAATTTTCAACTGGAAAGCTACAAAAAATATTCAGCTTCCTACGACAATTAAAGCAGTGTGCTACAAAGCCATTTATTTTGATAATTCCAAAATAGATCTTAATTTTTTTCCCCACCAATATTAATGATTAATATGGGGAATTCTCCTTTTAAGTTTGTTAACAATACATGGTGGAGTAAAACAACAAAAATTCAAGTCTTCAAATATTTCCATGTGGTACCGGCAAATAACTCAAATTTAAAAAATCCAGAAAAACTGTTTGAAAATACCAAGTTTTTTTCTTTTGATTGCTGTAATCGCGGATTTTAGCATATGTGTACAATTCTTCTAATGCAAACTACAAACACTATAGAATAGACCAGTGTTCAAGTATATTGTGGACAAGTGGTGAAACCAAAATTTTAATTTTTTGCAGTTTTTCGATTACAAAATTCGACCTGTTTCGAGTATTACAATATAAAGAATATATGTTTATTGCGCTTGCAATTATGAATCGTTTGAGATACATTACTTTAATGTGCCCTCAATATCAGCGCTATGGAGGGTGCCCACACTTGGAAAAAAACGTGAATGACTCTAAGAGGCGCCTTTTTCACAAGTCACAATCACAGCGCAATTTCAATAACGCTAAAGTATATATCATGGGATCAAAAACGGTTACCATATTACATTTCAAAATCGTTGTGGCGAGACAAAATATTAATCTAAAATCTAAAATTTTGCGTACTTTATATTAGGATTGTTTTACATTTTATGTGAAATTATATTTATAGTAAGGACATCTATTCTGTTTTAGTAAAGCGAAAAATAGGTTCCAAGAAAAAAATTGCATAAAAAGTATTCATGACCTGAGATTGCGGTATCTTTAATATTTCATAAATCGTCGATGCACACCCAAGGCGCGAACTGAAATCGGTGAAAATGTGTACAAATCTGTTGGTGTTATTATATCTTATATCGGAATAAATAGACACTCAAAAATAATAACGCGTTTAAATTTAGTGCAACTTTGAAAATTTTTGGCTGAGTTTTTTTTTATAGTTTTATATTTAATATTTTAAACTTTTTATTTATTAACACTATCTAAAGATGTTTTGTTTTTAGATGTGAAAAATACATCAGCGAATTAAATGAAATTAAGAAATATATATATATATCAAAAGTTTATGTACACTATGTTTTTTACTCGATATTCTAAAGGTAGGTTAAATCAGAATTATGGTCCCTATAATGTTCACTATTATAAAACGTAACGATCTTTCTTTAATTTATATTTTTCATATCTTTGTGTAGGTTACATATGTGCATTTATTTTTGATAATTGAATTTTTACAATATTTTGAAATTTTTTGTTATTAACTACCATAACATAAACAGTCATTTCTTGTCCATAAACATTATTTTAAAAAATTTTTTGATTGCCAGATATTAAAAATGTATTAACAAATGTTAAAAATTAAAAAACAAAAAAATCTATTCATACTTTGTTGATTAAAGTTTTTTAATGAAATGTTAAAATATTATTATGGTCGTTGTTATCTTCGGTGGCATCAACAATATCGTAAACAAATTTGAAGTAATACATTAAAAGATAGCTAAAGAAAAATTAATATACTCATAATTTACATTTTTATACCCTTCATCACAGGTATAAAGAGTACATATAAGTTTGTTATTCCGTTTGTAATTTCCACAATTTTAATCGTTGAGCAAAAAAGTTTATATTTTCTGGATCCTTGTAAGAAATGTTGTCGATAGGACGATGCCCATCCGTCCATTTGTCGGTTCAAATGGCGTTTATGAAGCCCACCGATAACTGCCATATATAATATATATATTAAACGATCGGAAATCCTTGCGAGAATTTTGCTATTGAAACTCAGTAAAATCGTTTCGTAAATGACAGAGATATGTAAAAAAGAAAACGGTTCTTTTTAACAGGTTTTCGACTTTCTGAAGCCTCTAGTAAGTCAGGGACTTGGTTTTTTTCAAAGAACTTCTATACCAAAGAAATGAACTCAATCGGGCCAATAATAACCTAGATATCGCCAAAACGCATTTTTGACTTTTTGAAGGCCTTGTTCAAGCTACGGACTTGGTTTTTATATAGATCAGGTCACACACAAATATTTATTTAAAATAATTAGTTTTGTTGTTTTTTGTATAAGCAAGCAGTTTAGTTGACAACAGCAGTTTATAATGATTATTAGTGTGTTGTTGCTTTTTGTATGTGTCAGTTTGTATATACATACAAAAGTATATAAATACTAGCTAACCCGGCAAACGTTATTTTGCAATATAACTTATTTCTAGTGAATATTTTGGTTTTTAATTAAAAAATAACGAATGTATTCTAAGTGTGTGGGAATGGGTGGGCGTGCTTTTACCCTTTTTGCTTTATTTTACGCCCTAAATGTTAAAATTTATAGAATTTAGTTCCTTCAGGACTGGAAACTATCATCGGATAAGTAATTAAAAATACATGGGTAGGAGGAACTTTTATGCGTTTTGCCCTATTTTACGGAACTTTCAAAAAATGTATATCTTTAAGTTCCTTTCACATGTCACAGTGCCTGTTTGCCAAATTTAAGAAGATATAGGTAGGGGGTGCTTTTGCCCTATTTTACGCAATAAATAATAAAATTTACAGGCTATAGTTCCTTAAAGGTGTTACACTATTTGCCTGCCAAATTTCAAAAAAATCGGTTTATTAGTTAAGAAGACCCCTTGTGGCCTATTTTACGTCCTCTAGCGATATGAAGTATACTTTACGATCTATTTCCATTCCTAACAAATACACATACAAAATTTCATAAAAATCTGTCAAGCCGTTTCGGAGGAGTTCAATTACAAACACCGTGACACGATAATTTTATATATATAGATATGTATGTATAGATATGTATGTATGTACCTATGTATGTATGTATGTATATGAACGTTGTTGTGAGTTTTTCTTCTTTTTTTTTGAAGAAGCGTTGCTTGTGGAACAAAAGTATATATTACTTTTTTTTTAATTATAAATATTAAATTATTAAGGCATATTATTTTTATTTGTCGGTAAAGTGGTGAAGGGTATAAAAGATTAGGCACAGCCGAATATAGCACTCTAACTTGTTTTAATTTAATATTGTCTGACATTTATAAAATATTTGTTCTGCATCGAAATAATTATATCTTCCTTAAAGATATGCGAATTTTGGTAAAATTATAAAATATTAAATTTATTATTTACTAGCTTTTACCAGTGCGATTCGCTTCCCAAGGGAGCTACTTGACTTGTCCACCCTATTCGAAATTTGATATGAAATTTACTTTTAAAACTTTTTAATACTTTCACTGTAATAGTCCTTTAGATTAGTAAATTTAGATATTATTTGCATGGGGACTATATCTCCCTCTGGACCTATCCTTCCTATTTTAATTTCATCAATGCAATATGATAAGATGAAGGTTCCCACGAAATTTGAGGGCTTTTACTGTAATAGTTCCTTAGAAATGCCATAAATAATATTTGCTTTACATGGTACTACTCCCCCCGCTCCGATCGAAAAACAAAATACCACATTTGAATTTAGGGACATACAGGATGATGCTGTGGAAATTTTAAGCAAATGGGTTCATCCAATTTAGAGTTATAAAAAAGTTGAAGTAAAATATGAGCATGACATCCGAGAAGATTCAACATAACCTATAACATTTTACAGTGCAATCACTATCTGTGCGTCAAATTTCATGTAAATTGCTTCATTAATAAGGTGCAAAATTTAAAAAATAGATTTTTTAAAATAGGCATAAAATATTGATGTGACGTCCTATCGGTATCTAACATAGCCTACAACCACCCCTGGCACTGGTACTATGTTTGTGTGTGTTATGTTTCGTGAAAATCGGTTCAGCCATTTAGAAGTGATTGATACATAAACAAACTTACACCTAATTTTTGCAATATATATATGAATTTATAAAATCTTGAATCTATTTTAACTTTATATGAAAATGTAAATTATGTAAAGTTTTTAGTATAGATAGATGTAGAATAAGGAGTGAGATCGAAAAAATCTTAACACACGTTTTGCTTCTTAACTTTTTTTGGAATCAATATTTAAATTTTGTTAATCTAGTTATTTTTGAATAATTGTTGTCATTAGAAATAATAACTGACATTATTTCTAATGACAACCATGTTGATTTCTTGTGAATTTGATCAAAATGAGTGACGAAAAAGAGGTACGTGCTAAAATTATTAAAAATTAAAAAAAATCCAAATTGGTCCTACAAAAAATTGGCCAAAGAATTAAAGGTCTACCGTCAAACTGTTTCTAATGTTATTAAACAGTATCAGGAGAATTTGGCCATTAATAGAAAACCTGGTTCGGGAAGAAACAAAGATCCATATGATATTATGGAGACCAAGGTAATTGAAAGCATATTAAAAAGAGCTCCAAAAGCATATGGTTATCTCAGTGCTCTGACTATTTGATGCGAAAAGTTTAAGCCAATTTAGGCTTGAAAATATACAAAGTCCAAAAAGTGCCAGACAAGAATGCTGCAAAAAATTTAGAAGCGAAGAATAGGACACGGAAATTAAAATCAAATTTCATACAAAAATACTCATGTTGTATAACGGAGGATGAAAAGTATGTACTGGCAGATTCGTAGCTTCCGGCTCAAAATTTTTATGTTGTTGAAGATAAATTTAGGACCGAAAAGCTGACAAAATTTCCTAAAAAAAATTCCTGGTATGAGAAACTTAATACAGTTGCATCATATACATCAAAGAATGCTAGCAAAAAACGCTTCTTACTTTCATAAGGGAGCACAATGTGTACACATATTTTTGACCCGATATGGCATCATGTCACTACGGTAAGAAAGCTCTGAAGTGGTACCAAAATAATAACATGGTTTTTGTTCCAAGAAAAGTCAACCCTCCAAATTGTCCGGAGCTAAGACCAGTGGAGAGATATTGGGCTCTTAAATAAAATTGAAGAACATAAAAAAGATGTCCCAAAATATCAAAGAGAATAATAAATAAAAAATAAAAGGAGATGGGAAAACTTTTTCAAAAAAGTGACTGATACAACTATCAAATCTCTAATGGAAGGGTTTCCACGAGTTCATAAGTAGTGGTTAGAACTATAAAAGTTATATTACTTTTTTTTGCTATCTGTAATATAATATCAATTAAATAAAAAAATTCAAAACTCTAAGATCAACCGTTTCCAAATTATTGAATTATATATATGTTAAGATTTTTTCGATTTCACTCCTTATGGAAATATATTTGTAATTATATCCAATATAATGTATTCCATTTTCATATAGCACATCTCAACACGGGTGAAGGGTATGTAAGATTCGGCACAGCCGAATATAACACTCTAACTTGTTTAAAATTAGTTGGAATAAAATTTATATAAAAAGTTATTTTAAAATAAAAAAATAAAGTCTAATAAAATGTATTTTTTTTCATACACACAAACCTTTTTGGAAAATTTACGGAACACAGGTTTATTTATAATTTTATTTAGCTATCATATTATGTATATATTGAAGACAGAAAATTTCATACAAATATCAACAACATAAATGACCGTGTAACATTCTGTTCTAATCGTCGTAGGAAGTTGAAAAGTTGAAAAAATATTATATATATATGATGTATCTTTAATAATTTTAGGCAGGTTTAAATGTGCGATACCTTTAGGTTATTTTTGTTATTTAGTTTTTGGTATCTCTATTTTTCTATCGCAAATACGACATTATTTTATGGTCATATTTTTTAAGGAAGAATAACAATATTGCTTAATATTGTGTCGATATCCACAAAACTCTTTCACCACATAATATGTCAAAATTCATTCGAGTTAATTAATCGGTAGATTAAGCAATTGGTCAAATTTGCTTTTATTAGTACATTTACAATCCTGTTTTTAATCTGCAAATGCAAAGATTCATATCCTATTTGTTCAACTAATAAGTGTAATGGTAATTACAATTTTTAATCTATGATATTGGGGATCCCGGAAGTCGAAAAATTATTGTTATTACCTAAAAAACTCCTCATAATTTGTTTATTTGTGTATTTGTTAAAAAAAATTATTAATAACAAAATAATTTATTTCTAAACATTTAGTTCCATTTTAAAAAAGGGGCCAAAAAGTGTCCAGGAGGTTGAAGAAGGGGAAATTGGCGACTAAAGTCGCCAAACGGTAACGCTGGTCTATTAGTCCATAACTAAGTGTTGTCACTTAACACTTCCTCATTGTTGTTTCATTTAATTTTTAAAAATAACAAAGGTTTTATTTTGAATTTTTCATAGTTTTTTTTTAATTTGCTATTTTGATATTTAATGTAAAGAAATCGTAATATAGACGTAATTATCTCTCAAACAAGATAAAAAAAGTTAAAATCGGTTAGAAATTATTAATGTTATTAGAAATTCCTCAGATCATTAACATGATTTCGACCACTTGTGTAAACAATGTACAGACAAATTATAATTTTTTTTAGAAATGTTGAAATAAAATGCTATTTTATGTCAAATTTGATCCATAGTTACTGAGAAAAAACTTTCAATCCTACATGATAATATAATATAATTTTCATGACTTATTAAGAAACGTTAATTTTTTCAAAGACCGGAAAAAGCTTTTTATGAGTATTTTGTTTTTAACAAAAAAATGTTTTCATTTAAGTTGAAAATAAAAAAATATGTTTATTATGCTATAACTCTTTAAATTAACATTTTAGGAATAAAAGCAGAAACTTTTGACATATTATTTTTTAGCCTATTAAGACTTGTTGCGATATTACAAGCAATCAAAATAAACATTTATACATGGACCTAGATTTAGTATGTACCTCTTGTTGAGTAAGATTTTTAATTTTTATAAATCAATAAATTTTTTTACATATGCTTGTTATTTTAGCGCTGATGGACCAAAATCCGACTTCGAAGTACCGATTTTTCAATTATTACAAATATTTACATAAAATGGAGGGTATAGCGTGAAATTTTGGATCATTATAGCGTGTATTTTTAAATTATTGTTGAACTAAACACTAACTCGAAATTCAAGTGTTGCCGATTAACCAAAAATTATAAAATTTTATTTATTAATATTTTTACACAAAACCACCCTCTTTATTTCTTCTACTTTAAAAGTCGGCAAGATTGAAACAGCTTGCAAATAAATATGTGCAATATTAATCACTTTTTTTCTAAAATGTACAAACATTTATTCTAAATGTCACTTTATTAATCAATAATATTAATAAAAAATGCAATACAGATTCAATACAAGAGAAACTATTAAGTATATTGGAAGATATTAATTTGTCTAACGATGGTTGTTGGTATTGCTATGGATAGTGACACATAAACCCCACTCTCTGTAGCCTAATGACCTTGCGACCATATCTTTAATAGCTCATTTCCCTATATTACTATATATATGTACTGTATAAAATTCTACCTTAGAAGTACAGAAACATAAATTAATTAATTCCTAAAACAAAATTTAAATCTGTCACAAATATTCAATAAAAAATTGAAAACTAAAACGGCAAGTATTAATGCACGATAAAGAAGTAAAAGATGTAGAATAGCAGTAACTCAGTTGATAATTGTGGTATTTAAATAAATACAATATACTTTTTAATAAAGATACTGAAGCCGAGATGAAAAAATTACATTTTAAGTGTTCAAAACAAGACATTAAGGAAATAAAATTATTTACTTTTAATTAACCTTTATAATGTCCTTACACGTAAATTATCAAGTAAATTGCATATACGTTCCTTTTTGAAAGAATAATAAAACAACAGATAAACATATTTCAGATGGAATTAAAACGAAACTATTTTTGTTATTCTATGAATTTTACTCATATAAATAAATCTGCTAGTTATATTGAAAATATATTTTTATTTATTTGCAAACTATTATGAAAAATGTTATCTGTTTTTAATATATCTCACCGATTTTTAAGGTAGAAGGAATAAAAAAGGTGTTTATGGGTACAAATAATAACATGAAAACTTTTATAATTTTTGGCTAATCAGCATCACTTTCGAGTTAGTATTTAATTCAGAATTAATTAAAAAATATCCGCTATAATGATCCAAAACTTCACGCTACACCCTGCATCTTATGTCCATATTTGTATAAAAATTAGAAATCGATTCTTCAAAATAGTAAGCAAAATAATAAACGCCGCTATTAACAGGCTAGGCCCATATTAAAAAAATCCATGTATAAATTTTTATTTTTATTACTGACAACATCGCACCATGTCATAGTAGGCTAAAAAACAATATGTCAAAAATTTCTGCTTTTTATTCTGAATAAAAAAACTTAAAATTTTTTTTTTTTTTTCGTAAAATGTTAAATTAAAGAGTTACAGGCCAATAAAGATTTCAGTTACTTTTATGACCTTTTTGAGGACAAGAGTTTAAGTCGACTGTGATCGTTGCGACCGATGGACCCAAATTTTGCGCACATATTATTTCTTTTAGCGGTGGAGGAAACAAAATCAAACATTTTGTATTCATGGGTAGTCTTATGTACATTGAACAACCTCATGAAAAAAAGTTGCAATTGTACCCTCAACACTGCGCCAAAAATGGAAAAGTTCGTTTATTCAACGAATTTGTACAGTATACGTTGAAACATTATATTGCCATACATTAACAATTATACAGTCTTAAAATTCAACGTACAAGTTCACTGATTAAATTTATTTGTATTTTGTTCTAATGAACATGTTCGTTGAACTAAATAAATAATTTAAGTGCACAGTACGTTGAATTAAAGAACCAGTAGTTTTATTTTAATGAAACTATAAGTTGTTCCAATGAAACTATACACTTTTAATATTTCAATGAACGGTTACGTTGACTTAAAGAATCTGTAACTTGATTTCAATGAACATACGTTGAAAATGTATCACAATATTAGGCCTGTTTTGTACTTTTGGTATTCATTTTATTAAAAATTAAATTATAATACATTCAGTTAATATAGTCATAAACTATATAAAATTCTCTATATATAATTAATGTGGATGCTTTAAATATAATACAATATTTTTAGTACATTTTACTAAATAAACAAAAAAATTCAAGTGATTTCATGTCGTTTGTACCAATACTTAAGATGAAGGGTTAAACACTGTCAGGTTCAGACTATAACTTACATATGTGTTCGTGAACTTCCTGTGCGTTGTTTCCAATAAACATAAAATCATCCTGAGAGAATTTCTCAATGATATTATGAAATATCCATGTAGACATCACATTAAATATTAAATTATTCGTTAACAAATAAAACTAAATGAGATTAGTTCCAATTATTTACCTTTCACATTATTTTCTGCCCTTATTTTCAGAAAATGTTCCGGCGAGTTATGAAAAACACCTTCACGATCAGTGTTGCTACTTTAGCCTTTTTAAGATTAAATCTAGCCTTTTTTTGCTTTTAACTTCAAAATTTTAGTTTTAGCTTCTAGCTTTTTTTCTGCTTTTTTCGAATTTTAAATTTGCTTAAAAAAGGCCAAAATGATAGTGTTTCAATAAGAAAGAAAATAATTTCTTATTTACTATTACGAATTTTATTTTTACAGAATCATCCATTTAAGCACTTTCGTGTTTGTGTAATTTAAAAATTTTAAAATTTTAAATAAAATTAAAAAATAAAATTTTTCATACAAAATATAACCCTAATTTGCATGGGATTTTTTTGAGCGATTTTTCATTTCGTGAGTCATTTTGCTGGGTGTTATTTATAAATTTGTTACAAATTCTTTAGAAAATTTTCAAAAACTAATGAGAACGAGAAATTAAAAATAAATAAATAAATAACTTTTTTTGGCCTTATTTTTTGGGAGCATTAAACTTTTTTGACATTTTAGAAAGTTTAAATTCGGCCTCTTTTTTTCTCATCTCCTGGCAGCGCTGTTGACGATCAATCCTGGTTTTTGTATTCAGAACAATTTTTGAAAACTTCGTACTTGAGGCAATTGTTTTATCTACATAAATATAAAGAAATTAAGTACTTTGAAAATGTGTTTAAAACAATAAATATTATTAAACTTTCGTTTTATGAAATCCAGCAAATTCCAGCTTTTAAGAAGTTCTTTTAATACGGTGTATTCATTACTGGTGTCCGATTTCTTCCGTCTGAATATGTGTGTTTTTCAATAATTCTGTATTTCCCGTAAAAATTTCAGTTTCAAATTTTTTGTTTGGTACAATCACAATATCCAAGTTTTCTGGCATATTTATGTCTTAATTACTTTATTTTTGTTTTTATTATTAACATAACACTTTAAAATAGAACAATCCTTGTTAAACGATAAATACAAACTGGGTTATTTTTTTCTTTTGCATTTTTTTTTCTTGCCACTTTTCCCATTAAAACACAATGAATGAGTACGCTGAATTTAGCATAAGATAACGAACGAACTATTTCTTTGATTCAAAGTACTTGTTCGTTGAGTAGAGCGTCTTCTTTCTTAAATCAAAGTATTAGTACTTGAATCAATAATTTGTACGTTGAACCACTGTTTTTATATATACTATATTTTATGTTTGGTTTCTTTTTGTTCATCTAAATCAATGTACAATTTCATTGAAAGAACGTGCAAGTTCATTAAATTCAACGAAAATTTTCCTTTATTATTAAAAATATAAACGTGTTCTTTAAATCAGAGAACTTATACGTTGAATCAAAGAACTGATTTATTCATTTTCTTACGGAATAAATTTAACGAACGGTGCGTTGAATATATCGTTGAATTTCAACGAATATTTTCTTTGAAATATCGAATCCGTACGTTGAATCAATTCTACAAAAAAAAAAAAAAAAATCAAGGAATTTCTTTCAACGTAATTCATTCCTTCAAATTACTTTTTTTCAGTATAGAAGTAAAGATTTGTCTGTTCTTATATGATTTTCAAAATATTACATCTGACTGTTTAAATTTACGTGAGCTGGACCATTTTCAAAACGCTGTAAAAATACGTATTTCTTTCAATATCATTATAAAAATTTTCGTTAAAAAAAAATTTTAATAGAGGCATATTAAGGCCTGAAATTTTCATTTAAATAATTTTTATGTCTCTTTTCAGTCGAGCAAAAAATTAAGATTTTGCTAACGTTTTTTGTCATATTTTCTTTATTCAAACATATAATTTTATATATTTCGGACGTTTTTCAACAAATATCGGGTTTTAATGAACCATTGGAATGGTGTATTGTGTTACTATTGAATATTACACGTAATTAACCTTTTAACAGCAAAAGGGATAATTTTATGCATTCTGTTCCCAAAGGGTTAATTTTGCAATTTTTCCAAACAAGTCATATTGAAGTATTTATTACCCTTAAATATAAATTAATTTATGAAAAATATAATAAGTTACTTTAAAACCGCGATAGTAATCAAGTTATAGAAATTTTTACACGAATTTATAGTTTTTTTGATAAACATTTATTTTCTTAACTAACAAAAGAATTATCTTAACCAATTATGGATCGGAAATCCCAAAATATTACTTGTCCAACTAAAGGGTTAAATAAATACATGTATCAATAGTAGTGAATGTGACCTTTCCTATGATGCCTTAAAATATAAATTACGATGGAAAATGTCCAAAATATTTAAACTTTAATAAATTAGTATTTAAAATAAAATTATAGAAAATTTTACTAAATTTTAATTTCGCGAGAATGAAAACTAATTTAATCATTATGTATTAAACGTCATTTGTGTGTCATATGTTTTAATTTTTTTTTTTTACAAAAAGTTAAAAATTATGTACGCTGTTGATCGAAAACTGTATTTTTTTAGGTATTTTAGAATGGTCCAGCTCACGTGAACGAAATAATTAAACCGAAATATTTTACGGATTAGTTTAAAACATATCAATCCTTCATTTTAGGGGGGTACATTTTCGAAAGTTTTTGTCTCCATACAAATCAAGGCACTTTAATGTACATATATATGTGGGTTGGAAATAGGTTGTAAATAAATTTGTATTTTCTAAAGCGGTTTTTTCGGTTGAAGTATTGTCGGTTTTTTCAAAATGTTAATTTTTTGAATGTCGAAGAGATCGGGTTTTTTAAACGCAAAAACCGTTTTTAGATATAATTTTTATTTAAAAAACATGCACTAAATACTAATATTTGAGTGGAAAATTATGAGTAATTTTTTATGTGATTAGTATTAATAATGTCCAATTTTTTGTTATGTTTTATAAATGCGCATAGTTTAAGGTAAAATAGAAATTAATTCTGTAAGTTTAAACAAATAATTATGTTATAATTATATTAAATGAAATATGCATATTAATGGTATTCGATTTTTCTCTTGTAACATCTGTAACATTTCCGCAAAAAATTTAAATACTTTAAAGTTTTTTAACTCAATATTTTTAACAATAATTTAATTCATTTTTTAAAGTTGTATTTAGAAGGGGTCCAACTGCAATATCGATTTCAAAAATATTGAGATGCTTTTTTTCCATATTAAGGCATAGTTTCCGATTATCTTCTATATAAATAAAAGAGTATCGTGACTGACTGGCTGATTCATCATCCCACAGCCCAAGCGCCTGAAGCTAGAGAGATGAAATTTGGACCGTAGGTTGGCCTCCCAACAAAAAGATCCAGTAAGACGGGACTTTTAGAATTTTGAATATTTATAAGGTGCGCGGAAAAGTTATAAGGTCACTTTTATTTGATCCGTGTATTAAAAAGTTCAAGGGATATTTTATACGCTAGCTAAAGCACTTATTACTGAAAGGTGTTCCTAAAGCAACTTTTGGTGTCATTTGTTTGACATTTGATTTGTTAAACACAAAAAAGCTGAGAATGTTCACAATGAGTCAGATTTTTTAGCAATTTATTCCTTGACCATTTTTATTTACTGATTTTTAGAAGTAATTAGGAAGGGAGTTATTTTAATTCCAGAACTTTTCTTATGAATTCATCCCGCCCAGTTTTAAAAATTTCCCCTTTTACCTATCCCACTAAATTATACGATTGATTTCCACGATGAAAGTGCACAATTAATCCTAAAACGAAACTAACATTGAGAATTGGAAAACGTTCAGATTGCTGCATAACAGACACTCCAAGTTCATCAAACCAATGCCTCAGTGGGTCTACTAACAGTGGTTTTTTACTCTCTTCTGGCAGAAACATATGATGTTTTTAGCATTTTTGCACCCAGATGTGGCAAAACGTGGTCAGAAATTGTTTCTGGTATTGAACATTATAAATTTTGTTGAGAGGCGATACCTTAGAGTGTCTCCCATTTGAGATTAACCAGAAAACATCATGTCATATAAGAGGTAAAATTCGAGGTAATAATTTCGAGAATTCTGCTTCATTAGAAAATGCCTAAATGGTCATGAAGAATTTCGTTTTTTCTTTAGAAAAAAGAAAAAAATATATCGGATGGTTTCAATAGCCCTTCAGGCTCTGAAAGAGATTTAATAGAGGAATCCATGTATTTTATAAAAAGATAACATTTTGCCTTTAACTAAAATGGACAGTCTGGAATAATAGCAATAGTTGCCAACCTTTCTAACCATACTACGCGCAATATCCCCAAAAATTCTAAAATTTTCAGCAAAAATCATTGGTAGTAGAAATACTTAGACCTATTTTAAGGACTCTAGAATGTCTGTTATGCAACAATCTGAACGTTTTCCAATTCTCAATGTTAATATCATTTTATATAGACTATTTCAGGATTTTATCCTGGAAAACGACCGTACAATTGGGTAGGATAGGTAAAAGTGTAAAATTTTAAAGCCGGGTGGGATAAATTCCTAGGAACATTTCTAGAATTAAAATAATTCACTTCCCAATCATTTCTGTAAATCAATAAATAAGGAATAAATTACCAAAAATGTGATTTTAGTGGAAAAAAATGGACTGATATTGTTATTTTAATATATTGGAAAGTTCACTGCAAATTGCAAATGTCAAACAAATGATACCGAACGGTGCATGTAATAAGTATTTAAGCTAGCAGTACCATCAAACATCCATTGAACTTTTTTGTGCACGGAACAAAAAAAAATTACCTTATAATTTTGCTATTTTAGTAATTTCCATGCTAGATATAACACGAACCTGGCGACAAGACAACCTTGCAGAACAAGGGCAAATGGCGCCAGCAAGAGCCCGATCTACAAAATCCGCACAAATTTTATACGGGATATATATTTGTTTAATTATGCACTACTGTAGCCATTTTCATAAATATTTTAAATTAAAAATTAATTTTTTACTTACTTTTGCACATTTTTTCGAGAGTGATAATTAATTAAAGAAAATACAAATGATACAAAGATGTTTTTTTGCTGCTTTTGTTTTGTTTGTTTTCAAACAATTTTCTTAATTCGTTTGCTTCTTCTTTTTCACGAATTATTCTTGTCGATCGTTCCGTGTTACCCCAGATCTACAACTGAGATTAACGCTGATATAATATGTGAGATAACGCCGGCAGAGGAGAGTAACCATTTTGTTTATATTATGTTAAATCTTAAATAAGGGGTACACGTATTCTAATAAATCCTATAAGATATTATTATTTTCAATCAGTTACAAAGTAAACATGTCCTTTTTATTTAAGCAATTCGCACTTTTTTAACACAATTTTTATAAAAATGATTTGTAACATGTAAAACAAACACTAAAAGGAAACAATTTTGCAAAATAACATTGTTTTTCAATAATTTCCAAAATACACATGCACACACACAAGCATTCTTTCGTGTATGTGTATTTTTTGACAATTCATCTTATAAGATGGTTGTGTAGAGAAATCTTATCACAACAGTCGCATAATACATCTTATAATACTAATATTTGAATCTGCACGTGAAATAATTCTCTCAGAGAGCGAATTTGACACTCTCTGACACAAAAATCTTTTATATTATGTTATGTTTCTAGACGGGCTGTTAGTATTAGGTACTAAAAGTTAGTGTAACCACTATTCTCAAATCATATAGCTCTACCAGATTACCACAGAGATTATTCACACTGCGTTTACACGCGACACATGTTATGACATATTGCATGACATAATGTAAAATATTTTATTAGTGAATAATCTTATATGTGAGTGAAAATTAAGATTAATGTTGTTAATAAATTAACACGTTGTGTTTTAAAATACATTTTTATTTGAACTTGGTAAAATATTTTTTATTTTTTTAATATTGTGGAATATTTGCCTTTGTAACTACACACACTACACACGGATATAGAATTGAACGAAGTATTATATACAATTAATAACAAATCGATAGAAATTTTGTTATTGCGAAATTGAACGAAATACTAAAGTGAAAAAAGTCGGTGCATAATTATTTAAATCAATTAAGCGGATTTGCTGGTGAGATAAAATGTTTAATATTTTATTGTGAACATTCAGTTCCGGTATTTGAATTAAGAGCCTTTTTCGTGGATTTATTTAATTGGTAACTTGTGTGTCGAAGAATTTTAATATTATTAAATTTATCATTTGTTCTAACTTATTTTCCAAGAACGATTTATATATTAGAAAAATTTTTCTTTATGGAATATAAATTTCGGAAATTTGTTCCGAATTTATTAATAATTATTTAAAATAGTTTAGAAATTTGTTTAGAATTTGGTAGTAGTAAGAAACATCAAATAGCTCCTGTTTCAGAAAATTTAGAAAAACTGTTACAGAGAAAATCCAAAGTGGTTGAAAATATTAAAAGAATAAAAAAGTCTATTATTGAGAAGACTATTCTATTCTTTCAATTTCAATTTCAATTTCTTTCAATCCCTTTGAGATCGATTGCTGATTGGAAATTTTAAGAGACCATATCGCTATGGAATTTTTAGTCGGAATTGGATATTTTAGATCCTACTAATGACGACCGATTCGACCTTGAAGATTTATTTGTGAATACGAAGTCTTTATTATTAAGACTTCAGGCCAAGTATAGAAGACCTAGTTTGCAGGTAACTTCTTTTATGCAACATCATCATTCTAGGCTTCCAAATATGAGGCTCCCTAAATTTAGCGGAAAATATTACGATTACAAAAACTTTATGAGCCTTTTTGAGAATTTGGCCCATAATGACCCAACATTGACAGATATTGAAAAATTTAACCACCTGATATCATGCTTGACTGATGAAGCTTTAGGTACTGTAAAAGCATTTCAAGTTAGCGAAGAGAAATATCCCAAAGCTTTGGCGAGTCTGAAGAAAGTTTATGACAATGAATGTCTTATATTTTTGAAAAATATTTCAAAATTATATGATCTCCCTGAGATTACTAAACTTTCAGCTCCAGCTTTGAAAAGCATGACCGGCACAGTTTCCGCCATTTATGATTCATTGTTGTCAATTGGCGATGATAAAAAGATTTCGAATGCGATTTTTATTCATTTAGTGATGTCGAAGGTTGATCCAGTCACTAAATCCAAATGGGAAGAACAGCTTGATTTCAAAAAGCTCCCACTATGGTCTACTTGCGAGGCTATGTTGAATAAAAGATACCAGCACATTTCTGCTGATGAAACTTCGAATTCAAAATCTAAAAACTTTAAAAATAAAAATGAGTATGCGCCTAAGGAAACTTCAAAAACATCACCAACGGTAAGCAAATGGAAACAATCAGTGGAAAAATGCCTATTTTGTAAATCTGCTGAACATAATACATATAATTGTTCCTTTTAGGCTGAAGTGCCAGTTCTTCAAAGGTTTGAATTTATAAAAGCTGCGTCTGCGTGTATAAATTGCCTTAAGAAAGGTCACACTGTGCATTAAATAATTTCTTGAAGTCAAATGAGTTTCTGAGACTATTTTATTATTTTACATTTTTACCATTTGCGTTCCAAAAACTCATTTTTAGTTCATGGCCTGCTTAGTACAACCTGCAACATCATTGATTTCATCTTAGGCTTTTCTTGCATCATATTGCTGTTGAGTTTTTATAGTTATTTACCGATTGTACGAGAACCTCTATTGTAGCTTCTAGCCGGGTAAAATTGAAAGCGGGGATATGTATTCTGACTTCAGGGTTAAAATTAGGGTAGGATTTATTCCTCGGTAGCGAATTTATCGGTAAAGTTTAATTGTCCTTACGAACACTTTCATATGACTGTTGATTCTATTATTAGGGGATAGTTTAACACGAGAAAATTTATAGGTTGGACTGGAGAAATTCTTCAGTAAAAACTAAACCATTTTCGGATGTTGGTTTTTTATAGAATTATGATGTTCTGATCCAAGATACATTTATACAAAACATTCATGGTTTGAAATGCGTATTATGCTTTACCTATTTTTGTGTACAATTACAAAATTTTACTTAATTGTTTAATTTTAAAGCAAAAAAAATAAAAAATGTGGTTTCGTACTTTCGCATTTTCATAATGTTTTTGCTTCTGCTGTGAAAAAATTGAGGTATGGTTACGGCCTTCTGCATTTTAGGTGGTGATATACCATTTACACCTTTGGTGAAGCGTATAATAATTAAGGTAAGACTTTCACTGTAATAACACGCTGTTACAGTGAAAAGTCACTCGAGAAATTACATAATGTAGGTTATAGGCCTTCTTGAGGATATCATAAATCAGTTTAAAAAATTAGCAATACACCGAGTTATTCACAAAAAATTATTTTTCGGTAGGCTTTTTTATAAATGTGTTTCTAATTATGTTATTCTTTTGTTTATTTTTCTTTTTGAAACTTCTTTGGAAAGTAGAAGAATCAGGCTTTTCAGACGTATGAATTTGGTTTATTTTATCATATATTGACAGGAAACACTTTTTAGAAAACTTAAAATTTTTCCAACATTTTTCGAGTTTACCTGTGATTTATTACAATTTTTTCTATAAGAGCCTATGCAACGATGCAATATGGGTGGTAGGATTTTGTTGTGAACATAACCAAATATAATATTTTTAATTTGGACAAAAACTGTAGAACTTATTCGATTTTATATCTAATAACTTTTATATATATATATATATATATATATATATATATATATGACAACAAAGAAGATTTGGAACATTTTTTCTAAACGTTTGTGCTAAAAAATAAACTCAATTGGTCCATTCGTATCCGATGTATCAGCCAAAACGCATTTTAATTTTTTAATCAACCAAATCAATACATAAATAACCGAGTTATTGTCTGCTTTTTTTATTGTTGTTCATTTATTTGGTACTGAAAAACAACAACAACAATTAACTAAAGCATGAAAGTTCTTTTCGACATTTCAAGTAACATATACTTATAAGCTAGGGCCTTACTTCTGTCACTTCTAGTCAATAAGTTTTCCACCATACCCTTTTTATACCCTTCAATACAGGTGTAAATGGTATATATAAGTTTGTCATTCCGTTTGTAATTTCCACAATTTTTTTTGATTCTTAGGAAGACATAGGACGTTGTCCGTCCGTCCGTTTGATCGTTGAAATGGCGTTTATGAAGCCCTCCGATAGCTGCTATACATAATAATTGTATATGTCAAATGATCGATATATATTATTTTGCTATTGAAGTTCAGAAATTTGATTTTCGATTTTCTGAACGCTCTCTATAAGCTAGGGACTTTGTTTTCTCAAAGAAGTTTCGGAAGTTTTTTCGATCAAATAATAAACGAGATACCGGCCAAAACACGTTTTTGATGTACTCCGAATAATGTAAGTATAAGAATAAGAAGAGGTCATCCAATTTACATAATAAAGCCTACAATATTCTTCGACTTGCACCTGCACACTTAGTTACATCACATAGTTCATCATCAAATTCAGTTGCAACTATGGACAGTGGCAAATTATGTTTTCTACCACTTACAGTTTCTGAATATCCTCTAATAATCTAAAAAAATCGTGTGTGCCGTTGTCTCTTCTACTTAACCTCGATATAATAGGACAGTGTCCCGTGGTAATTCCCATTGTGATTCTTAAACTTCTTCTATTCATGCATAAGATTATTGTGTATAGACCGGTCCACAAAGCTCTTGGAATTTTGTAAACTCTTCGCCTTTCCATGCATGGTCAGTTCTGTTCAAGATTCACTACTTTAATGCCTTCAAGTTCATGTTAAAATAACATTTGTTTGCAAATAACAATATTTGCTTAAAAACTAAATACTTCATCAAGGAAATACACATCTATATCAAAACATTTGATAAAATGTATAAAAATTGATTAAAAATGCGGCAAGTGTGAACATTGTCTGCACATAACTTGTAAAATATTTGCCATAATTTTGAGCAATTTTGATGTAAGACCTAGCAGCGGCAAACAACAGCTGATGCGGTGGATGACTTAAGTTGAAAAAAATTGTTGTTTTTATGTTAATAAATTTTAAATTGAGAAAAAGATGTCATCAATTTACATTTTATCTATTAAAATACAGATTTTGAAATAAAAATTTCAATATATTAGTATTTTTTTTTTTATTTATCTATCATAATACTTGTTTTTTTTATACAACTGAAAGTGGCGTGCGAAGAAAACAGCATTGTTTCGTGAAGTGCATATCAAATTAAATTTTGCTATTAATCGATTGATAATGGTTAGCATATTTCTTTTATTATCTAAGTATTTTACTTTGTAAATTTTTAAAATATTTGTATTTAAACTATATAGCATTTTTTCTTCATATTAAATAAAAATGCTACAAAAAATTTTTGAAAATATTACGAAATTCTTGGAAAATCGATAAAAATTAAATAAAAAATATGATTTCTCTATAAATTCATTTAATAATTTATATCAAATAAATTTATGGTTGAGTACATACTACAAACTGTAACTATTTATTTGTTATTGTGTAGGAATATATATAATGTTTTCTCAAAATAGCTACTAAAAATATAAAAAAAATATATTTTTAGTAGCTTTTTTGAGAAAACATTTTAAAAACTTCTCTCCGTTTTTCCATCCGTTTTAAATTTTCTCTAAAAATTCCTTTAAAAATGAAAGCAAGCACAAATAAGAAAATAGTGAATATAACAGTTATCTATTGTCTTATGTGTCCTACACATTTTTGGAATAATTTTTCTATTATGGGACAAAGAATTAATTAATTTTCGCAAAGTCTTCATAGGAGATTTTTTAACAAGAATCTTGTATTTTTTTCGAAATTCTAATGATTTTCTAGATCAAATCAAAGGATTTCATTTGGGATTCCACACAGTTGCAGGTTGCTCCAAAATTTCCATTACAATTTTTTAAGAAGAAGTTATTTTTTGATTTGAGCGATATCATATTATAACCACATGATAACCACATCAAGCACTGATATTATTCTTGATGTGTAAAAATGGTGTATAAACTCAGAAGTGAATGGACAAAACAAGACAAAATATGTTGAATGACTAATAGGTCAATGTTTGAAAGAAATATTTACAAAGAAATATTTAAGGAGAATAGCACATATGGTATAAATTAGTAGTACAACTCTTGTGAGAAAAATTGGACTCATAATAGCTATTAATATTGAAAATTCAGATAAAAATTGAAAATAATCTTCATTGAACGGTAAGAACGGAAAAAAAGCATTTCAATTTGGTAGGGTTTCAGTAAACTAATGGTCCAAAATTACCCACAAAAGCGGTAAATGATTAATTCCAAAGTAATCAAATTGCATTTTTTAGTTGACCAATTTAACCACCGCATTGAAACCATTATGAAACCTTTCAGGAAGATCTAAAAAATATTTACAAAAAGTTTCGCGGCAACAACTCTAAAATTTTAGGAAAAAAATACAAAATTCCTGGTATAATAAATATGGAGAAGATTTTCAAATTTTATAGCTCATAAGGGAACTATGTAATTATAATAACCAAAGCACATATTTTAACTTTTCTTAAAATGATTAATGGTACAACACATTGAAATTGTTTCGTACCTATTTTAGATATTTTTAATTTATTTTTATGTTTTGCATTCAATATCTACTAAATACTAAAAATTTTAATTAAATACATTTTCATATAACATCTCAACTCAGGTGAAGGGTATATAGATCTGGCTTGTGTTTTTTTTTTATCAAGTTAGATAATTGAGATGCAAATAGGATGTGTGTGTCCGGTAGATGTTGTAGCCCCCATACGAAATAAATATTAGTTATTGCATCAAGGAGTAGTATCGAAACACACCGACCTGAAGTTAATATATTAGAAAATAAAATAATTACTCAGTGAGATAGTGGTATCTGTACTTAAAAATATACATTTTGTAAGATAGAGGAATTACAAAAACGTTGATAAAATTGGAAATAGTTTTTTCAAATTTTATTTTAAAATATATGCCATAGATGAAGATTACTATAGTGAGTATAATATCATCAAAAACCTATTTTAGATATTTTTAATTTATTTTTATGTTTTGCATTCAATATCTACTAAATACTAAAAATTTTAATTAAATACATTTTCATATAACATCTCAACTCAGGTGAAGGGTATATAGATCTGGCTTGTGTTTTTTTTTTATCAAGTTAGATAATTGAGATGCAAATAGGATGTGTGTGTCCGGTAGATGTTGTAGCCCCCATACGAAATAAATATTAGTTATTGCATCAAGGAGTAGTATCGAAACACACCGACCTGAAGTTAATATATTAGAAAATAAAATAATTACTCAGTGAGATAGTGGTATCTGTACTTAAAAATATACATTTTGTAAGATAGAGGAATTACAAAAACGTTGATAAAATTGGAAATAGTTTTTTCAAATTTTATTTTAAAATATATGCCATAGATGAAGATTACTATAGTGAGTATAATATCATCAAAAACGTAATTTCATAAAAATCTAAGATTCGTGAAAATCTAGAGGGTTTTGAATATAGGCCCTCGATATATATGACCACAGATATTTTGTTGTTGCTTGAATTAGGTTCCTGTTCTCTCAGATACCTATCTACATATGTATATTGTTGCATTCTTTAATCAAATTTATATCAATATTTCCGGTGCGGACTTGTGTTTTTAGATGACGAAACAAATTTAATTTTTTTAGAAAAAAAATTTCGTAAGCTTCTCCAATATAAATAAATATGTATCTAAATTATAAATATCTTTCCAGTATGCCGATGAAGAAGCTTATCAATGTGAGTTAAAAGCAAAACCAGCAGATTTTTTGGCTCCCTATCTGGTGCCGTATAAAAATCGCAAACTGACTTATGAGGAATCATGGACAGTTTACAATGCTTGTCTATTTGATTTAAAATCTCGTTTTGTGGGGCTCCTGAACGATTTGCAACGTCAGTATGAAGATGTAAGTACTACCTAACTGCATATTGTAGCAGACAACAATAAAAATTTTCAACATTAAAAAATAAAAATGTATTTTTTCTTTTAGCTTACAACGGAGTCAAAGTCATTGCAAAGGTTTTTGAATAAATTTGAAAACCAATTTAACAATTATGACTACGAACAATTGGTAAATGAAGCAAAGGAAATCGGATTAAATAAGCGTATGGTGCAACAGCGACTGACTTTGACGCATGAAGGCTCCCAAAAAAAATATGAAACATTAAAAGAGTCCCTAAAAAACGATTCCCGATTAAACCTTTATAGAAATTAATAATTATATTATAACTTTCCTAAATTAATTCAGTCACATGTTTTAAATAGCTTTTAAATAATAATATATTAAAAAAATACGTAATTAAAAAAAAAAATTTATTTTAAAACTTGCATAAGTAAATTTTGTTTGGAAATGATATTGGGTAATCGCAGCAGAAATTGGCAGTTTAACTTTTCTCTTATTTTAAAATTGTATTTTTACTAATATGAATATGTTAATTGCACTTATGCAATGGTTCTTATTTTAGATTTGATTATCTTTTTGCTAAAAATTAATTGTTGTCTAATAGAAATGGTTGTCATGTATATCTCAATATTCGGCATGTGATGATCCTGTAGTCCACAGTGGGACAGAATCGAAATTTTTTGGAAATAAATCTGTAACTTCTGATCTGCTGGTTTAATTTACATGAAATTTGGTACAGGCATAGCAGAGGAGCGCACAATGTTAAGTTTGGAAGGGGGGCACAACCAGCTCCTCAGGGGCGGAACTAACGGGGCTAAAAGTTAGGTACCTCTGACATAAAAAATGTTTAATCACTTGATAAGACCTGATAAGACCTATAACAAACATGCGTATGCGCCCTATTTGTCTCTTAAAGTTTTCGAGTTATTTGCGTTTGAATTTTTAAGTATCATAATTTTGCATGTTCTTGGTCGAGTTTTTTTTTCATATATATCCTAGTATTTCCTACCGACTTTATTAGATTTTTTTTTTAAACTAGTTAATAAAACTATTGAATAAAAAAATTTGAAGTCGATATCTTTACCGAGTTCAAAGATAAACGATTTTGAATTTGAAAATTGCAAAAAGACGACTTTTTGTGTTTTTTTAGCCGAAAAAGTATCTACACTCTTTTTTATCTAAAATAAAATTTTCTTTAGCAACATATAATGATTTTGCACTCTTCTGAAAGGTAGCTTCGCAGAGATGACTTTAGGATAAAAAATGAGCCCAATGACTCAATTGGTCATGGTACACACCCTCCGGAATTCGACCCATTTTATATGAGTTTTAATTTTAGACCATATTTTCTCAAACCCCAAAGCACGAATCGACAAGCGGAATATATTTTAAGAATCTTCAATATGTTGTTAAAAGTTTTAAATCAAAATCTACGGGACTTCGGAAAAATGTGGATTCTATAGCCAAAAATGTAAAAAATCCCATTTTTTTAATTTTCATTTGTTTTTTTAGGAATTCAGGAAAACCCTACCCCTGATTGAAATTTGGTTACCGCGCTTTTATTTATATCAATAAGATCCACATTTTCTCCAAATTTCATTGAGATATCTTTATAAAAAAATATGGTATTACAATTTAAAAATGTATATTTTCTCCAAAAACCCAAAATTGGTCCTTTTGTTTGGTTTATTTCTAAATAGCGAAAGAAATTTTAAAAATATGTATTCCAAATTAAGCTTATACTTTAGCATATATAATTTCCGATCTTTCGCAAGAAGATTCAAGTCAATATCGCGTCTCATTTCAGAAATATGCGCCTTTAAACATTTATATTTCCAATTTATTGTATATATGACTATATTTTTACAAACTTGCAACTTTTGCCTTTAGCTTTGAGTGAATAATTACTTAGAAAATTATGAATATTTCTGTATACTTTTACTAATATCTATACACAAAATATTTTAATAAAAATAATTAATAAATATTTTTTATTTTTAATAGGGTTGCCACATTTAAGTAAATCTTTATCCTTTTCTAAGCATTCATATAAAATTCATATAAAATAACAAAACAAACAAAAAATGTCTATTTTAACTTAATCAATATTATTATTTTTGGTATTTATCATCTTCCTTAATAAATATTCTATTTCTAATACGATTTTTTATTACTTAGATAGATAGAGAAGTTTGACGTGATAGCAAATATACCACATCTCCACCCAGAGACCGATCTCGGTCGATTGTGAGTCCCTTAATTGAAAAGCTATAGAATAAAATAAAATAAAATACAGAAAATAGAAAAATAGGAATAGAAAAGAAAAAGGATAAGAATAAAAAAGGAATCATACAAGAGGATTAGTGGTGTTGCCAATCCCCCTAGGGGTGTACCCCTGATTCTCCCTTAAACAGTTAATTCCCATGACGAAGCCTATGACGTCTACAAGCTCCACGTCCCGAACGTCACTTAGCCCGCCAAGGTATTGGCTGCCCAGGCATTTCATCTTACGATGCTGCAATCGTGGACAATGGCACATAATGTGCTCAATAGACTCGGTCTCGTCGACGTCTCCACATATTCTACATCGGAATTGCTAGCGTCCCATCTAGACCTCCTCTTCCCTATCAAACAGTGACCCGTTATGGCCCCTATCATGATTTTTAAGCTCCTCCTACTCAAGCCCAGAAGAGTGCTTGTGCCTGCCTTGTCGAGTACCGGCCATATCGCCCTGGAGACCTTACAGTCCTCTCTATTCTCCCAAGACGAATTGGTTCTGACCAAGATCCAATCATTGATCTTCCCATGGAAGAAACTCAGCGGTGGTTTCACATAGTTTTCCCCCTCCGAGACATCCTTTGCTGCGCCTTGCCTTGCCAGTTATATTGCAGTGGCCAGGCACCCAGCAGAGTCTCACCATGTATTTTTCCATCAGTTCTCTCTGCAACTAGCCTGGATTTCACCAGATGTGTCCCCAAGGTCTTCAGGGCCGCCTGACAGTCCACATAGAGAGTAACTTCAGTACCTCTCACAACGTTCTGCCTGATTCAGCGGCCATGTAATCTGATGCCCCCATGGAGTTCACATTAACCACACCATAACTGATGTCGTATATGACCCGGGAGTGACCTACTCTTGATGAACCTAATAGCCCTAATTCCTTAAGGCTCAGCAGATTCCTTGCTGCCATACCCTTCATAAACACCTCAATGGGTAAGAGATGAAGTATGACATCCAGAGCCGCTTGTGGTGTACTTCTCATTGCACCTGTAATGCCAATTGAAGCATACCTATGTGCCTTCAACAAAAGGTTCCTATTACCCTTACGTTCCAGTGCCTGCCATCAGACAGAACAACCATAAGTAAGAATTGGTCTCACCACCGAGGTGTAAATCCAACTTACAACTTTTGGTTTGAGCCCCCAATTCCTACCTATGGAGTTTCTACAGGTGTAGTAGGCATTGAGGACACGTTTGAGTCTCTCCTGAACATTCCTCTTCCAGGTCAGCTTACTATCGAGGAATACCCCCAGATATTTCGCTGAATCGGTAAGCCTCAGTTCAGTTCCGGTAATCTGAAATTCTCTACCTTGTACCTTCTAGTAAACAGAACCAACTCTGTCTTTTCCGGATTCACTCCCAGCCCCCTATCAGCGGCCCAAGAGGACAACTCACCCAGCGCAGACTGCATGATCTCACTGATTGTGGGAAGAAATTTTCCCTTTACCAGTATGACCACATCATCAGCATATGCCACGATCTTCCGTCCCCTGCTGTCAAATTAACGCAGAATCACGTCGACAGCCAGCAGGGGTGAGAGCACTCCCCCTTGCGGTATCCCCCTAGTCACCAGTTTCCTTAAACATACTCCACCCAAGCTCGAATTGACAATCCTGTTGCTCAGCATGAGGGTTATCAAATCGATCAAGAAGTCATGTACTTTAAGATCCACCAGCGACTGCTTAACAGCGTCAACCTTTATATTTTTGAACGCTCCCTCAATATCCAAGAACGCGGCCATGGTAAATTCCCTATACCGAAGTCCTTGTTCTATATATCCCACCACATCATTCAGCGCACTCTCAACAGATTTACTCTTCAGATAAGCATGCTGAGCACTACTCATGCTGTTGGTGCCAATAGGAGATCTTAGGTCTCAGTCAGTAGATATAGATCAGTCTCTCTAATGTCTTCAAAAGGAAAGACGATAGGCTGATAGGTCTATAATCCTTGGGTTTCGAGTGACAAGTCCTACCACCTTTAGGTATGAATATGACCCTTACCTCTTTCCACCCCCTCGGTATGTGTCTATGTAGCAGACACCCTTTAAAAATTTCAACCAGTAGTAGACGAACCACCAACGGTGCGTTCTGCAACATAGCCGGAATAATACCATCCGGGCCAGGTGACTTGTAAGGCTCGAATGAATTCAGCGCCCATGTAACTTTCTCAACCGTAATCAGATCTCTTACCACTCTCTTTTAGCTATTCTAATGTCCTTTTTGTACTTATTAAAACACTTCGTCCTTATCAGTTCTATGGGCCCTGTTATACAGCCTGCCAACTATGGTCCGTTGAACTCTCAACTCCTCTGACCACCAGACCGGCTGTTTCCTCCTACCCGGATAGCTCACCGAGCAGTTGAGCTTATAGCTTCTGGTAATAGACCTTCTCTACCACTACGTCAAGATTATCCCTCGACATGAACTCCCTCGGAGTTCCAGTCAATCTTGACCCCAGGTGACGTCCGAAAGCGTCCCAATCCGTCCTTCTAGGATTCCTAAAAAGTTTCCCTTCCGAACTCAGAAAGTTCAGATTAAAGGTTATCCTGCACCCCATAGCCACACTCCAATCCTCATCTAGGTCCCTAGAGTTAGTCAATGTGATATCTATTACCGAATTCCTATCCTTAGTCCTGAATGTAGGGGTATTTCCCTTATTACAGATTAAAAGATCATTCGTAATAATGAAATCAAATATCGCCTCACATCTCTTATTTGTATCCCTACTACCCCATTGGCTATGGTGTGCATTAGCATCGCTACCGAGCAATAGACGTACTCCATTCCGTCTTGCATACTCGGCTAAGGCCCACACCCTGTCATCCGGTGGTTCCAGCGCCTCATAGGGCATGTACACCGAGGCAAAGGCCAGTTTGCTGCATCCTAACGCCTCTCCTTGAACGACCGTAAGGTCTCCATAACTGAAGAATTAACTAAAGTTCATTCCTCACTAGAATACAAGTCCTCATCTTATCCTCAGTGGACGGCACGAACAATTTGTATCCTTTAGCCCTTTGATCACAGACCTGGTAGTTATTTAACCAAGGCTCTTGGATTAGGGCCAAGTCCACATCGGTCTCACTGAGGTAGGTTATTAATTCGGCCGAGGCCGCTTCACAATGGTGCAGATTTATGGTCCCCTTAGGAGGTTCCTTAAAAGAGTCATGTGGTACATGACCAGCTTTCTTGGAGGTAGAGGGTATCTCACCTCCAGGCAGAGCTCCCCTAATGTACCTCATGTGAGAGTCCTTAGCGAGGCTCGCAAGATTTTGGTTTACCCTCTCTACTCCCTTCTTAGTCCCACTACCAGTTCTAGCTGACCTGTCCTTTCCCTTGCGAGAACTTACAGGACTGCTGGATGGCTTGTGAGCAACTTGTATATGCTCTTTCGGTGTTTCCTGCGAACATGCCTATCCCGTCCGTCTAGCAGCGATGGGTCCTTCTTAGCCAACTTATTTAGTGCAGCTATGGAGGCCCTAACGCCGTTCTTCGCCTTTTTGAATCTCGTTCGACTGTCTGTTGCGGCATGCTTATTCATTGGATTTGCTACCGCCTTCTGCCGAACAATTGTTTTGGCCCAAGGCCTGGACATGCCTGATGCCCCCGTCGAGCTCTCCTGCTTCATAACCAGTGATGTCACAGTGACTGCATTTCCACTCTCCTTGTCCCGATAAAGAGCAGAGATAACTGTTGTCTCATGTTCTTCATCGGACCCAAGAGACAGATCCTCCAGTCCCTCCGTCGCACTGGATCCTAAAAGATCCTTCAACGAGTCCAGTTGGGTCAGTAATTGTCCGTGTTGCATGAGGATGTCCCTATGCAGTCTCAGCAAGTCCATGTCATCGTCCTCATCCTCGTGCTTCCTCCCTTTCATAACGTCGTCATTATTTCTCCCTGACTCGACCCTATCCCTAGCTCCTATATCAGCGTCCGTAACTTCCTCTTCCCTACCCAAATCCACTTCGTCCATTTTTCCTTCGTCTTTTTTTTCCCTTAACCTATTTACTTTTGTAAAATTTTCCTGTTCAATTTTTGTCCCACGAGTAGGCAAGTAAAATATAGACCATCTCGCGCAGTGACGGCATACGCGGACTAGGCTGCAATACATCAGCATCAGAGGGGAATTGTTCTCGATTAGTTTCTTTTCGCACTAACTAATCATTCAGATCCTCGCAACTGCTACCTACCACCTTGATCTTAAAAGTGCATGATACCTGTTTATTTGGTCCGCGGAAAACGTATGGCACCTCTGGCACTGGCCAGAGAATGCATTCATTTTGGCAGAATCACCAATTAGAATACTTCAATTGCCCGCATCCAGTCCAGCAAGCCTATCCGTTTCCAGGACCGGGTGTGATACAAAGGATGCATTAATGCCGGCAAAGGGAAAGGGCTCCAGCACCGTACTTTAATGCTTCCAGTGACTCTCGCCCAGTCCTCCCTATCCGCCACCTGGGCACGCGCCCGATGGGAGTTTATTACTTATTTACATTAAATTTATGTAGACAATTTTTATAATATTTTAAACTTATACTACTTATTTTCTATAAAATAATCTGTTGTATCTGTAAACATATCTAAAAGATAATAAAGGTCCTTGCAGTCTTCAGTATTTTGAGTTGATAAAGGCTCATAATAAATCCAACGTTTTATAATTAATGATAGTACAGGGTCCGTTGATAAAAATAGGCTATTAAAAATATCCTCGTTTTGTGACGTTCTGGAGCATTTTCTGCAGTTGAATAATTGAACATGCTTAAAATCTCGATTTCTTTCTTCTTGAGCATCTTCTGTAAGCTCTCCGAAAACCTTTCTTGCTGTGTTTCCATCATTTGTACTACCACCAGTCGGCAGAGGTTTGTCGATGTTTAATCCCGTCTCTTCTCTGAATTCATCCTGGATTCTACTTTTCTCAGATATTCTAAGTGTTTTTAAATCCTCGTTGTTTCTAGTAGGTTTTGTTAAATTTTCTGGCACATTTCTATACTTTAAATCATATGCTATGTGCAGGAAATGCTCCACTGTATTCTGGCGTGAAGTGGAGGTATTCCGAAAGACAGAAATTCTTCATTAATACTCCTTGCTTTACCAATATCCGAAAATTGTGATTTCGTCTCATCACATAGTGAACATTTCCAAAAAGAAAATGTTTCAATAATAGCATTACTAACCTTTCCATCAATCATTGTTAGACTAAGTTGAAAGGATATGTATTGGTTTATGGTTATTGAAAGAGGTTGTAAATCATTTATTTCATCTTTAATATATTCCACTAAATTCCTTCTTGTTGTGGTCTTCGACTCCCTTGTGTATTCGAACCAAACAGGTCTGCAAAAATGTTTTGATCCTGGAGTAGTGTTAAGCCATATATCTTCAAATGAGTTTTTACGCTTGGATGAAGATTGCTTTAAGGAATAAGATCGCATTCTTAATGGCACCAAAGATGCTATAAATACGCTTTTATAATTCGCCATTTTCTTACTTACACTAGCATACTTGTATTCAGGAAGGGCAGATAGTCCGTCACATCCCCACTTACAGATTAATACAACGTCGCTGTTATTTAATTTTTCCAACTACTCTGCAGAAAAATCTGCAACTATCCTGGTAGCTATATTCTCAAGCAAAGAAGATAGCTCTACACATGCTTCCTTTTCGGTAACCGAAATAGATGGTAAAATAGTTTGCTTTTTTTCTTGAATATCCTTGTATGATGGTAGAATTGAGTGTCCCTTTTCAAGCAGAGCTTTTCTTAAAATTTGTTATTTGTTTCGGCTGAGGTCCAGTTCAAGCATTAACTCAAATGCTTCTTCCTCTGTAAAATTGAATTGTGATGTTGGAGTAGGAACACTTTCGGCAATCCATTTAAGACGTTTTGGTAATGCAGTTGGCAGTATTTCAGCAATATTAATTGCACTCTTAGGTTGCTTCTCCTTTTTTAACATTTCTTTGAATGTATCAGAAACTTCTTCATTCGAAATTATAGAAAGCTTATGGGCCAGTCTTTTCTTCTTAGATCTTGTACTTAAATCATCATATGTCTTGCAGGGTGCTCCAGTTGATATTTTGCATGCCGATATTTCTATATCAGTATCCATCCAATCGGAATGTTTAGTTTTTAATCTGTTAGTACGCTGATTCAAGGACTTCATTTTTACGTCATACGACTTTAAAAAGCTCTCTATCTGAGATTTACCAATGACGTCGACTTTTGCATGATATGTAGTTTTTACGAATTCCATTATAACTCCTAAATGATTAAGATCATTTTTAGATAAACTCCACAGAACACAACACAATTATTCACGTTTCAATGTAATCACCATGGTAATCAACTTCGTTATAAGGATTAGCATCGTATTTATATATATCTATTAGGTATATCTCACTGGTATATATATTTACAGGTATTCTGTGAATTTTCATTAGGTAAAATATCTGAAAGAGTCAATTTGGAAGAGTACCTATA
Source organism: Protocalliphora azurea (assembly GCA_932274085.1). NCBI lineage: Eukaryota > Metazoa > Arthropoda > Insecta > Diptera > Calliphoridae > Protocalliphora > Protocalliphora azurea. Next base: position 98,069,799 of record OW026519.1, on the reverse strand, counting down.
CCGAATTCATTGATATTATATGTTGCTGTTAGGCATCACCGGAAAGGATATTACCTGTGCATTGGCAATAGCTCATAAAAATATAGATTTTGAACCATCAGTAATAGATAAATGCTGCAGCTAGGTATCACCGGAAAGGATACCTGTACATTGCCACTAGATCATAAATATATAAATTTTTAACCATCACCAATAGATAAATGCATTTGTTAAATTTAGGTAAACACCAAAAATGCAAACTAATAAAATACTTATTGATTAAGTTAAAATAGACATTTTTTGTTTAAATTCATTAATAGAAATATATGAATGCTTAGAAAGGGATAAAGATTTACTTAAATTTGGGAAATGTGACAACCCTATTAAAAATAAAAAATACTTATTAATTATTTTTATAAAAATATTTTGTGTATAGATATTATTAAAAGTATACAGAAATATTCATAATTCTCTAAGTAATTATTCACGCAAAACTAAAGGCAAAAGTTTGCAAGTTTGTAAAAATATAGTCATATATACAATAAATTGGAAATATAAAAGTTTAAAGGCGCATATTTCTGAAACGAGGCATGATATTGACTTGAATCTTTTTGCAAAAGATCGGAAATTATATATGCTAAAGGATAACCTTAATTGGGAATACATATTTTTAAAATTTCTTTCGCTATTTAGAAATAAACCAAACAAAAGGCCCAATTTGGGGTTTTTGGAGAAAATACAAATTTTTAATTGTAATAACATATTTGTTTATAAAGATATCTTAATGAAATATGCAAGAAATGTGGACCTTATTAATGTAAATAAAAGCGCGTTAACCAGGGGTAGGGTTTTCCTGAATTCCAAAAAAAAAACAAATGAAAATTCCCAAAAATGGGACATTTTTTCGAAGTCCCGTAGATTTTGATTTAAAACTTTTAACAACATATTGAAAATTCTTAAAATATATTCCGCTAGTCGATTCGTGCTTTGGGATTTCATATAAAATGGGTCGAATTCGGGAGAGTATGTACCATGACCAATTGTGTTATTGGGCTTGTTTTTTATCTAAAAGTTATCTCTGCGAAGTTGCCTTTCAGAAAAGTGCAAAATTATTATATGTTGCTAAAGAAAATTTTATTTTATATAAAAAAAGAGTGTAGATACTTTTTCGTCTTTTTTGCAATTTTCAAATTCAAAATCGTTTAGTTTTTTACTCGGTAAAGATATCGACTTCAGTTTTTTTTTATTTAATAGATAATTTTGTTCTTTAACTAGGCAGGTAAAAAACTAATAAAATCGGTCGGAAATACGAGGATATATATGAAAAAAACTGGACCAAAAACATACAAAATTATGGTGCTTAAAAATTCAAAAATATCTTGAAAACTATAAGAGATAAATAGGACATGTAAGCACGTTTTTTATAGGTCTTATCAGGGCCAACTACAATATATAAAAATATGAAATCGGACGAGAGACAAAAATTTTGCAAGCGATTAAAAATTTTTTATGTCAGAGGTACCTAAATTTGAGCCCCATTAGCTCCGCCCCTGGGGGGATTGTTGTGCCCCCCTTCCAAACATTACATTGTACGCTCCTCTGCTACGTCCGTACAAAATTTCATGAAGATCCAACCGGCCGATCAGTAGTTTGAGATTTATTTCTAAAAAATTTCGATTCTGCCCCACTGTGCACTGATGAATTTACCATATTTTTTCATATTTTTTTAATTTTATGATGATTTTCTTAAAAAATATGATTTTTTAATGACTCGCAATAACTTGTAAGAAGATGTTGCCAAAATATCTTCGTATGAGAGAAAAAAAGCGTTTCTGTTTCAGCCTCGTCCACCTGAAAATAAGAATTGTGTTATGTCCCTCTGAATATGAAACAGTCTGGCATCTCTGCTACATTTTAATTTGTAACTGTCCTGTTGCCTCACACTAATCGTCTTAGCCCAGCAAAAACCTTTTGGTTTTCGGTAATTACAACTACTTATTAAAGTAGTTTGTTGGTAATGAGGCGTCATTTTTATTTGCCTAATCTGTTTTACAATAATAAGAACTCAATAGTATAATAGCGCAGTAATACTGCAATCACGAGGATGAGTTGGCTAGAGCGCCGGATTAACAACCAGAAGCTTGTTGGTTCAACCCCATTCTGAAGCTGTTAGTTTTTTATAACAAAATGTCTAAAAAGATATTTTAAACTAAATAGAGTTTTTGTCGCTTAGGATGCTATGTGCGAGATGGTGTACTGAGTAAGATGCTAGTCAGTAAAAACAAATGGTTAGTGTGTGTCCAAGTCGAGTCTCACTGACGGCAAAATTTTTTTGTTTTTTTTTATTTTTGTTTTCGTTTAGATACATATTTTTGAGTACCCCTAGAGTCAAAAAATAACTACATGAATTTGTGGACAAGTCGAACAAAAATAACTAGTTATTCAGGCAAAAAATAAGTAGTTTATTTTTGTTTCCAATTATACCTGCCAGCTTACCAGGAAAGCAAAGTTTTTGTTGGGAGGTTATGTATTAAAAAAATGTCAGTCATGAAAAGATAAAAGCGCGTATTTTATTCAGTATATAAAATCTTCAATTCGATATTACACATTGGTATGTTATATGTTTCCCTAAATATTTTGATTGTACTGATGACCCTTCGTGGGCTGGACCTAGTGTATTCAAAATATCCACATTTTCAGAAAATCTGTCTTCGAATTATTCGAAAAATAACCTTTTTAAAAAAATCGGGTTTGAATACGGTTTTACTTAAAAAATCGTTTAATCGATTTATATTTATAATACATATATTTTAAAAATGATTATACTTTTTACTAAAGAAAGTACACTTATAATCAGTGTTGCCAGGAGATAAGAAAAAAAGAGGCTAAATTGAACTTTAAAAAAGGTCAAAAAAGGCTAAATGCCCAAAAAATAAGACCAGAAAAAAGTTATTTTTTTTAATTTAGAAACTTATTTTATTCGTTCTCATTAGTTTTTGATATTTTTTTAAACAAATTGTATCAAATTTATAAATAACACCTGGCAAAATGATCCCAAAAGAATCGCCAAAAAAAAAATTCCATACAAATTGCGTTATATTTCATATCAAAAATTACCCAATGTTTTATAGTGATTTTTCGTAATTTTTAAATTATAATTCCTTTTTGATTAAGCATTTCGCATTAATACGATCTATTTTTTATTAATTATTTTCATAAATAGTTTCTATAGTTGATGAATTATTTTAAAAAGTAATTATGACAATCGACTTAGTAACCACAAAATGAGTTAAGGTACTTTTAGTTTGAAGAACTGAGCGCCGCAGGCGAAATTTTTTATTAAAATAAATAATCTGAATTTTTGTATGCAAATAAATAAACAAAAATGCTTAAATGGACGATTCTGTAAAAATATAATTAGTAGTGGCAAATAATAAATTATTTAGTTCGTTGTTGAAATGCTAACATTTTAGCCCTTTTAAAGTAATTTTTAGAACAAAAGAAAGCTAGAGAAATGGCTTGAAGCAAAAACGAAAATTTGTAGTCTAAAAGCAAAATAAAAAGGACAGATTTAGCCTTAAAAAGACTAAACTGGCTACATTACTTATAATAAATGTCATTTATAATGACAAGAAATATAAAAATAAAAAGTCATATCGCTAGACTTATTAGTTCATAATAAAAATGAAAACTATCATCAAATAATTAAGGGCTTCATTCAGTACAAGAGAATTGTTTAAAAATAAAATTGTATGAAAACTATTCAAAAATTTCTAAATGTCTTTTACAAATTTAATTTTTAAACAATTTGATACTTTTATTGCATCAGGCCGTTAGTAAGGTCGAATTAGTAATTATAAATGTAAATGTAAAGTACAGGTTAATTTAGCAAAAAATAAAAAAGGAACATTTCATAAAAAACTGGTTAACTGACAGAAAGAACCGGCGTGCCGAATTATTCGAAAATAAAAATTATTCAAAACCGATTAACCGGTTTCAGTTTTTGAGAACAATAGCTGAACCGTGTAAACCATGTAAACCTTGAGAAGAAAGTACAGGTTGCAGTTTTAAAGATATATTGATGAAATTTGTTACGAATAATTATTTTGATACAAGCCTGTTGAAATTGGTTATGATCGGTCCATTATTTCACCCATACGAATGTCTTTCTCGAAGAGGTGTTTAACACTCACTTAAATAGAACAGTATTTTAAATAAATTCGGCACAAGTAAGTTTTACACAAATATAAATCTGTTTAACGAATTTAATGATCGGTCCCTAATGGAACATGACCAATTATGACCATAGTACCCATATAAACCCATCTTCCTAAAAGCACTTTAATGTATGTATATGTATACTAATGTTAGTATCAAGTGACACAAATAAGTTTTATGTAAGTAGAAACTACAGTACAAAATTTTATGAGGATCGGTCCATAATTGACCCACATAAGAACCACTTCCGGGAATTACCCAAAAGTTCGTCCCATAATATAGTATATATGTAAGTTTTTGTAGAAATATATACCATATTTAATACAAGTAGCGATCCACACTGACACATATGTCCCATATAAGACCCCTTCCGTAATTTGATGCTGATACATGACTGTGTAGGGTATCATATGGTCGGGCTTGATCACCTTGTTTTTTCTCACTTGTTTTTATTTTAATTTTCTTACAGTTTCACGCTTTATCAGACAGTCAATCTGATTTAGAACTTTACATAAACACAGTCAATATGGGTATCAAAATTCTTCTTTTAAACTAACATTTTTTATAAAAATATTTACGAAAATTACAAAATTACCAATAAAGACATTAGCAGTGACCATTAATATACTGAAAATGTTCATTGAATATAAAACGTTAAACAGTGTGATAAATTACAGTATTATTCTCGCAGCACTTGAATGAGTTCCATGATTCTAATGAAATTAAACAAATACCAACTGAAAAAAATATTTATGATAAATAAAGTTATAGCAAATAAAGTTGAATCGCACATTCTTTACACGTATAAGAATTACATGAACATTTATTGTAAAACATTACTTAAGTTTGGTATATACTCCGCTAATGTTTTTTTGTCTTTTATTAATATTTTTGTAACTTTCCTAAATATTTTAAATGAAACGGATAGTTCTATTTCTATGATACACATATTGACTATGTTTGTTAGAGTGCTCCAAGAAAAGGATTGTTCTTTTGATGTAAAAATATATTGTGCAAAATATAAGAGAGATTGGATGTCGCTAATATTACATTTGTATGCGAAATTTTTACCTTTTCACAGTTTTTTTTTTAAATTTTGCTATTATCAATCCTTTTTTTGTAATTTAATACAAAGGAATCGTAATCTAGACAAAATTGTCTATCAACAAAGATAAAAAAGTTAAAGTTAGAAAATATTAAAGTTTCTAGAAATTCCCATCACCATTAACGTACATATTTTATAGTACTATGAATCACATTTCCATCTCCTCATCCATTAACATCTTTAAAAAAAATATATGGCTAAATGATACAAATTTATTGATGCAAAAATAACGAAATCTATGCATACTTCGTTTTTAACTCAAAATTTTTTTATGAAAGGTTAAAACAGAATTTTGATCGCGATTATATATCTTAATTCAGAAAATATCGAAACTCCTTTAATTTCTATTTTGCATATTTCTTTTAAGTTTATATATCATAACCTAAAATGTAAAATCACGATTATAATTTATATAACCACAATTTATAATTTTTTGCTTTAAAATTAAAGAATTAAGTAAAATTTTTCAATCGTTTATTTTAAATAAAAAGAGATAAAACATAAAACGCGCTTTAAACCTTAAATGTAGCTAATATTAAGGCTGTTTCATTTATTAAGTTGATGTTACTGCCTCATGCTTTTGTTAATATTGATGTCTTTTTTTAAGATTTGAATATGAATTTTTTTATGTAGATGTACATCATAATCCAATAAAAATTCAACATTAAATTTTTGGGTGCTTACGGCCTTTTGCTTTTAGGTGACGATATACATATAAATGAATTTTTGATATACGGCTTATATATATATATATATATATATATATATATATATATATATATATATATATATATATATATATATATATATATATAAGTAGTATATTTGTGGGCTGTCTGATCCTAAAGCGAAAACGTTCACGCTTTCTGCCACTAAGACGAAAACGTATGTTTAATGCTAACTAATGTATCGGTCTCCACAGTGACATTAAACTCCAAATGTAAATAAACATGTGTGGGAAGCATAATTAAAATTGGGTTATGCAAAAGTAGAGGATCATAAAGTATACAGTTATAGTATATGGATAATGTATTTCGACTATAGTTATTGTTTGCATAATATACGAAATAAATATATTTATGAGTTATGAAATTATGGTCTACGTCATGAAAGGAATGAAGATGTTAATAACTGATCTTTGTAATTATGTAATCTATACAATCGGTAATATGAAAAGAATATAAATAAAGTGTAAACTGCTATTATAGTTTTGTTTTTGTTTCGTGTTGATGCGATGATCTTTGAAGTTTTGATGCCGGTATATTGTTAGGTATTTATTACTAAGCACCTCTTTCTATGTGACAAATTCATTTTTTTATAGTTAAAAATTTGTTAATTAATTGAATTATGTTTCATGATGGTTCTTTATTTTTTATTGCAACTCTAGATATGTTTTTTTTTGTAAAACGTTTCTTAGTTCGTGAAGAGTTCTGAACTAAAATCTAATCACGCATGTTGCAGTTTTACTATTGATGTATCTACACAGATTAGGTAGAGGATGTAGAAGGCACTAATATTATAACTTAATTTCCAAGTGAATTGCATTGTGATGTGTGTGTCAAAAAGATTTCGAAGAAGAATTTATTATACCAAATAACCAAATGAGTTATTTTAAATAAATTGCAAACTTTTTGGATGATAACAATGGGGATGATCTCATATTTAGTTGTGAATATAATGAAGTTACCTTAGACACTCTTCAAAAATAAATAGACAAATCAATTGAAGAGGTATTAATGAATATAAATAAGAATAATATTGAAAATTTAAAAATTACAATGAAATACATGACTTTTTGGCAGACGATAGTGGTGATGAAGTCATACTAAAGTATGATAAGGATAATTTGACTTTAATTTTATTAAATTCAAATAATCTTTATTTAAATAAAATCATCAAAACATTAAAAATTAATAAGTGTTTTCTTTACAAAGTGTTTTTTTTTTTTCAGAGTATAAAAATTATTTATTTTAAAAATATTAGTGTTTATGGAAAAATATCATAAATTGTCGATATACTTTTGTCATAAGGAGAAATTAAAAGAAGAAATTATATAATTAAGAAATATTGTTTTAATTTGAAAAGCATATAACACATTTATTTAAATGTATATAGGTGACGTATAAATTTAGTATTCAGCGGTCTTTTGGGTAGCTCTTCTAATAGTTTTTTGATTTTTCCTTGTAAACTAATCTATAAACTTTATTATATAACATGAGGTAAAAGCCTTTACCCATTGCTATTGCTTCCATTGCTTTATTATGTCTAGTTGCTTCATCAAGTTGAAGTTTAGTATTCTTTGCTGCATTTACTGCATTTGCAATAGCGGCTCCTCCACTGGATATACTACCAATTGCTTCTAGAGTCGCAAGGATTGGTATTAAATTATTTTATTATTACCCATGGTATTACAACTTGAGACTTTTTTCCTTTAAACGAATTGCTAACAATCTTACGTACGATCCTATTAGCAGAGTTAATATCTTGAGGTTTTTCTTTATTTAAACATTTTGCTGCCATTTTTATTATTGTATTGAAGAGTTTTCTCCCACCAGATTTGGAATCTATGCCTTTCTTCTTCTCCAACCCCATAAGCAGTTTTCTTTTTTGCTTTCATGGCGTTACTAACCAAATATGCAAAGGATTTTTCTGTAAGATCACTATCCTTTGAAAGTACTCTTTCCAAAGCTCTATTCTCAAGAATTTTGGAATAAGCGATGTCGTGATCTTTACATGTAACGTCCAAAGGGTTTATTCTTTTATCACCTCTATCTAAACGTTTTTATAATTTTGTACCAGGACCGTAATATTGATAACCGGGAAGATGCAGTTCAATAGGTAGGGTGTTAATTAATTTTTTTCACAAAACCTCCCATATTGACGTTTTTTTTTAGAATTAAGCTTTTTATTATAGTGTACTCGTATCACCATCTTATTTAATTCTATAAAAAATCAATATTAGTTCATTCAGTTACAAAAATTAGTTTAGTGAACATAACATAAAAATATTATAATTCGTAATATAGTCTTTTCTACGAATACAAATTCGAACATAAGATATAGTTCTTTATTACCAAATTCAATTCATGCTCTAATTATCGGACTATCAAATTGTGGAGAGACTAACGTTAGGGTTAGCTTACTAGAAAATACTAATGGACTGAAATTTTAAAACATCTATTTATACTCTAAATCAATTTATAAACCAAAATATGAATACTTGCAGAAACTAATATCACCATTTAAAGGAATAGGACTTTATACGTTTTCAGATAATGAACCTGTTATACATATTGATGAAGCCAACAATAAAAATACATATATTTTATATATTTATTTATGTCAAACCTATACGAGAACTTCTAATCATTTAGTAAGGGATAATGCTACTATTATTATTATGTTTAAGTTGGTAATGATATGAGACATGAAAAGATTCAAGAAATTTGTCAAGAATGTTGGAGGGACAAATATGGGTTTTTAGTTATAAGTAAAGATGAATTAAACAATTTTTTTAGAATAAAAATCTTATAATTCATCAAATATTTTATGTGAAATTATATAATTATATAATTATAATTAATGAAAAAGTTGTAAAGATTTAGTGAAGGCGGGAAATGTTTTAAAGAAAAAATTATGTAGTATAAAAATTTGCGAAACAGATACACGAAAACAGCTGAAGAATACAATTAAACCTATAACAGAACCTTTGCAAGATTTCATTAGAAGCTCAAAAAATAATAAAAAGATATCTAAAGCTGAAAAACAAGAATTTAAAGTTAAAGATAATGAAAATAGTAATTTTATGTATAACCAAATACCTACGACTTTAAAAACCAGTACTCTAAAAAAAATTATTGAGGAAACACGATGATGAATATGATGATTTTTACTCTCAATCAGATAGTATAAAGAATTTAAATACTATCGAGAGCTATACTAACTTATCAATATTGGATATGAAAAATGAATTAGTACTCTTTATGGCCCTCATAAAGATTCTAATAATGAATGAAACATTAAATTTAATAAAGATAAAATTCTGATTGGGAATCAAATTTTGGCGAACGATTTTAAAAGTTTTTGGAAATTAAAAAATAAAAATTTAAGCGATTAGATGTGCCTTGCAAAAGGGAAACCTAACAATGTTTGTTGAGTTAAGGTCGGGCGGGACTCGTCTTTGCAGCTAGCTTCAGGGGTGGGGAGGTTCTTGACCCTAATTCAACAACTTCTCGTTAGTTATTTTTATTGCAGAGCCCGTATAAGATAAGTGCTATGTAATGGAAAAGTTTAACCTAACAATATTGATACCCAAAAAAATAAAATAAATCAAAAAGAACATTTACTTATGAAATTTAATTTCGGCTTAATAAAAAACTCCCAAGGGAAGATTTGACCGCATTGGACTCATTACCCATCATAACTTTTGTTCCTCGGTGTTCTTAAATTATTATAACTAACCCTAACACCACAATCTTAACTTTACCATATGGAAATGTCTTACAAAATTCTATTCACATATTTTTTATTAATTCATTTATTTTTTTATATAGATAATGATAAAAAACATTGATTTTTTGGACATCATTGATTATATCACGCGAAATAAAATTGAAAGGAAGTTATTATGAAACTTATCTAATAAGAAATATATTTTTATAAAATTTTTTCTTCAAATTTTCCAAACTGAAAAATAAATTAAATAAAAATAACAAAATAGATTATGAAGAAATGTTAATTAAAAATTTTACAGCAAATAAATATTGAAACATTTAATAGAAAAAAAAAACTAAATGGTAATTTTTTGTTCACTTTTTTTTATTTTTTTATTTTTGTAGTTCACACAGTTTAAATTCAACTATCAAACTCAACAAAAAATTTTAATAATTTCAGACCGGAAAATAGAGCGCATGTAAAAAAAAGTATCTAAAGGGTAATTGACTCTGATTACTTAATTTCTTTTATACGAAAAAAGGTAAAATTTATTCTTTCGTTTTTACAATTAGTTTCTTCTCAATTGTATTGTTTGTTTTTTTATCTTTCGGTTCTCGATTTTTAATTTGCACTTTTTTAACGGGGTTATTGAAAAAATTTTAATCGAATTAAATGATATATAATAAAAAACAAGAATAATTTCAAAAATAAATTATAAGACTTACTTGCAGTCTGCTGAAAGTACTTCCATGGTTCTGCGGGGGCAGGGGAAATTATTGGAGCTGTTGGCGTTGTAATCCCTTTGGTCTTATTATTTTTGTTTTTAATTTTTTTTAATATATTGATATTTTCCTGCTTTGTTGTTTACATTTATTCGTTTTATTATTTTTCTTTTTCCTTTTTGTTCTTGTTTTTTTTTTTTTTTTTGATTATTTATTTTTCGATTATTGGATTATTCACAATTATTATATACAAATTTTCCTGATACAATGATTTTTTATTATTTATTTTTTTCCCAAACAAACCATAAAATTACATCACTTTATGTTTTTGTTTTTAATAACAATAGCCAATAACTTTTATATAATAAAATGTTTACCAATATACGTCGAATAAATTCACCCGAATTATAATTTGTTGAACAAAAAATTAATTTTCTTTAAAAATATAATCCTTTTTTTTGTAATAATTAAATAGTTATTTTTTTTCTGAGTATTATTTTCTTATCTTTTCTGAAAATTTTCTTATTTCTTTTCTGGCAAAAATATTAATTTTTAATTTGTAATTTTAATTTTAATTGGTTTCACTTATTCTACATTTAGTTTGCAAATGATTTATGTTCATTAGTTTATGAAATCTCGTGGTGATTGTAGATTTTTAAAACGGTTATTGCCCTCTTTTTTAATTCCCTTTTCGATCTTATGTTCTCTGGCATAAAACCACGATGGATTTAAAAGGGAATGGTGTTTGACTTCCTCAGTAAACTCCGATATTATTTCTTTTTTTATAATGATTGACGTCAAGAAGGATAAGTAGCATGTGGAGGCTCTGGAATTTTAATAAAAACCCGTATCAAACACTAATTAATGTGTGATCGTCGTGAAGATTTTCTTCAAGCTACAACAATCTGTATTGATGATTGTTACAGAAATTTAGTGATTTCATCGATATACTCACACCCCCCCTCCCCCCCCCCAGGTTTTCAATTACAGAAAATCAATATGAAAATTTTTATAAATCACTAGGACCCCGTTTCCTGGCAGCTGACGATTATAACGCTAAGCATACATTCTGGGGATCACGACTTATAAAACCTAAAAGTCGTGTTGTGTTTAATACAATTTCTAAAATGGGTTTGAATGTTATTTCGAGCGGAGAACCAACATATTGGCCTACTGACTCAAATAAAATACCGGATGTCATCGAATCGCTGTTACGAGGAATTCACCAAGGGAATTAATTCATGTTGAATCTTCATTAGAATTATCTTCACATCATTCACCCAATTTTATTACTATATTTAACCCTCGAGAAAGTGTGTTTCCCAGTGGTATCTCGACGACATCCAACACAAGAATAAACTGGTTGAAATGTAAAAAATATATTAGAACTCATTGCACGGAAAATACATCGCTGAGAACACCAGAAGATATCAATCTCTCTCTCTCTCTCAATAATTTTGAAAAAAGTTTAAGACTTGCTGCTGAACATGCTACCCTAACCCCCCGACAAAACGGATATAATAGAATTTGTTCTGTGGATGTCGAACGGCTCTTGTCTGAAAAATTACAATGATAGTTACAATGATACCAAACCCGGAAAAAATCACATTAAGGTAGAATCGTATAGGCCTATTAGCCTGTTGTCTAATATATCAAAGCTGTTTGAGAAGCTATTAATGAAAAAGTTGAAACCAATAGTGAATCGATTGAATTCCAACACATCAATTTGATTTTAGAGAAAAACATAGCACCATAAAACAAACTCAATGACTTATAAATGTTATATCTAAAAAGTTTGAAGAAAAGAAATATTGTTCTGCTCTCTTCATTGACATTTCTCAAGCCTTCGATAAAGTATGGCACGAAGGATTATTATTTAAAATTAAACAATATTTAACCACAAAGTTTGTTCTTCAAGAGGGAGACTTTATAAGCGCACCACAATCCATTGAAGCTGGTGTATTCCAAGGCAGTATACTGGGTCCCTTTTTATATTTAATATACACTTCTAATATGCCAACTAATAGTCGAACCCACATTTGCAGATGACACAGTTATTCTAGGTGTTCATGAAAACCCCCAAGAAGTATCTAAACTCTTGCAAGATCATATACTCTATCTAGAAAAATGGTTGAAGCAATGGAGAATAAAAATGAATGAACAGAAATGTGTACATATTACCTTCACGTTGCGGAAAGATACGTGCCCCCAAATCATGATAAATAATCAAATTATACCCCAAAAAATGGAAGCAAAATATCTTGGTATGGATCTACGTGGAAATCACATATAGATACAAAATTAAACCAACTGAAGTTAAAATCACTTCAAATTAACTGGCTTATTGGTAGAAATTCCATATTAAATCTAGACTGTAAACTGTTGATCTATAATTCAATTATAAAGCCAATATGGTGCTATGGTATGCAATTATGGGGCACGGCCTCAGCTTCAAATGTTGAAAAAATTCAAAGACTCCAAAATAAAATACTACGAATGATAATTGCAGCTCTATGGTATGTGAAAAATGAAAACATTCACAAGGACCTTAATGTTCCTCTTGTCAAAGATGAAATAAGGAAACACGCAGAATCGTGTTTGGGGAAGCTTGAAGTACACCCTAACCCACTTGCTTGAAACATAATGAGAAACGATGGCTACAACCGTTGGAGAAGAAGGAACACAACAGACCTCCACCTAAGCTAAACCCTTTGAATACATATAGTTGGACTTAATATAAATTAAGATTTAGAGTTAACATTTGAATACTTATGTTTAGTTCACTTAATTTTGTGAAGATTCAATAAATAAATTAATAAAATAAAAAAATAAAAAAATGATTGACTTTCAAAGCCTCCCAAAAAAAAAAAAAAAAAAAACAAGATAACCCACTATGCTAGTGATAGCAATTAATATACGCTTTGATATACCATCTGAAAAATTTATAAAAAACATACCACATAAGCGAACTGTTTCGTAGAAAATCAGACAATAAAGTTTTTCCTCTAAGAATTTGCAACCATATGTGTATCAAAAAATTTCCGTTCAGATTGTGGTTATTACAATAATTTCACAAGACTCATTCCCCAATAGCAATTGATATTTTTGAAAACTCAATTATCCCTTAAAGAATTCATCCAATTGAGTTCTTCTCTGAAAATCTATATCATTGGATTGAATCCTTTTATCTTAAAAGAAAAAAGGCATATTTCCAACAAGAAATGTAAATGCTGTGTAGATCGAATAGATTGGTTAACTTTAAGTGGAGCTTGTGCGATTACAAATTTCTGTTGCTGATGCTAGGCCTGTTGAGAACGAAAAGAACTTTCATTTCCTCCTTAGCAACTACCTTGAATTTTTTGGGAATTCTGCATAGCAACAGATGTCATTTAGTTGCTGACATTACTCAAATTAAATCATACTATTTATGATATAATATTTCCTTCCCAAAACTTGGAATATAAATTGTGATGAGTAAATGTACCGAGATTGCTCAATACAATAAAGAAAAAAAATTTACAAGAAGATTATAATTAATAAAAATGCTTACAAAAGAGATTATAAATCCAATGGTTATGTAAAGGGGATCAAAGCCTACAAATATACATTATATATATATATATATATATATATATATATATATATATATATATATATATATTATTGGAAAATTGTTCAAAGAAAGAACTCAAACGAATCCATCAATATTACGAATATCATCACAATAATGAGATTCTCCCAATTATTAAAGAGTTATATGAAGCCAACATCATAGAATAAATGTAATATAAATCAATTATGTCTGTTGATAAATTTGGACATAATATTAATGACACTAGCGATATAATATCAATCAGAAATGCACCCACTCTATTGGGGTTCTTTATGGGTGCGAATAACAACATTGACGTTCAAAACAAAAGAATCAGAAATGTTGCAAATGTTTGGAATAGAATGACGTTGTCAATAAAATATTTTTGCAATCTTACACTGAGAGAGCACAGAAGTAAATAATGAAACACTTAAGATAGAATATTAAGGAAATTCTATAAATAATACTAAACATGAGACAAATTTTCGAAGAATAAATGAAAATGATACTCGTACGTAAAAAAAGTATAAACTTGATAATTTAATAAAAATTATAGTTAAAGAGATTACTGTAACAGAGGATAAACATTAGAATTATCTTAATAATAATAAAATAATAAAAATAATAAAAAAAAGACTTAGTAAATGAACTACATAAACAAGCTCGAAAAAATTTTATTCGTTGAAGAATTGTAATGAAAGGAATAGATACCTTTGGCAAGCCGATTTGGTTGAAATGGGAGCCTATTTATCATATAATAAAAATTACAGACACTTGTTAACCACCTACCTGCCACTTAATACAAAAATATCACTAGAAGTTGTTAAGGCAATAGAAAGTATTTTTAAATTAGGACGAGTTCCTAAAAACTTACAAACTGATGATGGCAAAGAATTTTTCAATAAACACTGACAATCTCATAAATGAACATAATATCAATCACTTCTTTACATATAGTATGTAACAGGGAATTAGTACACTCATCACTGCTATTTTCACGTATATATTTCTTATTATATTAATTTATGAAATTACTACCATTGTCCCCTTTTCTTTACTATTTTATTTAGGTAATTTTAAGAATTTTTATTTTTCACACTAATATATTGAATACTTTATTAGTAATGGGTAATTACATTGAGCGCCCCTACTGTAAATACTACAAACACACACACATGTAACACAACTGTTTTAGTTGTGCAGTTGATGTTGCTTGATAGCCAACAAGCAATATAATTCTCATTTAGTTAATACATGACTAAGTATAAGTAAACAAAGTTTGGTTACAGTCGGGGCGATTCAAACAAGACAAGAATCCGCCACATAAGTCTCTGATATTATTTTATATAATTAGAAGAGCCGATTAGATTTTGCGAAAGCAGAATATAATCGTATTTTGCACGCTAAACTACGGTTGGGTCCCTAAATAAATTTTACACGAGTGACTTCGGTTGCTCGTTCTCACGAGTGGCTTCTGGCTGTTCGTTCTCACGAGTGGCTTCCGGCTGTTCGTTCTCACGAGTGGCTTCCTGCTGTTCGTCCTCCTCAGTGACTTCCGGCTGTTCGTTCTCACGAGTGGCTTCCAGCTGTTCATTCTGACGAGTGGCCTCCGGCTGTTCTTACTCACGAGTGACTTCCGGCTGTTCGTTCTCACGAATGGCTTCCAGCTGTTCGTTCTCACGAGTGGCTTCCAGCTGTTCGTTCTCATGAGTGGCTTCCTGCTGTTCGTTCGCTTAGTAGAATATTAAGACTACAATTTTTAAATTGCATGGTGATAGTAGTTGAGAAGTAGCTAGATATTAGCTTTAAGAAACCATTGTACGTATTGTAGAAAAAAATACGATCTTCGATATCGAAGCTACCACCCTAACCAGAAACTGATACTACCGAATACCTGAACCCGATTGACAGCGGAGAGTGTCGAAGCCGATCTTAATTCTACTAATGAACCAAGAACCTTCGATTCCCGAATTTGCCACGTGAACCAGAAACCGTTCTCGGCGTAAACCCAAACCAGTTTTAACAGCCGAATGTGTCGAGGCCGATGCTACTACTGAATTAAGCCTACTATAAGCCCAATAACTGAGCCGAGCCTATTACAAGCCAAATAACCGAGCTGAGCTTTTATAAGCAGAATAACTGAGCCTATCACAAGCCGAATAGCCGAGCCGAGCTTTTATAAGCTGAATAACCGAACCTAGCCTATTACAAGCTGAATAACCGAACTGAACCTATTATAAACTGAATAACCGAAGTAAACATGATCTAAGTCGAAGAACCGATTTAAATATAAACCAAAGAGCCGAAATAAGCCTAGTTGAAGAAGAGGCAATTAAAGAAGATACTTATTAAGCCAATGGTAGCCGAATTGAAGTTATCGAAATTTTTCCCTCGTAATTTTTGTTTTTAAAATATTTTTGAAGTATTCAATAAAGAAAATATTACTATACCCCCAGAAAGGGTAAATCAAACGTCTTATTACTTAAGGTTTGTGGATCCGTAAGCAGACCCTGGAGGCGACTAAGTTACCTCATCCGACGATAAAACTACGTTATAGTAGCATGAAATTTTAAATAAAAGAACGATTCAAAAGAACCTTGAAAGGAATGATGTGGAAAGAATTTAGCTTAAATGGATCATATAACTGGATTGATATTTACAAAGATCTAATTAATGCATACAACAGAAGAATACACCCTACAATCGAAATACCTTCAAATAATGTCAATTTTACGAAATTGTGTGATACTGTATATAATCATTTAAAAATATATGTATAAAGTATCTAAATTTCATGTTGGAGATTATGTGCACATAAGTAAATATAAACACATTTTCGAGAAAGATTAAAAATATCTATCCCACAACATACATATTAGGAGACTATCTTGGAAATCCAATTAATGGTGGATTCATGATAAAGAACTTTGTAAAACTCAATTCCCTAATACATACTTGGTTGTAAAAAATTTAAAAACTAAAGGAGAGAGGAAGCATATGTAAAATAGTTGGGATTCTCAAATGAACATAATTCCTGGATTAAAAAAAATGAAATATTGCAGTTAAAAAGTTTATTTTTTACATTGTTTATAATATATAATATAAAATAAATAAAGAAAATATTTAAATACACAATTTTTGTCTAATTTATTTTATGTATAAGGCGACAACCGAAATGTCACTAACTCCAACTTTAAGCGCTAACTTATCTGAGTTGTCTGCTAATTATTTTCCACCTATCCAATTAAATGGGGCATATAAAAGTGCTCTAACATATTTTCATGTAATAGTATTCCATTTGTTGTTAATATTTTCATGTATAACTATTTTCATTTACTATTTGCAATCAAATCTAATAAAACTAAATCAAAGATTTAACAAAATTTTTGCAAAATTCCTAAAATATTCATGAACAAAATTTTATATTTTATGAAAAATGTTTGGGAAAAAAAGTCATGTTCGATTCATAATATTATTGAAAAAATGTTCAAATATATGAATTTTTTTCTGTGTAAGAAGAATACAATTGGAACACTTTATTATATCACCTAATATAGATCACTACAGTTATGTTAATTGACTTGTTGAATTCAGTTGTGTATACCGAACAAGAGAATACAATTTGTTTGCAATCAATCAATACATTGTATTACAATAATACAATATTTATAAAAATTCCAATATTAAAAATCAGTTTCGAACAAAAACAATTAAATAGAACAAAATTGAGCGGCTACGAATATGTGACAATGATAACGCAAGAAAACAAGAAAATTAAAACAAATAATAATGGATTTAATAATACACAATCCAACAACCACTTTTCTCCTCTTCAAACAATTGATGACGATAAAATTGACAATGATGAAGTGATAGTAGAAAAGACTACTAAAGTTCACATTCCTCCAATTGCTATTTTGAAATGTAAAATAGAAGAAGTACATGAACTATGTAAATTAGTTAAAGTATCAGATTATGCCACAAGAAAAATTTCGATTGGGCTTAAAGTTTTTCTTAAATCTCAAGCTGATTATGAGTCCATGCTTAATATACTCGGTGATAAATATGAGTATTTTACTTATTCTTCCAAAAATGAAAAACCGTACAAAGCTCTTCTATTTGGTCTTGATAGACAAGATCCAAAATTTCTAATGAAAACTTTGACCGATATGGGACTAAAATGTATGGATGTAAAAATCGTTATCAAGACTTCCTCGTACAATTCGGAGTATATAATATACGTAGTTTATTTCCAAAGGCAAACTATAACACTGAAAGAACTACGTCAGAATTATTCTGTATTAAATTTCCTTAAAGTAAGATGGGAACATCAGAAATTAAACAAGTCACAAATAACCCAATGTTACAACTGCCAAATGTTCGGGCACGGATCCGGTCGTTGCAAGGTCAAAACTTTCTGTGCCAACTGCATTGGATCACACAAGACCTCAGAATGTAAAGATGCTACAATCAGATGTGCTAACCGTAATGGATCACATAAATCTACGTTTGACCAATGTCCAAGCAAGGTCAATTACTTAAGTATGAGATAACGCTCTCATCCTGTTTAACAACGTCGTCCACGCAACAGTTACGTTAATCAGCCAAACAGCAACTACAATAATAACTTTCCAAACTACATCAAAGCGCGAACACGCCGTCTAGTATCTGGATAACCCAAAGCAATGGAAACAACAACAGTAACCAAAGCAATAACAGTAATGATCTCTTCACTCTTCAGGAAATGAAAAATATAACATTAGAATTAATTACTAATCTTAAAAACTGTAAGTCAAAGATTGAGCAATTTGAAGTTGTAACCAGTCTAGCTTTTAAATTTTTATCATAATGAGTAACAATGGCATCTGTATAATAACTTGGAACGCAAGAGGTGTTAGGAACAAAAGTTTAGAGTTATTTCAATTCTTAATTTCTCGTAACGTACAAATCTGTTTATTAACAGAAACAGGGCTAAGACCAGATATATCTATAAGTCATAATCAATTTAGGATATATAGAAATGACAGAGTGAATTCGAGAGGTGGTGGGGTTGCAATTATAGTGAAAAAAGATGTTCCCCATCAGTTACTCCCAATTGTAAACACTGACTTGGTTGAAAATATCGGCATTAAAATTTTTACTACTTCACATAGTATACATATTTATTCATGCTATTTTCCTGGTGGATTAATGGGAAATAACGGAGTCAGGAAAAGAAAATTTGCTTCCGATATTTTTAAACTAAGTCGAGACGACAGGTATATTTTAGGCGGTGATTTTAACTGCAGACATCGGTTATGGGGGTGTTTAAGAGCCAATGGTTGGATTCATATGTCATTGATATAGTGTATCCAAACGACTTTACATACTTACCTGCTAGTGCAAATAGGCAAGGTTCTACATTAGATTTATTTTTAACAAATATGCCTGGTGTATTGTCTAACGCTCAAGTCATAACCGATTTAAGCTCAGATCATCTTCCAGTCAAAATCATGTTAAATAGCTGTTATAACACTACTACAATTTTTAAATATGATTTTGTAAATGCTAATTGGAAACACTTCTCTAGGCTGCTAAACAGAGCACTGACTATACCTGATTTTTAAAATGATAAATTTTGGATTTCCCATGCAACTTATAAAGATAATTCAAAGATTTCTTAAATTACGCTCCTTCAAAGTCTATATTGTTTCGACTTATTCTAATTCGTATTCTATTGCAGCAGGTTGTCCGCAAGGCTCTTTTTTTTTCTCCAATTCTTTATAACTTGTACACTTCAGACTTCCCCCAATTAGATTACTGCACTGTGTCAGTCTTTGCAGATGACACAGCGGTGCTGAGCTCCGAAATACTCTCGATAGATGTATTAACTAACCTGCAGAGAGCTTTAAGAGAATTACAATGTTATTTTAACAAGTGGAAAATAATGTTGAATTCTGACAAAACACAGGCAATATATTTTTCCAGATAGCGTAAAGCACGTTTTTTACCTCAAAGCAACATTATGTTTAATAATTGCTCTATTCAATGGGAAGATAAAGTTAAATATCTTGGAGTGATACTGGACTCCAAAATGAAATTCAAAGACCACATTCATTATATAATAAATAAAGTAAATGTACTAACACGCATGCTATACCCTTTTATAAAGAGAAATAGAATAAGTGTTTTTATAAAATTAAGAAAAGGAAAAAAAAAATATAAATAAAATAAAAAAGAGGCTCAAATAGGTTTTTGCTAAATTTGTACCTGTATATATATATATATATATATATATATATATATATATATATATATATAATAACTATCGAAATATATTTTAATTAAGTAGAAAAAATACTAATCTTAAACTCTTCACAATTAATTATGTAAAACTGAGATGTAACATATTAAATATGAAATAAATTGAAATTGAAATTTAGATCACTACTATGTTCTGTCAATATTTTCAAAGTAAATATTGCATGAGATTGCAATTAATGTTCCTCCAGGGTATAAAAAGGATAAGATCCCAAGAAATCTTATTTATTTGCCAGTCAACTCTTCGAATGAGATGTCAGACTCAGCAACATATAAAGTTTCTCAAATCTTTTTTTTGTACAAAATCAATTTTATATTTTTACTTTTAACTAATTAGAAAACGTCAATTAAGTAACTTTTGACCAAAGAATTTGATTTCATGATAATCAAAATGTTTAAGGTATAGGCGGTCGAACCTGACCATATTATACCCTACACCATTTTGAATGAGCATAAATTTCGAGAAGGATCCTGTGGCCATTGGTGGACTGATACTTCCATTAAGTTTAATGTGTGTTTCTATAAAACATATGTATGCATTATATTTATTATGTTGACACTAACATTTTTATGTGATTTATTCCCTTTAAGGTGATGCCCGGAAGTGGTTCTTATATGTGAGCTATGATTACTTATGGACCGATATTTGGAACATGTTATATTTAATTATTCTGTAGATGACACAACGTGATGATTAATTTAAGGATTTAGCTGTTATATTTGACGTAAATTTATCATTTAATCATCATATTGATTACATCGGTTCTAGAGCTTATGTAATGAACTTACTTTGCGGGTAGTTGATCAACACGGGGACTTAATTATTTTCCCAGGAGAGGAAACCTACTAGATAATGATAATACATCATCATTCTATACTCATAATACAATATTGAAAAATAATTCAAAGCTGAACAGATCCTTACAATATCTAAAATCAACTCCAGCATACAAAGAATGTGTTAAGTCGTTAAATTTAAAATTAAAGAAACCATGAGTTCAGTAATAGATATTGTAGAAAAAACACTATCTGATGAAAGCATTATTAATAAAGGATACCACACATACACTCTATATATATCCATATACAAGTTTAAGGATTCATAAAAGACGCTAATAACTCAAAACTAGTACCTGTTACGTCCAACTTTAAATTAAAAAATAATTTTGTAGCTTATCTCTATTCATTATGAGCTTAATGATATTCAAATTGATCATTCAAGACATCTAGAAACTTTCAGTACTATAGAAAATTAGGTTTCTTGATCACCAACTGATAGTAATGCAATGTGAAATGCTGGTTGGAATAAAACTGAAGATATAAAGGAGAAATTGGAAAATTCTTATAAACCATACAATATGGCAAACACATTTTTTTCGATTTGCAAGGCTTCAAATTTAATTCGAATGATTTTATTGCAAAAGAAGTAGCAGTTGTTTTTCAATTCTAAGGAGTATATTAATTTTACCATAAAATCACCATTTTCATTCAAGTCTCTGATACCAGAGAAACAAAAGCAAGCAAAGGTAATGAAATATTTCCGCCACAGTGCACTGTGGGGCGGAATCGAGATTTTTTGGAAATAAATCTGTAACTCTTGATCGGCTGGTTGCATTTTCATGAAATTTGGTTTAGGCGTGACAGAGTAATGTACAATGTTAAGTTTGGAATAGGGGCATAACAAACCCCTCAGGGGCGGAGGTAAGGGGGATCAAATTTAGGTACCTCTCACATAAAAATAATAATCACTTGCCAAATTTTTGTTTCTCGTCCGATTTCAAATATTTTTATATATTTTTTTAGGCCCTGATAAGACCTATAAAAAACGTGCATACGTGTCCTACTTATCTCTTAAAGTTTTCGAGTTATTTACGTTTGAATTTTTAAGCACCATAATTTTGCATGTTCTTGGTAATAATTGTAATAACATATTTGTTTATAAAGATATCTTAATGAAATTTGCAGGAAATATGGATCTTATAAATAAAAGCGCGTTAACCAAATTTCAATCAAGGGTAGGGTTTTCCTGAATTCCCAAAAAAAAACTAATGAAAATTCCCAAAAATGGGATTTTTTACATTTTTGGCTATAGAATCCACATTTTTCCGAAGTCTCGTAGATTTTGATTTAAAACTTTTATCAACATATTGAAAATTGTTAAAATATATTCCGCTTGTCGATTCGTGCTTTGGGATTTGAGAAAATATGGTCTAAATTCAAAGCTTTCATATAAAATGGGTCGAATTCGGGAGGGTGTGTACCATGCCCAATTTTTTTTATTCAGTAGATAATTTTGTTCTTTAACTAGTTAAGAAAAAACTAATGAAATCGGTCGAAAATACTGGGATATATATGAAAAAAACTGGACCAAGAACGTGCAAAATTATGGTGCTTAAAAATTCAAATAACTTGAAAACTATAAGAGATAAATAGGACATATAGGCATGTTTTTTTGTAGGCCTTATTAGGGCCTACAACAATATATTAAAATATTTGAAATCGGACGAGAAACAAAAATTTGGCAAGTGATTAAAAATTTTTTATGTCAAAGGTACCTAATAGTGAGCCCCCTTAGCTCTGCCCCTGAGGGGTTTGTTGTGCCCCACCCCCCTTCCAAACTTAACATTGTACATTCCTCTGCTACGACTATACCAATTCAATTTCATGAAAATCCAACCAGCCGATCAGAAGTTACAGATTTATTTCCAAAAAATTTCGATTCTGCCCCACTGTGCAGTGTTTGTAGATTTTTAAAATCAAATCTAAGAATTTCAAACATATACGCAGAAGTGTTGAAAGAAGAAATGGTTGGAAAAACATTTGAAGCAAAAAGTTATTAATACTGAAGACGTCGGATGCATTAATTTTAGGCAATGGGAAATGAAATATCCGGACCCCAACCATTGCACCTATCACAACTACGGAGTTTGCGTATTAAGAAATGTAATTTAATTAAAAGAGAAAACCTTTGTTTAAGTTAAGACAACATTTTCAATTATGTCTTCACTATATTGTAATTTTATTAATAATTTCAATTTTATTACTTACATCTTACTAATTTTTAAACATTTTTATAACATTTTTGAAATAATAATAATTAATAATTTAATAAAATACAAAAACAAATTTAATATTTCATTTCTATTAAAAACTCATCATCAATATCATCATTTTAAAATTTCCCTATATGATCTTTTTCTTTATATTCAATATTTTCAATTTCAAGTATAAATTGGTCATCACTATCATTAACAAAATTGGAAATACAGTAATTTCCATTTTGATTCATATTAGTGACATCAAATGGAAATTCCTCATCATCATTTTTTAAACATTTTTCTTTACCTCTTCAACCATGATGATTGTTTGAATTTAAAAATTCTATTTATTTTTTTTTTTTAACTTTAAACTATGCTTTAAGCATTATTTTATTATTTGAGTCAACGAGCAATTTTTCCTCTTTAGAGTTTGGAGGAGATTTATTCTCATAACAAAATGGTAAATTGTTATGAGAGTCATGAATTTCTATGGGATATATTAATCTGACTTCTAATATATACATGATATCCGACTCATCTTTAATTGTCTCAAAAGAGAAGTTATCAATGTCAGCTACAAATTCGAAATTACCTTCGGGTAGAGCTTCTAACATTGCCCACTCATAAAAATTATTAGCATTCAAATACATTAAGTATTTGGAAGGGATTTTATGGTTGATGTCAGTTAAATATTTGTTATTAGCTTTATAATATCTTTTAGAATATTATACTATACCCCCTCTTATTCCTTTTTGTAAAAATTTAATAATTTCTAAAATCGTTAATAAATCTAACTTTACATCAGTAATCTTCATCATGGCAGCCCAGGATAAACCTGGTGACAAGGGTCTAGCTGATGAATATTTTTACACATTTGGCTAAAGTTTTCTAAGACATGAACTAATAACAAAACATTACTTTCGAAGAATAACATCAGGTAATCTTCTAACGTTTTACACTGAAATTATCTCCATATTTTTTTAGCATGAGTATAATCTTCATTAGTGGATATTATAAATAATGGATATTATTTAATTTATTATAAAAATCTTCTATTTCTGGTAATTTAGTCCCTTTTAATTTTTCAATTGAATTTAAATAATTGTAGGGAAGACCCCTTTTCATATTAGTAAATTAAATTTACTTTCATTCTCTGAATGAAAACTACTTACAATTTTGAAAGAGTTTGGTAATTTGTAATTTATATTACAAGAGTTATGAGCTGGTCCTCTATATTTCCCACTTCATTTATTATAGTGTTTGAACAAATGTGGCATATATTGTTTGACACAAAATCTAAATTTTTCCCTTCGGTTAAGGATGCCATTGGTTTAATAACTTTTAAGAAATTTTCATTTAAATATCTGACATCACTAACTAAGTTTTCTACAAATATTTTATCAGAATCAATAACTTTAAACATGCAATGAGTATTTAAATTTGAAATAAAATTACATTCTATAAAATAAGAAAATGCATAAGTAATATGCTTATCAACTAATGTTGTTGATGATACATTCCCATTCTGAACGCACGTTTGTATGTTTTGAAAAACACATTCTGAATCTGCATATACTACAAAATGACAATTCTTAAATTCTAATTTGGGTACATATGCTATAGTCTTGGTCATCTCTCTTGATGTTTTTGCAATGCTCTTTTATTATGGAAGTATTGTAAGCAATAATTGCAAATAGCTATTGCTTCATGATGTTTTGTCATTTGAGATTTGAGAAATCTGTAAAAAATAAATTCAAAAATGGAATAATTTTCATTATAAAATAAAAGTATAATTTTTAATATTTAATATACCTTGAAATATTTTTAGTCCAAACATAGTAGGAATTATCCAAACTGCTGGATTGTAAAAACATTAAATTAATATGTTTTGGTTTCTCTTCTTTTGATTTGTAGTAGGGTCCAACTATCAAATCCTTCGGTTCCTTATATCCAAATAAGTTGACGCTTACAGCTGGATTGTTTATTTCAAAAATATTAATATCTTTTAGTTGCAGCTTAACACTTTGAAATTTAAACAAACCCCGAATATATTATTTGAATATATATTCACTTTGTATTGAGATATTCGGATAGTGTTTTTTTTTAATTTTAGCGACCACAGAAATGATTGCCCATTTAAAACAAAATTCATCCTGATTTTGAACGTTTATACAAGATTTTTTAAATGCAACTTTATAGGAAGCGGTACACAGTGGTTCAGACTCGTTTTTCATCGACCAAAACTCTGTAACTTTTGAATCGATAGAGATATTTTATAAAAACATTTCTTCTGAGATATTTTCTTGACTTTTTCTCCAATTTTAATTTCGTTAAATTGGTTCAGTAGTTGTTGAAAAATTTAAGGCTGAAGTTGAACTTTTAATCTTTTTATAGGATTGCCAGTAATATATTAAGTAGATCTTTATTTGTATAATTTCGTGATATTTTTTTTTTTTTTTTTTGTGGTATTGTGCTCTCCAGTACATCGATAATTGTTTTAAATCTTGAAATAAGATTTATATATGTTATTTCAGATGCTCCTTCGGAATCTGAAAAGAACCTTCTAGCTGTCTTTCCTTCGTTCGTATTACCTAATCCTTATTTTGATTGATCTATAATTAACCCATATTTGAGAACATGTTTCTTTTTTCGTTGTTTCTTATTAGTCCTGAAGGTTTAAAATCCAAATCATAACTGATTTTTAGTATGTGTAAATTTTGGAAGTAATTTCATTCAAATGGAAAAAGTGTTTTACAGACGGGTCCAGGCAGGGTCCAGGACACTTTTGCCTTTCTTTTAGTAATAAAATTTGTTTAACTCCTTTTTGCCCTCAAACGTTCTGTTCCACTAAAATTCAAATTTGACTAAAATATAGTACTTAAGAAAACATATAATAACACAGTAGGTATAAACGGTACAGTGACACATCATACCATTTATTAAATACTAGTATCCTATCAACATAACAAAAAAAAAAAATGCATCCAATTGTCGTCAATAGTTTGCGAGTAATGATCATTTACTTGTGATAAAATTTACAAAAATCACATTTTTTTATAAAATAACATAAAATATTTGTCTTTATCACCATCAACTTTTGTTAATTGAACTAAAATTCAACCGCTGTCTCTCCCTTGGAACTATTCCGTATTTTGTAAAATATTTTATCTTTTCACAGGAAATGCTTCTTCATATTTTCTGATGGAATAAATTTCTCTCATTTTAGTTTGAAAGACTTTCACCTCAATCGGGGTATTTTCCAACTGATTCATATTTGGCTTAGCATACAGACCATGGAGTTAAATATTAAATTTTAATATTTCATGATTTTTAAGTAAGTAACTAACTTCTTCCTTAAACGTTTTTTAACTGTAAACAAATGAATCTGTCATAAAGAAAGAGATGCTTAGTAATGAATACCTAACAATATACCTACATGAAAACTCTAAAGATCATTGCATCAAAACAAAACATAATTGTATACAAAGATCAGTTATTAACATCTTCATTCTTCTCATTGACGTAGTCCATAATTGAATCTCATAAATTTATTTAGTATATTATGCAAACAATGATAAAAATTGAAATATATTATACATATAATGTGATTGTATACTTTATGTTCCTCAACTTGGCATGACCCAATTTTAATTAAAATTCCACACCTTAGCGTCAAATAGCCCACAAATATACTACTTACATAAATTGAACATTGCATTATGTGAACACTGCTTAAAGTGAACATATTTTATTTTACAATGAGTACTCTAAAAGATGAACAAAATAAAGAAGCCCTATGATGTGAACGGTATAAAAGCCATTTTTTAAGTTGAGAATGTAAAAATACGTTCTTATTTAATAGTTTCTCTCTCTCTCTCTCTCTCTTTTTATTTAATAGTTTCTCTCTCTTTTAAAATTAACATTTAAAAAAATCTTAAAAATAGAGGTTTTACATTATTGTAACCAAAACACCGCGATTTCGTAAAACATCTCAAGTGCTATTAGCATATGTGAAAACTATTCTAAATTTTTAATATTTATCGAAGTACACTAAAAAGAAAATTTTTTATTTTTATGTTTTGGTTAAAAATCTATAAAAATGATAGGTAATAATATGTATATTTTGGGATATTTTGCTGAAAAAATCAAATGAATATCAGTACTGGTTTTAAAAATATAGTTGTTTAGACCTTACTACTCATGATAATATTCCTTACAAAAAGTGTAATTTTAGTTTTTGAATTTTCGCAAAATTTCAAACATGTATCTCGTTTAGTGACATGGTGTACATGAAAAATAGTTTTTATTATTTTAAATTCGAACTATATGCGAAATATTTAGGGCTGATTTTGGGATTAAAAACTTCTTTTTAGGACCATACAATTATAAGTCCTTAAAATATTTTCACGCCATCTGAAATTTAGTATTAGGAAAATAAAATGTTTTCTTTTGACATCAACACTATCGTAATTTCTACTTCGCGATAGTTGACAACACGCGAAATGTATTTGGAGAATAATGCCGCTGTAGCCGTTATAAATGATATTCCTTAATTTTTTCACATTATCAATTTTAACCATTAAGATGATTCATTGCAGGTACTTTTTGACAATCTAAAGTTATATCTTGTATTAAAAAAATTCGGAACAAAATTTGAAAATTTAGAAAAAGTATTAACAAGTGAATACAATTTTTGCATTTTAAAACTTTTTAACGCCACTTTGACTCGGTAGCGTCATTTATTAAAAAATTTGGTTTACGCGATATATTGTGCAATTTCTATAAAAGTGGTATTTGTCAGTAGCAAAAAACATAAATTTTATAAACATTTATGGCAATTATATGGAAGTTTGTGGTGATGGTATTCCATGGCAGGTTTCCTGACATCAACGAGGGATATACCTCAAACTATAGAGAATCACTTCGGCTTTAAAATTTTGTTCTCAAAATTTAATTTCACTTATGGCCGTCAGTTTTTGGTATCATTTTTTACCACCGCATAACTTTTCGCCAGATAGTGAAACGATCCTCGGAAGTTTCAACTCAATTTTTTATACTTTTTTTAGGTTTAAATTTTAGATTATTCAGCTAAAATCTCAAGGAAATAGATTTTAGCTGAATAATCTAAAATTTTGGATTTCTTAGTGTTTAGGGATAAAATGCACATAAGCAAATATCTGCTAATGTAAGAAGAGAACACAACAAATTTGTAGTTTCTCATTGTTTCAAGTTGTAGTTTCTCATTGTTTTAAGGTTTTTTGTAATAGCTTGTTTTGAAACAAAATTGTGAAGCACGAATTATTCGTAAATAACATCCCGAAGAAAGCACAGGTACTGCAAATAAATTTATCCTTGTTTTACCCACAAACTAATCCCCGTTTTTATAATTATAATATTTGTTAAAATTATTCATGATTCTCCCCTCAACATCTGGTCCAATCGAGCCGAATATCTAATATCGTGAATATATTAACAAATATTTTTTAATTTTAGAGAATATATAACTTTCGTGGACATTACAAGAATATATACCACTCTAACCCCAAGTGGATATCACAAAAAATATATTGTATATTGCTGTGTAAACAACACCCCAGAAAACTTTAATCGTTGCTCAGTCATCAGTTATCACATAAAGTGTCTTTAATATACTTTTAATATTATAAAAGTGCAAAGATAATATGATAAAGTGCAAAAAATGATAAAGTGTAAAAAATATGATAAAGTGCAAAAACAAAAACTTGTCCATACAGTTAGAATTCTGTATGCAAAAATTTCCCTCGGTTTAGATAAAACGAAATCCACATTTAAATAATTACAACTTTATTTTGTGTTACTTAGAAAAAAAATCTAAAGAATTCTGTTAAAATCATCTTTACATTTTATCCAACTACGTTTAACAGTAGTATTAACAAAAATAATAAATCTAATAAATCATACCCAACATAAAGCTGTAAGCAACATCGTTTAAATAACATTCAACCAAAAGTTTTAACTCTCTTTGAAACTCTCAACTCTATGTTGTTACATGTATGTGATCATAACAGAGAGTACATAGCAGAGTTCAGACACAACTTTAAGTTGTAATCAAAAGAAAAAGAAAGAATAACAAAATTTTTTTAACAGCTGTTTCCAACCTCATACAATTGGTAGTTTTAAATATAAACAAAACAAAACCTTTTTATATACATATATGTAAGTTAAAGGATTTTAAACGGAGTATTTTAAAAAATATAATTTGAGGCGCTGACAACTGCGCCTTTGTTTGAATCAAACAATTTAAATTTAATTTTTATAAATTTATTTTACCTTGAATAACAAAACTAGTTTCACAATTTTTAATAACAAAATTCTTTTTAGAAATATATTTAATTTAACAATTTTTAATAACAAAATTATTTTATAATTCTTTTTAGAAATATAGTTTAACCCGACCGATTAACGAGACACCATAATCAAGACTGCTTGTTCTCAGCCAACTTTGTTGGCTCGTTCGATTCATTGATCACGTTGCACCAACATGCGCCAGTATGCAGACGCTGATCATGCAAAATTATTTTCCCATTATTTCAGCAAGAAGGCAATTTCGTAATTGGATCGGAAGCGCGTGTTAAAATAAAACTAACTAAAGAGCGTCGCCAGCGTTGTTAACTCCTCCCTCCTTAAATGTCTGCGTCCCGCAGATCTGGGAGTCTATGGTTGGTAGTTGAATACTTAGCTTTGGGAGATTTAATTTTTTTTTGTTTGCTTATACCAAAGCCATCCGATGCAAAAGACCATTGAGGCAATGATCATAACGTTAATTCCAACGGTACCATTGAATCTTATTCCTAACTGGTTCAATCGGTTTATATTATTGAGGCTTACTTCATGGACATATTTGATGTCCAGCAGCAGGTCGTGTGTTATATTTGCTAGCACTGGCGGTAGGGCTTGAACCTTCTCAACTTGCCCGTTCACCTCACTTCTTTGTATTGGTGTAAGATATAATTTA
The DNA here is from genome assembly GCA_932274085.1 of Protocalliphora azurea. Lineage (NCBI taxonomy): Eukaryota > Metazoa > Arthropoda > Insecta > Diptera > Calliphoridae > Protocalliphora > Protocalliphora azurea. Next base: position 98,039,417 of record OW026519.1, on the reverse strand, counting down.
ATACCTAGTGATTTGATGAAAGTTTCTATTAAAGGGCTTAAGAAGCTGCGTTCGTTATCAGTAACGAGAATTTTTAGCACTGTGAAATAATGCAAAACTTTAATTAATTTTTTCCTCATTTGCACCATATTTATCCTTGATACCGAAGAATTTAGCGAATTTTGTAAACTTATCTATGCATGTAATGAATTTTTGTCCCTGAGTTTCCATAATGTCCATGTGAAGAATTTCACATGGATATTTTGGATCAGGCGTTTCTTGGTGATGTATTTGTGGAGGTTTCCTGTCATACTTACACCTATTACAAACGTGGCAGTTGGCAACGTATTTTCTCATACTAGCGCGCATATTCGGAAAGTAGAATTGCTCTAAGATCTGTTCACCATTCTCTCTGGGGTTTCGATGTGCTCTTCTATGTTCAGTTTCGATTATATCAAATTGACGTTTTTTTGAAGTAATGTCTGTGACTAACTTCTGCGTAATTCTTACTTTATATCTAGAAAAATGATCAATATAAATTTCTTGTATAGCACCAAGAAGACCTTCTGGTGCTTTTACTCCGTTAAGCATATTTGGGCAAAGTTACAAGTTTTTCCTTAGACCAATTTTTTGAGGAAATAAAATGTCTAGTATATCCACGGTGTGGTTCCTCCATTGCTGTCATGTCTATTCCGATTCGTAGTATAATTTGGTTTGTAAACACGTTTATAGGTACATCTACATGGGGTATCAAGTCAGAAGCATCTTGTTCTGCACTGTGAACTGTCGCCGCTGATTGAAGGTCATTGTCTTCTCGACCTTCTGAAGCAGTTAGAGTTTCATCTGAATTCGTAGCCATTCCTTCACTTGCTGTATCAGTAGAAGAATGATATATACGTGCCTTCCATCTTTTTAATTTGGCATTAAAATTCCTATTTCCCAATGCAAAAGTCAAAGGTTAGTGATCGGTATAGATCTTGATTTTTTTTGCACCATAAAAATAATTTCTTAGAATATCAAGAGCCCATACAATGGCTAACATCTCCTTCTCGTTTGTAGCGTAATTTTCCTCAGTTTTGTTGAGCGATCGAGAAATATATGCTATGGGTTTATCCTTGCCGATTTCACCTTGTGACAAAACGCACCTAGCGCAGTATTAGAGGCATCCGTCGTTAAATTAAACGGTTTCTCAAAGTCTGGGAAAGACAGAATTTCGGCTGTAGTTAACAAAGATTTGAGTCTATTGAAAGACTTTAAAGACTCGTCATTTAAAGTAATTGGCACTTTCTTTGACTGACTGGCTTTTATTTGGGCATGTTCTCCTCTTGTAAGGTTTGTAAGGGGTTTTGCCACTTTTGCATAGTCGCGAATAAATCTCCTATAGTAGGAGGTCATTCCCAGAAAACTTTTCAACTCTTTCAAGTTCGTAGGCGGCAACAGATTTTCAATGGACTTGACCTTGGCAGGATCCGGTTTGATTCCCTCAGACCCAGCGATATAGCCAAGAAATTCCACCTCAGTTTTCATAAAATGCGCTTTATCAAGATTTACCTTTAGATTAGCTTCGCGAAGCCTCGCAAAAATTGTATCTATGTTCCTCAAATGATTCTCCATATTCTCGCCAATTACAATTATGTCGTCTATGTAGACAAAACAAATTTTTCCTATGTACTCGCGTAGGACATCATCTGTCATTCTCTGAAATATTGCCGGCGCATTCTTTAAGCCAAAAGGTAATCTCAAGTATTCAAATTTACCGTTTGCTGTTGAGAAGACAGTTTTTGGGATATCCTTTGGTTTCATGGCTATTTGGTGAAAGCCTGATGTAAGATCTATTGTTGTGAAATACTTTGCTTTACCTAAACTAGCTAAAGTAGATGTAATGTCTGGAATTGGGTAGGTATCTGGAATGGTTACAGCATTTAGACGTTTGAAGTCCACTACCATTCGATATTGCTTTTCACCATTGGGTTTTGGCTTTTTAGGCATGGACTTTTGGAGGGTCTTATTACTCCCTCTGAAAATAGTTCCTTTACTTGTCTCTCCACTTCTTCGCTCATACAGACTGGGTACGGATAGTTCTTCGTATATATTGGTTCTTCCGTACTTGTCCTGATTTCAGCCTGAAAATTTGTTGATGCAAGTTCGCTACCATCGAGTGGTCCAAAAAGTGGTTTGTATCTTGTCCTATCTTCTGGCACATATTCCTCGCCTAGTATATAATTTGACTCAGTTGTTACTTTTTCTTTTAATGGAATTTTAAAACAATTTTTTAAAACTAAAACATTTTCCTTTCTATCAACTAAAGCACCCAATTCTTTAAGAGTGTCATCCCCAATAATTCCATCAAATGTTTTTAATGCTGGCAAAACATAAAATTGAATAGGTTCACTTATCCCTAAAAATTTAAAAAATGGTCCAATTACTTTTTTATCTATATTCACATCTCCTCCTATTGAACGCACATTTATTGGTTTTTCTAAAATTATGCTTCCATATGATAAGCGTGGGCTGCAAAAGTTCTTGTTAGAGCCCGTGTCGATCAAAAAATATAAAATATCACCAGTAACAGAAGGGTATTCTATATAGGGTAAACTTGAGGGCCTTCCTCCATAAAATTTACCTCTCCTACAGTTTCTTCCTGACGAGCGTCTTCCTCTAGCACATTCTCAGCTACGCGGTCCTCATCAGAAAAGGTTTCTATGTGATACAGTTTAGGCTGTTTGCTACTTGTACTTACTTCGAATGCACCCCTTTTTTCAGCTGTCCTAGGGTTGTTGATGAAATTTACCCGTCGAGATTGTATTATTCTATCGACTTCCATCGGTTCGTGTTTTATGGCCGGATACCGCGGGGGTAACTCTGGTTTATTATAATTGGAATATCCGCTTACCAGAAAGTTAGAATAGTTGTTGTTACGTTGCCAATTTCGTGGCCTAAAATTTTGGTTCTGCCATCCCGATCGCATAGGCAATGACTTTGGTGGCCTTGAAGGCCCAGGAGGATAAGTTGTTTCTGTGGAGATCGAATCGTGAGGCTTCGGTTTCGCGTAAATTATATTATTACGCATCGTTAAATTTTGCAATTCTAAACAAACGGAGTATGCTTCAGGGAGCGTTCCCGGTCGCTGTATAATTATCATACGGGAAAGATCCTGTTTTAATCCGCGTATGAAAATGTCCAATGCTCTGTTCCTGTAAGTTTCCACTAGGGCCTTGATGGTTTCCTCGCTGTATGATTTCGTCTTCAGTTTGTTGATAATAAGCGAAAGTTGGTGATTAATAGTGGAATAAAACTCGTCTGTTGTTGAAGATCCTTGGGAAAGCTGATTGAGTTGATGCTCTAGATTTTGGATGTTCCGTTTATTAGCGTAGTGAAGGGAAAGTATCCTTATGATTTCAGCCCAATCACTGTCGAAAACGTTATAGGACACCAGAGCTGTGTCCGCGGCACCAATAATTTTTTGGCGGCTTATGTCTTTTAACTCGGTTTCGATTCGTGGACGTTGAAGAGGTAATTCGTTCGTGACTACCGGGACCGTTTAAAATCCTTTTTTTCCCCACGGAAGCTCTGTAAGATTCCGGTTTGGAGATCCACTTTTATAATCGTGAACACCTACTACGGTACGGTTTACTTCACTTTCGCCTCGGTAACCTTCTGTGATGATTTTCAGTTTAATCACCAGGAATACCGGATTAGCGAAGGAGGAGTTTAAAATTTAATTTCTTTATATTTATTTTAATATTATAAGTCCTAAAAGGCCCCTTATGGGTCGAAGCTGGGTCCCTGCTCGGGCGCCAGTTAAAGGATTTTAAACGGAGTATTTTAAAAAATATAATTTGAGGCGCTGACAACTGCGCCTTTGTTTGAATCAAACAATTTAAATTTAATTTTTATAAATTTATTTTACCTTGAATAACAAAACTAGTTTCACAATTTTTAATAACAAAATTATTTTATAATTCTTTTTAGAAATATAGTTTAACCCAACCGATTAACGAGACACCATAGCCAAGACCGCTTGTTCTCATCCAACTTTGTTGGTTCGTTCGATTCATTGTTCACGTTTCTCCAACATGCGCCAGTACGCAGACGCTGATCATGCAAAATTATTTTCCCATTATTTCAGCAAGAAGGCAATTTCGTAATTGGATCGGAAGCGCGTGTTAAAATAAAAATAACTAAAGAGCTTAGACTGCGAAATTATTTTTTGGCGACAGCGTCGCCACCGTTGTTAACTTGTATCTTTATAAAGTCATTAAAAGTATTTGTAAATAAAGTTGTATCTTCTGTTATACCAACGAACATTTCCTTTTAAAGACTACGTTGCCACATAAACATTTTTAAACGAATGGATGAAGTTTGTGATAAATTTAAATAAAATCGTTGCGAAATAAAATAATTAAACTAAAATTATTTGGAAATAAATAAAAACATCCAACATTAAATTAGATGTGAAATACATGTCATAAAGGAAATTTTTTATATTCAAACTGATGAAAAATTTGATGTTAATACAATTAAGAATACAGAAACTCACATAAATACAGATAAACTACAACTGTACCCAGGTTTTTTTTGCCTCTTTATATACACAATCTAATACTTTTTTCCGATTGCATCTTATTACACTCCCTGAATACGCGTTTTTTTTATACTATTGGGAAGAAGACAAAATTTTTACACCATTAATTATAATTTGGTCGTGACAAGGTGAATATTATCGAATTTTAGCGACGTTTTACATAACTCTGTATATCGTTTTGTGATTGCATATGATTGTGTTTTATAAAAATATCTCGTTTTTTTTTCGTCGGTACTTTTTTTTTTTGAGTTCTATACTTTGAGATCTTTTCGGCTAGATTTTGGATAGTTCTCATTCGAGGATTCAAGACAAAACTTTTTTTCTGGAATTTTTATTATCATTACGTTATTAGTGATTTCGTCATGTCAGTACTTGATTCATTTATTCGCGCTTCGGAGCGGGTAGTCGAATTTCAAGCTTATTTCGATTCTCTTACTATTGAAGTTCACTCCCTTCATACTTTGGAGGTACAGAAGGACGAAATTTTTCGTCTTTGGTCAAATTTTAGGGCATGCTACGATGATATATTAAATAAATTTAACGAATTAGAAGAGGATGTTGATCTAGAAACCCTCAAGTCCCGGTTTTACTCAACTTTCGAAGCTCATGTCAAAGTGCTGGCAAAATCGAATGAGCTTTTAGATAGCCTATGTCGTCTCGCCAGCCCCAGTACTACTACAAGTTCCCCTTTGGTACCTCTATTTGACGCTACATCCAATATTTCATTACCTCCTTTCGATACTGAAGTGTTTCATGGAGATTACCAATTATGGCCAACTTTCCGTGACATGTTCACAGCCTTGTATCGTAACAGTACACGACTCTCCCCTGTCGAAAAGATGTGCCACCTTATCAAGAAGACACAGGGAGATGCCCGTGAACTACTTAGGACATGTCCCATAACAAACGACGGTTTCGAAATGGCTTGGCAAAATTTAGTCAACAGATATGAGAACAAGAGAATACTCGTCAACGCTCAACTAAAAAATCTTTTCAACATCTCCCCCATTTCTAAAGAAACCGGTACTAATATAAGGCGCATTCAACGAACCATTAACGATTGTGTTACCAACCTATGTCTTTTGAAATCCCCTTAGACTTTGCCCCACGGAATGCCTGTTGAAGAACCGTTTGCCATCGTTAAAAGGCAAAAGCGATGTACAAATTACCTCGGTGCGTCTCAAGAGTAAGAAGTGTAGAAGTCAATATGTATGTCAGTTATGCAAACTTCTTTACTCCATCGCATAGAACACCGTATAATGAACGCTATGACAGCAGTTTCAAAGCCTAAGGTCACCCCCTCAAACGTCATTTTTAGACACTAACCCCTTTACTTCTGCTGAAGTTGCTGCACAAATGCGACAATCTTACTCAACTCACAGTCCACCTCGAATTCTACCATTTTACTCGGAACAGCCTGAATAATGCCTTAACTGCTACCTCAACCCAATTGTGCTATATTCGTATTGGTTCTCCCATTGACAGATCTTTTGAAACATATGCTGACGCCTTTGTTGTGAAGAAGTTAACTGGTCAACTTCCATACTTCCCATTGTCTGCTCTCAGGGATAGCGAATTTTCTGACTTAGAAATAGCGGATTCTCATATTACGAATATTTCTGAAATCGAATTACTTTTCGGTGGTGACCTGTATCCAAAAATCATACGTAATGGTTTACGATGCGACAATAACCAATCCTTAGTGGCACAAAAACCTGTTTTTGGTTGGATAATTACAGGGAAGCTTACGACCAATAATTATATCCGATCGGTGTCATCGTTTTATAACGAAATTGCTTTGAATAATCAGCTCAAAAGATTCTGGAAACTTGAGGAAGTTCCCAAGAAACCTCGACTCTCTGAAGAAGACCTTATCTGCGCAAATGTTTACCAATCTACTACATATCGCACTGACAGCGGGCGATTTGTTGTTTCATTACTTTTTCGATGTGAATACCCTGAAGATATCAATATTGGCTCCTCCCGAAATATTTCTCTCATACAATTCTTGCGAAATGAGACTCGATTGATGAAGAACTCGCAATTAAAATCGGAATATGATCGAGTTATTTCTGAATATTCATCGTTGAATCAAATGACCATTGTGAATCCCTCTAATACCAACTCAACATATTATCTACCCCACCATGCAGTTCGGAAACCCGATAGTACTACGACAAAATTACGAGTGGTCTTTAACGCTTCTAGTCCTTCGTCAAACGGACATAGTCTCAACGATTTACTCTACTCCGGTCCTATTTTACAAGCAGATTTTACCATTCCAATTTTGCGTTGGAGATTTTTCCGATATGTTTTTAATTCTGACATAGAAAAGATGTATCGCCAGATATTGGTTAATCCACGTCATACCCCCTTTCAGAGAATCATTTTCCGAGGGTCTCTCGAAGAACCCCCTCAAGATTTTGAGCTTAAAACGGTAACCTTTGGCGTCAATTGCGCTCCCTATCTAGCGATTCGAACCCTGCTTGAATTAACAAATTTATATGAACAATCAAACCTCATAGTTTCGAATATTCTTCGTAACTATACATATGTTGACGACATTTTGGCTGGCGCTCGTACACTATCTTTAGCTTTAAAGGCTAGGAATGAACTCATCAAAATTCTTCAGTCTGCGGGCTTCTCTCTCCGGAAATGGACAGCAAACAATCAACATCTACTTAAAGATATCTCTGCTGATAATTTATTGGATACAGAGTTCCTGAAACTATCAGACTCTTGTACAACGAAAACCTTGGGTCTGCGGTGGAATGCAGAGAGTGATCATTTTTACTTTCGCCTGAAGAATCAGCACGATTGGAGGTCAATAAGCAAAAGATCCGTACTGTCGGAAATCGCCAAACTGTTTGATCCCGCCGGTTGGCTTGCCCCCAAAATAATCGTAGCTAAAATTATTATGCAACAGATTTGGAAGGATGAAACAGACTGGGACGATAACCTTAAACCATCAACTCTATTGCAATGGCATGCTTTCTTAGATGACTACGTAATTATAGAACATATCAAGATCCCCCGATTCGTGAATTTTAACCTGTCTTATTCTATCCAATTGCATGACTTCTGTGATGCCTCAGAGAAGGCATACGCGGCAACCCTCTATCTACGTACAGAACATTTAGGATTCGTCTCGTCACGTTTGCTAGTCACCAAAACAAAGATCGCCCCAGTTAAATTCGTTTCATTACCAAGAAAAGAACTTTGTGGAGCGGAACTAATGGCTACTATGGTCGATTCCATTCTAGCCCAGCTCAACCTTTGAAATCACGAGTTATTTCTCTGGACCGATTCAACAATAGTCTTGGCATGGTTACAGAGACCCCCTAATAAATGGAAAACTTTTGTGGAAAACAGAGTTTCTTCCATTGTTGAGAAAGCGGGGAGTCAATCTTGGTTTCATGCTGACTCGAAAAGTAACCTCGCCGACTTGGGAGCCAGTGGACTCACAGTTTCCCAACTTATGTCTAGTGACTTGTGGTGGCACGGACCCTCGTGGCTAAGTAAATGGCCTCAAAGTACTGCAAGTTTTGTTACAAATGAAGAGGCTAAATCTATCCACACTCACTTGATTCAGATTCAGGACAGTGATATTCTAAAGAATTTTTCAGATTTTCCGAAAGCTATGCGTGTCATTTGCCAAATATATCGCTTCTACTATAGATGTAACCGAAATCTGCGCCATAAACTTGTAACTACCGACGAAATAACACCAACTGAATTGATTTATGCTAAGTCTCATATGGTTATCGCTTGCCAAAAGCTATACTTCGCAGATGAATATAGCTTATTGTCGCAATGTTAGAAAATATCCAGAAAAAGTCACCTATTGACACTAAATCCTTTCTTAGATTCAACCGGTGTGATGCGGATCAATTGTAGATTATCCAACTCTCCTGTCTTAAATTATGATGAACGTTTTCCAATTCTTTTACCATATCACGGATGTTATACCCGATTATTCTTATCGTATCTAAATATGTACGCCCTTGACGGACAGAATGCTCTTCTATATGGGCTTATGAGACTTTATTATTACGTTCCTCGGTTAAAAGTTTTGATCAAAACTATTATATCACAATGTCGTACATGTGTGATTGAAAAACGTCGGAAAAGTCAGAAAATAATGGCGGATTTACCTCCCCGTTTGCCAATACAGGAGTAGACTTCGCCGGTCCTTTTAATATCAAAACATACGTGGGTCGTGGTTGCAAAGTTACTAAAGGTTACGTATTGGTTTTCGTTTGTTTTGCAACAAAGGCTATACACCTCGAAGCGACAAGTGAGATCTCGACCCAGGCATTTTTAGCAGCTTTCGCCCGATTCTTTTCTCGACAAGGGTCGCCAAATACTCTGATAATGGCCTTGCTTTTGTAGGCGCTTCCAATATACTGGACGCTGACAAAGCTCAATTCGTTTCACTTGTTCGACGGAAGCTCCTCGAACAACATACATTTGCTTCGCTACAATTGCATTTCATCCCGCCAGGAGCGCCACATATGGGAGGACTCTGGGAAGCAGGAGTTAAGAGTTTCAAAATGCACCTTAAACGAATATCTCAGTGTCAGAGTTTTACCTTCGAAGAATTTTCGACTGTGCTTACCCGAATTGAGGCTTGTCTAAATTCCAAACCCCTGAGCCCAATGAGTGACAATCCCTCAGATCTTTGCGCACTAACCCCTGGTTATTTTCTTATAGGAAATTCATTACTATCGCCGGCCGAGCCTGACTTATCCGATCACTCCTTGAGCTATGTTAATCGCTGGCAGAAATTGAAGATTTTATACCACCATTTTGCTCGCCGATGGAAGGAGGAGTACTTAAAGAAGCTCCATAAACGCTTCAAGTGGAAATATCCAGAGCGAGACTACGCAATCGGCGATCTTGTCATTGTAAGACAAGATAACTTGCCCCCCAACCAATGGCGGCTCGGCCGCATTGAAAGTGTTATACGTAAAAAGGACAACAGAGTTAGGGTCGCCGAAGTACGAACTGCCAATAGCATCGTTACTAGGCCTATCGTTAAATTAATTTTGCTCCCTAACCCCGTACAGCACTAACATAAATCTTGTGTTTTTATTTACAGCATCAACTATGCCCCGTCATCCCCGTCGCAGCCTTTCACCCTTAGAAGAAAGGGACCATCGCCGTAAGTGTCACCATCAGAAAAAAACAGAATGCCGTTTGTGCCATAGAGATCACCCACTTCGCAAATGCCTTAAGTTCAAACGTTTAACCGTATCCGAAAAATTAAAGGTTGTTAAAAGATACCGATACTGTGAGAATTGTTTGGCATACTCCCACCTCGTACATGGTTGTCGAAACACTGATCGTTGCCATCAGTGTGGAAGCCGTCACCATACTCTTCTTCACTACCATGAACGCCTTCGTTCACCCAAACCCACTGCCAGTTCTACTACTCTGCGTACAATTACGCTTCTGCCAACGATCATCGTTAAGATTGAGTTGGTAGCTGAATGGGGGAATGTAAAAGGAATTCTTAATCCCTGTTCAGAAGTAAGCTCTATCGCAGAATTCTTAATAGAACGCTATACACTGGCTGAAGAGAGGATTGGGGTTGATCGTTGGTGTAAAATTAAAATACGCCCACGATTTGACGAAGGTCCAGTTTTTTTTCTACTTTGTACACCAATTTACGTCTCGCAGATTCTAACTTTTACAAGCATGCGGACATAAATATTATTCTTGGAGCGGATATATACCCTCGCATCATAAAAGCCGGCATTCAGCCTGAATCGATTGGATCTCCAATGGCACAGGATACAGTCCTAGGTTGGACAATAATTGGCAAGATTGGAGTCTAATTGCGGTCTATTACCTCTTGAACTTGTGCGGTTGATCTTTTTATTTAAGTATTTTATTATTTTTTAATCTTATTACATATACACTTTTATTATACATACATTTATTTTAATATACCATGAATTGTAAATTATATTCTATAAAAACTATTATGTAAAACAGAAATTTTGTTGTACTGTATACATATCCCGTGTCCCTTTGTTGCAATATAGCAAGGAGGCCGGAATGTTTAGGGATAAAATGCACATAAGCAAATATCTGCTAATGTAAGAAGAGAACACAACAAATTTGTAGTTTCGCATTGTTTTAAGTTGTAGTTTCTCATTGTTTTAAGGTTTTTTGTAATAACTTGTTTTGAAACAAAATTGTGAAGCACGAATTATTCGTAAATAACATCCCGAAGAAAGCACAGGTACTGCAAATAGATTTATCCTTGTTTTACCCCCAAACTAATCCCCGTTTTTATAATTATAATATTTGTTAAAATTATTCATGATTCTCCCCTCAACATTTTTTAAGGTCTAACAAAACACGTCAACAGTTTTCTTGTTTTTAAAACAAACTTTAGAAATACAAGACACAAACTTTAGAATACAAGTCGATTTCAAAGAATTTCGATTTTTTTTAAATTCCCCTTATATCAATTATTTACTCATTGTTGCAAAAACTGCAAAGAAATATTTTTTCTCCAATTAAAGTTTTTAATTAAAAAAGTAATTGAAAAAATAGATACTTTAAATAAAGCATTTAATTTAAAAATTGATAAAAAATAAAATTTTAATTAAATCAATCAATTAGTTGATTGCATGAAGAAATATGTTAATTGAACAGATATTTTTTAACTTGATTTTTTACTTTTTCTTTTTTTTCATTTTTGCTTTTTTGTATGTCATACTGAAAATCTTAACATACATATAAACTGATAAAAAAAGAAAATAATATACTCCTACATCCCCTATTGCAATGCTCTAAGGTCACAGGACTCCAAACTCTATGTCTATGAAAATGGTTCCTAATCTGGATCGAGCAGGATTCTTGGTAGGACGCAGGGGTTTTCAACTCTAATATATTTCGGACAACCACTTTACTTTGTTAAAGTTTTACTGAAAAGACTGAATAATTGGTTCACACGGATATTATGACAGTTTAGTTTTGACGTTACGATAGGCACCAGCGTTACCGTTGAGAATTTTTAAAAAGTGTCCAAAAAGGGGATCACAGAAAAAGTCGTCAAGGAGACAACTGCATCAACACCTAAAAATTCCTTAAAATTGGTTTATTTAGTAAAGATAAAAACAAAAATTACTAAAAGAAATTCTATTAATAACAAAATAATTTATTTACAATAATTTTTTATTATTGCAAAAATAAAGTTTTATTCATAAAAATAGTTAACATAAACTTCTGTGCTTTTGTACGAGGTCTTCACTGGGACTCCAGTCTTACAAATCTTTATCTAACAAATTTAGGACTGAAAGCATGGATTCACAAGTAATGACTTAAAGTCTGTTTTACAATTTAGTTTTCATTAGTGACTTTTGGAAAAAAGATGTTTCGCCGAGGCACTGTTAAGAGTCAAAGTAAAAATGTAAATTAGGGTATAAGTATTCATCAAATCTATTTTTTAATTTTCCCAATCCGATCCAAAAAGATTCGGCATTTTATGTTTTAAACAGTTGTTCATAAACTTTATCATTTGCTTTCGTTTTTAACAGTTTCGATTCATTTTCGAATTATTCGGGATCTTATTTTCCATCATTATATTGAGAAAAAAATCTCAAAATAATTAATTTCTTCGTTGGAATTAATATATAATGGTCGAAATATTTCCAACAACTTAGATTCTCGTCATTTAGCACATATTATTAAAAAGTCGCCACTTAGTTCCATTTTAAAAAAAGGGGCCAAAAAGTAGCCAGGTGGTTAAAAAAGGGGCAATTGTATGTATATGATAAGTACATGGGTAGTACTAAACTTTGGTTACAACATGTCATATTGCCAAAAATTTAAAATAATCATTAGATATAATTATAATTTTTTCAGTCTACTGTATATTCCCTTGTCTCATTAGATTTTTCGTTGATATCTACGAGTATCTATCGATGAGCATACCTTAAATTCATCTTTTCAGTTACTTACTCTCAAGTCCTTTCCTATCCAAAGAAGAGTACATCGTCAAGAAAAATGTTTTGCGTTTTTATTTTAATATTTGCACAGTGGGGCACAATCGAAATTTTTTGGAAATAAATCTGTTACTTCTGATCGGCTGGTTGGATTTTCATGAAGTTTGGTACAGCCGTAGCGGAGGAGTGTACAATGTTAACCTTGGAAGGGGGGGCACAACAAACCCCTCAGGGGCGGAGCTAAGGGGGCTCAAAGTTAGGTAGCTCTGACATAAAAAATTTTTAATCGCTTGCCAAATTTTTGTTTCTCTTCCGATTTCAAATATACTGTTGTAGGCCCTGATGAGACCTATAAAAACATGTTTACATGTCCTATTTATCTCTTATAGTTTTCAAGTTATTTGCGTTTGAATTTTTAAGCACCATAATTTTGTATATTCTTTATCCAGTTTTTTTCATATATATCCTAGTATTTCCGACCGATTTTATTAGTTTCTTTCCTATCTAGTTAAAGAACAAAATTATCTATTGAATAAAAAAAACTGAAGCCGATATCTTTATCTAGAAAATTAACATTTAAGATATTATTGAAATATATTTTTAATGGTGCCAATATCTAAAAGTGGCATTACTGTCGAACATTAGAATCACTCTCAACAAGACCAACGTTTTCATAACTAACATATGTAATCCGTCAAAAAGGTACACAGTTTTAAATATTGATACGTCTGTTATATTATTATACAACAGACAAATAAATATAACATTAATGCAACTGCATTATGCTCATTCATATATCTTCTTCGAAAATGCAAAACAATGTAGCATTATTTTGCATAAATTTACAAGGGGAACAAAAAACTTTCTAAAATCAAAATTAATTGTACTGCGAACGATATATTTTTTTTTTGGAATCGATTTTCTGAAAACAAAAAGACGTAACGTCAATATAAATTTTAACAGGAATTATAATTCAAAAGATTTTAATGTTCTTATATTAACAAATTAAGAATTTTGTTAATTTATATGATTATTTTTTATACATAAATTCTATAACCAGTTTGTGTAAAAAAAGAAATGTGTGAAATAATTTTTTAAGACGAAAAAAATGGTTCTTTTTCAAAACTTTTATTAATAAATTTTGAATAGCTTTCATATTTTTAGCAATCTACTTCAGGAAAATACGAAAAAAGGCTCAACTTCAGAAATTAATGCAGGGAAGCGAATTTTTACCTATAGCTTCGTTTTGGTTTCTTATACATGCTGCTAAAAGTCAGCGATAATCACGTGTACGCTACGCGAGTTATTCGCGGTTAAATGTCAAAAAATTTAGTTTTTTTCTATATATTTCGATTATTATGCATCATACGCATTTTGATGATATTACAATATTTATATAGCATAAAATTGTATGTATCATCATCAGTTTTGGTGTTACAGCGGATTTTATGTTCGATTTAAAGTTTTTAGAATTCATTATATTTCAGGACTATATAGTACAATTGTAAGGGTAATTATACCACCCATCTTCTTAAGATATGTACTTAGATTCTATTATACAACTTGTCGATATATATCTTCCTGCTCTTTATTAGGGTGTCCGCAAGGTAAATTTTTCAATGAGGCTATAGGGTAAGATTTCGGGCAAGTTTTTATTACAAGTTTTTATTAAAATCGGACCATATTTCAAACTAGCACTCATATAAGTGGCACGGAAAAAAATATAATTTTATGCGTGCTAAGTCTAAACGCAGTCCGTTTTTGAAAAAAACTTGTAGGAACAGTCTTCTTAGTAATAAAAAATAAAATAAATAAATAAAAAATCGAATGATGTATATTTCATACAATATAGAATAGGTATTATATATGCTTTAGAAACGAACAATGTACAAGTGTTATTAAAATTTGATATGTATTAGTAATCTAACAAGTAATTTAGTTTATATTAGGGTTTCTTATATCCCACACTTTTTCTCTTTCGGGGAATTGACAAATAATTTGTAGGAATTGAAAAGTCTTCTAAATTTGTTGCAATTACTTTCAGAAAAAATTAACTCGAAAAAATTAACTCGAAAAAATTAACTCCTCTTTAACATCAGTTTGGTATCCAGAAAAGGGCCGTTTGTATGAGAGTTCTTTATTATATAGATAGTCAATATAGTCGGTCAAGCTCGACCATATGATACCATACACAATTGCGTATGCGCATACACATTACATCTACGGAAAATTGTGGACCAATACTTGTAGTAAATGTACTTTGTTCAAGTTGATTGGTATACTTAAAGGTGGGTCTAGAATCAATATTTTTGTGCGTTACAAACATTAGCACAAACGCATAATACACCAACTTCCTATAGTGGTGTAGGGTATAAAAATCAAGTTACAACAATTTTCTTTTAAAATTTAAATCAACGATATACATATGTGCGATACCAATGCATTCAATATACTGATATCGCATTTTAAGTCATTCTAATTTTTAACTTTGAATATAAGAACGATATACATAAGATGAATTATTTAATATAGAATAAATAAAACAACTAAGGAAGATATAGTCGGTCAAGCTCGACCATATGTGGACCAATACTTGTAGTAAATGTAAAATAAAACATACGAATACAAAATATTACGTTGATACTAACATTTATATGAATTTATACACTTTTAGGTGATTTTCAATAGTGGTCCTTATATAGGAGCTCTGGTAAATTATGGACCGATCTTCATAAAATTTGGCACTGTCATTTATGCTTTTATATTAAACTTATTTCTGTCGAATATTAACTTGATACTAAAATCTTTATGCGATTTATGGACGTTAAAGTGATTTTTGGAAGGCGGGTTTATATGGGAGCTTAGGTGAATTATGGACCGATTTTTATGAAATTTGGCACTGAGATTTACGATCATGTACAACTTGCTTTCACCAAATTTCATTGAAAAAATATTATATTTAAAGGATTTATGATCGTTAACCCTTATTCCGTGATGATATTCGTATAGGGGCTAGGTGAAATAATGGATCCATCATAACCAATTTTAATAGCCTTCGTCCTTGTTCAAAAATAATTATTAGTGCCAAATTGCATCAGAATATCTTCAAAATTGAGTCCTGTACTTTGTTCAAGTTGATTGGTATACTTAAAGGTGGGTCTAGAATCAATATTTTTGTGCGTTACAAAAATTTGCACAAACGCATAATACACCAACTTCCTATAGTGGTGTAGGGTATAAAAATCAAGTTACAACAATTTTCTTTTAAAATTTAAATCAACGATATACATATGTGCGATATGCTGATATCGCATTTTAAGTAATTCTAATTTTTAACTTTGAATATAAGAACGATATACATAAGATGAATTATTTAATATAGAATAAATAAAAAGAGGGTTTCTCAGAACTCCGATGTGAAAAAAGTACTTACTATTTGTATATTTTTTTGGTTAAAATCTTATATATGGATATTAGAGTTATCATTCGAGCAGAAATTATTAGATTATTCGACGAACAAATTTTTTATTCTTTCCGAACGAACAAAATTTTTAAATTTGGATTAAAAAAACATTCAATCAATTTTTAAGGATTTATCGATTAAATTAATCATTTTTCAAAACGGGTTTTTGTCAAATTATTATGCTTTTTGAAATTATAAGTGCAAAAAGTTTTGTTTAGTTTTGTTTAAGAAAACGCTGTCGAAAATGATTGAAAATTTCGTTAGGAAATATAAATGTGTAAACCACACTGAAGTCTCAATATTATTTGGAAAAACTAGAATAGAACAGATATTTAATCAAACCTCTTAAAGTTAGAATAAACGGGAGACGTATAAGTTATTGTTAAATTCTGGAAATTTTCCAGCGTATATTATTATTTTTTTTAATATTCCACAAAAAGTGAAACAAATCAAATGCTTTATTTTTGTGAATATTTCATTTATTATTTATTTCAAAAATTATTTCAGTGATTCGAATAATGGTTTTTAATCTGAACTCAATCAATCAACAAATAATATCAAAAGTTAAAAAAATAGATTTTATCAATATTGATGACAAATGACTTCATTTAGAAAAATCTACAAAGAACAGAAAAACTAGATTTGCTTTTAATGCTATGTATTGACCCCACCAATAGTAAGTGAAAGGATTTTTTCCACATATCTGTTTTTACAAAAACAAAAAAAAAACAAATAATGAATGATAATTTTAAAAGAAATTTAATTTCGTTATATTTGTCTGCAATTTAAATATGGTCTTAATTTTTGGATATTTTTTCTACGTTAATGAATTGTTATTTTTAGGTTTATTTTGCGTTAACAAAACCAAAAATTGATTTAAAAAGTACTATTTTTTGCATTTTTTTTTTAACTTGTAATTAATTATTCGAACAATATGTTTTATTCTTTATTCATTCGATTAATCGAAGAAAATTCAAATTCTATTCGATCACAAGAATAATTTAAAAATCAACTTCAATTGATAAACCTGAGGGATATCTTTACTTTATTATTTAATTCTTTATTTACAATCCACAGTGGGGGAGAATCGAAATTTTTTGGAAATAAATCTGTAACTTCTGATCGGCTGGTTGGATTTTCATGAAATTTGGTATATGCGTAGCAGAGGAGCGTACAATGTTAAGTTTGGAAGGGGTTCCGATTTCAAATATTTTTATATATTGTTGTAGGCCCTGATAAGGCCTATAAAAACCATGCTCACATGTCCTATTTATCTCTTATAGTTTTCAAGTTATTTGCGTTTGAATTTTTAAGCACCATAATTTTGCATGTTTTTGGTACAGCTTTTTTCATATACATCCTAGAATTTTCGACCGATTTTATTAGGTTTTTTCTTAACTAGTTAAAGAACAGAATTATCTATCGAATAAAAAAATTGAAATGGATATCTTTACCGTGTCCAAAAATAAACTATTTTGAATTTGAAAACTGCAAAAAAGACGATTTTTGTGCTTTTTTAGCCGAAAAAGTATCTACACTCTTTTTTATCTAAAATAAAATTTTCTATAGCAACATACAATAATTTTACACTTTTCTGAAAGGTAACTTTATAGAGATGACTATAAGATAAAAAACAAGCCCAATAACTCAATTGATCATGGTACATACCCTCCCGAATTTGATGTTGTTAAAAGTTTTAAATCAAAATCTAAGGGACTTCGGAAAAATGTGGATTCTATAGCCAAAAATGTAAAAAATCGCATTTTTGGGAATTTTCATTAGTATTTTGGGAATTCAGGATTGAAATTTGGTTAACGCGCTTTTATTTATATTAATAAGATCCACATTTCCTGCAAATTTCATTAAGATATCTTTATAAACAAATATGTTAATACAATTACAAAATTTGTATTTTCTCCAAAAACCCCAAATTGGGCCTTTTGTTTGGTTTATTTCTAAATAGCGAAAGAAATTCTAAAAATATGTATTCCAAATTAAGCTTATCCTTTAGCATATATAATTTCCAATCTTTTTCAGAAAGATTCAAGTCAATATCATGCCTCATTTCAGAAATATGCGCCTATATTTTTACAAACTTGCAACTTTTGCATTTAACTTTGCGTGAATAATTACTTAGAAAACTATGAATATTTCTGTATACTTTTAATAATATCTATACACAAAATATTTTTATAAAAATAATTAATAAATATTTTTTATTTTTAATGTTTTTGCCGCATTTCCCAAATTTAAGTAAATCTTTATCCTTTTCTAAGCATTCATATATTTCTATTAAAATAACAAAACAAACAAAAAATGTCTATTTTAACTTAATCAGTAAGTATTTTATTAGTTTACATTTATGGTGTTTCCCTAAATTTAACAAATGTATTTATCTATTGGTGATGGTTAAAAATTTTTGTATTTATGATGTAGTGGCAATGTACAGGTATTCTTTCCGGTGATACCTAGCTGCAGCATTTATCTATTACTATATTTTTATGAGCTAGTGACAATGCACAGGTAAGATCCTTTCCGGTGATACCTAACAGCAACATATAATGTCAATGAAGTCGATATAGGTACTCTTCCAAATTGACTCTTTCAGATATTTTACCTAACGAAAATTCACAGAATACCTGTAAATATATATACCTGTGCGATATATCTAATAGATATATATAAATGCGCAGCTAATCCTTATCAACATCATAACGAAGTTGATTACCATGGTGATTACATCGAAACGTGAATAATTGTGTTGTGTTCTGTGGAGTTTATCTAAAAATGATCTTAATCATTTAGAAGTTATAATGGAATTCGTAAAAACTACATATCATGCAAAAGTCGACGTCATTGGTAAATCTCAGATAGAGAGCTTTTTAAAGTTGTATGACTTAAAAATGAAGTCCTTGAATCAGCGTACTAACATATTAAAAATTAAACATTCCGATTGGATGGATATAGAAATATCGGCGTGCAAAATATCAACTGGAGCACCCTGCAAGGCATATGATGATATAAGTACAAGATCTAAGAAGAAAAGACTGGCCCATAAGCTTTCTATAATTTCGAATGAAGAAGTTTCTGATACATTCAAAGCAATGTTTAAAAAGGAGAAGCAACCTAAGAGTGCAATTAATATTGCTGAAATACTGGCAACTGCATCTGCTTGAAAAGGGACACTCAATTCTACCATCATACAAGGATATTTAAGAAAAAAAGCAAACTATTTTACCATCTATTTCGGTTACCGAAAAGGAAGCATGTCGGATTATAAAAGCGTATTTATAGCACCTTTGGTGCCATTAAAAATGCGATCTTATTCCTTAAAGTAATCTTCATCAAAGTGTAAAAACTCATTTGAAGATATATGGCTTAACACCACTCCAGGATCAAAACATTTTTGCAGACCTGCTTGGTTCGAATACACAAGGGAGTCGAAGACAACAACAAAGGATTTAGTGGAATACATTAAAGATGAAATAAATGATTTACAACCTCTTTCAATAATCATATCACATTCATACACATTCGACATATCCTTCCAACTTAGTCTAAAAATGATTGATGGAAAGGTTAGTAATGCCATTACGGAAACATTTTCTTTTTGGAAATGCTCAATATGTGATGAGACGAAATCACAATTTTTCGGATACTGGTAAACCAAGTAGTATTAATGAAGAATTTCTGTCTTTCGGATTATCTCCACTTCACGCCAGAATACGGTTCATGGAACATATTCTGCACATATGATTTAAAGTATAGAAGTGTGCCAGAAAAT
The DNA here is from genome assembly GCA_932274085.1 of Protocalliphora azurea. Lineage (NCBI taxonomy): Eukaryota > Metazoa > Arthropoda > Insecta > Diptera > Calliphoridae > Protocalliphora > Protocalliphora azurea. Next base: position 98,019,645 of record OW026519.1, on the reverse strand, counting down.
TTAGAAAACCTGTCAGAAACAACGAGGATTTAAAAACACTTAGAATATCTGAGAAAAGTAGACTCCAGGATGAATTCAGAGAAGAGACGGGATTAAACATCGACAAACCTCTGCCGACTGGTGGTAGTACAAATGATGTAAACACAGCAAGAAGGTTTTTCGGAAATTTCGAAGCTACATTAAAAATAACTGGTATTAATAAAGAGTTACTTGAAAGGACTAACATACTATTAATGGCAATTAATAGTAAGCACAAAATTAACTCTGCTCGATTTGGAGAATATGCAACAGAAATATCTAAACTATTTGTTTTTCTGTGTCTATGGAAAGATATGATACCAACAGTACATAAAGTATTGTGCCATGGCGAAATTATAATTGAACGAAATATTCTTCTCAAGAAGCAAGAAACAGAGATTTTAAGGACGTTCAATTACTCAACTCCAGGAAATGCTCCAGAACGTCACAAAACGAGGATATTTTTAATAGCTTATTGTTATCATCAGACCCTGTACTATCATCAATGAGAAAACGTTGGATTCATTATGAGCCTTTATCAACTAAAAAAACACTGAAGACTTGAAGGACCTTTATTATCTTCTAGATATTTATACTGATACAACAGATTAGTATAAGTAGTATAAGTTTAAAATATTAGAAAAATTGTCTACATAAATTTAATGTAAATAAGTAATAAAAAATCGTATTAGAAATGTAATATTTATTAAGGAAGATGATAAATACCAAAAATAATAATATTGATTAAGTTAAAATAAACATTTTTTGTTTGTTTTGTTATTTTAAAATCATTAATAGAAATATATGAATGCTTAGAAAAGGATAAAGATTTACTTAAATTTGGGAAATGTGGCAACGCTATTAAAAATAAAAAATTTTTATTAATTATTTTCATAAAAATATTTTGTGTATAGATATTATTAAAAGTATTCACTCAAAACTAAAAGCAAAAGTTGCAAGTTTGTAAAAATATAGTCATATATACAATAAATTGGAAATATAAAAGTTTAAAGGCGCATATTTCTGAAATGAGACACGATATTGACTTGAATGTTCTTGCAGAAGATCGGAAATTATATATGCTAAAGGATAACCTTAATTGGGAATACAAATTTCTTTCGCTATTTAGAAATAAACCAAACAAATTGCCCAATTTGGGGTTTTTGGAGATAATACACATTTTTAAATTGCAATAACATATTTTTTATAAAGATATCTCAATGAAATGTGCAGAAAATGTAGATCTTATTGATATAAATAAATGCGCGGTAACCAAACTTCAAGCAGGGGTATGGTTTTCCTCAATTCCCGAAAAAAAAAACAAATGAAAATTCCCAAAAATGGGGTTTTTTACATTTTTGGCTATAGAATCCACATTTTTTCGAAGTCCCGTAGATTTTGATTTAAAACTTTTAACAACATATTGAAGATTCTTAAAATATATTCCGCTTGTCGATTCGTGCTTTGGGATTTGAGAAAATATGGTCTAAAATCAAAACTTTCATATAAAATGGGTCGAATTCGGGAGGGTATGTACCATGACCAATTGAGCTATTGGGCTCGTTTTTTTAGCTTAAAGTCATCTCTGTGAAGTTCCCTTTCAGAAAAGTGCAAAATTGTTAAACTATTTCGGCTAAAAAAACAGAAAAAGTCGTCTTTTTTGCAATTTTCAAATTCAAAATCGTTTATTTTTGGACTCGGTAAAGATATCGACTTCAAATACTAGGATATATATGAAAAAAACTGGACCAAGAACATGCAAAATTATGGTGCTTAAAAATTCAAACGCAAGTAACTCGAAAACTATAAGAGATAAATAGGACATATGAGAATGTTTTTTATAGGCCTTATCAGGGCCTACAACAATGTATAAAAATATTTTAAATCGTTCGAGAAATAAAAATTCGGCAAGTGATTAAAAATTTTTTATGTCAGAGGTACCTAACTACTATGAAATACTATATAGTTCTTTTATGGAATGTTAAGAGGTTTTTGAATTAAAGGCATTCCCAAATTATACATAAAATAATGTAGGATAACTTACACTATAAGCCAGTATAAGAAGAATTTTTGCTGGTTTTGGGAAAATAGTTAAAAGCTTAGGTAAAGACAACAAATTTAGTAAAAAAAATATTTAACCAAACATTTTAATGATATGTGTTTTATAGAAATTAATAATCAAAGCTGCACTTGATAAATAATGAACATATTATTTAAATTAAAGAATTTATTTATATATATATAATCGTGTGAAAATTATGCTCCCCGAAATATTAAAAATTTTCTTATCAACAAAGATTTTTTATACTGATTAAATTTAGCTGATTTTAAAAATAAATATCTTTGTTACTAAAAACGGTACAACAAAACCAAAAATAGATTTTACACTGAGATCAATATTAAAATTAAAATTATTCAAACAGTGATATTTATGTTTTAACTTACTCACACCCCTAAAAAAGTATACAGTGGGTCGTTTTTTATTTGATTTATTTTACCTTATTCATAGCGTACCAGTCCTTCATCATATAATAATTTCTAAACAAAACCTTTGCTACGTAAATTTTCTAGATGTTTAAACTAAGTTCATTTAAAATATTCCTTTTTATAGTGTTTTATATTAATTATTTAGGTATATTTAATTTATTTTTACTTTTTATAAGTGTTGACGTTTTTGTTATGCATATATTAATTTAAATATGTATAATTATTCCATTTACAAAAAGAATTTCTTATTATATATATATATATATATAAATATAAACTAAATATATCTTTTATACAATAGGAGGATATAATAAAACAATTTAAAAAAATTTCGAAACACTTCCTAAATTTCAAGATATTGCTAAAATTCTGTTTTTAGGTATGTATATCTCGTAGCTTCATTACAATTGATCTTGAAAGCAGAGGGACGTATATTACCATCTTTATATTCACTCAAGCTAAATAATGAATTATTCATCACTTTTAAATTTCATTTCTTTTCCGAAATTTTGATATTCATATAAATTTTTCTAATTTTTTTTCTAAAAGAAATTTTTTTTCTAAAATAAAATCGCCTAAGAATTCAAAAAGTTATTAAGCATTTTCTACACTTTATTAAAAAATTCTTCATATATTTTAAGACAATATATATTTTTCATGTCTTTTACTTGGTTTTTACTCTATGAGGATAATATACTGTAGCATGTAACGTTAGAGTTTTATATTGTTTTACGAGTTCATCGTGGCAGTAGCACGTAATTCACTTCCGGCTCCTGTTTCGTCGGCTAATGGGGGATTGGGTGCTACCTTAACTCGATGTTTAAAAAAAAACTTTCTACAGAAGTATAATATTAAAATGAATGCATGCCAATAATATTTGGTTAAAGAAAAGAAAGAATATGGAAATCGGAAACATTATTTATATGGACAAAATTTTCATTATGTTGTGATTGATGTTAACACAAATAAAAAATTACCCAGCCAACCATCATCATATATATTATCAACATATGTTACCATGATCCCAAATAAATCTTTAATCAAACAGTATCCTTAGAAAATCAAAATACCTAAGAATTTGTATTTCCATTCTAACGAAATTCTTTATTAAAGATATATAAAAAATAAAATAAAAAAATTATCTTTTCTAAATTAAAAATAAAAATCAAAATAAATTATTTTTGTTTTTAATTAGAAATTAAAAAAAAGAGAGTTTATAGATGGGGATCCAATTCGGTTACCAAAAAATTTAAAATGTATTAATATATTTTAATTATAATAATAAAAAAATATATATAAAAATATACCAAAAAAATTGAGGCTCCACTGAGATTCTAACCTCACATTTGATACAGGAACCTAGGTACGTTCGAACTGAAGATATGAGCTTATTATTTTGTTAAATTCGTTCATTTATTTATTCATTTATTTATTCATTTATTTATTTATTCATTTGTTTATTTATTTATTATTAACTAAACAAAAAATAATAAAAAAGAAAATAAAAAAGTAATTTAAAAAAATATGTAAAAAATATATGACTAGAGGGGGGTTCGAAATCGAGTACTAAAACAAGAAAATTATTAAAATTATTATTTTAGAAAATTAATTAAATGGAAACGTATTATAAAATTGATATTTAAATATTAAATTTATTTTATATGTATTTTTTAATATTAATTTATTTTATAATTAATTTTCTTTTCCTTTCTATTTGAAAATATTCTTTTATATGTAAATTGAACTTAAATTCAATGTATATATATATATATATATATATATATATATATATATATATATATAAGTTAACATAAAAAAAAGTTATTATTTTTTTATTTTTACTTTATTCGTATTTTTTGTCTACGTAAGTTCTTTTAACCACGCGTCGCTTTCATGTTGTTGTTCCCTAAATTACTGCAACCTGGTTACGACTCGTTTTCGTTGGAAATCTATATTTTTGTAATAAACTACTGACGCTATGTCTGTGGTACTTAGCTAAGTAAAATTAAGTTAATCGAAAGTCTCAATTAAGAATTATGACTGACAACTTGTTAGTTGCAGTCAAGTTCTCAAACCGTGTAGTAACATTTTATTTACTAACTGGCGTCCACGTTAAAATTCGTGATCGTTGCGATTCCTACGGGACCCTCCAACGATATAACAAAATAAAAAAGGACTTAAACCTTTTAAAAAATAAAAACTAAATTCTAAAAACTTTTGCTATAAAAATTCATAAATCGAAAAAAAAAAATAAAAATGAAAACATAAAAACATAGTGAGAAAACAATAATCAACTAATTTAAAGACTGAGATCTTTTGAAAAGAAAATTTAAATAGAAAAACAAAATATTTTACAACTTACAATTTTTGAACTAAAATTATAAATTGATATCTAAACCATACAACATTAACAACAACAACAAAAATCGTTATCAACAAATTTCAACAACCAATAAAAACATTTAAAAACTTCTCAAAATTATTCTAAGTGTTACGTCAACAAATTTCAACAATCACAACAACGATAGCAGTGACAACAACATTAACAACAACAAAAATCGTTACATCAACAAATTTCAACAATCACAACAACAATAGCAGTAACAACACCTTTAACAACAGAAGAAACAATCAACACAAGATGATAAAACAACTAATTATTATTACGTAAGAATAGAATAAGTTATATGTATTTTTAACTATTTTAAATTTATCTATTACCTTAAAAAAGGGAAAAATAAAAAAAAACTAAAAATTGCAAATTAAAAAAGAAGAAAGAAAACTTATAGTTTAAGAAAGGAAAATCATAATTAAATAAAGAGAGAATTGTTAATTTAGAATTTTTTTTTCGGTCATGGCAATTCCTAATAATCTAATCAGGCCCCAAAATCTAAATGTTCCACCACCGCCGAACAATCCCCCCAATCCCCCACATCCCCTAGAACCAATGAATATGAATATTGCTCAGTTACCCGATTATGCAGAGAGCAGTGTAGAACTTTAGTAGAAAATATATTGAACCCCGATTCAGATTTCATAGTTAGGGACCAAGAAATAGAAGAACAATATAGGGCAAATCTTAGCGACATTGACAAAGTGCCAGATGTCGTACGTTGCCTAAGGGAATTTTCTGGTAATGCGTCGGAATTTAGCTCATGGAAGAAGAGCGTCGAAAGAGTCTTAAACCTTTACGAAAATCAGAAGGGAACAAGAGGTATTTTGGGATCCTGAACGTAATCAGGAACAAAATTGTAGGAACCGCTGATTCGGTGCTCGAATCTTATAATAAACCCCTTAGCTGGGAGGCAATTTCATGTTGTTTAACGCTATACTACGGTGACAAGAGGGACGTGAGCACTCTGGAGTACCAAATGACTACTTAATGACTGTTAAGGATGGTATTACAATAAAACTAAAACAGCAAATTTCCGAAAACTTGAATAATATTCTACATAATAATATCCCAATAAGGACAGACCATATGACAAAAGACCAAAAACGTAGGATAGAAGAATTGGTAACAGAATTTCCAAACCTTTTTGCCGAACCAAACGAACGATTAACCTACACAACTACGGTAGAAGGAGAAATAAGAACAACGACCGATAACCCTGTCTACTCTAGATGCTATCCCTATCCAACACATTTGAAAGAGATAGTAGAACAACAACTGCTAGACCAAGGTATCATACGACCTTGGAAATCCCCATATAACTCACCAGTTTGGGTTGTACCCAAGAAAATGGATGCCTCAGGTATAAAGAAATATCGAGTAGTAATCGATTACAGGAAACTGAACACGATAGCAATCCCGGATCGGTATCCAATACCGGAAATTAATGAAGTTCTTTCCCAATTAGGGGAAAATAATTTTTTCTCTGTGTTGGATTTGAAGAGCGGATTTCACCAAATACCTTTAAGAGAAAGGGACATTGAGAAAACAGCATTTTCCATCAACAATGGAAAGTACGAGTTTACCAGGCTACTATTCGGGTTAAGGAATGCGCCCTCAATTTTTCAAAGAACCCTGGACGACATCTTGAGAGAACATAATGGTAAAATATGTTACGTCTATATCGATGATATCATCATATTCGGAAAAGACGAAAAAGCACATTGCGAGAATATTAGGAAAATATTAGATACCCTAGAATCGGCCAATATGAAAGTGCAACTTGACAAATGCGATTTCCTGAAACCAGAAGTAGAATTTATAGGATTTATAATATCCACATCGGGAATACGAGCTAATCCAAAGAAGGTAGAGGCAATAAATAATCTCCCGATACCAAGAACCTTAAAAGACTTAAGATCCTTCTTAGGCATGTCAGGATTTTATCGCCGGTTCGTTAAAAACTATGCCAAATTGGCAAAGCCCTTAACGGCCCCTTTTGAGAGGGGAGGAGGGACAAATGTCCAATTTTAGATATAGTAAGATAACAATCGACTTGGACGACAAGGCAGTGGAAACATTTAATAAAATCAAAAGGACATTAATATCGGAAGATGTCATGCTGGCATATCCCGACTTTCGCAAAGAATTCCAACTAACTACGGATGCTTGAAATTACGCAATTGGCGCCGTGCTTGAACAGGAAGAGAGAACACTGAACAAAGGCGAGGAACACTATGCCACGAATGAGAAGGAAATGTTGGCAATCGTGTGGGCCCTCAAGAGCTTGAGGAACTACCTCTAAGGAGCAGCAAGAATAAAAATACTCACGGACCATCAACCACTGACGCACGCCTTGACAAGTAGCAACACTAACAGCAAGCTCAGGCGATGGAAAGCCACATTGGAAGAATATAATTACGAGCTACAATATAAACCTGGAAGTACGAACGCAGTAGCGGATGCACTATCCAGACTCCCACAAAAAATATGTGCGATGGACTCAACAGCCGCTACTCAACCTAGCAACCATAGCTCTCCCGGAAATTCAATCCAGTATACAGAAACACCAATAAATGCGTTTAAGAACCAGATTATTATAGAAACCCATAACACATCATCATATGAGTTCCAAATAGTTTCTCCAACCTACCACAGACATATAGTGTTGAAATTGGATTTTTCTGAAGAGAAATTGGTGAAGATTTTCGAAAGATACCTCAACCCAACAGTGACAAATTGCGTGAAAACTACAGACGCAATCTTAGGAAAGGCACAGGAAATATTCTCTAATCGGTTTCATAAATACAAAGTGCTCTATATGAAGAAAATGGTCTTCGATGTTCTTAACGAATCTGAGCAAAAAGTAGAGATAATAAACGAACACAACAGAGCTCATAGGAGCGCCGAAGAGAACAAAGCACAACTCTTAGAAAAATACTATTTTCCACAAATGATGGCAAAGATTAAGAAAATAACTAAATCAAGCAGAATATGTAAAGAGAACAAGTACGCCCGACATCCCAACAATATATCCATACAGGAAACCCCAATACCATAGTTCCCTGGACAAATAGTTCATATCGACTTTACATTACATCGGGCACATCTATCTTAACGGCAATCAACAAACTGACCAAATATGCTCAAGCAAGGATACTTAAATCACGGGCTACAGAGGAAATAAAGCAACCTTTACGAGAAATATTCCTAAACCTTGGTATGCCTGAGATAGTTGTAATGGACAACGAGAAGTCTTTTAACTCTAAAGCCATTACGTTTATGATGGAAAACCAATTTATTGTAAAAATTTTCGGCATACCACCATACACTAGTACAGTCAACGGCCAAATTGAAAGGTTCCTCTCAATCCTATCGGAAATTATGAGATGTTTGAAATCAGAAGGGGCTCAAAATGATCTCGCCGAAATTCTGGATAAATCCATTTATGAGTGTAACAACACTATCCACTCAACATTGGGACGGAAACCATTCGAAGCCGTTTTTGGGAAAAAATTCTGTGGTAACGCTACAGAATTGGCAAAGGACAGGGCACAGATGATTAACGACCTTAGAAAGAAACAGTTATCTGATCTCGACTATCATAACAGGGGTAGGAAAAACCTAAGGATTACAATGTAGGAGATAAGATTTTCGTAAAGCAGAATAAAAGATTAGGGACGAAATTGTCGAAGAATTATAAACAAGAGATCGTAAAGGAAAATAGACACACTACAGTGCTAACAGAGGGAGGAAAGGTAGTCCATAAAAACAACATTAGGAAATGAGAGGAAACTCTACTTCTACCCACCTTTTATTTATTTATTTAATTTTTTTCATTCCTGCGATCTGTCGTCGACAGGAACTGCTTTAATAACATAGACCACAAAAACCAATGGAGAATAATTTTTTTTTTGCTTTTTGGTTGTAGCATATTTTTTGTACTGACTCGAGCTGAAGTACAGGTACTTGACTACTCGAACGCCCAGATCGTGACAATCGAGACAGGAATGGCGAAACTGGTGACCGGTAATTTCAAAATAATCCACGTAATAGACCTCGATCAATATGAAAGTGTGATTGACCAATTAGATACTGCAATTAGACGTGACATAGGTAGGAAGAACAACAATTACCCTTACCTAATACATCAGGTACAGGCACTTTACGAAATGCTTGGCAAATTGAGACCCAGACGCGAGACTAGGGCTATAGACGCTTTAGAAACTATGTGGAACTGGGTGGCAGGCTCGCCCGATCATGAAGATTTACAGGTTATCACGGACAGGATTAATAGGTTTTTGGAAAACAACGACAAACAGATCGTCATTAATAGAGCAGTGAAACTGAGGATACAAGAGATAACGAACATGACGAATATTATACTGAACAATATAGGCTCGAACGATGCTTTTAAGGAAGAGATTATCAAGGGTGTCGAGAGAAAGTTATCAATAGTAAGGAAAGAATTGACAAATATAGGTTACTCAGTGCAGTGGGCAAAATCTGGGATCATAAACTCTTTTATACTTTCGACATACGAACTGAACATTACTAGAGAATATTTCAACGGACTGAGTATGCCTTCCGTAAACTTAATAGAAGGTTTAGAGTGAGGTGAAAATAGGCGTGAACCGATCAACGATCCTTTATATTATCAACTTGCCACAAACCGAAAAGAAAAGTATTTTTGTTAAACCTGTAAAAAAAGAGAACGTATCAATTAGAATCGATAATGAAAATTTTATATTGTGTAAAAACTCTGTCCTCGAGGTGAAATCATCATGCAGAAAATTCAACGATTTAGCTGTTTGCAAAAGGGAAAATCTTGAAAATATCACCCAATTAAGTTGCTTACCGAGTTTACTGAATGGTATGCTATCCGAGTGTCCGACCTCCAACAATCAACATTTACCCGTAGTGAATGAAATATCACCAGGCGTAATGCTCTTGAACGGATATAACGGAACAGTACAAATAGAAAATAAAGATTTAACCCTATGTGGCACCTACGAGATAAAATATCATAATACCACAATCATCATAGGGAAGAGATCGTATTCTAACACAGAAATGACTATGATGAAACCATTGCCAGCAATGATCAATGCGCCTAACCTAGCGGCCAATTATGAGGAAATGTTATCCTTGGAGATGCTAAAGGAGCTACACATTGATAATGCTGCTAAAATCGACAAGTTAGCAACCAACTATAAAATCACCCTTGGTACCAGTATCGGAATACCAGGAGCACTGGTGATCGTAACGGTGTTGGCGCTGATTCTGCATTTTTTGAAAAGTAGAAGGAGCTTTGAGGTGAAGGTTCAGGAGAGATTAGAACATCCGGTCGAAACTCCAACTACCGATCGTCTCTAGCATCCCAACGCGGACGCTGGAATCTAAGAGGGGAAGAGTTAACACAAAAAAAAGTTATTATTCTTTTATTTTTACTTTATTCGTATTTTTTGTCTACGTAAGTTCTTTTAACCACGCGTCGCTTTCATGTTGTAGTTCCCTAAATTACTGCAACCTGGTTGCGACTCGTTTTCGATGGAAATCTATATTTTTGTAATAAACTGCTGACGCTATGTCTGCAGTACTAAGCTAAGTAAAATTAAGTTAATCGAAAGTGTCAATAAAGAATTATGACTGACAACTTGTTAGTTGCAGTCAAGTACTCAAACCGTGTAGTAACATTTTATTTACTAACTTATATATATATATATATATATATATATATATATATATTGTACAGATTAAAAACAAAGCTTTTCAACGTAGTGAGATCAATATTTAATTTCTTTTCGTTATGTCTATTTTTAGAAATTAAAAAAAAATTTTTGACAAATTTTATTTTTTCTAAAAGTCGTTTGAGAATTTACTTTTAATATATGACCAAAACATACCAAATGCAATCGATATATATTTTTTCTACTTACCATCCAAAGAAGCTTAAAAAAGAAAAATAAACAAAAGAAAATTAGAAATACGTTTATACTTTTGTATAAACTATTCAAAAATAGATTTTTTGTGAATAACTTTAAATTTTGAGAGTGTATTGCAAATTTTTAAAACTGATTTATGATGTCCTCAAGGAGGCCTATAACCTACACTATGTCACTTCTCGCTTACTTTGAATTGACCAATAATTTCGATAGTTGGCAATTAACCTACTTTTCTCCAATTCTGCACCCTTTTTTACCATATTTACTACTTTGTTTTGATTGACTGCAGTCTTGTGATTGGAATAATGTTCTCTTCTTATGATTAATATTCATTGATTTTAAAATTGTTCTCTTATGTTATTTTTAGAGAGTGATTTTTGTTAATATATATTTTTTATTAAATTTAATTTACTTTTTCACTTTTCTAGAAGTAACTAAAAAGATATCTTCAATAAATATTTTAAATAAACATTATTTATTTATTTTTGTAATTTTTTTTATTCTTTTAACATCTAGAGTTGTTCCAATACATTTCTTAAAGGATATCAGAAATACTTCAACAGACGTCGATAAATGTGAATAACGAAAATACAAATTTACCATGGACGATACAAGACGGCGCGTCGTCTTGTGTCGACAGATACAACTAAAATAAGGGTGAATATTAATCAAAATTAATTATTTTTCTAATTTAACCAGCTTTACTATAACAGCATTTGCTTTTCGGCAGCTACACTTTTTATATAAATTTATCTTCTGATACTTAAGTATTTTGTTTAACTCTAACCAAAATACCAAAATTCAAAATACCTACGGGTCACTATTATTGGTTTTTCGAAAATTGAGTCAACTAAGGACTGCGAATGAAGAAACCCATGCACATTTTAAGGCTTATAACTTTCATTATAGTTAAACAAAATTAATACTGTTAACTTATTTACATTTTTTACTATTAGGGGGCGGATTTTCATGTAAATGTATGTTTTTTGCGGAACATTTCGAATCATTTTACTGAAAAAGGGCATCGATTTGTTAGTGCATATTTTTTCATATTTAACAGAAAATGCATATTTTGTCATATTTTTTTTAATAATGCTTAATTATATATTTTATTTTTTTTCGTTTTTTCTCTTTTTGTTAAAATGTTTCTATTTTATTTCATCATTTTGATATAAAACGCGCATAATAAGTTAATTTTAACTTTCATTTAGAGATTACACTTAGGCCTCGACTAGAGAAATTTTTATCAAGACAAACGTAAAATTTTTATCACGATAAAAATTTGCCTAATGTAGACTGAATTTGTCAGTATTACTGTAGCGTTGAAACAAAATTGTCAGCGCTCGAGCACTGACAACTTTGTCTTGACGTTGCTTGAAAAAAGACGCCATTTTGATTTTTGCTGGTACTTTGTACATGGTTTCCCCTATAATTGATAGAGATAAAAAAATTATCTGCAATTCAGGTAAAAATTTGACGTTTGCCTTAATAAAAATTTCTCTAGTATAGACTAGACGTTGTGATTTCGATTTGCGTCTCTATATAAGGAGTTGCATAATTGTTAATAAAAGGTGTAAAGGTATTGAAGAAAATTTTAATACAACGAAAAAAGGGATTAAATTCTCTGTATTGTTAGAAAATCAAAGTAGAATTTATATAAGTATTTAAATTTTACATCTTTTTGCAAAAAGTACTTCTTTTTTATTAAAAATTAACTTCTCTTCAAATATTTTTATTTTGAAACCAGTTATTAAGAAAACAGTGTAAATACATAGAAATAAGTGATTCGATTTGCGTCGCTTCAGTTTGCGTCGCAATTCTCCGGTCCCCGTTAACGACGCAGACCGTGGTTTCATTGTATTTTCAATCAAGAAGTCTGTGCCAGCTGATCGAACGCTATTTAAGAGTAGACGAACATTTTATCGAGTTCTAATAAAAAATTATTTTATTCATTTAAATTTTTTAATTGATATTTACTAGTTTTTTATGAAGATCTTTTCATAGTTATGTAAATTATGAAACTCTTTTCATAGTGAAACATGTGTTGGAGTTTGAAGCAATTTATAAAACTTAAGGTAAAATACTTTTTTGCAAAATTTGGACTTCGGGGAAGCCTGCATTCCTTTGAAAAAAAAAATACCTACATAAATGAAAGCAATCCATGTGAATATACGCTCAAAAAAAAAAAAAAAAGACAAATGTGAAGAAAGCGTATTGTAGCGTTTTTGTTGGAGTTTTGGATTCTTTGGTGGATTAACTAGAAATTTAAAATTGGACCATTACATTTTGTTAAGTGTTTGAAAACATAAAATGTGCTTACATTGAAAAAATTATACGAATAAGGCTTTGATTTCAATAATATGATATTAAAAAACTTAAGTCAATTTATATCGGTGTGTATATATAAATTATTTTATATTTTATTTTGTAATATTTACTAGACTCACTTCAAATATATACGTAAATTTGGATATTTTTCTCCATTGTTATATTTGTGTGTGTTTATTGTATGGGTGAAAGTAAGTACAGTTGTGCCGATTCGAAAAGTCTTTTTTTTCATATATCAGTTTCATTCGCGTCGCGTAGTCAAGGACTTAAGTTGTGAAATGTAAACGCGAAGGATATGGCATAAAAACTGAAAAGCATACACATATACACATAAAACTAAACTATACTTACATGGGTCAATATAATACCTTACGAAATGTATAAAAACATTCACATTTTGTTATTGACATATATACATTCACACACATACTCACAAGTGTATGAACACACATACCAATGCGATCCCTTTTATATAATCTTAAATGTCGTTCTTTGAATATTTCAATAAGAGGGTCGCGATGCTTATTATTTGACGCTTAGTCGTTTAGACTTATTCGCAGACCAGTGGACAGTGGGTGGATTTATATGTGGGTGACTGACTATATGTATGTATTTATATACAAACTCATATCTACACAAACATTCACACTTACTTTTGTACATATGGTGTAATATGACATGGAAAAGTTAGCTACCACCAGGTTTTCTTTTTGTTTGTCCATCAGGGAGTAAAGTCTTTAAAATGACGGGCATTTATTTTCTATTCTGCTTATAATATATGTCAGAAACAGGATACGTGTATACAACACGCTCCCATACAAATATTTTACTTATTGAGTTCTTTTTCATGCATGTTTTAGTTGTACGTTAAAATGGATATTAAGGAAAATATATACATACACACACGCATATATAAATATTGATACACATGGGTTCATACATACATACATACATTCATACATACATATGCACAAGTATATTATGTATTTGGGATAGAAATTTATTTTGTATTTGGACGCGAATAGTTGGGTAATGCTGCAAATACACATATCTAAATTGAAAAAAAATCTAAAAAGAAATACAAAAAAAAGTAAGAAAAATATAATTGGTCAAACCCGAACATATGATACCCTACACCATTGTGTATGTGCATCAAAATTCGGGGAGGACCTGTGGTCAATTGTTGACCAATATTTTTACTAAGTGTAATATATATTTCTGTAGAATATACATATGCATTATATTACGTTTCTACTAACATTTGTATGGGATTTATACGCATTTAAGTGATTTTCAGAAGAGGAGTTTATGGACCGATTTTCATGAAATTTAGCATAGAGATTTATACTTATATTAAACTTGATTTCGCCAAGACATATACGATAGCTAAAACCTTATTCTTATTAAAAGACCGATTTCAACCAATTTAATAAGGTTCGTAAGTCATATATGCTAAATTTTATTAATTTTATTTACATGCAAATATCAGCACAAATGCATTATAACCTATTATGGTGTAGGATATAAAAAACAAATCATCATCGTCATCTTAATTATCATCAACATTTGAATCAGTATTGTTGGGGTTGTATACTACTTGAGTATTTATTTGTATGTATGTTTACATGCACATAAATATATGAATGTCGTTAACGACAGAGTATTAGAGTATTACGCGAACAGCGCTGGACATCGAAAAATGGCGTGAACACATGTGGGTGGTTGGGTAGACGTTCTACCCAACCACCAACACATTCTGTTATGTGTGCCATGACGAAACGAAAAAGTTCGAGACAAAATTATACAGCAAACAAAAGAAGGCAAAGAAATTGAAGAAATTGTACAAAGAAAAATGAAAAACAAAACGAAAAAATGAAATGAAGAAAAAAGGTTTTCTTATTTATTTGTATATGTACGAGTAATATGTAGATGTTAGCTGATATTTGCTAAATAAAGTGTCGTTAACATAGCACAAAACTAGCCAAACAGGAATGCTTACATTAACATCTCTCCAGGGACATTGAGTTAATAGTTGGCTGATATTGTATGGAAGCTGAGGAAATATGTTTGCTATAAACTTGACATTTTTACAAAGAACTCAATTGAATTCACTAAAATTTAATATTGCGCTTAAGTTTTATCTTAAATTGTGAAATTTTCTACAATTTTTTACAATGTTTCTTTTCCTAACAATCATTTCTATCTATATCTTCTACTTTTCCTACCATTCGGATTGAAATACTAATGTAATTCAGTTTAAACAAATTTGAATGCAATGACCACATCACAAAAATGTATCCTTACATTATTTAGTCTTAAGAACATCAATGATATATACGAAAATCGTAGAATGGGTAAGTGGTGGATCAACCACAGATGGAAATTTACCCAAGTATTTCAAACATGCATATATCTACATGTTACTTAAGATTGAAAAAAGAACTAACGTATATTGCCTACATGGTGCATCCAAAATCAATTTAATGTTCAGCTACATTCATTTAAAGAAGAAGTGCAGTAATTACTCTACTTGCTGATTGGAATTTACTGATTTATTTTCAAAAATGTGTGAATCTACCCTTCTGTGCATTAGGGAAATTGTCCAGATTCACTTTCCTCAGCCCCTAGAATTGTTCGAATTTTCGAAAAACTTTTGGACTGTGTAAAAAAAATTATTAACTACATAAACTTGTACATAGGTATAATATTTATATTTATTACATTTTTTATACGTCTGTATTCCATTAAAATTTCAATCCTTTACTCGTCTGTAACTACATTGTTTTTCACTACTACATCAACGCATTTACTTTTGCTACAAACCATCATTTTCATTTTATGATTATGGAGAATTAATAATTCTCATTCAGTTTATGGAATTTTTCACACAAGTATTCTAATATTGAATGAAGTAGTTGCGATTCGAGCGATAGAAGAATTTGCCAAAAATCAAGACAGCTGATCTTACAATATAATCTGCCTTATTCTAAGATATCTCGTATTGCAAAATCAGTCACTGCTTCTCTGGTACTCGGATCAAACCCCCGAGTCTGTTTCGGCACGATGATTTGGGTTGTTAGTTTGGCACAGCAACTTCGGTCGTCTGTTTCGGCAGTACAACTTTGGTTGTTAGTTTCGGCATCGTGACTGCAGTCATCAGTTTTGGCCCAGCGAATTGTATCGTCTGTTATTCTCCTTAGATTAAGTCTGAATTTTATAATCTAGTTTTAAGAAATTGTATTATTTAAATCAGTATTCGTAAGATATATCTAAGTACTACAAATGATTCGGCTTTCTGCATAATACCCGAGGAAACCGAATCTTCACCCCGGCACCTATTAGTAATAGGATCCGAATTACCTGAGAAGAATCCGTACGTATCATCGTGCTGCTAGCAATTTAGGTAAACCAATTGCGCCCTCATGAATCCCGTAAGTCTACCCTGGATATAACAGAACTACCTACGCCGATTACAAAACCACGTTACAACTGACTAAAAAAAATTATAGGTGACTCAAAACGATCAGAATCTTTAAAATTTAAAAACTAATCTCTCCGCGATCATAAACAATTTATTTTAATTCAAATTTTCAGGATTTACATCTTGTTGAATTTATAGTTTATGACCTCTCCGAAATGCCCAATAACCAATAACCAAATTAGATAACCAATAATATAATAATTAAATAATTTTACTATAAAATCAGATAAAACCTCAACCGAATTTGACGTTTTGTAGATTCTGTAAACAGTTTTATGATCCAAAATTGTTGTAATTTCATCAAAATACATAAATGAGTTATATGCAGAACAATTGATTTTTGTGACCTTTGACCCTGAATATCTCACGCAGATTACACGTGATTATCAAAAATGTTGACATAATATATAAGAATCTAAGGCGAAACTGTGTGCTGAGTTTCGTTTCTCTTCCTCAAATTTTGGTTGAAATCTTATTTTAATGGGTTGTATTTGGTTCAAAATTACGTGTTTTTCATAATTTTATTTTAATAGCTATGATATTAATGATTGTTCAATTTTCTTGATTTTAGTAATTTTAAAAAGGTAATAATCTGTGGAATTATAGAAGATGAAAAACAAGAAAATTTAAGTTATAAATTAATTATTTATTGTTGAATAGAATAGAAGAACTATAATTTTTAATATTTCAATTGCTTTAAACTACCTCCAAATTAGTTTCAATTAATCTAAAACTTTGTATTTCATAGTTTTTGGGCTATTTGAAAATTTCCTGGGGGGTAAGACTCCCATATAAAGACCCTAACGTGCATAGTAAGTGAGATATAAATAAATTCTCTCCATCAAATTTCAATCCCTTTCTTTCCTGGGCTATTAGTTTATATCAAAAATATAAAAACAAATAAAAATCGCAAAATATGTATTTAAAGAAAAATATGCAATATTATACATTTTATTCAAAATATAGAAAAATATGCAACTAAAAATAGACACCCTTTTGTTGCAAATCCTTTAATTCGAAAAAAATAATTGGTTGATATTGATTTTCAGTTGCCCCCTAAAAAAACGCAATTGTATGAAAGTATCAGCCCTTATTATAACTATGCAATAACTTAATTTTATAAATGCAGAGCTGAGTCATTATTAATATACACGAAAAAATTGTTTCAATAAATTTAAATCATGAATCAAAACATTCGGTTCAGTTTTTGAAACAGAGTAGATAAAGTTATAAAAATCTCATCAGTTTGCTAATTTCAACGAGCATATAACATCAGCAAACAACAAAAACGCTAATAGCGGCTTTGCTATGCTGATCTTGTATTTTTACGCGATCTAGAAAATTAACATTTAAGATATTATTGAAATACATTTTTAATGAATCCAATATCTAAAAGTGGCATTACTGTCGAACATTAGAATCACTCTCAACAAGACCAACGTTTTCATAACTAACATATGTAATCCGTCAAAAAGGTACACAGTTTCAAATATTGATACGTCTGTTATATTATTATACGTATGCAGAAATGTTTATTTATCCTTAGAATAGGAAGACTGACTAATAAAGATGAAATTAAAATGCTTACTTCCAGGTAGAAAAATACAGCAATAGTGGTATACGTATTGGGTTTTAAAATAAATTAATTACAATAAAAAATACAACAGACAAATAAATATAACATTAATGCAACTGCATTATGCTCATTCATATATCTTCTTCGAAAATGCAAAACAATGTAGCATTATTTTGCATAAATTTACAAGGGGAACAAAAAACTTTCTAAAATCAAAATTAATTGCACTGCGAACGATATTTTTTTTTTTTGGAATCGATTTTCTGAAAACAAAAAGACGTAACGTCAATATAAATTTTAACAGGAATTATAATTCAAAAGATTTTAATGTTCTTATATTAACAAATTAAGAATTTTGTTAATTTATATGATTATTTTTTATACATAAATTCTATAACCAGTTTGTGTAAAAAAAGAAATGTGTGAAATAATTTTTTAAGACGAAAAAAATGGTTCTTTTTCAAAACTTTTATTAATAAATTTTGAATAGCTTTCATATTTTTAGCAATCTACTTCAGGAAAATACGAAAAAAGGCTCAACTTCAGAAATTAATGCAGGGAAGCGAATTTTTACCTATAGCTTCGTTTTGGTTTCTTATACATGCTGCTAAAAGTCAGCGATAATCACGTGTACGCTACGCGAGTTATTCGCGGTTAAATGTCAAAAAATTTAGTTTTTTTCTATATATTTCGATTATTATGCATCATACGCATTTTGATGATATTACAATATTTATATAGCATAAAATTGTATGTATCATCATCAGTTTTGGTGTTACAGCGGATTTTATGTTCGATTTAAAGTTTTTAGAATTCATTATATTTCAGGACTATATAGTACAATTGTAAGGGTAATTATACCACCCATCTTCTTAAGATATGTACTTAGATTATATTATACAACTTGTCGATATATATCTTCCTGCTCTTTATTAGGGTGTCCGCAAGGTAAATTTTTCAATGAGGCTATAGGGTAAGATTTCGGGCAAGTTTTTATTACAAGTTTTTATTAAAATCGGACCATATTTCAAACTAGCACTCATATAAGTGGCACGGAAAAAAATATAATTTTATGCGTGCTAAGTCTAAACGCAGTCCGTTTTTGAAAAAAACTTGTAGGAACAGTCTTCTTAGTAATAAAAAATAAAATAAATAAATAAAAAATCGAATGATGTATATTTCATACAATATAGAATAGGTATTATATATGCTTTAGAAACGAACAATGTACAAGTGTTATTAAAATTTGATATGTATTAGTAATCTAACAAGTAATTTAGTTTATATTAGGGTTTCTTATATCCCACACTTTTTCTCTTTCTGGGAATTGACAAATAATTTGTAGGAATTGAAAAGTCTTCTAAATTTGTTGCAATTACTTTCAGAAAAAATTAACTCGAAAAAATTAACTCGAAAAAATTAACTCCTCTTTAACATCAGTTTGGTATCCAGAAAAGGGCCGTTTGTATGAGAGTTCTTTATTATATAGATAGTCGATATAGTCGGTCAAGCTCGACCATATGATACCATACACAATTGCGTATGCGCATACACATTACATCTACGGAAAATTGTGGACCAATACTTGTAGTAAATGTACTTTGTTCAAGTTGATTGGTATACTTAAAGGTGGGTCTAGAATCAATATTTTTGTGCGTTACAAACATTAGCACAAACGCATAATACACCAACTTCCTATAGTGGTGTAGGGTATAAAAATCAAGTTACAACAATTTTCTTTTAAAATTTAAATCAACGATATACATATGTGCGATACCAATGCATTCAATATACTGATATCGCATTTTAAGTCATTCTAATTTTTAACTTTGAATATAAGAACGATATACATAAGATGAATTATTTAATATAGAATAAATAAAACAACTAAGGAAGATATAGTCGGTCAAGCTCGACCATATGATACCATACACAATTGCGTATGCGCATACACATTACATCTACGGAAAATTGTGGACCAATACTTGTAGTAAATGTAAAATAAAACATACGAATACAAAATATTACGTTGATACTAACATTTATATGAATTTATACACTTTTAGGTGATTTTCAATAGTGGTCCTTATATAGGAGCTCTGGTAAATTATGGACCGATCTTCATAAAATTTGGCACTATCATTTATGCTTTTATATTAAACTTATTTCTGTCGAATATTAACTTGATACTAAAATCTTTATGCGATTTATGGACGTTAAAGTGATTTTTGGAAGGCGGGTTTATATGGGAGCTTAGGTGAATTATGGACCGATTTTTATGAAATTTGGCACTGAGATTTACGATCATGTACAACTTGCTTTCACCAAATTTCATTGAAAAAATATTATATTTAAAGGATTTATGATCGTTAACCCTTATTCCGTGATGATATTCGTATAGGGGCTAGGTGAAATAATGGATCCATCATAACCAATTTTAATAGCCTTCGTCCTTGTTCAAAAATAATTATTAGTGCCAAATTGCATCAGAATATCTTCAAAATTGAGTCCTGTACTTTGTTCAAGTTGATTGGTATACTTAAAGGTGGGTCTAGAATCAATATTTTTGTGCGTTACAAAAATTTGCACAAACGCATAATACACCAACTTCCTATAGTGGTGTAGGGTATAAAAATCAAGTTACAACAATTTTCTTTTAAAATTTAAATCAACGATATACATATGTGCGATATGCTGATATCGCATTTTAAGTAATTCTAATTTTTAACTTTGAATATAAGAACGATATACATAAGATGAATTATTTAATATAGAATAAATAAAAAGAGGGTTTCTCAGAACTCCGATGTGAAAAAAGTACTTACTATTTGTATATTTTTTTGGTTAAAATCTTATATATGGATATTAGAGTTATCATTCGAGCAGAAATTATTAGATTATTCGACGAACAAATTTTTTATTCTTTCCGAACGAACAAAATTTTTAAATTTGGATTAAAAAAACATTCAATCAATTTTTAAGGATTTATCGATTAAATTAATCATTTTTCAAAACGGGTTTTTGTCAAATTATTATGCTTTTTGAAATTATAAGTGCAAAAAGTTTTGTTTAGTTTTGTTTAAGAAAACGCTGTCGAAAATGATTGAAAATTTCGTTAGGAAATATAAATGTGTAAACCACACTGAAGTCTCAATATTATTTGGAAAAACTAGAATAGAACAGATATTTAATCAAACCTCTTAAAGTTAGAATAAACGGGAGACGTATAAGTTATTGTTAAATTCTGGAAATTTTCCAGCGTATATTATTATTTTTTTTTTTTTAATATTCCACAAAAAGTGAAACAAATCAAATACTTTATTTTTGTGAATATTTCATTTATTATTTATTTCAAAAATTATTTTAGTGATTCGAATAATGGTTTTTAATCTGAACTCAATCAATCAACAAATAATATCAAAAGTTAAAAAAATAGATTTTATCAATATTGATGACAAATGACTTCATTTAGAAAAATCTACAAAGAACAGAAAAACTAGATTTGCTTTTAATGCTATGTATTGACCCCACCAATAGTAAGTGAAAGGATTTTTTCCACATATCTGTTTTTACAAAAACAAAAAAAAAAACAAATAATGAATGATAATTTTAAAAGAAATTTAATTTCGTTATATTTGTCTGCAATTTAAATATGGTCTTAATTTTTGGATATTTTTTCTACGTTAATGAATTGTTATTTTTAGGTTTGTTTTGCGTTAACAAAACCAAAAATTGATTTAAAAAGTACTATTTTTTGCATTTTTTTTTTAACTTGTAATTAATTATTCGAACAATATGTTTTATTCTTTATTCATTCGATTAATCGAAGAAAATTCAAATTCTATTCGATCACAAGAATAATTTAAAAATCAACTTCAATTGATAAACCTGAGGGATATCTTTACTTTATTATTTAATTCTTTATTTACAATCCACAGTGGGGGAGAATCGAAATTTTTTGGAAATAAATCTGTAACTTCTGATCGGCTGGTTGGATTTTCATGAAATTTGGTATATGCGTAGCAGAGGAGCGTACAATGTTAAGTTTGGAAGGGGTTCCGATTTCAAATATTTTTATATATTGTTGTAGGCCCTGATAAGGCCTATAAAAACCATGCTCACATGTCCTATTTATCTCTTATAGTTTTCAAGTTATTTGCGTTTGAATTTTTAAGCACCATAATTTTGCATGTTTTTGGTACAGCTTTTTTCATATACATCCTAGAATTTTCGACCGATTTTATTAGGTTTTTTCTTAACTAGTTAAAGAACAGAATTATCTATCGAATAAAAAAATTGAAATGGATATCTTTACCGTGTCCAAAAATAAACTATTTTGAATTTGAAAACTGCAAAAAAGACGATTTTTGTGCTTTTTTAGCCGAAAAAGTATCTACACTCTTTTTTATCTAAAATAAAATTTTCTATAGCAACATACAATAATTTTACACTTTTCTGAAAGGTAACTTTATAGAGATGACTATAAGATAAAAAACAAGCCCAATAACTCAATTGATCATGGTACATACCCTCCCGAATTTGATGTTGTTAAAAGTTTTAAATCAAAATCTAAGGGACTTCGGAAAAATGTGGATTCTATAGCCAAAAATGTAAAAAATCGCATTTTTGGGAATTTTCATTAGTATTTTGGGAATTCAGGATTGAAATTTGGTTAACGCGCTTTTATTTATATTAATAAGATCCACATTTCCTGCAAATTTCATTAAGATATCTTTATAAACAAATATGTTAATACAATTACAAAATTTGTATTTTCTCCAAAAACCCCAAATTGGGCCTTTTGTTTGGTTTATTTCTAAATAGCGAAAGAAATTCTAAAAATATGTATTCCAAATTAAGCTTATCCTTTAGCATATATAATTTCCAATCTTTTTCAGAAAGATTCAAGTCAATATCATGCCTCATTTCAGAAATATGCGCCTATATTTTTACAAACTTGCAACTTTTGCATTTAACTTTGCGTGAATAATTACTTAGAAAACTATGAATATTTCTGTATACTTTTAATAATATCTATACACAAAATATTTTTATAAAAATAATTAATAAATATTTTTTATTTTTAATGTTTTTGCCGCATTTCCCAAATTTAAGTAAATCTTTATCCTTTTCTAAGCATTCATATATTTCTATTAAAATAACAAAACAAACAAAAAATGTCTATTTTAACTTAATCAGTAAGTATTTTATTAGTTTACATTTATAGTGTTTCCCTAAATTTAACAAATGTATTTATCTATTGGTGATGGTTAAAAATTTATATATTTATGATGTAGAGGCAATGTACAGGTATCCTTTCCGGTGATACCTAGCTGCACCATTTATCTATTACTGATGGTTCAAAATCTATATTTTTATGAGCTAGTGATAATGCACAGGTAATATCCTTTCCGGTGATACCTAACAGCAACATATAATGTCAATGAAGTCGATATAGGTACTCTTCCAAATTGACTCTTTCAGATATTTTACCTAACGAAAATTCACAGAATACCTGTAAATATATATACCTGTGCAATATATATAATAGATATATATAAATGCGCAGCTAATCCTTATCAACATCATAACGAAGTTGATTACCATGGTGATTACATTGAAACGTGAATAATTGTGTTGTGTTCTGTGGAGTTTATCTAAAAATGATCTTAATCATTTAGAAGTTATAATGGAATTCGTAAAAACTACATATCATGCAAAAGTCGACGTCATTGGTAAATCTCAGATAGACAGCTTTTTAAAGTTGTATGACTTAAAAATGAAGTCCTTGAATCAGCGTACTAACAAAAATTAAACATTCCGATTGGATGGGTATAGAAATATCGGCGTGCAAAATATCAACTGGAACACCCTGCAAGGCATATGATGATATAAGTACAAGATCTAAGAAGAAAAGACTGGCGCATAAGCTTTCTATAATTTCGAATGAAGAAGTTTCTGATACATTCAAAGTTAAACAAGGAGAAGCAACCTAAGAGTGCAATTAATATTGCTGAAATACAGCCAACTGCATCTGCTTGAAAAGGGACACTCAATTCTACCATCATACAAGGATATTTAAGAAAAAAAGCAAACTATTTTACCATCTATTTCGGTTACCGAAAAGGAAGCATGTGTAGAGCTATCTTCTTTGCTTGAGAATACCGCTACCAGGATAATTGCTGATTTTTCTGCAGATCAGTTGGAAAAAGTAAATAACAGCGACATTGTATTAATCTGTAAGTGGGGATGTGACGGACTATCGGTCCTTCCTGAATACAAACATGCTAGTGGAAGTATGAAAATGGCGGATTATAAAGCGTATTTATAGCACCTTTGGTGCCATTAAAAATGCGATCTCATTCCTTAAAGCAATCTTCATCAAAGTGTAAAAACTCATTTGAAGATATATGGCTTAACACCACTCCAGGATCAAAACATTTTTGCAGACCTGTTTGGTTCGAATGCACAAGGGAGTCGAAGATAACAACAACGGATTTAGTGGAATACATTAAAGATGAAATAAATGATTTACAACCTCTTTCAATAATCATGAACCAATACACATTCGACATATCCTTCCAACTTAGTCTAAAAATGATTGATGGAAAGGTTAGTAATGCCATTACGGAAACATTTTCTTTTTGGAAATGCTGTCAGAAACAACGAGGATTTAAAAACACTTAGAATATCTGAGAAAAGTAGACTCCAGGATGAATTCAGAGAAGAGACGGGATTAAACATCGACAAACCTCTGCCGACTGGTGGTAGTACAAATGATGTAAACACAGCAAGAAGGTTTTTCGGAAATTTCGAAGCTACATCAAAAATAACTGGTATTAATAAAGAGTTACTTGAAAGGACTAACATACTATTAATGGCAATTAATAGTAAGCACAACTACTAAACTACTTGTTTCTCTATATTCATGGAAAGAAATGACACCAACAGTACATAAAATATTGTGCCATGGCGAAATTATAATATAACGAAATATTCTTCCACTTCGAGGGCTTACAGAAGAGGCTCAAGAAGCAAGAAACAGAGATTTTCAATTATTCAGCTCCAGGAAATGCTCCGGAACGTCACAAAACGAGGATATTTTTAATAGCTTATTGTTATCATCAGACCCTGTACTATCATCAATGAGAAAACGTTGGATTTATTATGAGCCTTTATCAACTCAAAATACTGAAGACTTGAAGGACCTTTATTATCTTTTAGATATGTATACAGATACGATAGATTATTTTATAGAAAATAAGTAGTATAAGTTTAAAATATTAGAAAAATTGTCTACATGAATTTAATGTAAATAAGTAATAAAAAATCGTATTAGAAATAAAATATTTATTAAGGAAGATGATAAATACCAAAAATAATAATATTGATTAAGTTAAAATATACGTTTTTTGTTAGTTTTGTTATTTTAAATTCATTAATAGAAATATATGAATGCTTAGAAAAGGATAAAGATTTACTTATATTTGGAAAATGTGGCAATCCTATTAAAAACAAAAAATATTTATTAATTATTTTTATAAAAATATTTTGTGTATAGATATTATTAAAAGTATACAGAAATATTCATAATTTTATAAGTAATTATTCACGCAAAGCTAAAGGCAAAAGTTGCAAGTTTGTAAAAATATAGGCGTATATTTCTGAAATGAGGCATGATATTGACTTGAATCTGTTTGCAAAAGATTGAAAATTATATATGCTAAAGGTTAAGCTTAATTTGGAATACATATTTTTAAAATTTCTTTCGCTATTTAGAAATAAACTAAACAAAAGGCCCAATTTGGGGTTTTTGGAGAAAATACTAAAAAAATTTGTATTTCTATATTGTAATAACATATTTTTTTATAAAGATATCTCAATGAAATTTACAGGAAATATGGATCTTATTAATATAAATAAATTAATATATATAAAAACCAAATTTCAATTAGGGGTAGGGTTTTCCTGAATTCCCAAAAAAACTAATGAAAATTCCCAAAAATGGGATTTTTTACATTTATGGCTATAGAATCCACATTTTTCCGAAGTCCCGTAGATTTTGATTTAAAACTTTTAACAACATATTGAAGATTCTTAAAATATATTCCGCTTGTCGATTCGTGCTTTGGGATTTGAGAAAATATGGTCTAAAATCAAAACTTTCATATAAAATGGGTCGAATTCGGGAGGGTGTGTACCATGACCAATTGAGTTATTGGGTTTGTTTTTTATCTTCGAGTCATCTCTATGAAGTTACCTTTCAGAAAAGTGCAAACTTATTATGTGTTGCTAAAGAAACTTTTATTTTAGATAAAAAAAGCACAAAAAGTCGTCTTTTTGCAATTTTCAATTCAAAATCGTTTATTTTTGGACTCTAAAACTAATAAAATCGGTCGGAAATACCAGGAAATATATGAAAAAACTGGACCAAGAACATGCAAAATTATGGTGCTTAAAAATTCAAACGCAAATAACTCGAAAACTATAAGAGATAAATAAGGCATGTGAACATGTGTTTTATAAGTCTTGTCAGGGCCTACAACAATATATAAAAATATTTGAAATCGGACGAGAAACAAAAATTTGGCAAGTGATTACAAATTTTTTATGTCAGAGGTACCTAAATTTGAGTCCCCTTAGCTCCGCCCCTGAGGGGTTTCTTGTGCCTCCCTTCCAAATTTAACATTGTACACTCTTCGGCTACGCCTATACCAAATTTTATGGATATTCAACAAGCCGATCAGAAGTTAGAGATTTATTTCCAAAAAATTTCAATTCTGCCCCCACTGTGCAATCTATCAAAGGACAATAAGCAAATATGTTCAATTTTATATACATCACAGGGGCTTAATAACTCCAATAAGATATTGAGCATAAAATTAATATTAAAATATTTATAATTCAAAATATTAAATTTAATTTAACAATGATTTATAATTTGATTTGACAATGATTTATAATTTGGTTTAGCAATGTGTTATAATTTAGATTTAACTTCTGAATTGAAGATCCAACACGTGAAATCGTTTAAGTCGTTTGATTTCATCAGTAGAATCTAGTATGAGATGGCGACGGGATTGACATGATTTCTTAACCGTTGATGATATTTCTCGCTAATAGTTTTAATTTCATTTTTAACTGTTATCATGGAAAGTTCATTTCTAATGGCTTTGTTTGTTATAAACCACGGTGCATTTGTTATCATTCTAAGAATTTTGGACTGATATCTTTGGAGAATTTCAATATTAGAACTACTGGCAGTGCCCCAGAGTTGCAAGCCGTAAGACCACACGAGTTTAAGAATGGTTTTATAAATTCTTTATTTATTATTGAGATTCAATTGCGAATGCGGACCAATATCTTTGTTTTGATTTTAAGTTGATCAGATTTACTTCTTATGTGAGGTTTCCAGGTTAGGCGTCTGTATAGTATCTGATTTTCCTAACTTTGATATTCCATTTCTTCAACCATTTGAATGGGTGATTCACTTGTTGCCAAAATTGCGGTGTCGTCTGCGTAAGTCGCCACAACAACGTTAAGGAGGGTAGGCATTTCTGATGTGAAAATTGTGTATAGAACGGGACTCAAAACTCTACCTTGTGGAACTCCAGCCTGTATTTCATGAAGTTATGAAATCGAGTCATTGACCTTAACGTAAAAATATCTTTCAGATAAAAAGCTTTTGAAGAAAATATAATAAGGAGCTGGCAAGAATTTTTTAATCTTGTATAGTAAAACGGTGTGACACACTCTGCCAAATGCCTGCTGAATATTAATAAATACCGCAGAACAGTGTTGAAGCATCTGTAATAAAATTTAAAATTCTGTGAATTTGCTCCGGAGTACCATGTCTGAGTCTAAAACCGAACTGATGTTCGGGAATGATTTTATTTTTGTCTATAGCAGGCAATAGCCTTCATAAATATTTTAGAAAATACCACCAGAAGACTTATAGGTCTAAATGAAATTGCCAGATTTTCTGGTTTGTTTGGTTTTTTGATCATAATTAACGTTAAAAATACCTCGCATTTATGGATGAATTTGTTGACAACATTTGCAACTATGAGGTCACATCCAGGACTTTTCTTTTATTAAGAATTTTAATTTCATTCTTCACTTCATTTGGAGTATAAAACTTGATAGAAAAATCCATCCGTAGGGGGCATTTTCCATTCTATATTGCTATTTCTTCCTGATGTGCTTTAGAGCTAAACGAAAATGGCACAGAAGTGTTTTTTAAATAATCAGCAAACGTCTCTGTATCTTTATCTGTTCTGCACCACATACCATTCTGTTTTTTCAATATAAAAGATTTTTTTATTAGCCTCTTAAGAAATTTGGTCGCTTTGGTCATCGTTTCTTGAGTTGTTGATTTTGTCCATAAATTTTGAAGTTTTTTCATTTTTATGATTTGAAAGTAATATTTTAAGTTCTTTACAAGCCTTGTTAAAAATTTGTTTGTCATACAAATTCCTACTAATTTGCCATCTTTTCCGTAAATTTCGTTTTTCTCTAATTTTCTGTAGGATTTCAAAAGAAATATCCATATCAAGGAAGGGAAGATTCGTTATTTGGTGTTGATAAATGAGCGGCATTATAAATGTGAGTCGTAAAATTTTCAACCGCCTGGTCAAGCTCGAATTCATTTTTTAGGATTATATTTAATAATATATTTTCATCTAGATACTGTTGAAATTATTGAATATTTGTATTTGGAGATTTGTTATTTGTGTTTTAAAGACGTTGAGACATTAACATTAAGCAACAAAGGGGTGTGATCCGAACTCAATTCATTGCTACCTTTCATTTTTATAAGGCTCAGTATCTACTACTACCCCACCAAGGGTACTTAGCCACCAGCAATGATACGCGTTCCAAGCTTGTTAAGCAAATTTTATCTTGATATTTTATTGAGTACCGAGGAGGAAAAATATATTACAGATACAATTATGTTACCATCATTACATTTGATTTTAATACATGTAGCCTGAAGAAAATTTGTTTGGACTCCATTCAGATCTTCATATTCTATTGTAGATTTTATTAGTATTCCAGAACCAGCATGTTCTTTATCATCAGGATGATTGGTATATATAAACTTATATCCATTTATGATAAAGTGGCTTCTACTTGTTAAATGTGTTTCTGAAATTAAAATTAAATCAATAAAGTGGGCTTTTAAAAATATTTCAAGTTCTCTTGTGTGATTGGTAATACCATTGGCACTTCATGTTGCAATACGTAGATTTAAACGCATATTTTTTGTACAATTAATTGCATCATATTCATTAGTTGATTCATTTTTTTGCATGAATATCTCAAGCGTTTTAAGAAGATTTTGTTCTTGTAAATTGTTGTTATTGTTTTTAACTGCTTGGGTATATGAAAATTGGGTATTTTCGGTTTCAGTATTATTATTCCTATTAAAAAAAATTTATTATAGTTAAAATTAGTTAAGAATATCTCTATATATTTTGCAACTACAAATTAGTATCGTGTTCTAAACAGTTGGCACATTGATGTGGTGTATCCCCTGATTTTGGACAATTGTCGGTAGGGTGATTCAATCCAGATTTTACGCAATTAAATTCCTTTCTGCAGTATAATTTAAAGTGTCCAAACTGTTGGCACTTATGACACTGTAAAATTTCATTTGTTTTCAATGGGGGTTCAATTTTTACCACAGCATTTCCAAGGTACTTCATGTCATATATGTTATTGTTATTTTGATTTGGCTCTAGGTCTACGAGAAGAAATATTCATAATGTTGCGAACTTGATGATGCTGACTTTGTATTTCGTCGCTAATAAGAAGTATTTTATATTGAATATTTTTAACAAAAACTCTATATGCACGCTCTTCTTTGAGTTGATATGTATGGAAGTTTATCTTTTTGTCTTCAAGATATTTAACTACCTATCTATAGGATTGTACATTTTTGATCATCAGCCTTACCTTTTATGATTTATAGGAAAAGTCATCAGACTTAATTAATTTAGAGAGATTTTTAACAATCGCCCTTATATCAACAACATTAGGAATTACTATTGGAGGTGGCCTAATTTGCGATATTTTTTTTATTATCTGATGACAGAAATGCGTTATCGCCATTATTTTTCATTTAAAAAAGATTTTGAGAATTTTGAAAAAAAACATTTTTACAGAGATTTGTTAAGGCGGAAAACAATAAAAAGTAAAGAAACAAAAATTAAAAGTCAAACGGTTAGTAAATATTTTATTTGTAAAAAAATAACTCACAAAAGCAAATCGTGATTAGGAAACTAATTGAAAATGAAGCATAGGGCGTTGCAAATTCTTTTACGTTCATAGAATTTTCGATAGCAATAGTTATGTTTTTCTCATCCGGCATGAACAATAAGTAGATGTATTTTATTACGCAATTTCTGGCATAAATAGTGAGTTAATTGTTTGATTTTATTTTTGAGCTACATTAATATACTATTAAAATATATGAGCCGTGGGTAGACCTCCAAATTTGGTCACCTCGGGTATGAAATTTTTTAAAAAATCTCCAAAATTTCATTTATGATTTGATTGAAAAAAAAAACACACATATTAGTTATAATTCTGTACAAAAAATACGCTTAAATGTGTAGGATACCTCTTTTACTTTAAGAGATATTGAGAACGAAGTAAAATTTGGCGGGCCCAATTTGAGTCCTAAAATTTTTCTAAAACATTCTCTGGGTTCTGTACAAAATTCTAAATAATTTTCGTTCCAGAATCATATACCTATGTGGTAGCGTTAAAAAGATAAGTTGATCACGTTAGGCTGGTTATCATGTTATGTGATTATGTTGTATTATTAAAAACAAAAACATACATTACTTGTTTATATTTGTATAATTTTCCATCGCAACAAATAAACAGAAATAAACATAATTTATAATATAACACACATAATCACCTGATAGCCAACCTATCCTAGACAACCTTATTATTTTGAAGTAGAAAATTTTTAAAAAAGTGTGATTTTTCTCAAAAAGGTGGTGACATTTATTCACTTTAAAATCCACTATTTTCTTCTGGGTCATACTTTTTTATGTATAAAAGAATGCTTAACGCAAATGCATGTAAAGCACATCCAAGAGCATTTGGGGTAAGAGTTTAATTTTTTTAATTTATTTAATATGTTTACCAAACGTACAAAAAATATTTACTAAGCCACGAATCTGATAACGACAGGGTGACCATTTTACTGAAAAAAGTCAATTTTTAAAACTAGTTTTCTACGAACTGGGATTATGGTTATTTCGTAATAAAAAAATATGAATCTATTTATGTTCTTGTTTTAAGGACAATTTCTTTTTATACTGTACTAAATTTTTTTTATACTGTACTAAAATTTAATAATTATAGCTTTATTTATATAGATTTTATTTAAGTTCAAATATTAATTTTTATTACAAAATAACACTAAATATCGAAATTTTACTTTTTTTTTTGATAAATTTAGTGAAGAAATTTAATTATAATGTTTTATTATTTGTTATTTTCAAGCTATATATGCAATGATATTAAATACTTTCATATACAGTTTACACATTCGTTTAAAAACTAAGAGAAACTTAACCCCCTACAGCAAAATTTGCATATTTTCCTTCATTTGCATGATGCTGCAGCATAACATGTTTTTTTTTTAATAATTGTGTAACTTTTGAACCGTTAAATATATTTCAATGAAAAAATCACATAGTTATTGCTGAGGCATTTTCCAGCTTTAGGGGTACAAGCTTCTAGCTGGTCTCTGGACAGGGGGTGGACCTCCGAAATTGGTCACCTCGGATATTAGTAATTTATTAGTTTTAGATTTATATTGCTTAAAATAACTGTTCTTAATAAAAACATATTTTATTTATTTCTGTATATTTCATTTTATTTCAAGAAAATATTCATTTACATCGAGTGTATCAAGAACCTCCTGAATAATTTTATTATTCTATGTATTTCTTATCGATGCTAGAGCAGGATCGGAAAATAATAAAAGTTAATTCAAAAGGATTTCCTTGCTGTTTGGTCATCATTTGTACTCCCATAGTTATCTGTTTAGATGCAATTTGAATTCGCCTTTATTCATCTGCTCTCATTTCCCTAAGTTCCTTGTCGTTCATAAAAATTTTTTTGTTGGTTTCCAGGCATACTCCTATATTTAAGATAATACGCAATATGAAGCATATATTCCAAAATGCGCATACGGGCATATAGAAGAGATATGCCATCGTTTAGGTCATCTTTATTAATATTTGTATAGCTGTATGCAGGACTTTGTGAAAATTGTAATTTTTTCAACCCACATAAAGGGCATGTCCAGGCTGATTCAGTATTCGTAATAGCATTGTATACACTGCCTGCCACTTGAATAAGGAATCACATTTTTTTAACTTTATTTAAGTATATATCCTAAACTAAAGTTCAGAAAAAAATAATTTTTTGCGCAACCAAATTTCAAAGTGTTGGCTTTAGTTTCCTGGAGAAATAAAAAATATACATATTTTGTTATACTAAAATTATGCATTTATTTAAAGACATATATTTCTGTGGTACTATTTCGTGTGTGATTTGAGTAAGGAATTCTTTTAATATTAATCAGGAAGGATATAATTTGAATTTCTTTCAATATAAACGGCTAGAGAATTTTTAATTTGATAGTTTTTAAATAGTTTTTATTCAAAATGGGACGTGGTAAGGCTCTTAATAACTCTGAAAAAGAAAAACTTCTGATTTTGAAATCTCAGGGTCAGAATCCGGTCTAAATAGCCAAAAACATTAATAGAGGAAAGACAGTTGTGTACAGTTATTTAAATAACGTGGAAAGATATGGAAAAAACATGAAAAGTCGGAAGGAAATGGCAACAACTCCAAAAGAAAGACGAAAAATTGTTAGAATTGCATCAAATTCTACCATGGAGTCAGTGCCAGTCTAAGAGCAGTGCACCGTATTTTAAAGTCGTGCCCATACATAGTCCGACGAAAACTGCAAAAAAAACACCACTTAATGAAAAACGCAAATCACAACGTCTACAGTTTACTAAAAATACAATGAGATGGTCCGATAAATGGTTTAAAGTTGTATTTTCCGATGAAAAAAACTTTGATGGTCCCGACGGGCATAACTATTACTTCCATGACCTAAATAAGGAGGAATTATCTTTGAGCCGCAGACACAGCCGAGAGGGCGGAATAATGGTATGGGGTGCGATTTCGTATTATGGTACCATAGAATTGGTTTTTGTACCCAACAAAATGACTGCAACGACTTACAAAAACATTCTGGAGGAAGCATTTGCAAAATTTAATGATTTCTTTGAACCCATACCTTGGACGTACCAACACGACAACGCTCCGATTCATACCGCCAGAGCAGTAAAACAATGGATTAATCAACAAGGTGTTCAACTTTTGGATTGGCACCCATATTCACCAGACCTGAATCCAATGGAAAATGTCTGGGATTGGCTTGCAAGAAAAGTTTATGAAGGAGGAAAACAATTTGAGACGATAGAATCCTTAAAGGATGCAATAACGGAAACATGAAGTTCAATTTCGCTAAATTACTTAGAGTCATACAAGTCGATGCCAAATCGCATTTTTGAGGTAATTTTTAAAAATGGTGGCAGTACTCATTACTAATTGATTGCTAGAAGATAATAACTTTCATTTTTATAACCTAAAATTTAAAAATAAATTACAGTTTGCTTAGTTTTAAAATATTCCTTATTCAAGTGACACACGAAGAAGTACCACAGAAATACATGTCTTTAAATAAATGCATAATTTTAGTATAACAAAATATGTATATTTTTTATTTCTTCAGGAAACTAAAGCAAAGACTTTGAAATTTGGTTGCGCAAAAAATTATTTTTTTTCTGAACTTTAGTTAGGAGATATACTTAATTAAAGCTAAAAAAATGTGATTTCTTATTCAAGTGGCCCGCCACTGTATCTTTCCATCAATAATTATTAATTAAAATTCAAAGTGTACATTGATATAATGCCATATATTTCGATACAAACCGGACTTGGTTGATTGTATCAACCCAGTTTTGTGTGCATTGTTTACTTTCTCTTATATATTGAAACCTTGTTGGTCCGCAATATACCTTTGATTATGGAGTTGAGTTTTTCCAAACATATTTAGTAGCATTAGTTAACGTAGATAGTTCATTCGAACCCTTTCTTAAGCGTAGTGGAACCATCGTTGAAACACTTTTGCAGTCTTGACAACTTTCCCCTTGTGATTCTCGTTTGTATTCTGATAGTGCTGACAATCCATCACATCCCCATTTGCATATTAACTTCAGATTCGATTTGAAGCAGTATTTTCAAGTAACTACGGCAAGTCAACAAATGCTCTTTCATTGTCTATTTCAGTAGTTGGTGGGATAATATTTTGCTTTTTCTACAGTATATATTTGTAACATTGTCAGAATTGGATGTAAAGCCTTTCTCAATTTTATATATTTATTTTTACTTAGTCCAGTATAAGCGCTATCGCCACATCTTCAGAAACCTCAGGAGCTGTTGTTTTTATCATTCGCTTATGTTGACTTGTAAATGGATCAGGAGGGATATCCGCTATTTTTGAGCTTTTTTACGCTTTCCAACAAGGTTCCATACTTCAATTGAAACTTCCGTACGCAATTATTTACTATTTACCTGTTCTAAGGAATATCAAATGGCTGGATATACTTGATTGTTTTATTATATTACCGAAACTTGTAAGATATACCTGATTGTTTCATCCTTTCTATTTTTTTAGAAATACTTAACACGATGCACGGTGTAAAAAGTGTTACTTTGACTCCACTGTTAAGTATTTCTAAAACAAAAAAAAAAAAAAAAAAAAATAGATAACTAACAGAAGGAACAAATCAAATAACAACAACACATTGTTCATTGCTACTTAATAAGTGGCTAAACAATAACAATTATACATTGCTTGAATTTACTACCTAACTGATAGCTTTAAGCATATAAGCAATAATAATTGAAAAAGGAGAATACAAATAATTGTAAAAAAGCTTTATCGTAAACCATTCGTATTATTTAATAACATATAGGGAAATAAGTTACGGATTCCATTTCCCGAAAAGTTGTAAGTTAAATAGATGACGTTTACAGAGAATACCACGGTGAGATGCTGAAGAGTGCTGATGAAGGTCGTGGCGGACTAGAAAATGCATTCCATTCTCTGCCGAGTGTCCAATGAAACTTTTACAATGTATTCTTCTACAATTATTCAATGAACTTAAGCCGAAATACAAAAAAATCTAAAAAAACTACAAAAAAAAGTTCACCAAAAAACTATAAACTAATTAAAAAAAAAAAATACCTCTAACTCATGTGTTGTTATTTTAATAATGAATGAAAATTTCTTTACAGAAATCCAAGTATTTGTACAGAACTTCATTCAGTTTTTAGTAATTAGCAATTATGTTGATTTATTTATTTATTATTTTTTTTTTATAATAAATAAAGTCAAATAGGAAATAATTGAAAGAGCTGTTGGAAAATACCTCAGCAATAACTATGAGAAATTTCATTGAAATATATTTAACGGTTCAAAAGTTATACAAAATTATTAAAAAAACATGTAGAAATATAACATTTTTATTGAGCGAAAATTATTTAAATTTTGT
Source organism: Protocalliphora azurea (assembly GCA_932274085.1). NCBI lineage: Eukaryota > Metazoa > Arthropoda > Insecta > Diptera > Calliphoridae > Protocalliphora > Protocalliphora azurea. Next base: position 97,983,755 of record OW026519.1, on the reverse strand, counting down.
ACAGAATTCAGAGAATGTTTTAGAAAAATTGTTGGCTCAAATTGAGATAAGCAAGTTGAAAAAAACTAAAAAAACATGTCTAGAAATGGGTCAAAATTTTACTTCGGTTTAAATATCTCTTAAAGTAAAAGAGATATTCCACACATGTATGCGTATTTTTTCTAGAGAATTATAAGGACTATATATGTGTAAATTTGTTTTTCAATGAAATCATAAATGAAATTATACCAACTTTTGAGGTCCACCCTTTGTTCCCAGACCCGCTAAGTTCTAAAGTTACGGAATTATTTCTAAAAAATTCGTTTTGGGACCATTGGTAATTAGGGTATCGGCTTTTTGATACTGTGCGTTAAAAAATTTAATAGAAAACATAATGCAATTTAATAATTTCATACCAAAATGGTTTCAACTTGGTGCCAATTTGTTACAGATGATCGTTTAGATTTGATACGCAATGTTGAATTTGAACACATACGGGGCAGATTCACTATTGACACTGGTATCGTTTTCAATATATACGTATGTGGTCGTTTTTACATTGGGTGAATCGAAAAGTATGAACTGGATTTACGGCGGATATAAAGTTTTTCTAGTATTTGGAACATAACTTTTTTTTGTTTATGAATCGATATTTTCCATTTTCAATATCAAACAAACCTTATATAAGAGAAATATTTGAGCCAAATTTCGTGCCCGCTTCGAGCCCTATCCTACTTTCGAAACACAGATAGACAGACGGACAGACAGATAGGCAGACGGACATAGCTTGATCGTCTTAGATTTTCACGAGGACCCAGATTATATATGCTTGACGGGGTCTTAGATGATTATTTCGATATGTTAAAAACGAAATAACAAACTCAATATACTCCTCATCTTTCTGGATGGTGGGCATAAAAATATTGGTAACTAATAGTATGAACATGTATGGTTTTTTATTTCTAAAGGTGTAACATTTATCAGCCCAATCAGCATTATTAACATTTTTTTTTCCATAAATATGTTTTCTAGGGCCTCATATGAACTTAGGACGCTTTCAAAATTACTAAAACAAAGTTCCTAATTTAGAAAGAAAATTAAATTCACGAAATAAATTTCTCGGAATTAAAATAATATCTGCGTTTTGTTGCTAACATTAATAGACAATTTCATATAAAATTTAAATTTATATTGTACATTTCAGATGTCACATTTGTTTATATTTTAAAAAATTTTCATAAGTGTGCATATTTAAAGAAAAAAAAATATAATTTGTGAAAAAATTATTACAATATGAATTTGTTTTATGTTATTATTGTATTGCCGGACAAAATCCCTCATTAAAAAATTAAACGGTTACCAATATCATTTTAAAAATAAAGGTATAAAGCGCATACATAAAAAAATTCATAAATATTCTTTTCTTTACGACATTTGCTCTTGGCAGCCACAAATACTCCAAGTTGGGTTTTTGTGTTTATTGTTGACCAAGAAAACATAGCAAATATATCGTCGCTGCTCCGACAAAAACATTTAAGTGTTTTTTATTAGTTTTCATAACTCATTTTGCTGAAACATTTTTAATAAAATTATTATTTTTATTTAGAATATTTTTTGGACATAACTGAAAAAAGTTGTTTATTGAAAAAGTTTCCAATAAATAACGTTTTCAATGTGAATATAGATTCTTAAGAATTAATTAATCTTTTCTTCCAACTGTTACGGTTTCTATAATGATGACATTAATATCTATAAGTGTAAAGCAACAGAAATAAGAAATATATCATATATATTATCCTTATAATAATCAGCTGAAATGTAAATTGTTGCATATGCAGTTTACATTATAAACTGTAAAAGTAGACTGGTGTATGAGTTTTTTTTTTAATCCGATTTATTTCGATAAAGCGATTTTTTTTATTAAAGGTAGTAATATATAAATTAGAAAGATTATAATATAAATATTAAGTAATTTATTAATTTTTTAAATTAATATATATTAATTAAAAATTAATGGGTGATTTAAATTTTCAAAAAGTGCATGGAAATCTTTACGCATATATTTTTTTAAGAATCTAAACTGTTAAATTTTGATTCCTCTATTTTAGGTTTTGCCTCCTATAAAGATACAATTTTACTTTGAAATTTTTTTTATTTCTTTTTTGTAATTATAGTCTCCAGTCGTCTAGGTGTCGAACCTTGTACATTACAACATTTTCTTTATGTAAAATTCGTTTTAATAATACTATTGAAAGCGCATTCTTTCTTATTGAATTGAAATTTGTGTAGTATTACCATACTTATTGTGATTGATCTTATTTATTGTAATTACATTAAATTTTGGTCAATAGGTTCTAAAATAAATGAGTGTCCACCTTGGAATTTTACAAGAGTAGGGAGGAGAGCTATGTATGTAAAAATTATATAATTTTTTAAGGATTTAAAAATAAAGTTTTTTGAGATATAAAAGTTTTATTTTTATATGTCTAACTTTGACCTTTGAACTTTCGATAAAAATAAACTTTATAAATATCGTTCTAAATGTAATATCTTTGTATATAATATGAAACCAGAGATCTGCAATATATATTTTAGAAGTTATTAGCAATTAAACAAGTAAAACTCTTTTATCATTTTTTCTTTTTTTTTAATTTTTAAAACCTCAATTTTTTGTACCAGAAAGGTCCACGAGTCTAAAAGTTTATATTTAAGAAGCACTTCCAATAGCCAAAGTCTGTGGTGAATTTCATTGAAATCGAAAATGTTAAATCCAGAAAGCGCTGTTTTTTCTTTCTGTAAATACCTTGTTTTAGTTTAACGCAGTTCGAGAACTTTTTGTTTTGAATGGTTTTATATTATATATATATATATATATATATATATATATATATATATTATATTATATTATATTAAAATTTTGACAAAAAATTTAAACAAGACGATATATTAATACATTTATATATATATATATATATATATATATATATATATATATATATATATATATATACATATATACAACTTTTATTCAATATTCGATAAAATTTACGTTTACAGAATATATATTGCGCTTTTTAGAATTTTTTAGAAATAAAACCTTGCATCATTATATTGCTCTTTAGCGACAAACAATAAATTATTTTTCCTAACACCATTTTTACAAGTTTGAAGTCTCAATTATTAGGAAGAAATGATAGTCACAATAATAAAAAACATTGTATGTATTTGACAAATTTAATAATTTTTAAAAGTGTGAAAATAAAAGTTACATTGAAGTACACATTCATTTTATTCATGATTTCCAATGCAGATGAAAGCGTTCTTTTTTAAGAATATACATTTTAAAAAAGTAAAGTATGTACCGTTATAATTATAAACAATTGGTAATAATAACTAACTTTGCCATTTCCATCAAACATCAGCCACTTTCAAAATAAACTCGATTTTTTTTTTTGGTAAATGGACTTAGGCCACTTTTAAAATAAAAGGCTCATGTAATAAATGTTTCAGCATAACACGATAAGAGTCTAAGATTTCCCTGAAAAATTTTCTTATCATCCCACAGTGGGGCAGAATCGAAATTTTTTGGAAATAAATCTATAACTTCTGATCGGCTGGCTGGATTTTCATGAAATTTGGCACAGGCATAGCGGAGGAGTGTACAATGTCAAGTTTGGAAGGGGCGCACAACAAAGCCCTTAGGGGCGGAGCTAAGGGGGCTCAAAATTAGGTACCTCTGACATAAAAATTTTTTAATCGCTTGCCAAATTTTTGTTTCTCGTCCGATTTCAAACATTTTTATATATTGTTGTAGGCCCTGATAAGACCTATAAAAAACATGCTTACACGTCCTATTTATCTTATACAGTTTTCAAGTTATTTGAATTTTTAAGCACCACAATTTTGTATTTTCTTGGTCCAGTTTTTTTCATATATATCCTAGTATTTCCGACCGATTTTATTAGTTTTTTTCCCATCTAGTTAAAGATTTACACTTTTTTACACTTTTCTGAAAGGAAACTTCACAGAGATGACTCTAAGATAAAAAAAAAACCCAATAACTCAATCGGTCATGGTACACACCCTCCCGAATTCGACCCAATTTATATGAAGGTTTTGAATTTAGACCATTTGTTCTCAAATCCCAAAGCACAAATCGACAAGCGGAATATATTTTAAGAATCCCCAATATGCTGTTAAATGTTTTAAATCAAAATCTACGTGCCTTCGGAAAAATGTGGATTCTATAGCCATAAATGTAAAAAATCCCATTTTTGGGAATTTTGATTAGTTTTTTTGGGAATTCAGGAAAATCCTAGCCCTGATTGAAATTTGGTTAACGCGCTTTTATTTACATTAATAAGATCCACATTTCTTGCAAATTTCATTAAGATATCTTTATAAACAAATATGTTATTACAATTAAAAAATTTGTATTTTCTCCAAAAACCCCAAATTGGGCAATTTGTTGGGTTTATTTCTAAATAGCAAAAGAAATTTTAAAAATATGTATTCCAAATTAAGCTTATCCTTTAGCATATATAATTTCAGATCTTTTGCAAAAAGGTTTAAGTCAATGTCATGCCTGATTTCAGAAATATGCGCGTTTAAACTTTTATATTTGCAATTTATTGTATATATGACTATATTTTTACAAACTTGCAACTTTAGCCTTTAGCTTTGCGCGAATAATTATTTAGAAAATGATGCATATTTCTGTATACTCTTTATAATATCTATACACAAAATATATTTATAAAAATAATTAATACATTTTTTTTTATTTTTATTAGGATTGCCACATTTCCCAAATTTAAGTAAATCTTTATCCTTTTCTAAGCATTCATATATTTCTATTAATCAGTTTAAAATAACAAAACAAACAAAAAATGTCTATTTTAACTTAATCAATATTATTATTTTTGATATTTATCATCTTCCTTAATAAATATTCTATTTCTAATACGAGTTTTTATTAGTTATTTACATTAAATTTATGTAGACAATTTTTCTAATATTTTAAACTTATACTACTTATTTTCTATAAAATAATCTATCGTATCTGTATACATATCTAAAAGATAATAAAGGTCCTTCAAGTCTTCAGTATTTTGAGTTGATAAAGGCTCATAATAAATCCAACGTTTTCTCATTGATGATAGTACAGGGTCTGATGATAACAATAAGCTATTAAAAATATCCTCGTTTTGTGACGTTCCGGAGCATTTCCTGGAGCTGAATAATTGAAAATCTCTGTTTCTTGCTTCTTGAGCCTCTTCTGTAAGCTCTCGAAGTGGAAGAATATTTCGTTATATTATAATTTCGCCATGGCACAATATTTTATGTACTGTTGGTGTCATTTCTTTCCATGGATATAGAGAAACAAGTAGTTTAGCAGTTGCATATTCTTCAATTCGAGCATAGATAATTTTGTGCTTACTATTAATTGCCATTAATAGTATGTTAGTCCTTTCAAGTAACTCTTTATTAATATCAGTTATTTTTGATGTAGCTTCGAAATTTCCGAAAAACCTTCTTGCTGTGTTTCCATCATTTGTACTGCCACCAGTCGGCAGAGGTTTGTCGATGTTTAATCCAGTCTCTTCTCTGAATTCATCCTGGACTCTACTTTTCTACGATATTCTAAGTGCTTTTAAACCCTCGTTGTTTCTGGTAGGTTTTGTTAAATTTTCTGGCACACTTCTATACTTTAAATCATATGCTATGTGCAGAAAATGCTCCATGAACCGTATTCTGGCCGTATTCTGGCGTGAAGTGGAGATATTCCGAAAGACAGAAATTCTTCATTAATACTCCTTGCTTTACCAATATCCGAAAATTTTGTCTCTTCACATAGTGGGCATTTCCAAAAAGAAGATGTTTCCGTAATGGCATTACTAACCTTTTCATCAATCATTGTTAGACTAAGTTGAAAGGATATGTCGAGTGTGTATCGGCTTATGGTTATTATGAATGGTTATTATGAATAGGTTGGAAATCATTTATTTCATCTTTAATATATTCCACTAAATCCTTTTCTTTTTAGATCATGTACTTAAAATATCATATATCTTGCAGGGTGCTCCAGTTGATATTTTGCACGCCGATATTTCTATATCAGTATCCATCCAATCGGAATGTTTAATTTTTAATCTGTTAGTACGCTGATTCAAGGACTTCATTTTTACGTCATACAACTTTAACAATCTCTCTATCTGAGATTTACCAATGATGTCGACTTTTGCATGATATGTAGTTTTTCTGAACTCCACTATAGCTTCTAAACGATTAAGATCATTTTTAGATAAACTCCACAGTACCCATTGAAACACATGTTTCAATGTAATCACCATGGTAATCAACTTCGTTATGATGTTGATAAGGATTAGCTGCGCATTTATACATATCTATTAGATATATCGCACAGGTATATATATTGTAGGTATTCTGTAAATTTTCATTAGGTAAAATATCTGAAAGAGTCAATTTGGAAGAGTACCTATACCGAATTCATTGATATTATATGTTGCTGTTAGGTATCACTGAAAAGTATACCTGTACATTGCCACTAGATAATAAATATATAAATTTTTAACCATCACGAATAGATAAATACATTTGTTAAATATAGGTAAACACCATAAATGTAAACTAATAAAATACTTATTGTTAAAATAGACATTTTTTGTTTGTTTTGTTATTTTAAATTCATTAATAGAAATATATGAATGCTTAGAAAAGGATAAAGGATAAAAATTTTTATTAATTATTTTTATAAAAATATTTTGTGTATAGATATTATTAAAAGTATATAGAAATATTCATAATTTTCTAAGTAATTATTCACGCAAAGCTAAAGGCAAAAGTTGCGAGTTTGTAAAAATATAGGCGCATATTTCTGAAATGAGGCATGATATTGACTTGAATCTGTTTGCAAAAAATTGGAAATTATATATGCTAAAGGTTAAGCTTAATTTGGAATACATATTTTTAAAATTTCTTTCGCTATTTAGAAATAAACCAAACAAAAGGCCCAATTTGGGGTTTTTGGAGAAAATACAAATTTTGTGATTGTATTAACATATTTGTTTATAAAGATATCTTAATGAAATTTGCAGGAAATGTGGATCTTATTAATATAAATAAAAGCGCGTTAACCAAATTTCAATCCTGAATTCCCAAAATACTAATGAAAATTCCCAAAAATGGGATTTTTTGCATTTATGGCTATAGAATCCACATTTTTCCGAAGGCCCGTGGATTTTGATTCAAAACTTTTAACAACATATTGAAGATTCTTAAAATATATTCCGCTTGTCGATTCGTGCTTTGGGATTTGAGAAAATATAGTCTAAAATCAAAACTATCATATAAAATGGGTCTAATTCGGGAGGGTGTGTACCATGACCAATTGAGTTATTGGGCTTGTTTTTTATCTTAAAGTCATCTCTGTGAAGTTGCCTTTCAGAAAAGTGTAAAATTATTATATGTTGCTAAAGAAAATTTTATTTTACATAAAAAAGAGTGTAGATACTTTTTCGGCTAAAAAAGCACAAAAATCGTCTTTTTTGCAATTTTCAAATTCAAAATAGTTTATTTTTGGACACGGTAAAGATATCGACTTCAATTTTTTTTATTCAATAGATAATTTTGTTCTTTAACTAGATAGGAAAAAAACTAATAAAATCGGTCGGAAAAACAGGATATAAATGAAAAAACTGGACCAAGAACATACAAAATTATGGTGCTTAAAAATTCAAACGCAAATAACTTGAAAACTATAAGAGATAAATAGGACATGTAATCATGTTTTTTATAGGTCTTATTAGGGCCTACAGCAAAATATAAAAATGTTTGAAATCGGACGTGAAACAAAAATTTTGCAAGCGATTAAAAACTTTGAGCCTCCTTAGCTCCGCCCCTAAGGGGTTTGTTGTGCCCCCCTTCCAAACTTAATATTGTACACTCCTCCGCTACGCCTATACCAAATTTCATGAAAATCCAAAGCCGATCAGAAGTTACAGATTTATTTCCAAAAAATTTCGATTCTGCCCCACTGTGCATCTAGCCAGTTAGCATGAATGATTATGTTTTTTCCTATTCGTTCACAACTGTACCCTAATACACAAAAGTGTTCATTATACCAGACATGGATTCCAAAATGAATCTTTCAACTAGGAAAAATTAAACATCAAGAAAAATTTACAATAGGAAAAAGAATAGAATAAAAATTATTTTGAAAAAAATTAATTTGTCATAAATAGAAAAAGGAATGATGAATTTATTTTTATCCAAAAAATTTATCTTTATCTTTTTATCCAAAAATTTGCATCTTCTTTCGAAAAATTTTAAGTAGATCAATACGTTTTAAAAATTGACACTTGTTTAATGTAGGAAATGAACATTTTTAAGTATTTTTATTTCACTTTTTTTAAATAACTACATAACATACTTATAATTTTTTGTAAAATGTTAAATTCTTCTAACAGTAAATAATTTTGTAATTTTATTTATTTTTCGAAATTCAAAATTTCCAAATTTCAAAATTCTAAATTTCCAAATACGGACCATACGATTAAAAATGCATCTTTCGATAAAAAAAATAATTTGTCTAAGCACTTGTTTTATCAGTTAATGAATATTTTTTATTTTATAAATCAAAATCTATCCAAAACTTTTTACAAAAATCGTTTAAGTAACAACACAGAAAAAGTTTTCCCCAAATTTTTTCATAGAAAATATAATTTTTCCTAGATAATGTTAAATTATACATAATGAAAATTTTGCGTAATTTGAGACAATTATACTTTGAACGCTAAATAGAAATATTTACACATAAATTATCAACAATGTATGTCTAAAAATAGCAATTTTCAAGTAAAATCTTAAGAAGAAGGTTAATTGAAAATATGCATAATTTTGTAACTAAAAATCATTAAAAATTTTGAATCATGCTCAAAAAAACATTTTTTTTTGGTAAGTTCCGGGATATATTCTGTTATTGTTTTGTTATTTCTTCTTTTTAAGATTTTTAGGAAAGTAGCAGAATCAAACTTGTTATCTACATACATTTTTATATAGTTTGGTCAAATATTGAAAGAAAATTTTTAAAAAACATTAAAAAAATTAAAAAAAAAAAAAAATTAGAAAAGTTCTAATGTAATTCATTATAAATCTTTCTACCAAAGGCTATGTAACGATGTAATATTTTTTAGATATTTTCTTTTTGTAAGTAATTCTCTTAAATTGGTCAAAAATTGTAGAACTTTTTCGATTTTATATGGAATGATTTACTTAAAACTTGTATACGTTTCTATTTTTGCACCAAGTATGTTTCAAATAAAGCATAAAGTGATTTGCTTAAAAATATATTAAATATAATTTGATGAAGTTTTGGAATTTTTAAATTATTGTTTGAGTACTTAAACGATTTGAAAGATTGACGTCTCATTTTATTGTAAATGAAATAGCATTTAAAACTTGTTTGTCTTCAGTTTTATTTTGAAATAGAAAAGCAAATGTATTTAAAGTAATACTAATACTAATACTAATACTAATACTAATACTAATACTAATACTAATACTAATACTAATACTAATACTAATACTAATACTAATACTAATACTAATACTAATACTAATACTAATACTAATACTAATACTAATACTAATACTAATACTAATACTAATACTAATACTAATACTAATACTAATACTAATACTAATACTAATACTAATACTAATACTAATACTAATACTAATACTAATACTAATACTAATACTAATACTAATACTAATACTAACACTAATACTAATACTAATACTAATACTAATACTAATACTAATACTAATACTAATACTAACACTAATACTAATACTAATACTAATACTAATACTAATACTAATACTAATACTAATACTAATACTAATACTAATACTAATACTAATACTAATACTAATACTAATACTAATACTAATACTAATACTAATACTAATACTAATACTAATACTAATACTAATACTAATACTAATACTAATACTAATACTAATACTAATACTAATACTAATACTAATACTAATACTAATACTAATACTAATACTAATACTAATACTAATACTAATACTAATACTAATACTAATACTAATACTAATACTAATACTAATACTAATACTGATACTAATACTAATACTAATACTAATACTAATACTAATACTAATACTAATACTAATACTAATACTAATACTAATATTAATACTAATACTAATACTAATACTAATACTAATACTAATACTAATACTAATACTAATACTAATACTAATACTAATACTAATACTAATACTAATACTAATACTAATACTAATACTAATACTAATACTAATACTAATACTAATACTAATACTAATACTAATACTAATACTAATACTAATACTAATACTAATACTAATACTAATACTAATACTAATACTAATACTAATACTAATACTAATACTAATACTAATACTAATACTAATACTAATACTAATACTAATACTAATACTAATACTAATACTAATACTAATACTAATATTAATACTAATACTAATACTAATACTAATACTAATACTAATACTAATATTAATACTAATACTAATACTAATACTAATACTAATACTAATACTAATACTAATACTAATACTAATACTAATACTAATACTAATACTAATACTAATACTAATACTAATACTAATACTAATACTAATACTAATACTAATACTAATACTAATACTAATACTAATACTAATACTAATACTAATACTAATACTAATACTAATACTAATACTAATACTAATACTAATACTAATACTAATACTAATACTAATACTAATACTAATACTAATACTAATACTAATACTAATACTAATACTAATACTAATACTAATACTAATACTAATACTAATACTAATACTAATACTAATACTAATACTAATACTAATACTAATACTAATACTAATACTAATACTAATACTAATACTAATACTAATACTAATACTAATACTAATACTAATACTAATACTAATACTAATACTAATACTAATACTAATACTAATACTAATATTAATACTAATACTAATACTAATACTAATACTAATACTAATACTAATACTAATATTAATACTAATACTAATACTAATACTAATACTAATACTAATACTAATACTAATACTAATACTAATACTAATACTAATACTAATACTAATACTAATACTAATACTAATACTAATACTAATACTAATACTAATACTAATACTAATACTAATACTAATACTAATACTAATACTAATACTAATACTAATACTAATACTAATACTAATACTAATACTAATACTAATACTAATACTAATACTAATACTAATACTAATACTAATACTAATACTAATACTAATACTAATACTAATACTAATACTAATACTAATACTAATACTAATACTAATACTAATACTAATACTAATACTAATACTAATACTAATACTAATACTAATACTAATACTAATACTAATACTAATACTAATACTAATACTAATACTAATACTAATACTAATACTAATACTTATTCTAATACTAATAATAGTAATAATAATAACAATAATAATAATAATAATACTAATAGTAATAATCAATTATTTCTTATTTTTAGTAAATATTAAAAAATTAAACAAAGATTACGTTCTTTTGCTTTCTTCATTCAATTAAACTTAAACTTAACTTAAAATGTGTAACTTCTTGATTTTTAATGCACCAACTATCATCAAAACTTTTTTTTATCGAAATATCTCAAAATTTACAAGTTATTTCGAATTTTTGAAAATTTGTTAGTAATTTCGCGTTTGACAACTTTATTGTTTTTCTTACAATTTCTTACTTTTTACAAGTAAGGAAAGGAATATAGCAAAGCTATTATTAACAAAAATCAAATAAAAATAAAGTATTTATTTTATTTTTTAAAGAAATATCGATTCTCGATATGGTTCCCTTTATCAGATTAGTTCCAAATTTTTGCATCAGTAAGTTTTTGATATTAAAAAATATAATTAGAGCTATTTAAGTAAAATTGATATTCTAAGTATCAAAACCTACATGGCTCAACCTTTCGTGTTTTTCAGATCATGAAATTTACGAACCATAGATTCATAATCATTTTTGTTTGTATTTCACAAACTAAAAAGGAATAATGAAGTAAAATATCAAGGTTTTTGGTCATACAAAAGAAAAAAAAAATAAATAAATAAATTGTGTTATACAAAATTTGTCCATAATTTCGAATTTAAAAAAAAACATATGAAAAATAAAAAGTACATAATATTCCGCCCGATATTAATATTTAGTAAGATATGCCTATTATAATAGGCATATCTTACTAAATTATTTATTCAACAACAGTGTAATAAAGACAATAAAAAAGTCTGTTATACTAAATATGATACCATAATGTTAAAAGATAGTTCCAATCTTTGTAACAAGTTGATTATTTATGGATTAGCTGAGTGGGTAATGTTTGATCAATTGATACTTTACTATTGGTACTCCAATAGTAATAAAATAAAGAAGCCTTTGATAATTAACCATATTATTGTTGTAAGATCAAATTCTTTGTGACGCGATCATGCCTAAACCGCTGAAGCAATTTTAATGAAATTTTATATAGATTAATTTTAAGACGGACGGAACTATAGGATATAAACAAATTGCATGTTTCTGAAAATGGCCCAAATGTCGCTATTTTTCGCACGTTTATTTTATTTTTTCGATGAAAGTGAAAGTTTTAACTGGACAAAGCTATATTTAAATTTTCTTCAATTTATTTTTTATTAACTTTTAGGATTCCATGCAATGCAGGTGCATTCAGCTAGCATATTATAATTAGTTATTTAAAAGGTCAATAAAATGTATCAAAATCAATGGAACTTAATTTATCATGCTTTCATACCTTTGAAGAAATAAAAATTTAATCTTCGGTATTTGCATTAACCATAAAAATAACGTAAATTATTTACTTAAAAAGTTTATTGATATAAATGTAGAAACGATTTTCATATAATATATTTTTTTTTTTTTTTTGAAACCTATAGGAATATTGACTACTTAGGTAATTTATCTACCCAAACCTAAATATCTACAAAGGATATGGATTGTAGTACGAAGAAAAAGTAGTGTAGTTTAATAAAATAAAGGTATTATTTTAGTGTGACTTTTGGGGATAATATAAGCAGTTATTTCCGGACTTTTGGGGTTCAGTTTTTGCTATTTGGGGATAAGGCTCGAAAAAATTTGGGAACCCTCTTTCCCTGTAAAATCCAATAAACTGAGTATTTACTGAGTAAATTTGAGAGTTTACTCTCAAAAAAAAAAAAAAAAAAAACAACAACTTGTAAACAAATACGTGAATGGAAAATTTATAAAGTCCAGTAAAATAACAACGGCAGCTGATTGCAAACAAATATGCATAATATGTACAACAAAAATCATCAGAGATTTTATAGAAATTTATGCACTTTATTGAATAACAATTTTACAAAATTGTAATTTGAAGACAAAAAAATAAAATAAATACTAATTGAGCACATCTTAACGATTAGAAAGAATACTCCAGTTATAATGAAAAAAATTAAAGAGAAAATTTTGTATGATAAACCTAATTTTTAAAATTTACATCTTTTTATACAAAAATAATTAAAAAGATCTTTCAATTTAGCCGAAAAAAATGACTTGAAAGACAAGATTTTTTGATTTTTTTTTTTCATTATAATTTTTAGTAGGATTTTTATGTGTTTTTGAACAAATGGAGTACAATCCATTATTAGAATAAGACATAAACTTCAAAATAGGAAGAAAACATTTCAGATTTATGTAATATTTACTCATAATGCAAAAAATTTTAATATCTTGTGTGTTTTATGAATCGAACTAAGAACAAGTAAAAAGGATATATCCATCATTTAAAAATATAATAAGGTGATCGTTTGATGTGATTTTGTTAATAATTGCATCTATTTTATAAAAAAAAACAATTATAAACATGTAGTAGGTCAAGTCCTATCATTTGATACATAATTATCGGACAATTTGATACACAATGCATTTTTAATAATTTCGCAGGTGGTTTCCCATGATATTGTCAATCGGTTATTATAAGATTTAATGTTGTAATTTATATGTATATGTAATATTACCGTGATATTACCATTTATATAGCGTTTATTATGCACTTCAATACCGAAAGTATGATAAAACTATGTTTTCTACTCATATAAAACTTATTTTCGTAAAATATTATTGTTATGCTAGCATTTATATGAGACTTATGCATTCTAAAGTAATTTTCGGGAAAGGTGCTTATATGGGAGCCATGTTCAGTTTTCTACCGATCTTCGTGAAATTTGGTACACATCGATATGTTTATATACAGCTCACTTGGGCCGGATTTTAATGAAACCGTAATCAATATAAATAATTTTTAAACATCCGCTACTACTGTTGTTCTATAAAACTATATTGATATAAACCCTTATTCCAATTTAAGCTATTTTTCAGCAGCAAAATTTGGCATGTTCTGATCCGAAATTTTTTGTGATACTTTTCTTACTGATAGGTGCTCAATAAATCTTACAAAATAAATATTGAACTCACATCTAAAGTAGTTATTGGAATCAATCAAAATAACTTTTATATTACCACAAATAAGTTTGTGTATACATTTATAAGCGCTGAAACCCTATTCCAGAAGGACAGAAGGATCCAAAAAATATAAACTTTTTTGCTCTCTGCCGAAAATTGTGGAAATTACAAGCGGAATGACAAACTTATATATACCTTTTAGACCTGTGGTGAAGGGTATAAAAACACCTTTTCATACAATGACAATGTCCTACGATCACACTAACGTTTTGCAAAACGCATGTTTAAAAATAAGGAACAATTCTAATTAAAATAGTACATTCTTTTGCAGCAGTCTAATATGGACGCAATATTCAAACATACATGCATACATATATACATGCATACATACCTATATACATACACATGTAAGCGTATGTAAGATGTTTATGTAAGTGTTGAATTGAACTTTAAGAAAATTTTGCATGTGGTCAGCACAAAAACTAAATTCATTACGCCCAACATAAAACCATCATGGTTCAGTGATTTTGATTTTCTCCTTGTGGATATTCGTATTAAAAATGAGTACTGCGAAGTTTTACACAAGTTCACGTAAAGATTTTATCTATCTAGATATCGTTGCTTGAGAACATCAATTAAACACTGTGCAACAATTTTCCATTTTTTACACATATGAGCAAATCGATATATTAATACATGAAACTAGAGACCATACATAACAAGCTGCTTACTCAGATGTCAAAATTCCTCTCAAAATGGCTTAAAAATTTCGAAAGATGCAAAATTTTAGAAAAAATTTTAAAATATTTAAAAGGATTATAGCAACCTAATATGGATGTCAAATTAAATCTACGAATCTCAGCTATATAAAAAAGTTATTATTTAAATGTTGTAGCAAAAGTGTTAACCAAATATTCTTTATGTAAAGTATTAAAGATATTGACATTTTTAAATAAAAATTAAAGAATAACATGTTTTAAAATATCAAACATTGAACCTATCGTCAATTTGAACATCTAATGAGATAATAAAAAATAGCCTGAATAACGTTCATCGCAGTCACAGAAGACTTAAATTATTGAAAACTTACAATAAATTAAAATGACATGTCTTTTATTTTTTTGATCCTACCAAAACTTTATTAAAAAAATGTCATCAATTATCTGTTAGGGTAGAGAGCAACTTCAACAATATTAATATATCAGTTATTAAGCCTAATATGAGGTCAAAATTAAAGGTCTTTATCTCATAAAATGTTACTTGATGGACAATTTTTATTTAAGTCCATACTCTGGCTATGTTCAACTAACTTTTGGATAAATTCGGACCAGTAATGGGATTTAAGGCACAATTGTACCATTTTTGGCACTACGGCACTTTGGAAACTATCTTGGCATGTTTTGCACTAACTTAAATAAATAAGAACTAAATATTATTAACTTAAATAATGTTTAGTTCTTAGAATAATTCCACCAAGTTTCTCAGAAGTGATAATATTTACTCTGATTTCGCGACAGTTATTACAGTAGAATAAGTCAGTAGTATGTCATAATACCTACTGCATTTCACGTTCATGTCAGAATTGAAATTTTCACTGAGTTTGTGCTATGAATTTCGAAAATTTAGTTTCATTCGATTTCATTTTATTTCATAAATTTTCATGATTATTAAATTTTCACAATTATTTTTGTTTTAGAAATTGAAAATATTTTTATTTTCTATGATTTCAAATCGACGACAGAAGAAAAAATGTATAAACACAACAAGTCCGAATTCCTTTACATAGCCCGCATTGTTAAATTAAACAAAAACTTAGACGGCAACGTAAAATAAACAACAATTTTATTTATATTACTTTCATTTCTTTTTTAAGAAATTCATATAAATTTTTAAAAAATATAGTAATATTTTGTATGAGAAAATAAAAGCAACAAAAAATTCAGAGAGAATTTAAAATAAAATATATTTTTTAACGAGTCGCATTGCGCATTTTTCATATGGGAATTTCCGGAACGGGCTTTAAGTGAAATTTATAATGAAAAGTTTATTATTGGAAAAATATAGAATTCTGCAATTTAAAAAAAATATTATAGTCGGTCAAGCCCAACGATATGATGAGAGCTATGATTTTTTATGGAACGATGGACATGAAAAATGTTATGGTCGGTCAAGCCCGACGATATGATGGGAGCTATGATTTTTTATGGACCGATGGACAATTAATATATGGACTTTAAAGAGATTTTTGGATGTGGACTTTATATGGTCAAATATGAACCGATCTTTATGAAAATTGGATCTTAGATTTCGCTTATATAAAACTTAGTTATGCCGAAATTTATTTAAAAAACCATATTCAGGGAAAAAATTTGTATGGGAGAAAGATGAAATAATGGACCGATCATAATCAATTTCCATAGGATTGTTTACAAGATTTACATCAACAGGCAGCCAGTCGTACAGTCAGCCAAAGAACATCGTTAAATCGAGTCAGAAATTGATTATGAGTCAAATAGTATAGATTCTCTTTAAAAGTATGTGTACGGCTTGAAAAAGCCCGTTTTTTAATCAAAACAAGAATTACTATTTACTTATATGATTCTAAATTTACTAAGGTTTTCGCTGATAGGAAAAAAAACAAGCAAAACAAGGAGAGGTATCATGTAATTAGCAATTTATGTCGCAAAATCTGGAAGAAATTGCTAGAGTATGTGGTTTGTACAAATTTGTTGAAGCAACATCTTCTAACCAAACATTTGGCATAAATAGATAGAACCACTTTTAAATGGCCTACTTGCTTTTTCTTGAAGAACTATACAAATTATAATAGAAACACTAATCTTTTTATAAAATCTAATTTAATAAAATCTGTTTTTAAATATTATTATCTTACTTTTATTAAAATGATTTACCACCAGTTAATTGGAACAAAATTAAAACGAAATCGATGAAAAATGAAATCGTATATAATTACATAATAAAAACGATATATTGATTTGATTTCCACTTTCGATTTTAAATCACTTCGAAATGCAAAACATGGCGGATAATAGTTTATGAGATTTGAATATCAAAACATTATAAGATTTTCATCTGATTTTAAAATCTTATACATAATAATGTTATTTTACTTAGAGATTTTATTCTTTACTTGGCTCTTAATTTGGTTTTATTCTACAAAACTATACTTTGCACTTTTGAATCCTTTTTGGCACAGTTTTGATCCAAATTTGGCACTTAATAGAAATTTTCAATTTCCATCGCTGGTTCGGACAAATGAGAGTATTCACAAATTTACTCTCTCAAATAGTAAAAAGTTTTCAAAAGTCGGAGAACGCAAAAAAACAAATTTGTGACCCAAAAACATTTCAGTAAAGTGGACTTTCTCTTTTGTGAGCTCTCACTTACAAAAGTGAGCAAGTTTGAGTAACTTCAGTAAGTTCGCCGAACACGCCATTATATTTTGCACAGAGACATGAATTACGTAAAATTATTTGCAATACAATTCTGTGGCAACAAGAAAAAACTACATAACTTAAGATATGCAAAAATTTTGTTTTTCCATTTTTTTTTTTCTTTATGTCCAATTCCATACTGTGTCAATTTTTTGCAAAACTCTAGCAAGCAAGATATTTACATTTGAAATTAAATTTTTGTATAGTGCTCCCGAAAAGCTTAAAAAACTACTAATGAAGTTTTTTCATGTTGCCACAGAATTTTCTCTATCATTTTGTTGACTTGTGTAATTTGAAAATTTTTAATGAATTAATCAATTTCAAAATTGTACATTGTTCGGGTTTTTATTAGCGATTGTTTTGTAATAATTTTAGTTAATGATAAATGTTTACCAGCATTGACTGGAAAGAGGTGGACAAGAATTCCTGTAAACAAAAATTTAAAAATATTTTTTCAAACTCAATATTAAAAATTTTTAGAAACCTATTTACAACAAAAACCTAAACATTTTTTGGGCAAAAAGTAAATAAAAAAGTGTGATTTTTAATCGCTATTAGAGAACTGAAGATATATTTGTATTTTTTCAATATTCTTCCTGTATTGAAGTCAATTGGAATAAAGAAACACACAATAAAAGGACTTTATAAACAAGATTCCATAAATATTACATTAAAAATAATTTCATCTTTCCTATTTCCGCAAGTAACTTATATGATAAATTATATTTATAATACATGTTACCTCTATATACCGGTATTCAGGGGTACAGTATTTGAATACTGGTATTTTTGGAAAATAATTTCGGTAACGGTGTCGGTTACGGTAACCAAGTTTAAACGGTATTTAATCGGTATCGGTATTTATAACGGCATCGTTTCCAATTTTGATAGAAATTAAATTTTGAGAAGAAAGTTGAAAAGATGAAGTAATTTTTTTCAGTTTTGGCTATATTGCATAAATGTCAGTAAATCGGGAATTGTCACGTATAGACGTTTTTCCGGAAAATTGCTTAAACGTGCATTCTAGTGTCAAGATTCAATTTCAAAAAAATACTATGTAAATGTATTTTTTAGGTATAAATCATACCAAATTTCTCAAGGAGCGAAACACACAGTGGTGTAGGGTGTCATGTGATTTTTCTTGACCGACTATAACAAAGCAAATACACATAGCATTGGTAAAACTTCATAATGTAATTATAAAGTGACCGCACATATAAAACCACTGCACATAATGTCGAAGTGTTATGAACAAAAAAAATGTGGAAAAGAAGAAGAAGAGTAGTAAATAAACGCAGCAAAAAATATTACATTGGAATACAAAAACAATTTGACAGTTTCGCGCGATATGTACATGAAAAAAATTTAAATCAGCTGGGCTTACGAGGTCACTTTCTTATTACACTATGGCGAAGCTTAAACTTCATTCACATTACTAAACACTTTATTTTCATTCCATCGTAAGTTAAATTTATGTTAGGACTATTTGTACTATAGGTAGCGTTATTATTATCTTAAACTCAACCAATTTTTTTAATATGATTTAAACAATAAAATTTTTAAAAATTGAAATATATTATTATGTGTGTGCGAATGTGCATTTCCATATAAAAAGATGAAAAATAGCCGAATGAACATA
Source organism: Protocalliphora azurea (assembly GCA_932274085.1). NCBI lineage: Eukaryota > Metazoa > Arthropoda > Insecta > Diptera > Calliphoridae > Protocalliphora > Protocalliphora azurea. The sequence continues at coordinate 97,964,029 of OW026519.1, read as the reverse complement.
CATTTATTGTTTTCTGTTTATTTACTTTATGTTTATTTAAGTGTTTATTGACTACAAAACACATTAACACTCCACACATAAATTAATTAATTTTAAATATTAATTAAAATCTATAATTATTATCTCTAAAATAATTTGTTGTGTCCTTGTTAAACTTTATATTGGAATTAAATTAGAAGTTCAAGTTCTTAGTATTATTTAGAAATTTTGTAATAATGATTTCCCCAGTGATAAAAGAATATATGATTTAAATGTTTTCCTGATTCATAATTTCAACTATAAAAAAATATGCTATATATAATCTTCACAAATATTTTATATAATCTTTTATACTCTACACCACCATAGGTGGTTGGGGTATTATGCGTTTGTATTGATGTTTGTAACGCACAGAAAAAATCTTCCAACAACCACCTCGAAGTATAGCAATCGACTCAGAATCATTTTTTGAGTCGATCTAACTCTGTTCGTCCGTCTGGCTGGCTGTTCATGTGCACAAAGTACAAGTCGCAATTTTGAAGATAATTCAATGAAATTTGACACGTAGGAATTTCATGACAAAATGACGAAGCGTATTGAAATTGGTTATGAGCGGTCCATTATTTCATTTATCTCCCATACAAATGTCTTCCCGGAATAGGGGTTTAACGATCACAAATACCTTAAATATAGCAATATTTTAATGAAATTCGGTATAAGGAAGTTTTGTATAAGTATCAATTTTTGTGCGAAATTTCGAAGATCGGTCAATAATTGACCATAGCTCCCACATAAACCCCTCTTCAGAAAATCAAATTTATATTCGACAAAAATAAGTTTTATATAAGTAGAAATTACAGTGACAAATTTTATCGCTCCATCATTTAGCATAATATAGCTCCAATATAAGACCATGTTAGGGAGTCACCCTAAAGTGCATAAATTTATACAAATGTTAGTATTAACGAAATATTCTGTATTCGTATATTTTATTTTACACTTAGTAAAAGTATCGGTCCACAATTATCCACATGTTTAATATAAAACCATTCCACGAATTTTGATGGGCATACGCAATGGTGTGGGGTATCAAATGGTCGGATTTGACTGACTATATCTTTCTTCCTTGTTTAATTATGTGTCCTTTGAAACTTTGAAATCCGTTTAAGAGGAAATTTTACGTCCTGGAGAAAAACTGAGTACGCTATGTATGATCTCTAGTTTTAAGCATATATCGATTTTGCATGTGTGAAAATGACTGTTGCAGTTGTTATGGAAGATAATAATCTAACGGCTGATCTATAACAAACAAACTTTTACAGGAAAAATTGAAAATAAATGTTTGCGTAGATAGTACTCAGCAAAAACTTTTTTGCTTTTGGTGTATTTTTGGTAGATTTTAACGAAGGCGGTTATCAATTTTAAAAACTGAAGTTGTTTTTTCTTCGAAAATGTTAGGTATGTATTAATTAAAGAATGAATGTTTCTGACCCATATTTATTATGTTTATTAAAAATTTATTGCAGTAAGTAACATTTGTGATAGCATATTTAAAGTGTTATACTTTTTAGTTTCGTGGACTGCAACTTTTGGAATTCGATCGGATTTTTTGGATTACTGTTGTTGTAAAATGATTAAAATGATCTGCCTATTCTTGCCCCTTTATTTGTTAATGGATTTATACACAGTTAATGTTTCCAAACGCAACCTTTGTGAACAAAGTACAGGTCGCTATTTTAAAGATATCTTAATAAAATTTGCCACGATTAAATATTTTCGTACAGGGACGAAGCCTATTGAAATTTATAATGATCGGATTATTATATATCTATAGTATACAAATATTTTAATGAAATTTGGCGAAAAAAGTTCCATATAATTATAAATATGTGTGCCAAATTTAATGAAGATCGGACCATAATTAGTCATAGTTCCCATACAAATCCCTCAGACGGAAATCATTTTAACGTGTATAAATCGCATATAAACATTATATTATGATTATCTTTAACACAAACAACTTTTATATAAGTAGAAAGCAAATTGAGAAATTTTATGAGTATCGGTCCATAATTAGTTATAGCTCTCACATAAGGATCACTTTCGAAACGCGCTCTAATGTGCATATATGGTAGTATCAACATAACATTATGACTCATATATATTAAAAGGGGCATGAAATATAGGCAGGGCACAGCGTCTGGCATGAAATGAAAAATGTCTTCATGGAATATGTGAAATATTTTATGTTTCGGGGTCTCGATTCCCGAAAAAATACTGATATGACGATGAATGTTTTGTGAGCCAACTTAAAACGATACTTGCATCATACCAAAGAAATTACAATAATTGTAGGTTTAAAATTTATATTTGATTTTATTTCACGTTGTACACAATATCAATGCAGCGCACAATTTCAACCTCATCACAGTAGATCGAATTGTAAGCCTAGAAGTACAAAGTAATGTGATATAATTTAATATAACTGTAAAATAATAAATTGAAAGCAAAAATAATATTAATTACCAAAATAGTCAACTTTGAAAAATACATTTTTTGATGTAAAAATGGAAGTTTTTATTTTAAATAAATTTTTTTCACTGTTATAATAAAGGCATATCAGTTGCTTATGTTAATTATTATGTATGCCTTTCGTGAGCAGATCAAAGAATTGTTATTTTATTGAAAAAAGTTACTGAAATGACCTCTGTATTTATTTAAATTTTGCAAGCAAATCGCAAAAAAGTGCAGGATGATTTTATGCCTTCGCTTAATGAACACTATAGTGGTATTTATCTAAAAGCTTAATAATCTAAATCTGCTAAATTTCAAGAGCTTTCGGCCACTGAATGTTAATAAGCTTTTTTTAATTAACACTTTTAATTTATGCGCTTGCAAAAGTATTTTCAAATAAACCTTGACTAATATTTTGGAATATTTTAAATTTAGATAACATAAGCTTTATGTTACTGTAAATTACATATGAATCCGTTCAGAAAAACATACATAATATCCTACTAAACATTTGAGTTCATGATATAAAAAAACAAAATTTATTTTCAAAAATTTTACTTTGGTTGGTGAATGTGTTCTAATAGCATATTTTAATTAATTTGACAACGGATTTGGTAAAAGTGGAATGTGTATTACACAGCAAAAAATTAATTCATTCTGACGACATTTAACTCTTCACATTTGTCTTTTAGCTTGTTTGATTCGTTAAACTGTGCGGAGTAACTTGAATCAGCCATTTGATTATATGCAACATCCATACGCTAATTGAGAAATATCTGCGAAACCGTGTATGTCGAATTGACAATCTGGATTATTTAGTATAAATACAATTTGATTCTTTAAACGCTCATTTAATGCTGAATCCCAATCAATTTGTTGCTTCTACATTTTGTGAATTAAAATCTTACATGAAATCACAATAGGACTTAATAATCCTAGAATATCAAATATTCTGGTGACTACAGATAATACTGAACGTTTTGTAGGAATTTCAATAATTGGTAGATTGAATTGAAAACAAGACGCGCATAAAGGCTTATAAACCTAATTTTTCAAAATAGGTTTTTTTTGCATAGTATTGCTTCAGAAACCAATTTATTTTTATTTAAACAAAAATAATTTTAAAAATCCGTAAATTTCACCTAACAAAAGACTTCTAAGACATATGAAAAATGGAGTACAATCAATTATTAGAATGACACATAATCTTCAGAATATGAAGAAGACACTTAAAATCTATGTTATATTTACTCATATTGCAAAAAAAAAAAAAAATGTTATCTTGTGAGTTTTAATGCACCAAACTACGAAAAAGTAAAAGGGCATATATCCATTTAAATAATAGAATAGGGTGATTCCATGTCAAAACGTATATATATATATAAATATATATATTCTATCAAGTTTTTTTTTTTGTTTTAAGCCTTGGGGCATTTATAATGTCAAAAATGTTCAAAAATATCCTCGATTTTCTAATAAATTATTCTGAAATTATGTTATTTTTACAAATATCATAATGAAATTTCTGAATCTGATATTTGTCCCTTTAGCTTCAGCAGTTCAAATTTTATAAAATTTTAAAAATGTGCTCTCAGTGTTTATATAAATTTTGATTTTTAAATAAATGTTATAATTTTAAATATTATTTAATTATAATTGGCACAGTTGTTTTTTAGACTTACAGACGAAGCTTATAGAAAATTGTTGAAATCGGTCCATTATTTTACTTAGCTCCCTTACAAATTTTTCCCGGAAATATGCTTAAGTGATCAGAATTGTTTTGAATATGCAAATATTTATATGAAATTCGAAGTAGATTGGATTTTTATCCGCATTAGACATACTAAAAAATTTTAAGAGTTTGGTTGCATAATTGGCCATAGTTTCCATGTGAGGTCCCTTCCCGAAAATTATTTAAACGTGAATAAATATAGGCATGATTATTTTGTATTTGAGTATAAATCATACTATAAAATTTCTCAAAGGTTGGCCTTTAATTGACGATATCTCCCATTTATCACTCATAAATTGAATATAAATTATTTAGTTTGTGATTTTATTTATAACTTTATATAACTATAAATCGCGCCGCCAAAATTTAAGAGGACCGGTCCATAATTGAACATATTTCCCATATAATATCCACTCCAGAAAATCATTTTTAGCACCCAAACTTCATATAAATGCCAGATTTTGCATTAAATTTGGCATTAATAAGTTTTATGTAAGTATATAAACGGCGGCTAGAAGTTTAACAGGGATCCATCCAAGTATGTTTATAGTTTTTATACAAGAACCTCACCTGAAAATCATTTTAAAGCGCATACATACTGGTGTACGGTATTACATGGTCGCGCTTGATTTACTAAAATACTTTTTCACGTTAATTATTCATAAAATAAAATTAAATATAATAATAAGAATCATACCCTACTGTCCTCTCGCAGATAAAAATACAAGTAATGAATTTAAAATTAAATAAATATAAATGATCAAATATATTTAAAGGTCTTCCAAATAATGTTGTCATAGTACACTCAAAGTAATAATTACATAAAATTAAAATTCAATAGCTTAAAAAATGGCTATGTAGGTTTTGCATGCTGGAATGCTCGATAAGCTCAAAATTAAATTCATACATTTGCTCTCAAATCGCTGTATGTATTAAAGTAATAAAGTTAAAACAATAAAACTTTGGTAATTGAAACTGGATATAACTATCTTTAACATATTTTTACGTTTTTACCTTTTAAAAACTGTGGTTTATTTTCTTTTAAATAAACCGGATACTTCGATAGCAAATAAAAGCAGTTTAGTAGTTTTAAAGTTGTAACGACTCTATATTTTATTTAATATGTATAACAACAACAATTTAAATAATCACTATGTGTTCTAAAATACACACACACTTAAATTGCACACTTTATACAGCACACTTTAATAATGTACAAGAATATACAACCAAGGCAGTTAATTTGTCTTTACTTAACGATGCTTCCAATTAGACAGACTCAATGGTGTTTTCACGGCCAATTTATATGCACTGCATTACCTTCCAGATGATTCTCGAAAGCTCTACTTCTACAATGTTCTTAACGGACAAACTAGTATATTCGAATTCTAGAGCTTTCGATGTTAATGTTAGTAGCTTAAACATTTATTGTTGCCATACTTACAAACAATGGTGAAAGCTTTTCATTCAATGTTGTATGTTTAAAGCTATGTTAATAATTTCAAATAAAAGCAGCTTAGTAGTTTAAAAGTTGTAACGACTCTTTATTTTATTTAAAATGTACAACAACAGCAGTTTCAATAGTCACTTGTGTTGTAATACATACAAAATTAAATTACACACTTTATACAGCATACTTTAATAATGTACAAGAATATAAAGCCAAGGCAGTTAATTTGTCTTTACTTAACAATGCTTCCAATTAGACTGACTCAATGGTGTTCTCACGGCCAATTTATACACACCTTTTATTACCTTCTAGATGCTTCTTGAAAGCTCTACTTCCTTCTACAATGTTCTTAACGAACAAACTAGTTTATTCGAATTCTAGAGCTATTAATGTTAGCAGCTTCAACATTTGCTGTTGCCATACTTACAAACACTGGTGAAAGCTTTTCATTCAATGTTGTATGTTTACAGCTATGTTAATAATTTCTACAGATATGTTAACTGCTGTTAACATAAACAGAAAAGTTGAGAAGCATTATTTAATTTTAAACCAGCCGTTTAAACCGTTATATTTGAATTCAAGCACAATTTCGTAATACTGCCTCCCGCTTAAGCCTGTTCGTCCCGAATAGGCACAGATTCACTTCTCCCATAGGCAGATAGTCGTTCTAGATGTACGACCTTCATCTTAGATCTTGGGCTCTTTTCTTTCTGTATTCTGTACACCACGTCGTTTAATTTCTTAATCACCTTGTATGGTCCCTCCCAATGGTTTGTAGTTTGGGAGACAGTCCTTTCTTACGTTGTGGGTTATACAAAAGTATTAGCTGGCCTTTCTTAAATCCTTCAGAATTCGCTGCTCGATCGTATCTGGCTTTAATTTTGTCGCTGGTCATTTTTATCCGTCTGCGTACGAATTCATGAAGTTCATTTAGATCATCTTGCTCTTTGGAAATGTTTTCCTTATTTATTGATGAGGGCTTAATACAGAATTCTAAATCACCAGGCAACTTGAGTTCTGTCCCGAAGACAATTTTTGCAGGTGTTCGAGATGTTGAGTCATGAACAGCTGATCTGTATGCCAATAGAAATTTCGGTATGTGTTCATCATCGTGCACTGGCGTTGTTCTGATTTTTCTTATTCCGTATAAATCGCACATTTCCTCGATCGTATTTGGCTACCCAATTGGCTACTGCCTGCTGACAACCCATCCAATAAAAACGTTGTTTTAACTTTTCTGAGGTTTTTGTCACATCAATGACCACCACTGGGACCGTCATGGAACTCTTTCATTACTTCATTTGTTTTACCGGATGGTACTATATTAGCACTTTCCCATATGCGGTACAAGCAGCCATTTAACAACTGTAGACTATTCCATAGGGTCCAATATGATATCATCAGTGGACTTTCGGCTGATATTTCATTACAAACTGGCCTTCTACTTTCTTCTTTTTCCGATATTATTTTCGCCAGTATGGGGTCATTTCTTTGCGCTACAGATCAATCTTCACTGGACTCTATATGCATTATTAGAACATCGAAAACACATTCCGCGTATTCCGTATCCGCTTGCATCGCTATCTATGACAAAATTGGTGCGTAAATAATAGATTCTTGAGCTTTTGGAATGTTCTTGTGCTTCACTCCATTGGAATGAGTGATTGTGACTTCTCGGTCAGCTCATGTAAGCTTGCAGCTACATTGGCGAAATTCAGTACAAATGATCTATAGTATAAATAAAGGCCAAGAAAACTACGCAATTCGTGTAGATTTCTCGGACGTGGCCAGTCCTTTACAGAAATTATCTTATCTTCATCTGTTGATATTCCTTCTGCTGTTACGCGATGTCCAATATATTTGACTTCTTTCTGGAACAATGCACACTTCTTTACACTGAGTTTGAGTCAGCGCTGATATTCGTTTAAGGACTTCAAATAAGACCAAATAAGACCAAACAGATGTCTTTCCAAGCATGTCCCTTCAATACATGTTCCATTAAACGCTCGAATATGGCCGAAGCATTGCAGAGTCCAAATGGCATTACATCAAATTGCCATAACCCACCACTAGCGCAAAAAGCGATTTTTTCCTTGTCTTTGTCTGAAATCTCTACCTGCCAATAACCACTTTGCAAGTCCAATGTAGAGAACTATTGTGTTCCAGCTAGTGTGTCTAGGATGTCTTCAATTTTTGGGAGCAGGTAGCTGTCTTTCTTGGTTACGTCACTAAGCTTTCTATAATCGACGAAAAAGCCAGTGCTGCCGTCTTTCTTCTTAACTAAAACAACAGGTGAGCTCAAAGGACTTGAAGATGGTTCGATTATACCGTTCCGCTCTATTTCGTTGACCAACTAATTCTCTTCACTTCGTTTTGCTAGAGTAACTCTTCTCCTCTCCGTTCTACCATGGCTTTGACCTTTTAAGGCGAAGACGGAGGTATGTTTGCTCAGAATCTGTTTGGTCTTATTTGTATCTGGCGGCGCTAATCCTTCTACCCATTTCCCCACATATTCCGCTAGTAGCTAGTGTTCTTTGTTGGATTTATTGGCAATTTCCGGGGTTTTCTCGCAATTGATTACTGCCTCTGCTGCATTGACCTATTTCGGAATTTGACTTAACGACTTTTTCATAGCTGGACAGGTTAAGTACTCTTACAGGAATTATTTTGTTGTCGCAGGGTTGTTATTTCTGCTGGTTCTACCACCCACAAACTGTTGTCCTCACAATCTCCCTCCATACGAGCCCATACTAAAGTTTCTGACTGTGGTGGCAGTTTCTGATGCTCGACAGTAACTAGCTTTCTTACTTGAGTCCTATTTTCATATCCAATGTCCAAAGTAATGCCGTGACTAATCACGAAATCAGCACCAGTGATAACTTCGTCCACAATGTCGGCAACAGTAAATACATGATTGACGCTAACGTTGGCAATGGTTAATTTCACATTTACTTTACCGTAGAATGTGGCCGACTCCCCAGTAGCTGTGCCCAGACTTACCCCACATAATGGTTCAATTGTTTTCTTGACTAAATCGGGCCTGACGATAGACTGTGATGCCCTGGTGTCTATAGTAAAAACGTGCTTCTGACCGTTGATGTACCCAGAAACAGTAAGATTGCTATTTTTCTGCTACATTTCAGATATGGGGATTGTGGGGCCCTCAGATGTGGGGGCTAGCTCTTGCCCTATAGTGCTAGCTCGTTTTAGTTTAAAGGTGATTCTTGTGATGAATGATGATTTGACTGCTGGTTGTTCCTTTAAGACGAGGCAGATCTGGTTCGTTTTCTTGGTGCTTTGCTGTTTCGCTGAATATGACCCGATTTACCGCAGTTATAACATTTTGCTTCTGACTTTTTTTTCTCATTAAACGGCTCCAAAATCTTTTTTAATTCGACGACTATATTTCTCTCATTAACAGGAACAACTTCGATATTATAACTACATATTTCTGCTACACCCTGGAACGCTTTCAAGAACTAATGCTCCATTTCCTTTTAAGGCCAATATCAACTCTATAGCTTTTTCTTCGTCGTTCTACATATTTCTAATGGCAACTGCATCTAACTAGAGACCTTTATTCTACTAGAGGATTCTGGAATAATTCGCACCTGTTCATCTTGACATTGAAGATTATTCATCTTTAATATAAGTCGGACTAATGCCATCCATTCTGCTGTTTATAACTTTCGAAATTTTCTGAAGTTTATCGTCTGTAGCTCTAGAATTTTCTTGAAATTTCATTTGCATTATTTTATTTTCTTCTTTAACTTCAGCAAGAAGTTTCTCGTTATTTGCTTTAGAAGTGTCTTGAAATTCAGTAAGAGATTTCTTAAATTGCTCTATCATAGCAGCAAACATTGTGTATAAAACCATGCTGCTTGCTGTTTATACTCGAATTCCAATATCAGTATCACGTCGCTTGAATTTATCTATCAGCTGTAGGTAACTCCAACTTATTCAATTCTCTCTTGAGTTGCTCCACTTTTAGCTCTTCAAACTTCATGACTGCTTATTATTTTGCAATCTCACTTCTGACACCAATTGTTACGTTTTTACCTTTTAAAAACAGTGGTTTATTTCCTTTTAAATAAGACGGTACTTTGGTTAGAAATAAAAGGAGTTTAGTAGTTTAAAAGTTGTACAACAATATCAGTTTCAATAGTCACTTGTGTTCTAATACAATTAAATTACACACTTTATACAGCACACTTTAATAATGTACAAGAACATACAGCCAAGGCAATTAATTTGTCTTTACTTAACAATGCTTTCAATTAGACTGACTCAATGGTGTTGGCCAATTTATATACACTGCAATACGTTCCAGATGCTTCTCGAAAGCTCTACTTCCTTCTACAATGTTCTTAACGGACAACCTGGTATATTCGATTTCTAGAATTAGCAGCTTCAACTTTTGGTGTTGCATTACTTTCAAACAATGGTGAAAGCTGTTCATTCAATGTTGTATGTTTACAGCTATGTTAATAATTTCTACAGATATGTTAACTGCTGTTAACATAAACAGAAAGGTTGAGAAGCATTATGTAATTTTAAACCAGCCATTAAAACCGCTATATTTGAATTCAAGTACAATTTCGTAACTATATATTGTTTTGGAAATTATCTGTTGAAACCTTTAAAGGATATTAAAGCATAAAATATTTAAAGGACATTTTTTGTAACTTTGATTGGGATAATGTTAACAAAAATTAATTCCATATCATGCCAATAATTTCCTCTTTCATTTCTACATATATGTTAACTGCTGCTAAGCATTGAGAAAGATTGAGAAGCATTGACAAAGGTTGAGAAGCATTATTTAACTTTAAACCAGCCGTTTAAACCGCTATATTTGAATTCAAGTACAATTTCTTAACAATATATTATTTTGGAAATTATTTGTTGAAAAATTTAAATGATATTAAAGAATGAAATATTTGAAGGACATTTTTTGCACGCTTGATTTGGATAATGTTAACAAAAATTAATACCGTATTATGCCAATATATTTCTCTTTCATTTGTTGCCCATATCACCCTATAATAGCAATTAGAAAGTAGCAAAATACAAAATTAACCTCGGGCATCCTTCAAAATTTTAAAGTCCTTTAAAAGGGAAAAACGAACACGAAATGAAAAACTGAAAACGCGGAAAAAATCTATGTTTTCACATGTATAAGGAATTTATCATATATGCGTAACAAGTATTCGTCAGTTATATTAGTTTTGAAATAAATTATTCCTAATGACTCATATCTCAAGGTTCGAAGCATGCTTACTTTGGAATCTCCAACTGAAATTTGAGATAATGTTTTTGATGAATAATGAACATGAGTTCCCCAGTTGCCAAGAAGGCTTGTTACACAGACCACTTTTTCAAATACTCACATATTGCTCACCTTTCATTCGCTTTTTTATTTTCATTTTGCTTCCAATACGTTTTTTTAAAGAGATAAATGGTCTCCAACACAAGAACAAATAATATTTTGATATGCGAATGTTTCAAAAAATTAATTTGGTTGTAAATTCTAAGAAATTTCTTAAAAACATGAAAATCATAAATTAAACTTCAAATGAGTTGGGACTTTTTCTTTCAAAATATATTTGAAATAAGTTAGGACTTTTTCTAAATGCCTATAAATCCGTTATTTGCAATCATAGTGCACTCAATTTTTTAAGAGACGTTTACTGGATTTTGGTCAACCAGAATACATTAAAAACGCGATTTCAAACTAAATCGGGATCGCCTTTTCTATATTAAGCCAACGATATGTACATATAATTCTTTTTATAATTTCGGAACTAATACTAATGTTTGGAATTAGATCCGTAAGCAAATGGAAGATCAATAAAGTTTTTATGTTATATAATGAAAAATAGAAATTAAAAATAAAGATTTTCGATACAGTTGATACATCCATTTTAATTTTGCCTAATTTTATAATATTAAACTATTAATAAAATGCTAGTTTTAATGAAAAAAATAATTTTTGTTTAAAAATTTAAAACGTTTTTTTTTTTTTGTTTTTTTTAACTACATATTTTCGCGTTTTTGAACCATAAAATACTTTTTTAGATCATATTTGTGGTTTCTCTGGTAATTATATTATATATTGGTCCATAGCTTATAAGTTAAATGAGTGTCCAGCCTGAAATTTTACTCGAGTAGGGAGAAGAGTTATGTCGACATTACTTATTTTTTTTAAGAATTTTAAAATTCCAGTTTTTGAGAATAATGGTTTGATTCCTATATGTCCAACTTTAAAACTTTTTATAATAATTATATACATATAGTTATAAAGGTAATATATTTGTCTTTAATATGAAACTAAAACCTGATATCTACCAAGTACATTTTAGAAGTTATTAGAAATTAAACAAGTACACCCTTGCGAAGTTTTTAGCTTTATTCGATATGCATTATAAAAAGAATGGCCCAGAAAGGACAATTCTTTGCGGCTAGATTTCCCCTCAAAAACCTCTCGGGAATTCCCGGGATTTTTTTTACTTTTCCCGGAAAAACGGGAAATTAAATGTTTTCGTAGTTTTAAAATTCTATAGCAAACATTTTGCTATTTTTAATACCTTATATCAATGAAAGTTTAACGAGTTTAATATAACTAGAACGTTATCTGAGAAGAACGTTAGGTTAGAACGTTGAGTTAGGTTTTTTCTATCAGATCTTTGTATTTGTTTATATATGGTTTAGCGAATTTACTTACAAGTTGTTTCACATGAAATATCAAATCAACTTTATTTTTGTCATGTTCAGATTTTAGATGTTTTAGTTTTATTATAGACTAGCTGAAGGCCCTTGCGTTGCATGGTATCTAAAAGTTTAATAAAAAAATTTAAGAATAATGTAAGAAAGCTTTGTACAGTTATTTTCAAATAAAATTTCCCGTAAAGCTTCTATTAAAATTTAATTTTTATCGAAATATTAATAAAGTGCAAATGAACTACAATATTTTTGCCATTTTCAGCAACATGCTATTAATTTATATTCTATAGTTCCTTCATCGGATTTGTGAAAATGAATATTAAATAAGTTGAAGTTCGAAATTACTTGGTCGGGAGATTTTTCGATCTAATACAACATTTTCTTTTGAAACAGCATCTCTTATTCAAGCAATGGATATGTAAATGTTAGATGTAAATGTTATAACTTCAAAATTCTTACAAAAAAAAAAAAAAAAAAATCTCATGATGTATTCGTAAGTATATTAGATTATTTTCATCAGATTTCTGAACACTGTGATTGAACCGAAAAACATTGTTGCGAACCTATCTTTAGTATTTTCCAGATTTATGATTAATTTAGTAAGAATTAGTAAAAAGAAAAATAATGAAAGTTAGACAAATAAAGTGGAAATAGACGGCAAACTATTTATAATGAATTTTATCCAATAGAATATTGTATATTTTTAAAAAGTTTTAGCTTCAAAAACACAATAACGTAAAAACCTGAGATACAGTTTTTAACACAAGTTACGAAAGACACTATTATTTTACACAAATTTTGTTTGTATAAAATATTTCAAATTTTTTAAATCTTGGAAACGGAGTTATACTTTTATATTATTTCATTTTTCGTTAATTGAGTATGACTTATAATATTTCGTTTTGTTTTATTTAATAAAAAAATAATAATTTTCTTTATAAGAAATCGTGGGCTTTTTTCTTATAACTAAAGTTTTAAAAAATTCCCTGGAATTCTCGGGAAATTTATTTTTTCATTGTTTGCACTAGGTTTTCTACACGTATACATGTAGAAGCGCTTTTTGGAAATCACGATAAGTTTTCTACTGAACTTCGTTAAATTTCGCACACTGATTTATACATATACAAAGCTCCCTTGTTCCGAATTTTAATGAAATCATATATAAACATTCATTACTACTACAGTTCTATAAAAATATATGGATTATAACTTACCAAATTTTGCGGCTGAAATTAGCTCAATGTGGAATAAGAGCTTATGTTCCATTTTGAGCTACATATTTTCAGCCGAAAAATTTTGCATGTTCTAATGTAAATTTTTTAGCGACACTTTGCATGCATACTTTGTCTTTCCAAATATCTAAAAAAGGTATGAAAACTATTGAGATTTATGATTTTATGAAGTTTTTATCGTCTCTTGTAATGGTTTATACGCCCTTACACCAAACATCGGCGCCCATAGCACACCCATAACCGAGTGTTTTCAGTATTTTTACATACACAACACGAAGATAAACAATTAAGAGCCAATAAAAAATCATTATATTAAAAAATCATTATATTAAAATCACATAATACACCACTTATTTGCTTCAATACAGCCCATGTAGACGTAACATAATATGTAAGATTTTTCTGTCAGAGAGTGTCAAATTTTCTCTCTTAGAGAATTATTTCACATGTAGATTGAAGTATTAGCATTATAAGATGTATTATAAGACTATTGTAATGAGATTTCTCTACACAACTATCTTATAAGATGAACTGTTAAAAAAATACACATATACGCAATTTTGCTTGTGCTTGTATGTGTGGTAATTACTAAAAACACATTTTTTTTAATTATTTTCTTTTAATGATTATTTTACATTTTAAAAAATATGTTTATAAGAATTGCACTAAAAAAGTGCGAATTTCTTAATAAAAAGGACATGTTTACTCTGTGACTGATTCAAAATAATGATATCTTATAGGATTTATTAGAATACTTGTACCCCTTATTTAATATTTAACATAATATAAACAAAATGGTTACTCTCTTCTGCCGGCGTTATCTCACATATTATATCAGTGTCAATCTCGGTTGTAGAGATTGAGTTAAGGAAAACAAGAATTTGTCTGTTTTCTTCGCATGTTTTTATATGAGCAACATATGTGTGTGTATGAGTTTTAAAAAAGAGAATTGAAACACAAGGTTTTCTAATTCAGCGAAGACTTAATTCATCTGAACATCACGATGGTCAACGAACAAAGACTTAAAGAAATATCTTTTCATAAAGTTTTATAGAATTAAATTATGCTTATTACTTATTATAAATGTAAACAAAACTTATTTCAACTGAAATCAATACATATGATAATGGTCTTTTATTCTTAAAAATAAATCAACAAACAATAAAAATTTAAACATAATTCTGATGCTTTTTCATAATTGTAAACAAATAAACATAAATAATGATATGCTTCTGTTTTAAAGAAATCAATTAAACAATAATTACTTTGCATCAGCAAAAATACAAATCATTGGTTTGGTTTTTTATTTAAACAAAAATCAATAGTTGCTTATTGATCGCGACCTTGATTAAAATATTAAATTACTATGGGATATTTCTTGTATCCCATTGGAATGTTCTCGTTGGGTAAAACATATGTGCGTTCATAACTGTGTAAATGTAGTATTTTCTTAAGCAAAACAGTCGTTTAAAATAATTTTTTATAATATTATTGTGATTTATGATCAAAATAATTAATAAATATTAATAAAGTTACTAATTAAATACATATTGAAAAAAATTAGAAAATAAATGAAACATTAAAAAAACATGCGATAGTTTTTATTAGTAAACAAATTTAATTAAATATATGTTTGTGTGCATGCAAGCACATTTATAACCAACTTTGCACAATTTGTGAAGGTTTTTTGTCGCACAAAGCAGCTACGTATTACAAAAAAAAAAAAAAAAAAAAAAAACAAGCAAAGCGTTAAAAATGATAGCGCGTTTTAAATACTTTTTTAATGTCTTGTATGGTTTGCTTTTTTTGCCACACCACTTGCACCACTGGTTTACGACAAATGCCTTGAACACCTGTATTTGCAATCGCTCATACATACGACGCATTTGCTTTGCTTCGATCAACGGACAGTACAAACATTATTTGTTGTTATTATTGTACATGTTGGCCATATACAGTGTTACCATAGCAAAAAATTCTTTTTGAACAAAAAATTTTTAAAAATTAGCCAAATTAGGAAAAAAATAAACAAATTATAGAAATTAAGTTATTATGTAAAAATTAATATAATAACAATAAAAAATTAAGGTTGACTTTTACAATTATGTGTTCACAGAAAGGGAATGCAAATAAAAGTTATTTTTTATAGGGACTTAGCCATTTTATTTGGTAATATGAATTCCAAAATCGGAATTGATAAAACAATTTTACTGCAGTTATTTGTAAAATAATGTGGTGCACTTTTTAAATTTTTATTAAACGTCCTCATGAAAAAGCGCAATACCCTCGCAAACTGTATAATGTGTACAATTTTGCACATTCCCAAATGAACTGTCAAAAATTGTATAGAAAATTATCCTTCCTCAATAAAAATAATCCTGCCTCAATAAAAATGCAAAAGTTTCATCCAAGTTATTTATTTACGAATTATAAATATACATTTATTTAACAAAATAGGAATTGTTTTACAATAATGTTTGTAATCTTTGAATGTGGGCTGAAGAGACATTCTAAAATGCTTTATTTAGGATCTACAAGGTATGCCACTCGCATTCCAACTCTATATCTTTCTTCTCCCTTCCAAAAAGAATGGAGAAGCCAAGGACTCTTACATAAATAAATGCTACGCAATGCTATTACAAAAGAGTCTGAAATTGAATTAAAAAAAAGACACGCGGACTACTTTCATTAACGACATTTAAAGTAAGACTATATGATTTTTGCTTTGTAAGTCTCGCAATTAAAACAAGTAAGAAAGATATAGTCCATATGATACCCCACACCATTGTGTATGTCCATCAAAATTCGTGGACAAGTTAGACATGTGGACCGATACTTTTACTAAGTGGAAAATAAAATATACGAATACAGAATGCTAAAACTTACTTTTGTAAGAATTTATGAACTTTAGGGTGACCCCCGAAAGTAGGCTTATATGAGAGCTATGGTAAATTATGAAGACATCTTCATAAAATTTGTCACTGTGATTTCTACTTATATAAAACTTATTTGTGTGGGAGCTATGGTCAATTACGGACCGATCTTCATGAAATCCGATACTTCATCATGAAAAACTGATACTTATACAAAACTTCCTTACACTGAATTTCATTAAAATATTACTATATTTAAGGCATTTACGATCGTTAAACCCCCATTCCTGGAGGACATTTGTATGGGGTCTAGGTGAAATAATTCGTCCTTGTTATGAAAATCCTACATACCAAATTTCATTGAATTGTATTCAAAATTGCGACCTGCACTTTGTGCACAAGGTTTACATGGACAGCCAGCCAGACGAATGGACGGGCGGACATATTTAGATCGATACAAAAAGTGATTCTGAGTAGATTGATATACTTTAAGGTGGGTGTTGGATGATTTTTTCTGTGCGTTACAAACATCAGCATAAATATAAGAACAGTTGCAACGCAGTGTTTTCCAACTTGCTGTGGAAAACGGTATTGACAATTTTTATTTCTTAATTATTAATATATTAAAATACGTGTAAAGTTTGTACACAAATCTTTTATATTTGTATGTGTATGAAAAATAATGTATTTACATGCATATGCATGTTTGCAAGTACGTATGCATGTATGTATGTACGTACGTATGTATGTATGTATGTATGTACACATAATAGTTAAACAAAATAACGTAAAGATTGTAGTAGAACATTTGCTTTTTATGCGGCCATAATTAGTGTTATTACATACATGAGTTTTATTGCCGGGTACTTATGTAAAAAATGGTTTATTTAAATATGAATTATTATTCCGAAAAGTATATTAAATATATTACTACAGCTTGACAAAAAAGTTATAACGTGGTTTTGTCGTCGGCTGAGGTAACTTAGTGGCCTCCAGGGTCTACTTACGGATCCACAAACCTTAAGTAATAAGACGTTTGTTTTACCCTTTCTGGGGTGTTAAAATAATAATAGTTTCTTTATTGAATACGTCAAGAATATTTCAAGTACAAAATATAAAGATATTACGAGAGAATAATTTCTATAACTCCAATTCGGATACCACCGACTTAATAAATGTTTCTGCATTTCCTTCTTCAGCAAGGCTTATTTCGGCTCTTCGGCGTATGTTGATATTGGTACGGTTGATCGGCTAAGATTATGTTTGTTTCGGTTAATTGCCTTGTAATAGGCTCGGCTCAGGTGTTCGACTTTGAACTTTCGGCTTCGACATTCCTAACTTCGACTTTGAACTCTCGGCTTCGACACACTCAGCTGTCAAACTGGTTCGGGTTAACGGCGGGATCGGTTTCTGGTACAGGTGGCAGCTTTGGGGATCGAAGATTCTGGGTTCAGGAGTAGAATTAAGGTCGGCGTCGTACGTTCGGCTTCGACACTCTCAGCTGTCAATCGGGTTCGGGTATTCGGCTGAATCGGTTTCTGGTACAGGTGGCAGCTTCGGGAATCGAAGATCGTATCTTTTTCCACAATACGTACAATGGTGTCTTAACGCTAATGGCTAGCTACTTCTCTACTACTATTACCATGCAATTCTACGGGTCAATATTCTACTCGTGAGCACGAACAACCGAAGTCACTCGTGAGAACGAACAACCGAAGTCACTCGTGAGAACGAACAACCGAAGTCACTCTTGAGAACGAACAACCGAAGTCACTCGTGAGAACGAACAAGCGAAGTCACTCGTGAGAACGAACAACCGAAGTCGCTCGTGAGAACGAACAACCGAAGTCACTCGTGAGAACGAACAACCGAAGTCACTCGTGAGAACGAACAACCGAAGTCACTCGTGAGAACGCTATAACCGAAGTCACGCGTGTAAAATTTATTTAAGGGACCCAACCGAATACGACTAAATTTTACTTTCGCAAAATCTAGTCAGCTCTCCGATTATATAAAATAATCTCTGAGACTTATATGGCGGATTCTTGTCTTGTTTGAATCGCCCCGACTGTAATCAAACTTTGTTTACTTATACTTAGTCATGTATCAACTAAATGAGAATTATATTGCTTGTTGACCATTAAGCAATATCAACTACACAACTAAAGCAGTTGTTACACATTTGTGTGGGTGTGTATATAGTATTTACAGTAGGGGCGCTCAATGTAATTACCTATTACTAATAACATATTCAATATATTAGTATGAAAAAGAAAAATAATTAAAAATACATAAATAATAGTAAATAAAAGGAAAAAATGGTAGTAACTTCATAAATTAATATATTAAGAAATATGTACGTGAAAATAGTAGTATTGAGTGTACTATTTCCACGTTACAAAGTATATGTTTGTCGTTTTTAACAATGTTTTATAAACATATTTGGGAGATTTCTATAGTGTCATAAAATCATATGTCCTATAATAATATCATGAAAAAGACGACTGTTGTGAATAATCCCTCATAATTTAGTGTGGTGTTTTGAATTTAAATCAGCCAAAAATTTTTTTCCATCTAAATTTATTTATTGAATCTTCACAAAATTAAGTTAACTAACAATAAGTATTCAAATCTTAACTCTAAATCTTAATTTATATTAAATCCAACCACTGTCAGATGAAAAACTATATGCAATCAAAGAGTTTAGCTTAGGCGGAGGTCTGTTGTGTTCCTTCTTCTCAAACGGTTGTAGCCATCGCTTCTCATTATGTGTACTTCAAGCTTCCTCAAATACGATTCTGCGTGTTTTCTTATTTCATCTTTAACAAGAGGAACATTAAGGTCCTTGTGAATATTTTCATTTTTCACATATCAGGTTGTTTAAGTTATCATTCGTAGTATTTTATTTTGGAGCCTTTGAATTTTTTCAGCATTTGAAGCTGAGGCCGTACCCCTTAGCTGGATACAATAGCACCATATTGGCTTTATAATTGAGTTATAGATCAACAGTTTGCAGTCTAGATTTAATTTTGAATTTCTACCAATAAGCCAGTTAATTTGAAGTGATTTTAACTTCATTTGGGTTAATTTTGTATCTATATGTGATTTCCACGTAAGCCGTCGGTCTAGATGCATACCAAGATATTTTACATCCGTTTTTTGGGGTATTTATCAGGATTGGGGGGCACGTATCTCTCCGCAATGTAAAGATAATATGTATACATTTCTGTTCATTCACTTTTATTCTCCATTGCTTCAACCATTTTTCTAGATATATTATATGATCTTACAAGAATTTAGATGCTTCTTGGGGGTTTCATGAACGCCTAGAATAGCTGTGTCATGTGCAAATGTTGATATATGGGTTCGACTATTAGTTGGTATATCAGAAGTATATATTAAATATAAAAAGGGACCCAGTATACTGCCTTGGGGTGTACCATCTTCAATGGATTGCGGTTCGCTTATAAAGTCTCCCTCTTAAAAAACAAACTTTCGATGAGTTAAATAGCTTTCAAGCAGCTTATGCGTATTTGTGGGTAAATATTGTTTAATTTTAAATAATAATCCTTCGTGCCATACTTTATCGAAGGCTTGAGAAACGCCAACGAAGAGAGCAGAACAATATTTCTTTTCTTCAAACGTTTTAGATATAACATTTATAAGTCTGTGAGTTTGTTTTATGGTGCTATGTTTTTCTCTAAAATCAAATTAATGTGTTAGAATACAATCGAAACCATTCACTATTGGTTTCAACTTTTTCATTAATAGCTTCTCAAACAGCTTTGATATATTAGACAACAGGCTAATAGGCATATACGATTCTACCTTAGTGTGATCTTTTCCGGGCTTAGGTACAATAACCAATGAGACCTTCCATTCTGGTGGATAATATCGAAGGCGTAATATAGCATTAAAAATAAAAGTTTTATTCTTATTGTCGATCTCTCGAATCTCAAAACAAAGGGGTTCAACTGCTCTAAAAAGGGGTACAACAGGTGGCAACTTCATTATGTCATCTGATAAATTTGAGGAAAACACGTACTTTGGATGACTAATAAACAGATTCCCCTTATTGCTATCACTTCTTGCCAATCCACCATTTGTATTACGTAGAGGGGGTCTACTTGTAACTGGTCTTTTCAACTTTATCGTAGCTCGCTATAGTGAGTAATTCGAATATGGGGTATCATCTAGATTCTCTAAATATTTATTCAGCGATTAAATTTTTTAATACTCTAGTAGCTTATTGAGGCGCTTTTGGCATTCTCTTAGCTTCGATCTAAGTTGAGAGGATCTGTGGAGTTGCCACTCTCTTCAAACTCTTCTTTTTTCAGACAAGAGCCGTTCGATATCCACAGAACAAATTCTATTACATATGTTTCGTCTTGGGATTAGAGTGGCATGTTCAGCAGCAAGTTCTAAACTTTTTTCAAAAGTATTGATAGAGAGAGAGAGATCGATATCTTCTGGTGTTCTCAGTGATATATTTTCCGTGCGGTGAGTGCTAATATATTTTCTATATTTCAACTAGTTTATTCCTGTGTGAATTATCGCTGAGATACCAGTGGGGTACACAATTACTCGGAGGTTCAATATAGTAACAAAATTGGGTGAATGATCTGAAGATAATTCTAATGAAGATTTAACATGAATTAATTCCCTTGGTGAATTCCTCGTAACAGCGAAATCGATGATATCCGGTATTTTATTTGGGTTAGTAGGCAGATATGTTGGATCTCCGCTCGAAATAACATTCAAACCCATTTTAGAAATTGTATTAAACAAAACACGACCTTTAGGGGTTATAAGTCGTGATCCCCAGAATGTATGCTTAGCGTTATAATCGCCTGCTGCCAGGAAACGGGGTCCCAGTGATTTATAAAAATTTTCATATTGATTTTCTGTAATTGAAAACCTGGGGGTGTGAATATATCGATGAAATCACTAAGTTTCTGTAACAATCATCAATACAGATTGTTGTAACTTGAAGATAATTTTCACCACGAAGATCACACATTAAGTAGTGTTTGATACGGGTTTTTATTAAAATGACAGAGCCTCCACATGCTTTATCTCTTGGATCTTTAGTGTCATAAAAAGCATATCCATTTGTTCTAAATAAGCTTCTCATATCTTTTTAAAAAATATTCGAGTTCAGTTTTGTGTTGACGAATACTGTTGGCGTTCCAAAAACTTATTTTTAGGCAGTTCATGGTTTGTTCAACACAGCATGCAATAACATAGATTGCATTTTAAGCATTTCTTGAGCAACATGCTCATTGAATTTGTGAAATTATTTACTGATTGAACGAGAGAATCGATTGTAGCTTCTAGCCGTGTAAAATTGAAAGTGGATATTTGCTTTCTTGACTCTGGTCTGATTAAATTTATTCTGGTGTTAATAGTCCTGCGGTAAGGATTGGTTATTCTTAAGGACGTTTGCGTACAAAGCTTTGTTGTGAGAGGGCTGTTGTAACTGGGAGTAATTTACCTTGAGGATATTTAATGATTGAACGGTGGAAATTCTCGATTTCTGGCTTAGTGATTTTTTAAAGATTGAGTATACGGGACAGCCTCTGTAGTTTGTAGTATGGTTTCCTCCACAATTACTAAATTTTTTCAATTTAGAGTCATCTTTAGATTTATTACATTGCGATGAATTGTGTAACTCCCCACAAACAACGGATACGGGTGGCAATCAGAATTTGTATGACCATATTCTTGACAATTTATACATTGGACTGAGCCCGGTTGTTTATGTGATTCTTCTACAGTAATTTTGCGGTATAATAAATATTTTATGTTATATATAGGGTGAGTTTCATTTTTTTTTTTTTTCAGTTTCATATCACCGGGTTCTAGTTTTACATGGAAGATCGGTTAAGGAATTTTCTCCCGATTTCTAATGTTTATAATATTTTTAATCTTGAAGCCTTTGTCCTCCAGACTTTTTTGTTTTCAACAGGTTCAACACTAGAGTCAATACCCTTTATAACAATCTGTAGACCCTTGCTACCTTTCAGTTGACAAGTATAGAAACTTTTCTTATGGGTTTCGAAAACTGTCACAACCTTACGATAATCGTGGTGGTTTGGCTGGCCTAATTGTACTAGCGGGTTCATTGTCCTCACGTTGCAAAATAGAAAAACGATTTTCAGTATTCGGTCTATCAGAGTTACAATCCTTAGATAATTTTGCCAAGGGTGCTATTTTCGAGGAATTAGGGCTTCGTCCTCGTAACTGTAATGTATAGATCCATTCCAACTTAAATTTGAGATTTATTGTCACTACTTAAAGGGTGTAGCAGGGTTAATTATATCTGTACTTACTGTGAATGATTTCTTTTCTGAAGTTGATTTACCTAGCATAACTTCAGGCGTTTTCTGGTAACTTTCTATCAACAGCTGGTTTGCTTTCTTTTGTTGAAAAATCATTAATTGTCAACAAAGCGGGGGAGCAGGGGCGAGCACGATTGACTGGCTTGCAAGCTGTCATCAATTCTTTTATTTGTGTTATTTGTTAAATTATCATTATTAATGATATTATCATTAAAATAACGAAATAACGGAGTAAAAATAAAACACGTCTGATTAGCTCAAACGTCTGTGACTATCTTCAATCAACCAAAAATAGTGAAAGTGAAAAAACTAAAATAATAACCAGTTTGTGCGAAAAGTACATTTTAGATGATGTGATGGCAAACTCAAGTAAATTAACCTTTTTTTATTTAATTATTTTTGTATAAAATCAATTGTGCTGATTAAATACGACAGCATAATAAACATAGCATACAAAGTTTTATTATAGCATATCTTGTGAATCCCCCAATTACTTAAATGTGTTATTTTAAAATATTGTTAAATAGGATTACTTTGAAATTCGAGTACTTACTCTGAGACCTTTAAACAAGGATAGAGTAACTGAATAAAAAGTTCTCACTAGCAATAAGTAAAAAGTACGCAAACTTGCAAATGGATGTGTGTAACTAAAATAAATATAAATTAAATATTCAAATAATTTATTTTCCTGGAAATTAAAATGAGTTCTTAAAAATCATTTAAAAGTTTAGTAAGAAAAGAAAAGGCTAGACTTTGCTAACCTTTTAAACAAAACTTCCCAGCAAATACTGGATGAACCGGTATAAGTTTAGATCCATTACAGGTAACCGTGGTTCGTAAAATTCCAAAATTGTTTGTTGGCTTTAACGTAGATGGAAGCCACAATAATAAGCGATTTTTGAATTATCTAAAATTTTATAGTTAATGTTGTATTTCATAAGTTTTTTTAACATACTTATTTTTGTATAAATAAATCATTAAACTTTATTTAATTTTTTTTAGAAGGTACTTATGACGAAAATTGCACAGAAAAGTCGTTTAAAGCTCATTTAAGAGATGCTATAAAATTGGCCAAAAATAGATACTTCAAAGAAAAAAAAAAAAAAAAAATGAATTCAATTGCATCGAAGGAAAACTCCAGCACATTTGAAAGCCAAGCCTCCATGGAAAACAATATTCAAAATAAAAGTAATGCTGCTAAAAATGAAGATACACAAGATCTAATAATTTTGTAGAATTACTGATTTTTTTCACATCCTAGATGTAAAACATTCTTGAGTTATGAAAACAACTAAACAAAAAATCAGTTGTAGCATTTTTAATAGCATCTAAAAAGAATATTATATCAGATTAAAAGTTGTCAAAAATGCATAACTACCAACGACAAGCTAATGTTAAATTCATAGGTTTTTTACTCGAATTTGAAGTGAAGCAGGTTACTAGTTGTGGTGAGTTTATTACATCTTTTTCCTCAATTTTTTGATGGGAAATAAAATTCTGTTTATTTTCTTTTTCAAATGTTTTTTTTTTGTTTTTTAATTTTTTTAGGAATTTTTAACTTTTTCAAAAAACAAATGAAAATCAATTACAAATTTTATTAAAATTTAAAATAACATGAAATTTCCAATTAATTGAAAAAATTTATGGAATAATATTTTTTGTGTAGTCATATGTCCGAAATTGATTTATTTATTCATGAAGTTGATGTTAGTTTTGCGCAACAATTCATCTTTCAAAAGCCATTTTTCAGGATATAAAAAACTATGTACGGTGGCTCAGAAATTAACTTCATTGGCTAAAAGTTCAATTTTTTGTTAACACCAATTTCCAAAAATTTAATGTCATTCAATAGTAAACATATTGAAACAAAAGTGGCCAAAAAATTGGATCAAAATATTGGTAATTATGGGCGTGGAATGCTGTTAAAGGCAAATATTTTATGTTATTTTATAAAAATGTGATTTTTTAAATTTTATCGGAAGTAAATTATAACTACTATTATCGATAATTGGCTACATTTTTTTTGTTATGTTAGTAGGATAATAGTCTTTAAAAAATGGTTTAAACCTGCTATGTTATTAAATGTTTTTTCGGGTACTATATTGTAGTCAAATTTGAATTTTAGTGGAAGAGAACTTTTGAGGGTCATAAGGGGTTAAACAAATTTTACTACCAGAAGAAAGGCGAAAGTATCCTCTTTTACACCTACTGTACGTAACGTAAGAAAAGGATAAAAGCAAGTGGTATTCGAATAAACACTTAGTTGCTATAATATATCTAAGCAATAACAATCAAATTAAAAAATAAAGCGGGAAGATGTTCTAAGTTACGTTCAGAGAAAAGTAAACTTATATTGGACTTGGAAAATAAAAAAAACAAATTTCGTCAAAAACTTAACAAAGCGCTACAAAAAAGTTGGATGGACAAATAAAGATTTTATACCAGTTTTGAAAACTGGTTAAAGGGTGAACTTACTGTTCAGGTATCTGTAGGAAGTACAAACTAAAACGATCTTGGGAGGCCACCAAAATCACTCGACAACTGTAGCAATAGATCTAAAAGGAGGAAACTACAGGATATCAATGAAGACATCGGATGTGAAAGTATTCAAGAAACTCACAAAAGTCGATATCATCCAAAAAGTTTTTAATGCCAGTCCAGTGAGAACAAATCGGATTCTTGAAAATATTCCAACTTCAAGTGATGAAAACCAGTTCCTAAATGAAGAGGAATTAGCACTATTTTTGGATTTGAAGTTAACAAAACAGCAATATACTTAGTTCAGATTGCGTACGATTACAAAAGGCTCAAATCTGTATCCATTATATCATCACATAACTGCTGCTAAGATGGACTATTTGCTGCCAAGGGACATAAATCCCACCAAAGAATATAAATCTTATTTCAAAATCTATAACAATTATCGATGTACTTGCGTGAAATGAACAAATTTATGCTAGAAAATTTGATGATTATTCGAAAGAAACTGCACGAATATGTACAGCCAAATATTCGTGGAGAAATATGTATGCAACAGTTCACAAAATCCTTTATCATGTTGAAGAAGTATTATTTAGTACCACTTGGATATCTATCAAAGGAAGCCTAGGAAATAAGGATTACAGAATTTATAGAGTGCATAATACCAGAAAAGTATCATGAAATTCTACAAATGAAGCTCTATTTAATGTATTACCAGCATTCGAAGTCAATGGAGAGTAAAACGTAGGGACTTAGATAAAGAAGCAAAGAGGCTGCTAGAGGACAGAAATAATATAGAGCTAAATAGGGAATATTTGAAAACCGAATGAATTATAATTATAATTTTCTTTTATTGTTATTTAATCAAAAAATAAAAATAAAATAAACATTAAAAAACTTTCAGTCATTATAAAACAAATAAAAAATTTTGTCCTTAATGTAATCTAAGAAAAAAACAAAATAAACACTAAAATAATTATAATTTTTTTATCCAAAAACAACCGACTTTAGTGGAATCAGCTCTTTAAGAACCGGTTCTAGTGGAACCTGTTCTAGAATTGTTAAACTGGGAACCTGTTCATAAAATTATCCTGGGTATTATTAAAATGTTTTTTTTTTTATCTGCTGAACAGATTTTAATGAAATTGAAACTGGAGGAAAATTTATAAAAATATCTCCCCATAAAAAAAATCTAAAATATCTCTATCGATTCAAAAATTACAGAGTTTTGGCCGATGAAAAAATAATCTGAGCCACGGAGCGATGTCATGCTGTGTCAAATGGATTCACTAAAAATCTAAATGGTAAACGTTCTTTGATTGTTCTGTTTTTATTAAAAATTGTATTTAAAAAAATTAATTTCACTCTGATGCCCTTCGTCAGTCAAGATGGATTTTCTGAGAGATAATTCTTGGTTTTTTCAGAAGACTTCCGGCTTTGCATGTAATTCTTCATAATTTGTAATAACATTAGACGGTAAGACCCACATCGAGTCAGAATTCCATATGGACCAAATATATATGTATATATTATGAGGTCTTTGTTGTTGATATCATACAAAAAATGACAATATTATTTTTCACTAAATCGCACTGTAGTGAAAAAATTTTTGATTTTTAACTATTTGCCATCACTATAGTGATACTGAAGTATTTCTTCACTACAGTGATACTGTAATTTTGTTCACTATAACTAAATTTAATGGTAGTGAAAAAATTTGCAAACACTCAAATCTGAATAGTCACTGTGTATAAGCTGCAATCAGAATTTGTTCACTAAACTTTAAAAAATAATTTTATTATTTATAAAATTATTTCAAAAATTTTATGATTGAAATATTAATTTTTATTTGTATATTACTGTTTCTTTCCCTTTTATTAGTCTCAAGTCTTATATTAGTAATAAAATATGAGCTATTAACTGAACTTTTTAATTTTGTAAAAGTATTACGTTAGTGGAGAAATATTTTTTGCACTGAAATATTTAGTGAAGAAAAAAATTTTTGCGCTAGGCTGAAGCTAAAACAATTTTCGCCATCACTAATTAATTTTAATAATAATATTTTTGAACTCACAACTAAAGACCAAAGATTGTAGTGGAAAATTTTGCAATATCACTAACTATTTTCTTGAGAACATCACCCAACAATTTTCAAAAATTCGAAACATGCCCTAATTTTTTTAGGTTTCTTTTCTATAAGACTTCAAACATTTTTTCGCGTAGTTTAAAATGCAATTATGTTTGGAATAAAAAGAGATATCAACCTTTAAAATCTCAACAAATTATTAAACAATTTCTAAACTAAAAATAAAAGAGATAAATTATAATATGACAACACTGTATACTACAAATAATAGTTGTTACTTATGACAATTATCACAAAATATAGCTAGAAGTTGCTAAATCGCGTTCGTTTTCTTTACAAATCTTGCAAGTGAGAGCAAGAGAGAGTGACACAAATTCACAGTTCATTCATAAAGAACTTGATTAAAGCTGCTGGATGTTTTTCTTCCATCAATAAAATATAAAAGTAAAATCCTGCGATAATCTAGAAGAATAAATGTAACAAAAAAAATTCATTTTTTTTAGATTTATGATAAAAAATTAAATAAAAATTAATTACTCGTAATAAGTTTCTATTTACTCCTGAAAACCATTTTAAAAGAAGTCGTGTTAGCGTTTTATTTTGAAGATTTTTAGCTTTCTTTTATAGTTTTGGTTAAAAATTATATTTTAATACATCATATTTAATTTATAGTTATTAACAAATAATATTTATATTATAAAAATAACATTTTGTTTTTAATAAAAAACAAAAACAAAAAAAAACACAGATTTTTTAATATAGATAAATTACCATTTTTGATAATTAACGAGGAGACATTACTAATTTGTTTTCAAACAAAAACCTTTGAGAGCAAATTTTTTTTAAAATAATGTTGCTGCATAATTCTTGCTGGGAAGTAAGCGAACACAGCTAATGTGATGGAATATAGTGTTACCAGATAATTGTTGAAGTCTTATGGTAAATTTTGGAAAATAATAAGCTAAAATCTGCTAAATCCAAAATTCTTGTAGAACACACCATCTGTAAGAAATACTCTATTTCATCGAAATATAGTACACAGATCACCCAATATCATCTCAGTTATGTAAATTGTTAACAAAATTTTTCCCATTAATGCTAATATTTCCACCCAAGTTGATGAGAAATTTATTGCCACAAAATCTTAAGATCTTTAATGTAATAGTTATATAGATAATGTGTATGGGCCTATTCATCCTATGTTCACCTCACATATGAAACTTAATAACTATTTGCACAATATCTTACAACTTTTGCTACAATTCTTCTTTATAGATGTGAAAATTAATTCTTGGTTTGTATGGAGGGTACCATTTCCCCTGCTCCCATCAAAAAGTAAACTAGTATTTTTTTGATTTGCAAATTTAAATGTATCTTTCAATCATTTGTACGGGATTTTGTTGTTGTTTTGTTTCATCTTTATGGCTTGTATTACTCTAAAAATGTTTAGAGCTGCGATGTGAACAATGACCTTTATAGAAAAAAATTTTTCGGATCAACTGTATTTTCGTATTTTTAGATGAAAATATTCTATATTAATTACAAATTGTTCTGATTTAATGTTATTTTTTTATTAGTATTTTTCCATTAAATAAATATAAAAAAAATATTTTAATTCAAAAGGATAGATTTTATCAAAAATAAAAATTTCAAATGCAAATAACTCGAAAACTATAAGAGATAAATAAAATATTGTTAAGAAAAATATTTAAAATCGATTAAGAAACAAAAAATTCCAAACGTTTTAAAATTTTCTGTCAGAGGTACCCTTCTTTGAGCCCCATAGCTCGGCTTCTGCGAAATATGTAGGTTCCCACATTCTACATTCCTCTGCTACGCCTATGCGCATTTTATGTAAATCCAACCATCGGATTAGAAGTTACAGATTTATTTAAAAAAAAAATGATTCTGTCCCACTATGCAATGTATATGAGGAAATCACAACGACTTCCTGTACAAAAAATTTCATAAAAAATCGTCATGTTCAATTTACGAATAATACATGGGAATTTTTCATTGAGCATTGAATTTCCATTACTATTACTTGAAATAATAAAAAACAATTTTTTCAAATATGTTTCTAATACTTTTGGATTTGTTTAATATCGATTTAATAAAGATTTTTAAATCATTTAAAAATAAATCTCCATTACAGCTGGTTTTGAGGAATATAAAATTTAATATTTTTTAAAAATTATGCAAAAATATATGTACCAAATAGAAGAATTCATTAGTACAAATTACATATAATTAAAAAAATTTTGAATTTTACGAAAAATTCGCTTAATACTTTGATCATTATTTAATAATGATGATTTTATTTTTTAATGAAAAGATATCATTAAAAAGCATTACCATTAAAAGAAAAAAGTTATATGTTTAATTTAATGGTAATAAAATTAGCAATTCATTAGTCGATTTAATGGATTACTTCCATGTACGGTACACATACGCATTATATATGTGGACTTCTGAATATACGTTGGATAAATACTGGAAACAGTTTAATCGAATAATATAAATTCATCTTTATCAATAGAGCAGATTAATTTTGCACGACAAATATGTAGCATTCCGACGAAAGTAATACGACTGACACTGATGAAACTTTCTGAAGCCCATATGTGGACAGCGTTATGATTACGTATGGAGAATTGTCACCAGTTAAGGCATTTCACATTGAATTAAAATAATGTTTTTATAGCATACATCATTATAGCTAGGGAGGGTATTATGCGTTTGTACTGGTGTTTGTAACACCCAAAAATATTGGTCTAAGACTCATCTTAATGTATACCAGTCGACTTAGAATCCCCTCTAGAGTCGTCCGTCATTTTAAACCTTGTAATCAAACTACAGGTTGCAATTTGGAAATAATTAAATGAAATTTGGCTTACATATACCGTATGCTCCAAGGACAAAGCCTATTAAAATTAGTTAAGATGCATCCATTATTTCACATATATAGCTCCCATACAAATGTTCTCCCGGAATAGATGTTTAACGTTCATAATCCCTTAAATATAAAAATATTTTAATAATATTTGGGTCACATAAATTTTATGCAAACATAAATCCGTGTGCTGAAATTTGTGAAAATCGGTTCATAATTGATCACTGCTCCCATATTAACCCCTCTTTAGAAAATAAATTTAACGGGCATAAATTGCATAAAAATGATAGTATAAGGTTAATATTTTACACAAATCAGTGTTATATACTCTCTGTATCATTACAGGGAGCATTTTTATATTGCTATTGCATTAAACAGTCACTCGATATATAGGTGATTAACCAAAAATTATACAAGTTCACATGTTAATATTTTTACACCTAATTACATTTTTTATTTTTTCTAACTTAAAAATCAGCGAAATATATATTGAAAACAGACAATATTTTTTACAACAGCTCGCAAATAGATGAAATATGTGTAATATTAATAAAAATATTCTTTGATATTCGTAATAATTGAAAACTAAAACAGCAAGTCGTACGTACTCTGACGAAGAGTCCTATGTGTTTTTAAACAACTTTTCAGGAGAGCGAAAAAACAATTTTTTTTTTATTAAAGCCATACAAAATTACGACGAAGTGTATGAGGAAGAATTACTAAATATGAAATAAAGGTAGGTTAGGTTAGGTTCTTAGGGCAGCTGTCTAGTCAATAAGAGACAGCTCACTTGGGTCCAATTTGGTCCCGTTTTGAATCCCGGAGGGATCATGTATTGCTAACTCACATGTCCATAACCCATGTATGAAATAATTGACCCATCTGATGTCAATATCAGGGAGATCTGATAATACATGCACAAACGGACTTCCAAAATTAGCAGTCCTGAGCTCGGCAAGAGTGGAACAGTAGCATAAAAGATGCTCCACCGTTTCCTCCTCTTCCTCATCTCTACAACTTCTACAAAAGTCGTTAAAAGGTAGCCCTAGTCGTCTAGCATGCGCACCAGTAATCCACGGCTACCAGAATTTTTAGCTGATGCCTCGGTAGTCCCACGATGAAGTTAGATCGAGATTCATCATAATGGGGTCATATTTGCCTCGAGGTTAAACATGTGGATTCATTTTTCCATCTATCTTGTACAATCCTCGATAAGTTCCGCAGAATTATTAAACTACAGGCCGAAAGCGGTAATCCAACCAGTTGGTATGTGTCTTCATCTCGAAGAAGGGATCCATCTCTGGCTAGTACTTCCGCAATAAAATTACCCGGGGTGTTTGAATGACCCCTAACCCAGACCAGCTCCAGGTTTGAATGTATCGGCATCTTATTCAGAGATGTACTCATGTACCAATCTGGATGTAGAAAAGACACCCTAGAACGATTTTATAGCGGCTTGAATATCCGTACAGATTTGGATATCCTCTCCGAATACCCTATAGTACATTAACCAGTTTACCGCCCTATTTATGGCCGAGATCTCCGCTTGAAGAATGCTGCAGTGATCTGGCAATTTAATGGAAATGTTTTTTCTATAAACGGGACTGTAGACACCCCCTAACCCTTCAGCAGATTTGGACCCGTCAGTACAAACCTCAACGGAATCAGCTCTTAATTCTGGAGTAGTTGAGATTATACTGAGAAGTCTCTGCCAAGATAATCGATATTGCTAGGAATGCTATTAAGGAATTCAAGAATGGTCGCGCGGCCGAATCCACTATCCTTCCATACGCCCGTAACCAGTTCATTAGAACAAATAAGGTTTTCGATGAAGTTTTACGAAGCGCTCCTGTTATGGGAGCATGTTGAGACGCTGATAATAGCCAAGGGTTGATCATTCTACGTAAGTGTAGGTCGATTAAAATTTCCAGTGTCTTAAAGAGGAAGAACGAAAGACTGATAGGTCTGAAGTTCTTCGGTCTTGTATGTGAGGTTTTACACCCTGTAGGGATAAAGACCACTGTACATCTAGTCCATGACTCAGGGATATAAGCACATGACAAGCATGTTGAGTACATCCGAGTTAACTAGGGTACTATTAAATCCATACTGCAGGTCAGCAGGTATAGTGCCATCAGGGATCGGAGATTTAAATGGGGCAAAGCTCTTCAGAGCCCATCTCAGTTCACTATCCATTATGGAATGGAAACATCATTGATGAGCTCTGAATATATTACAGAGCATCCCGTTAAAGGACTGACAGGAAAGTGCGCGTTCTTTAGAGCATCTAAGGTCTCCTGACCGCTTTTTGGCCAACTGCCACATAGTTTCTGACTGAAACTTGGAACAGTAGGTGATGCTGCCAGAATTTTACGAAATCGAATGGTCTCACAGTGGCTTTCTACGCCACTACAGAAAGCTCTCCAGGATTTTCGTTTCGCATTTCTTATCTGGTTTTTAAAAATGTTAACTGAGGACTTATAAGTAGACCAGTCTCGTAGTCTCTTGGCCTCAATAAATAGACGGCGATATTCTTTACGAGTCTCGCCTATCTCGGAGTTTCACCAATGTGGTTTACTCCTACCCCTGCAGATTTTGGGTCTGCATGCAACAGAAGTCGCCATATCAAAAGCGCACGTTAGCGTTTTGACACAGGACTCAATATCATCGCAACCGTTGATGGTCGGAGGATTTAGGAGGAGTTGGGACATGATATCCTGTTGTACTGTCCAGTTCGTCTTCCTCCTGCGTTAAAAGGGTTTAACCCTGGGTAAACAAGCTTCTATTTTGAAGTCAATGTACAAGTGATCAGAGAATGAGCAGTCATTGGAGACCCTCCAATCCCTAATCACATTAGAGTGCCTAGTACTAACTACCGTAATATCGAGAACGTCCCTTCTATTAACTACTACAAAGGTTGGCTCCCTATCAAT
Source organism: Protocalliphora azurea (assembly GCA_932274085.1). Classification (NCBI taxonomy): domain Eukaryota; kingdom Metazoa; phylum Arthropoda; class Insecta; order Diptera; family Calliphoridae; genus Protocalliphora; species Protocalliphora azurea. Next base: position 97,930,792 of record OW026519.1, on the reverse strand, counting down.
GTTCAGAATACCTATGCTACTACAAAGAATAAAATCTTATAAAGACTCACCCCTTGTATTTGTATCAGAGCTCTGTTATCTCGCGAAACTTAGTTGGTGGTGGTTCACAATGTTCATTGGCCATGTAACTGGAGACATTGTCATCATCACTGAAATCAGAGAGGATGAAGATGCAGATTTTTTTGCTTGCTACTATACAAGATCGTATTCGTATACGAAATGACTCTTCGAACTGGTTCCGCAGCGTGTAGCAGCTTGAAGTTGTCCGCACGTAGTCCGCAAACTCTTTCGCTATGGTTCCAGGACTAGTGCCAGCTCCTCTCCTCTTTAAACCATTCGGAGGAGCAACGCAGCCGAGGCTGCTTTAGAATGGTGAAGATTAACTTGCGTTATCTTCACCATGTGTGTCCTTTGGGACATTGTGACTTTGACGTCACCTTGGTCGGAGTCCAAGAGAGCGTGCTCGTTAACTACTTCGTCCACTTGCTCAAAAAATTCACCCACAAACTCAGAGTTTAAATGAGTGTTCTCTTGCGCTAGAGAACTAGCTGTCTCCTCATAAGACATTGCTCCCGGAGTTTGATTATCATCGATCTGAGTTCCATAATCTCCTCTTGTTTGCATGGTATGTCCGGTACCCGGGACCTGGCCCTAGGCCAACGTGGAATCTCTACAATGGAAATCACGTCCAATCTAGCGCCTTCCCATAAGCCACCCAAAAGAGCCACCGCCTACTTTAGGAGTAGTGCTGATCGCTTGTTTGAGCAGGTCAATAGCTTGACTCTGTTACGATACCATCCAGCATCATCACACTGCATGGAGGGTCCGGGGTTCTCTTTCAGAAATTTCCTGAAGACTCCCATCAGCTTCTTGCGCACTATAACCCACTTTGTGTGGGATATATCACAATCTGGATCGTCCCTATGGCCTTTGGCAATTTCACTACACGACCTGTTGGTTTTGCGGCTGAGCCTCCTCCTCCGAACGTTGCCGTTTAAGTCCGTCCTTCGACGTGGCTGCAATTCGGCCAACAGTGATTTAGCAAAGTTGAGAGAAACAAGTTCCTTAGGAGTAATGGACGCGGCAGGCTCTTTACCCAACCGATTCATAAATCGTACGGTGGCGCACCGTACGTAGGTAACCTCTATGGAATAGAGGTAAGTTAGTTAACAATTCTTGCATTTAAGTAAATAAATACAATATACATACTTCTTGATAAAGATACTGAAGCTGGGATGAAAAAATTAAATTTTAAGTGTCCAAAACAAGGCTTTCCGAAAACAAAATGGTTTACTTTTAATTAACATTTATAATGTCATATACTCTCAATAGAGGTAAATTATAAAATAAATTGCATACTTGTTCCTTTTGGAAAGAATACTAAAACAACAAACAAAAAATGTTGGAATCCAACAAAACTAAATTCCGTTATTTTGTGAATTTTACTCATATAAATAAATTTTCTAGTTATTTTGAAAATGCATTTTTATTTATTAATAATGTATTATTAAAAATGTTATCTGTTTTTATTATATATAGAGATTGCATCCCGGGATTCCCGGGAATTTGCCAGTTTTTGCGTCCCGCTATCCAAGGAATTTCATCCGGGAATACCGGGAATTTTAAAAGCACTTAAATGAAAACTACAATAAAATTGGTATTAAAAACCCAATTTGTAACTGAATCAAATCGAAAACTTGACAGCACTGTCTAATGACAGACTTATTTTAAATTCATTTACTAAACACTAAAGATATATTATATGTCAGAACTAGAGACCACCAAGTGAAAAAGTATAATTAACTGGTTGAAATGATATTATCTAAAATTTGTCAATAGTATTGATAGCACGCTGAATTTGTCTTGCAGAAATTTTTTAAAGAAATGTATATGAAAAAGTATTTACATAATTATTTCTAACTAGGAATGTATTGAAGATTAATTTTGTCTGTTATCTAGACGAAGCCTGATCAGATTTATAATGCTTATAGAGTTTAATACTAGGGTGATCGGCTCGGTAATATTTGGATGGAAATTTAGGAAAAAATTGTTAACTGATTAATATTCACAAAGACTTCTTATTATGTTTTATAAATAAAGTTTAAGCATTATTTTTAATTAATTCTACACGTTTAAACAAATATTAAAGTAATTATTATCTTTAATGAAATACTCACATAAATGGAATTAGCTTTTTCTCTAGTAACCAGTGTTGTTAGGAGGTGAGAAAAATTCTAAAAACGGTCAAAAAAGGCTAAATTTCCCAAAAAATAAAGTTAAAAAAGATAATTTTTTAACCTTATTTTTATCGTTCTTATTAGTTTTTGATATTTTTTAAAGATCTCGTAAATAATTTTTAAATTAAACATTGAAACACTGCCAGCAAAATGATCCAATAAAAAAAATTCCCGTACAATTCTATATTATATTTTATATGTAAAACGACCCAATGTTTTGAAGTGTTTTTCTTTTTTTTTTTTTTTTGTAATTTTTTAACTATAATTCCCTTCTTATTAAGTATTTTAAAATTTTTGGATGATGTTTCGATTTTGTAAGATTTTGAAATATATTCATAATATATTATACGGTCAATGAAGTATAATATAATAATCGGTGAATTAATTCCATAAAATTAATTATGTTCGATTTGGTGAATGAAGCGCCGCAAGGAAAATTTGAGTTTTTGTGCTAATAATTATATAGAAATGCTTAAATGGATGATTCTTTAAAAATAAAATTACTAATACCAATAAGAAATTAATTTCTTCGTGATTGAAATTTTATTATTTTAGCCTTTTAAAAGCAATTTTAAAAATTAAAAAAAGCTGAAAGCCAAAACGAAAATTTTGGGGCTGAAAGCAAAATGAAGAGGCTAGATTTAGCCTTAAAAAATAACTGGCAACACTGCTAGTAACGCCTGTAATATTCTTACAAACAATTTAAATATTTTATGGTTTTCATTAATTCAATATTTGTAATAATTGTTTACTTCATTTTTTAAGGGAGCAGGTCTGTAAAATCGATTTCGAAACAATTAAGATATTAAACCACAGTTTATGTACGTATTAAACTTACATGTCTATTCATAGAAAAGTTATTAAAAAAACTACAATTTTTTATGACTGTAGGATATAATTACTCATGTGACTCGGTTATAACTCCGTATTCTATTAACATAGTTACAAAACATACTTAACATGCTATGTAAAGCAAAAATTGTGACTTTTCTTGTAAGCTAATTTTGAAAAATAAGAAATTTTGTAAAGAAATTTAAAATGTTTATAGAAGAATGGCTAATTCGCAAAAAGACAGAAAGCATTTAAGATCTTTGGTCCTGAAAGATTTCAAATATGAATGTGAGCATTCACAGTCTTTTCCACAACAAAATTTTTTATATTTTCATATCATTTATTTTCAATTAAAATGTCTTTTTATGATAATCACAACTTTTATGACTGTTTACCATCAAGGTGTCAATTTTGAAAACTAAAAATTATTAAAATTTTGTTTGTAAGAAGGAATTTTAAGACTATAGTCACAATTTGTGTGTTATGACTATTTTTCAGTCACAATATTTTCTATGAATTATTTTTACTTTAATTAAAATTTGTTTCTTAAAATAAATATATTTAATAAATTCTAACTAGAATATTATAAGATTTTTAAGTTTTTTAGAGAAATATAATTTTTTTGACGGAAACATTTACTTCTGATAAAAAAGGGGTAGGAAAGTTTTAGCGGTTATAAATTAAAAATATAAAAATTTTTACAAACTAGAAATTTATGCAAAATTCTAGTAAAAATTAAGCGCAATATCAAAACCTACTGAATTATTCAAATAAAATTTATAATATTTACTATATTTGATGGTAGAATTTAACATATTTTCTTTATACTACAAATCGCGATTTTTAAAACTTTTGCGAAAAATGGGAGTTCGAATCTAAGTTATTTCTCCGTATATTATATGAAAATATATTTTATTAAAGTTTATTACAAAGAATTGCTGTGTAATATTGTGAACCTTTTTTAACCCAAAAAAATTTTTTTAGTCCATAAAATTCTTAAAAAACACGTGCAGACTGATTTTGAAGAATTTTGTTCAATTTTATATGTCTTTAGTCAATTTTAAGATTCAAGTTGAAGAATCTTATTCAAATATATATAAATATATATATAAATATATATATTTGAATATATATATATATATATATATATATATATATATATATATATATATATATATATATATATATATATATATATATATATATATATATATATATATATATATATAGATATTTATATAGTTAAATTAGCGAATAATTTATTAAAATTAACTTCTTTTAAGGATGTTAAATTGAATAGAATTGCGTGGTTTTACTTACGAAGAATTACTGCCAATTTAACTAAATTTTCGTTGATTTCACAAATTTTTTGTTATTTTTTTAACGCAATTTTATTCAAATCAAACTAAGGACAAGTAAAAGTACATATATCCTTAATTTTAATAATTCAATAAGATGATCTATTGATGTGATTTTATTAATAACTTCAGAAAATATATTCGAAAAAAACACGTTGTTGGTCAAGTTCGATCTATGGTCAATTGTCGATTGGTTATTATAAGACTGATGGAGTAATTCATGTTTTTGTAAAATATATGTATATGTATTATTATCGTGATATTACGAGGGCGGATCAATAAATCCGTGACTTTTCGAACTTTCCCCGTAGTTATGTGAAATGCAACACTATTCCCATCAAGTACCACCTGTTAATAGACTACTGTCAAATTGTACTGTAAGTGTCGTCATTTACTTTGCGTAAAAAATAGGATTTTTCGAGGTACTAAAAATAGGCATTTGTTTGGTCAATAATTTCATCGTTGGAGCTGAATCTCTTTCCACCGAACCATTTCTTTTGGTTTGGAAATAGTCACTAGGGGCTAAATCCGGAGAATATTTTAAATCCACATTAAATCGGTCTACTAAGTTGGCACAATATTCGCCGTTTATTGTTTTTCGATATGGATTATCCCACGTGCATCCCAAAAAACTGTTGCCATCACCTTGCTGGCCGACAAACTTACCTTGGCCTTCTTCGGAGCAGGTTCACCCAGAAAAAACCCATTGTTTAGACTGCTGCTTGGACTCCGGAGTACAGTATGGATCCATGTTTCATCCACAGTTACAAAACGCCGCAAAAACTCATTCGGATTGCGGTTAAACAACTCCAAACGATACTTTGAAGCTGTCACACGTTAACGTTTATCGTCAATTGAGAGCAAACGCGCCACCCATATTGTAGACAACTTTCTTAAACCCAGCTAATCATTAAAATCGGAACCACACTGCCATATGAAATGCCTATGGCATCAACAATCTCACGCACTTTTACTCTTCGGTCGGCCAACACTATATCGTGGATTTTTTCGACATTTTCGGGTGCACTGACCTAAATTGGCCGTCCAGAACGTTCAGCGTCATTTGTACAACCACGACGAAAGTCAGTAAACCACTTTCTTACCATTGAAATCGATGGTGTAGAGTACCCATAGTATTTATCGAGCTTTTCCTTGGTTTGATTGATGGTTTTTTTTGCAAAAAAAAAATGTTAAGTGAGCACTCGAAATTCACTTTTTTCATTTTTAGAAAATGAAAACAGCTGTTCAATGTATGTTTTGAACAGCTGTTAAACGCAAAGTAAATAACTACACTTACTCAAAATTTGACAGTAGTCTATTAACAGGTGGTACTTGATGGGAATAGTGTTGCATTTCATATAACTGCGAGGGAAGTTCGAAAAGTCACGGACTTATTGATCATTTATGTGGTATTTATTATGCACTATGATAAAGCGAAAGTGATAAAGCTTTGCACTAGATTTTCTACTCATATAAAACTTATTAACGTCAAATATTATTGTTATGTTGGCATTTATATGGGACTTGTGCACTTTAAAATGATTTTCGGAAGAGATCCTTATATGGGAGCCATGGTCAGTTTCTGATTTCTGCTACCATTGCTGATTTCACTACCATTGTTCTACAAAAATATATGTATATAAGATCTTATTCCATTTTAAGTTATTTTCAGTCCCAAAATTTTGCACGTTCTGATCCTAATTATTTAGTTGTAATTTGCATACAGATAGACGCTTACTAAGTCTTAACAAATATCGAAAAAAGTTAAGAAAACGATAAAATTTTATGATTATATGAAGTTTCCTGTAAAATTTTCTTTATAGATTACACGACCTAATACTCGTCCATATTATAATTGTTTGGCTGTTATTTGAATTTGTAATTTATACAAGAATTTCATCTAAAAAAAAAAAAACTAAAACATCAATGACTTGAAATCTTTTAAAGTTTTTGTGAAGGATTTAAAAGTTTTTGTATTTCTCTATTCTAGTATTGACAATTATGATAAAAATATGCTTTCTATTAGTCCATTATTCTAAAAAGCATTTAGCAGAATAAACATGCAATTTTATAATTCATTCTACTAAATCTAGCAGAAAAAAAAAATACAAAAATGGCTATAAAACGGCTAAAAGGGGAAAAAGAAGGAAAAAAATTAAATGTTTTAAACTGTTGAAAAAATTGGACAAAAAGCAAACAATAATAAAACGATTAGGCGCGAAATCCCTCAAGCAAGATGTATGGATTAATAGAATAAAGTGATGGTTGGTTATTTGGTTGAACTAAAAGCTAAAATTTAGTTGAATAAAAACGTTAGTTGCATTGTCAACAACAAATACACGTGTCCACAAACACATTTATCCTCTAATAACAAAGAAAACCAAATAAAAAACCGATGAGGAAAAAATGTGCATCAGATTCCATCATGTGATATGTAAGAACGTAAAAAACGCAATTTTTTCACGGCATCCAACACCCGTTAAGCCAACTTAATAGTCGTAGTTCATATTGTTGGCAGTTATCACCTATTTGCCTCTGCTTAGTTAGGCCAGTTAAGATGTGCATAAAAACTAGTTCATTCATACACTCTGTAGCAATTTTTGCGTGCATGTTGCAGATTTATCCTTGGAATTGTTTGTTTTTATATACGGTGCGTTTGAATTTATACATATGTATGTAGATACATATGTATGTGTATACGTATGTGTATACATACATATATCCCAGCAAACTCGGTATGAAACCTTTGAAATATGAAATATGATGACTAATATTTGATATCAAACGTGTTCTCCAAACTTGTATCAAATGTATATACAGGTTTGAATTCTAAGTTTTAATTCAAATTGGGAATCATTTGAGAAAAAAACGTTTGTACTTTCTCAACTTAATATCAAGTGTTATTATCAAATTATTCTCAAACCTAAGGACAAGTTTAAAACTACTTGAAAATGGTATTTTTTTGAATTTGACATTAAATTTTATTCTCAAGTCATTCTTAAATCTTGTCTTTTTTAAATTTAAGAAAAATATTTGAAAAATTTTATTTTCACAATTTAATATTAAGTGTTATTATCAAATTATTTCTAATTCTAAAGAAACGTTTGAAATTATTTAAGAATGGTATTTTCTCAATTTGATATCAAATGTTATTACCAAATCATTCTTAAATCTTAAGCAATTCTAAAGATATTTAAATAATTAAAACCAATTAAAAATGTATTTAAAAAATTGTATACAAATAAATAGAAATAAAAAAGCAAATAAATAAATTGATAAATAAATAAAAAATACAAATTACATTTATTAAAGTTTCACATGTGGTCATAATCCACATTTGAAAAAAGTTTGAGAATTATATTTAACAATGATTGAAGAATAATAGCATTTCTTTGTTGAGAAAGTTATTATTTTCAAATCGTTCTCAAATGATCGACATTTGAGAAAAGGCTTGACTTCAAATCATTTTCAATTTGATATCAAAGCTTTGTATTTGCTGGGATGTTTCTATGAAGTTTTGAAGGTTTTTTTTTTATTTTTAAGAGTACAATATCACATGACAATATATTGTGCATATGTGTGCAGTGTTGAAACATCATTTGAAAGTGATGAATAAAAAAGATGCATTCACTTGCATGCCTCCGGAACTTTTGCATAAACATTGGACATTGTACGTTTAACTTCGGTTAGATTGCTGGATCGTTGGTTGGTTACTCCGTTGTATTATACCTTTGTCGTTCACACTTCATACATTTGACATGCACAAGATATACTACAACTAGACTCATATACATCGGACAGTAAATAAGGCATCGAGTTATTGAGAATATGGAATGGAACACTTGAATTGTGACCGTTATCGCTGTATTCTGTTGCACTACGTTGTTGTCATTGTTGTTTGCGAATTAATTCGTTATAGTCGAAATAAAAAAAGGAACAGAAAAAATGCCATTTGACTATGAAAAACCAAACTAAAAAACACATGAACAAATTGTAATACACGTAAGGCTACCAATTAGTTTAGTGAAAAAAATCCAACCAAACAATGGAAAAATTAAATTTTATTGTAGTTTTCTCATCTTTTGCCCAACAGGTGTCTCTGTATGTCTACAAATGAATGGATAATTGGAAAAAAAATATTGACAAATCTCAATTTGGTTTTTATTCAAATCATACAGTTTTTGTGGTAAAATAGGGCATATATGTAAATTCTAGTTTCAGTTGTTTTTCGTATCTATAACTGATAAAAGAAAGAAAAAATGAGAAAAAAAAATGAGAAAGAATTTTAAAAACAAAAAATGTGTGTACTTTGTCAAAGTGATACTAAGGGATTTATTAAACTAGGGTCTAGTTTTTTAACACTACACCATCATTGTCATAAATCATAAAGTAATAAACATTTTAAATAAAAAATATCGAAGAAACAAAACAAAAAAAAAAAATATTTAACTGGTATGTGGGTCGTTATCAAAAATTTTTAACGTGGCTGAAAACGACTTTAGTCCTTAATAAGTTTTGTGGTAATACACGGGTTACAGATCTGAACTCATAAGACTTGAATGTAATAAAATGCAAAATTTGACCACTATAGGTTTCATTTTACAATCATGGTTGTTGTTCAAATCTCAAAAGCTTAGAAAAAGGGCTTACAATTATTTAACTTTTTCCTATTTTTCTACACTTTTTGTTCTCGCGTATACACTTTTTGATCTCTGGGTAAATTATACACCACCTTTGTTATTGTGCAGACTTTCAACAGTTAAATACAGGATAATCGAATTTTTATGACATTTTTTAATTTTTAAAATTGTTTCGTTTTTTTGGGCGGGATCTGTGTGCCCCTCAACGGAATACAAATTTTGAAACAGGGATTGATACTTGTTGTAATTATGTACTTGTTTTGCGTTATATCTCATTGATGTGGACTAAATAGTCAGCGCAGTATATATGATTTTTTATTATTTTGCACAATAAAAAATGGGAGGAGCATTATAAATAAATTTAATAAATAAATTGTAAAGACTTTTTAAAAATTACGCAAAAATTGCACTTTTTGTTTTTGTATTTTTATATAGAAAATTGCAGTTTGTACAAATATAGATAAATATAATTGATCGATACCATAAATGTAAGTCAAATGTCGTTGAAGTGACACTTTTGTCAAAACAGATTTTGCTAAAACACGTTGCATGGATAGCACGAAATTGATCACAAAAAAAGTTGAATAAAATACATTTTCGTATAATATAAATAAATGAATTTTAGCGTAAAGAAAAATATTTAAAATATTATAAATTTGATTCGAAAAACTTAGTAGATTATGATATTGCGCGTAATTTTTACCAGAATTATGAATAAATTTCAAAAATTTTTTGATAATTGCTCACGTATTTAAAATATGTATGTTTTACATAATATATTGAAAGTCATGATTATATCAAATATACAATTTCCGTTGTCAGAAATTTAATAGAGTTTTAATATTATAATACAAAATTTGTTACTTTATTTTAATTTTTTTATGTATTTAGAAAATATTTAACATGTTTACGTAAGGAAGTTATTAATACAAAATAAAGTGTATTTTCATATGTTTTAGCAAAATTTAAAATATTTTTATCTCTAGTTCACTGTTTCCAGATTTGAGGCTTTATCTTCATTTTGAAGATTTTTGGTGCTATTCAGCAAAAAATTTTTTGAATTTGAGTAATGGCTAGTATTTATTACACACGTTACATAGTGAGTAGTGGTCATTACAAATATTATTATTTTTAAAAGTCGAATAAGTACTTACTGGTCGTGACTTCAGTAACTACTTATTCATATTATTTTATTTTAAGCAAACCATATACAAATTGTTTACCAGTAACTTTTGATTCTTGTTCAGAAACATTTCAAACACCCATATACTCATCCCAAAAATATAAGATTTTTCTTTTAATGCAAAGATTCCATACTTTCCAAATATGTTAAAAAATGTTAAATTTTACATGATATTAAAAAAAAATAAATTCACATTTAAATGCAATTTTGAAAACTTTTCCTATTTTTGAATAAGCAAAATTCAATCATTGTTTAAATCAGTAAAATTCACAAACCTTTCCCAGAGATATTGCCTTTAAAATTTACATACTTCTGATTTTTTTAATTTTGGTTTTTGAAAAAGTGAAAAATCGAGATAAAATCACGTGTTTTTGCAATTTTGCTTAACTGAAAATCGAAATCGATAAATGTTTTAATGGAGTTTGTGTATACAAATTTTTATGGAAATTGAAAGACACCAGGTAAAAAAATGCAAATTTCTGGCCATTCTTTCATGGAATTGTCGATATATAATAAAATTTTTAGTTCATTTTCTCTTATATTATAAATTATCCATGTTTTATATTTTTAATTCCCATTTATTAATTAGACAACGAAAAATGCTCATTTTTATTTATAATTTTTTATCTAAAAAATTATATAAATTTGAGGTTTTAAAGTATATAAGTTGTATAAGGGATTGGTTGGAGAAAAAAAATTCGTACGCATGTTATAGTCAGTATTCCAGGGACTAAAAATATAATAAAATTTTTCTGCCCTGGCCTGCCCTGTTGAACTACATTTTTAATTTTCTAACATAGCTTCACCAAAAATACATACTTTTTAATTAAGTTTGTATACATATTTCTCTAAAAAAAATATTTCTAAAGTTAATTGTTCGGAATTATATTGAACTTTATCAAATATCAAATAATATCAAAAACAATTAAAACACTAATATTTTGTAACATTGTAATATCTGGAAGTTGTAGCACAATGTTTTTATCTGATTTTATATAATTTGATATAATTTACAGCTAAATTTGATCTCGATACGCATCCATATAAAATTATGCAAGTATGATTTTCAATAGTGAGAATTATGTGAAAGCGAATTTTGTTCTCATAATAATGTATCATAATTTTCATTTAGATGGAAACTGTGTTAAAAAAGTATTTCGAGAAAACATTTTTAGACGAACTTGAACACTCCTTGGTACGAAAGTTATGTGTCAAATTTCATTAATATATTTTGCAAATTGTGACCTGTGGTTTGATAAGAATGTGTACATTAATAACGATTAGACATACAAATGGACCACCGATGAATCGGTTTAGTAAATTATTTTTTGCCAAATTAAACACTGAAAGGTGGCTAAATAACATTGTTTTTAGGTATAATTAAGAAAAGAATCTTAGTATATTACTTTTTGTTTAGATTTTTCAAATCTGACATATAATTTTTTAACATTTTTAAGATGAAATCTTCCACTTTTCAACGATAGCAATATTTTGTTACAAAGCTTAGGTTATTACATTATGAGAAATAAATGCATCTTTCAATTAGCGATATTCTCATTAAAAAAAAATAATAATATTTAAAATGATTAAGTTTCTGCTAAAATATAGTACATTCTAAACTATATAATAAATACCGAAATACAAAATATAAAATAATATTTTTTTTATAATTTTATGAGAACAATAATGTGAATTTCAATTAGGGATGTTATAACAGTTTGGGGGTTTGAATATGCTGATGTGGTACTTTCATTTGGCATAGGAAATATCTTACCCCCAAGAATTACTGTTGCTTAATATAATAACAATTAAAATAAAATTTCAGAATTGTAGAATTATCAATTTATATCTTATTAAAGCCTACACTACCATAGATAGGTGCGTTTGTACTAATATTTGTAATGTACAGAAAAAATCTTCGAATCCCGACCTTAAAATCACTTTAACGTGCATAAATCCCATACAAATGTTAGTATCAAGTTAATTTTCGACATAAATAAGTTTCATATAAGTAGAAATCGTAGTACCAAATTTTATGAGGATAGGTCCATAATTTATCATAACTCCCATATAAGGTAAGGACTACTTTCGGGAATCACCCTAAATTGCTCAAATTTATATAAATGTTAGTATCAACGTAATATTGTTTTATTTTACACTTAATAAAAGTATCAATTGCTCACAGGTCTAATATAAGATCCTCTCCGAATTATGGTGCACCCACACGACTACATCTTTCGTACTTGTTTTTGATGTATACAATTTATTAACAATTTGAAATAATCGATCTGACGATTTTTTTTCCTCAAAATTTTATGATTTTGCAACAAATTTATCTGGAAACTATGGTCCAGTTTACACTGGTCAAAAACCACATATTCTGGCATAAATTCAATAAGCATTGTTAGTGGCTTTTTGAGGTTGCATCGAAGTCATTCTATTTAAATTTAACAAAAATATTTATTAAAACCGATTCTAAATATTTTTGTTTAAACCTCTATAACACATAGTTTGATTAGAGTAGATATATTTTTTAAGAATGATATTTACTTTTTTGCTTTTGATTTTAATTTAATTATATTGTAACTTTTAGATTTTTATTGATTAGTGAAACTACCCAATAGGTTAGAACTAGGGGTTGGGATTTTGTAATAGTATACTGTCGCTTGGAGGTATTAAAACAGAACATTATTATAAGACCCACGTTCTTGACAAGGCTGGGGCTCGCCGGATGGGGTGTGGTTCTTGGTCTGAGTTTGTCCTATTAATGTACCAAAACAAAATAGTTTAACGTGCTTAATTAATCTAAGGTTATTTATTTAGCGGAAATATGAAGCAGACGGATATAAAACAGATTGTACTTCGGAATCTAATATTTTAATGAAATATTTTTTTTACACTATAAGATCTTGCGATGTTAAAGATTCATGCCATCACCAACCAACGTTCTTCAGAGTATTCCATTCTATTTTCTTTTGAAGAACCCCAATAGATACACTACCTTTATAGCCTCTTTGCTTCGATTTTTTAAACAAATTATTTCATTTTAAATCATATTTATTCTAATGTTAAATTTCAGAAATAATATCTATATTAATATTGTATAGTAGGGGTATAAATTTATAATTAATAATAGAACTGATAAACGTTTAATTTTGTAGAAATAAAATCTTATATAGAAAACAATTACATTAGATTACACACTCAGGAATAATGTTGAGGCCTCTACACAGAAAAATATTTATTGGGTTATTATACAAATTAAGAGTTTAAATGTAATTCAAGATAAAAGAAAAATTAAGAGAGTTGATAACGAAGAGAGTTTAAATAGTAATTAAGATGCGTTTAATATCATTTGTTGATCAATTCTTTACAATTATTTAATGATGTTGTCTTACACTAAAACAACAACAACTAAATACACATTTAATATGCAGCGTTGGGATTTCTTAATAGTATGGAAAATTATGATTTCATTGAAATATAAATTATGAAAAATTAACTATAACTATGTAAGATATAGAGAAAATTATATTTAATAATTTAATTTAGGGTCTATATTTAGGATCTAAAAATTAGTTATAAAATTTTTACAGATTTTTAACATAAAACAAAACATATAATACTCGAAATCTTATCTACATTACAAACATTCTTACATTTTTCTTACATTTTTATATTAAACATTTAGATTAAAAGTAACGCAGGGGCATCTACCTAGTTTGTAATAAAACTAAATCATCTAAAGTTTGAACATGACAAAAATAAAGTTGATTTAAAATTTCATGTAAAATATGAAAATTCGTTAAACCATAGATAAACAAATACATAGATCGGATAGAAAAAAACTAATTCAATAGTTAAAAGCCTAATTCATGCAACATTAACTTTCTTCTCAGATAACTTTCTAGTAGTATTATACGCGTTAAACACTTCCAAGTATCATGCTTAGAGTAATGTCAATCTTTCATTGATATAAGGTGCTAAAAATAGCAAAATGTTTGCTATAGATTTTTAAAACTACCGGAATATTTAATTTCCCGTTTTCCCGGGAGTTCCCTGGAGTATTTTGAGGGAAATAACGAGATTTCCCACACAGGAATTCCCGGACCCCAAAAGCCTAGTTAGAACGTAATATTTTCCCCAACTAGTTTATTAAAACCAAGATATTTCCGTTCGAGTTTACTAAAATTTAACTGAAGAAAATTGACGATTACCAGAGTTTGTCGAAAACTGATGTCGCTATCTAAATTGTTACATTTCATATTTTTTCATTCGTGTATGTTCATGCCCAATCATAACTTATAGTCTTTCAAAGTTATAGCTTACCTTGATAAACAACCCATATGAACAAAACTCAAAAATAACGACACTTCTATATAAAATTTAAAATAAGAGTCTTAAAATACATCTCCTAAGCTCCAATTTATATTATACAACAATGTTATATATTTATCTGGTATATCGATACAGCTTTTATAATTCTAGCTCCATTTTAATAAAAATGTTAAAAATAATATCAAACTAGCAACTTGTTAGACTGTCAACGTTACCACATTAAATTTTTTAATGTTTGATCTGTTATCATTTATAAAATCTACTCACTTTTTACAATTTCTTAAATTACTATTTTGGAATTTCTGCAGCATTTTAATGCCACGCCAACCTTCATTAGTTTTTTCTAAAAAAGTCTTTAACGGTATCTAAATTACTTTTCAATAATATATCTATAATATACATATTTCATATCGGCGGAATTTCAACAAAATGACAATTAGAATTTTCAAATTTTTCGGGAGAACTTTTTAAAGATCAACAAATATTTGGGTACTATTGAAATGAACATTTTTGGTGAGCTGTAAAAATTAACAATAATAATAAAAACACCCTACTGCAGTGAAAAACCACTCAAAAATTATAAAGCGTACGTCATAGGCCTTCTTGAGGATATCATAAATCAGTTTTTTAAATTTTTCAATTGTCCTCAAAATTTTTAGGGTAGGTTTTGGTAGATTCCTATATAAATGTATTTTTAATTCTGTTATTGTTTTGGTAATTTTGGCAAGTAGAAGAATCATGCTTTTAAATTTATACATTTGATTAAATTTTGGTCAAATATTAAAAACAAATTTTTAAACAAAATTGAAAAAATTGTCCACAATTTTTTAAGATTAACTGAAAACTACTATAAAACAAAAATATTTCAAAAATTTAAAAGAATATCAGAATTTTTTAAAAACTGGGACTTAACAAAAGATATAGGAGATGCATGCCTTTTTAAATTATTTTTCCCCTAGTTTTCTATTGACATTTCAAAATTATTTTATTAAATTTAAAGTTAAATTTTATCGACGATTAAAAATGCATATTTAAATAAAGGAATATTTTGCTAAAGTACTTGTTTTATCAATTTTATTAAAATTACACAAAAAAATAATTTAAAATTACATATACATTTCTGCTTCACAAAAAATTAAAAATAAGAAATTTTGTGAATATTACCCAGAAGTTTCTTGGATGCATCTAATGAATACTGTGTTCAAATTAGAAATTTTAGTAACTTGACGCAAATATTGATGCTTCTAATTGTCTGGTTGGATTTCCAAAAAAAAAAAAAAAACTCACACAAGCTTGCCAGTCTTTTGTTAACCATTCGATTTCAAAAATTTTAGCATTTTCTTAAGGCCTGTAAGTGTTAATTACCTTTAATAGCTATTAGTCCGAGAAAATAAGGATTTCACCTCGTAATTTCATGGAGGGAAGCGAATTTTTGCATATAGCTTAGTCTTGGTATCTTAAACATACTTTTAACCGATAATAACGATTGAAAAATTTATATCATGATTCTGGGAGCGGTTTCTCAAAAACATGATTTGCTATAATTCCAAAACTAATGATGGTGCATAAAATCGTAATTCAGCAAAATTTTTGGAAATTTGATACTGTACTGAATAACTCTCCTATCGTACATGATTATCAGTGACGAAGAAATTCCGAGGCTGAGACTTTTTCTTTTTTTCCTGCAGTAGAATTATTCGTATGTGAAAATTTCATAATTTCAATTTTTTGTATACGTATGAGACGGATTCGCTATTTAATTTTTTCCTAATTTCCTTTATTTAAACAACAAAATTAAAAAAACTTTTCTTACTCCACCCAAATCCTTTTACGAAATATTTTGTTAATACGGAACAATTTCTATTGAGATATGACAAATATTTTCTTAATTATTTGCACAAAATATTCCATAACTCAAAAGTTTAAGGCTATAAATACATTCTTTACGTACTTTACGTACTAAACTAAATTGTCATATCTGTGCCAGATATTTCTACAATTGCGCTTATAGTTCCATAGAAATATAAAAAATAAATTTGGTTTTATAATATAATATTAAGGTTAATGTAATATATTATTAATAAAATTAATATTACTACTTAAATTGCTTAGTTAAAATACCCCTTCATTAATAAAAAGTCGGATCTTTCCATCCAAAATAAAACTTTAATAGTGAAAGTTACATTTAACGCAATTTTATTCTACACTGCTCCTACTTTTTCTCTTTTCTGTAATTTTCTCCTTTAACTTTTCTCCATATAAATATTTATTTAGAAAATTTATGGAATTAAACGCTAGATCGCAATATATCTCGAGAAAGAATTGTCTGATTTAGTTTTGAAAGATATAAAGGAATTTTATTTCGAATTACCTTCAAGTTCTACTTACATCATAATTAAATCTACTCAATGGTTTTGGAGATGTTGAATAAATAGTTTAGACAAAAAAAAAAAAAAAAAAACAATTTCTTGTTTTTCAAAAAATCCTTGAAACATTAAAACAATCAAAAATGCACTTTTTTCAGAAGACTGGAAGGTTGAAAATAAAATCAGCCATATTTTGTAAAAATCAATGCACAAATTTTGACTTTTTTCATAAATACTCGTAAGAAGTAAAATAGCGAGTTTTTCGGTCGACAGTAACAAACATATTTTTTTTACTTAAATTTTTATGAATTAAAATCTTGATTATTATAATCGCGAATTTTTCAAAATAATAATGAAAAAAATAAACAATGCAAAAAAAAAAAATAATTGTTAAAAAATGAAGACGAAATTGTTTCTGCCTGCAATAGACAAAATTTAAAAATTAAAACCAAAAAGTTTTGGACGACCTACCCTAGCAATGTTATCCCTAAACATTTTATATTCGCGTCTTAGTGAGATTCCTTTATGAGAGGTCTAGTTAACCTTGAATTCGGTATAGCGATTTATACTTCAATAAAACTTTTTTGTATCTGAATACTTATAAATATATGGTTTTATTTATCATTAAAGTGATTTTCGGAGATGGCACTTATATGGGACCGGCAGTCTCATTTGTGTTAAAAACCGAATCGACCAACTTATTGTGTACAGACATAATATGTACATTTGGGTTATAACTTTTTTGGGCCTCTAAATACAAAATAAAAACCGTTCTTTTTAGTCGATTTGTACAAAAAACTTCACGCACCGCACCGAAAGCGATTTCTAAAACGTCTTTGCACACTTTTATTAATATTTTTATTTGAAAAATGTTTATATAAAGTTATAAATACACATCAAAAAAAAAAATAAAAAAAATAAATAAAAAATCGTAGGTAAAATCTCCTAAAAATAATAGATTAACTGTGCACAAGGGTAGAATGGCAGTTATAAAGTTTCTTAGGTAATATAACAATAATTTTAGGTGATTTCTATTTTCGAAATATTACTTAAAATTTTTGATAAAACTTTAATGTTTTTAAAAATTTCCTATAATAGCAAAGTAAAATTATAAATTA
The DNA here is from genome assembly GCA_932274085.1 of Protocalliphora azurea. Taxonomy (NCBI): domain Eukaryota; kingdom Metazoa; phylum Arthropoda; class Insecta; order Diptera; family Calliphoridae; genus Protocalliphora; species Protocalliphora azurea. Next base: position 97,912,721 of record OW026519.1, on the reverse strand, counting down.
ATTTTTGGAAAATTTACTCTTCTTATAAATGTTTCATGAATTGACTAAATTACACATTTTTTGTCTGTTATATATTAAGTGACCGCAATTTTTGCATTTGTTAACATTTTTATTACATAAAGATATTGTTATAAATTAAATATTAAAGTACATTTGAATTTTAAATATTCACCAAAAATCATGACAGTGATTCGGATGCATCTTACGATGAGGAAGGTTTCATACATTTACCGTTGATTTATATTCCAATCGTGCTTTGCAAAGGACCCACATGTTCATCAAGTCGATTATATACATATAATTGAACGAAAGGCTTATTAATAATATTTTGGAAATTATTCTGTTCGTATAAAACTTACCCAAAAATCTCTTCAGCAATATCGTGCAATATAACACAATGCAACATTCTTACGCACGTCGAGGAATTTATTGTCTTGCACCATTTCTGCTTTTCAATTCATTCCTTTGAAGTACGGTTTTTGTTTGATAGTTTTCCAAGCTAGTCTTTCCGTTATAGAGTTGAGATTGGCGTCTGCCGTAAAATGTGTATTTTATTCTTTTGTAGTAAAGAACACTAATTTTGTTTTGACTCGAGGATAAAACTATTGATATATTGATTGATATGTCTGATAAATTGACAATAGATTCGAGAAACTCAGCTAACAGACATAGAGCGGGAAAATAGTTTTTTTTTATTTTTCTTTAAATAGTCTGAGCAAATAAGGTGTCACCTTGGAATTTAATGGAGTATCGTTTGGCGTCTTACACATATTATTTAGAGTCACCGATAATTCCGTGTACGCTACGAGAGTTATTCGCGGTGAAGTTTCACAAAAATCAGTTTTTTCATATATCTCACTTTTTATACTCCTTTAAAAATAAAATATTTTCGAACCATTTATGCAAAATTTGATCCCCTGAGACGTATATGCAATCAATTCAACAGTTTTTATCCATATATTGACTTCTCAGTAAATCCAATCTGCATTAAGAGGAGTATTTTTAACTTAGTTAAATAAATAATAACACTTTATTATTGAATGCTTATGAAAAATATTTTATTGTAAATAGCTTTAAGAATAATATATATGCTAGCCTGTAAGAAATTGTAATTTCATTGGCTACACTGTGCGACAAATGGTAGGGGTCAGTGATTGGGAAGGGTTCAAACTACCGGGGAAAGTTATATCGGTAAAAAAGAAGTTATAAGTGTCCCGACGTTTCGCTGGGTCACTTCCAGGAATCGAGATATATCGATTTGAAGTTAGTAACTATCATATAGGGGAAATTGTGACCTTTAATGGTTTTTTTTTTTGACATAACTCGAGAACCACCAGTCCGATTTTGCTGAAACAAATTTAAAAAAATTAGGAATTACAATTCCTTTAATCTGTTCATACAACGTTTCGCTACATAAGCAATAGTTTCGCAGTTATAAATAAATGTATGAAGAAAAAAACTATTTTTTGCCTAAAAAATTGAACTTTTTTATTTTTAATTCATAAAAAATCCAAAACGGTAAAAAAAAGTGTGAAGTACTATTACTTTCACGTAAAGTCACATAACCTTTAAACAAAATGAGACATAGATCATGAAAATCGATGGACGCGTTTCGCTTTTATTCACAATTAAGTGAAGGTATCTCATTTTGACAAGAATATTGATTTTATGTTTCAATGAATTTGGATAATATTTATTATATATTATTTATTATAACTATTAACACGTAAAATTAAAAATTATTACAGGTAATTATTAGATTATTACATAGATACATAGGTTATAAAAATCGATGAACGCAAAACTTATTTTCGTTTGTTTGCGCCCTTTACTTTCTTGCGTGGTGGTTCGCCCACTTGTTCAGTGTCTGTATCGGATGAGGATCTGTCTTCATCTGGAAAAAATCAATTGTTTTTAATCAGTCAGTTAACTTAATTTTTGTGACTTACCCTCGGAGGAAACTCCCATTGTATATTCTTCATCTACATTGTCGGGATCGTACGTCTTTTGCGAACACCAACAAATTTCAGCCACCAGCGAATCGAGCCTTTTGCCTTTATGTCGCGTTTCCATTGGCAGTGCCACTTGATGGAAGCGCTCGCCATGTTCATCCGACTTGGAGGCTAGCTGCTTGCTGAAGTATTCGAGATGGTGATGCAAGAAGTGAATTTTGAGGGACATAATCACTCTAATTTTCTGGAAGTAGTGCAACATCTTGGTCACAAGAGCGTGGTAATTGTGTGCTCGCGTACTTCCCAAAAAATATCGTATGACTTTTTTCACTGCCCTCCACGCAAAGTAATCATTACCGTCTAAAGCACCTTTAAATTCCTTTGATTTCATGAGCTTTCGTATATCCGGCCCATTCAATTCCTTCAATTTTGCTTCGCTGATTCGTGGGAAAATATTTTCCAAACAATCAAGAACTTTCGGTGGCTTCACAATGGCCTTGATAAAATTTTTTACGATTCCCAGTTTGATATGGAGAGGGGGCATGAGGACGTTCTCCATTGGCACCAGTGGATCATTTACGCAGTTGTGTCCTTTCTCCATTGGATCTCGAGCAAGCCACTCATGCGTTTCGTATTGGTTTCCTTTAAATCGGGTATCCCAAAGACACAAGAAACACATGTTTTTCGTATAGCCTCCTTGGAGACCTCTTAGCATCGCCACGACTTTCAGATCACAACTGATCCGCCACATGTGATCAGTGTAGCAAACTTTATCCAAAATTATTTTCATGGAATCGTATGTTTCGCTCATGTCTGTGCTGTAGCCAATGGGAATGCTTGGTTTTTTATTATATTTATGTAGCAAAACGACTTTCAGGCTTGATTTCGGAGAATCGATGAACATTCGCCAATCAGCTGCGACATAATTAATGGCCATCGCCTCCATCAGTCCCTTTATATCGTGGCAGTAAACAAATGTGTTCCCTTCGTTGAGTGTGTAGTACCATTGGAATAGCAATTGTCGTCTTCGATATCCGGTGACTTTGACATTAGGCTCCAATTTGTTGCCTTCTTTCAAAAGCTGGACAAGTTTTTCTGCTTTACGTTGAGAAAGGTTTAATTCTGCAACAATCTTGTCCATTCTTGCTTGTGATATTGGAATTATTTTGTTTGATGGGCCGGCTTCTGGTGTTGGTTTATAGGTGAAATCCGATTGATCCATTGTTTCAATAGAAAAAGAAGTTTCTCTGTCAGGACTTGGAAGCGGTGGAATTGGTATTTCATCCGAATGCGGTAGAGGTATTTGTGCACTTTTAACAGATATGTAAACTCTTCGTTTAAGGCCTTTACGATTTACTCCACATATTTTGTTTGCGCAAGCGTAACAGTTGTCGGAATTGTGTCCTCCCGGATCAGTCCAAATCATTGGTAAACCAAAACGAAGTGAACTGCGTTTCCCTTGGATCCACATGTTAAGACCATTGTAGCACGTTTTACAAATTTTGTCTGGGACCCACGAAACGCCGCGAATTATTTCGCAATCAAAATAAAGTTTAAAAGCGCACTCCACTTGCTCAGTGAGTAATGCAACATTTGTTGAAAAAGCTCTTTTGCCACAAACGTAACAAAATAAATTGATATTTTCTGGATAATTTGCACTCATTTCGGTTTTATACTTTTATTACTTTTTCGTCACTTTAAAAAAACCGTACTTTACGCGTTCGGAGACACTTATTGAATGACAAAAATCGATCAGTGAACACCTATAAATACTACGTAAGTTTCAATATTTTACTGAGGGGTACTTATGAATTCGCGCATCTTTTAAGGGTGGCTATAAACCTGATTCGTGTGCGTTTTAAATTTTTCGAAACGTTCTAAAACATGACCACTCATAAATGTGGGTGCAATTTGTGTAAAAAAATCATGTAGGTAGACAACGGAAAAAACCCAAATAATTAAAAAAGTGCACTTTCCTATTTTCCTTTTAATTGTCCACGCACATTTATGACCGTTTTTTAGTTTGTTACCGCTACCATAAAAATCAAATAACCTTTTGTTTATTACTTTTTTTTTAATTCTGACAATCATAAAAAAAGTCATCAATGTTTATTCCAAGGAATTTTGAGCATATCTCGAGCAAATTTTTGAAATTCATACCTTCACTTAATTGTGGATAAAAGCGAAACGCGTCCATCGATTTTCATGATCTATGTCTCATTTTGTTTAAAGGTTATGTGACTTTACGTGAAAGTAATAGGACTTAACACTTTTTTTACGGTTTTGGAGTTTTTAAAAATAAAAAAATTCAATTTTTTAGGCAAAAAATAGTTTTTTTCTTGATACATTTATTTATAACTGCGAAACTGTTGCTTATGTAGCGAAACGTTGTATGAACAGATTAAGGGAATTGTAATTCCTAATTTTTTTAAATATGTTTCAGCAAAATCGGACTGGTGGCTCTCGAGTTATGCCAAAAAAAAGACCACCAAAGGTCACAATTTCCCCTATATGATAGTTACTAACTTCAAATCGATATATCTCGATTTCTAGACGTGACCCAGCGAAACGCCGAGACACGTATAACTTCTTTTTTACCGATATAACATTTCCCGTTGATTTCATCCCATCCCGATTTTGACTGTCGCATAGTGCTATTAAATAAATAAATAAATAGATAAATTATGCATCATACGTGTTTTGATGCCACTAAAACATTTGTAGAGTATAAAATTTCCCACAGTTTTGCTAAAGTACATTTTTATGTATCAACATCAGTTTTAGACTTTCAGCGCAATTTAATTTCAAATAATTATAAACTTGAGATAAGTACGAAAAAATAAAATTTTATTATAATTATTTTATTCAATGGTTTACTTAGTGGTTTTATTTAGAAGTTACGTCTTTTTGATGAGTTGAATATGGAGAACATATATTCAAATTTTTTTATATTCTTCTCCAGTTCTCTGCCAAGTAGTTTTGACTTCATTATAAAAAATATTATTAAATTTATTTTTACAGAAAATTTGCTCTAAAAAAGTATATCGTGGCAACAGCATTTGGTATTGGTATGTTTTTTCTTTTGCCAAAATTATAAAAACAAATTAATAAAATAATGAAGTTCTTAGCAAGTTTCTCCAGCAAGTAAATAAAAAACTCTCTGAAGGAACAAATTTTTTTCCACCAAAAATTTATATTTTATTCTAACATTGTTAAAATAACTAACATTTTAAACCTATATAGTTGAAAAACTTGAAAAAATATACCAGACTTGAGATTTTCAATCATTGGTGGGGAACTGAAAATGAATTAAAAAAACTAAATTTCCATACTTTGTCCGTATTCAGCTCATCAATACGCATAGTTTGGCAAATAACTAAACAATATTTATACACAAAGCACATCTAACAAGATACAGTCAGTAGAGAAGATGATCATAGTTACAAAAAGTTTAAAAATTAATTGTCAAAAACGATACATATAAAAAAATTATCGACTTTTCAAGTATGCTTATATTAGTTTCATTAATATATAGAATTCTAGTGGAAAAGAATTTCAAGCTATTTCTAATTACACTTAAAAGATATTATTATTTATTATGGAATAGGTAGGAAATGGTTAGAGCTAAAAAAGCGGGATTTCTTTATAAAAAGTGGGATATCTGGTCACGTTACGTATTAAACCTATTTAAAGTACAAATTAGTTTTAGCAACGTAATGTACATCTTTGGATATTTAATTACGGCCAAATACCCACTTGTTAAAATAACTATAAATAAAATATATATATATATATATATATATATATATATATATATATATATATATATATATATACTGGCCTAGTTTGTATAGTTTTTAAAATACGTACATATATGGATACGTAATATAAATTTAAGGAGGATGTCCTATATTTGTTAGAATGTATTTTATACATCAAACAAAGTAAACATAAAACATTTATTAAAGGTTAGAGTAAAATAAATGTTGTCTCATTAAACAAAACCAATTATTATCTTACCAACACAATTCTATACTTTATGATTCTCAATCACTTACATATATACCTACATATGTGTGTATTCATAGTGTAGAATATGCATATATTTGGTATTTAGTTTGGTAGTTATTACTTTTCATTATGTATGAAAAAAAAACACCAAAAGAATCTTTATGGTCCGAAACAAAAAAATCCACTTTCACTATTAACCCTTTTTTTTTTTTGGTAATTTGTAATTAAACTAAACAACAAACACATACCTACAGATACAGAAACAAACAATCTTGAAAATTACCCCATTTCTGGACATGCACGTATTTAACGAGCCTTGCTTCAGAATTTTACGCTGCCTTTCAGTCAGTTTCCCAACTTAAGAGTCAGCATGTCTGACCATTAAGCAAATGGACCGCTGCTGACCAACGACCACCGACTGATGTCCGCAACCGAAAGGATAAAATTTACAATCTCAAACATACATACTTAAATACATACATACATAATATTTTCCTTTCGGTAATTTTTCAACTGCTACAAACATTCAAATATCACAGTCCTCCATAATTTAATACACGCCAGAAAAATACAGTTCGTTCACTCTTTCCAAAATCAAATTATACTTAATATGTGCACTATGAAGTATGTGAATATTATTAATATGTAGTACTATGTATATGTTCTGCCCAGTACACGGGTTCTAAAATGCATTTGGATTGTATTGTATAGTGTTGCTGTCGTTGTTGATTATATTCTAAAAGAAACAAATAAAGAAGAAACTCAAATAAATTGTTTGCACATATTAGACTTAGAAACTTAGATATACTTAAACTTATTAAAAATATATAATTGTACAGATATTTTCTAGTGAGTGTACGATTTACAAGTATATACGTAGGTATGTATGATTATAGTAATTTCATCCCTTTTTTGGGACACTTTTACTTAAGGATGAAATGTTCATAAGTGCGTGCTGCTGTGGAATAATATAAATAAACCGAAATACGCACATACATACATTTACTTAAACATAACACCTTCCAACATTCTAAATTAGTTTATGTTATGACTGAGTGTGTGCATTACATTGGTAAGCACCTCATCTCATACCAACAAAAAAACTATTCATCCCATCACAATTTCAATTCGCATCCCATGTCAATGTAATGGACGGTCCAGTTAACTACTTTTACTCAGCCCCTTTCATTTCATACAATAAAAGTTGGTGTTTTTTGTTGTTTCTGTTGTTATATGACTTCTTTTTTTGTCTCTTTCCGTTTTTTGTGGGGTAAAATACCTACATATATACATACTTACATACATACATACATACGTACGTACGTATGTATATACATAAAAATGTAGAAAATATAGTCCAGTTTGGCAACTATACATCTTGAAATTTTTATATGGGCTGGTGGTGCGTGAAACGTTGTCCTTGCCACCGTAAAGCGGACACAGTTGCTTTCGAGTTTTGATGTAGTGGTTGATGCTGCCACTATGTATCCTTATAAATGTACATTAACTACATCCTTGACACACGTATACTTCTGTAAAATCGCGCCCAAATTGGAATGAAAGCGTGATAAAGGGGTTGAATTGATGATATAAGTTTAAATTGCTTTCTCGAATGCACTGCTTTAGTTACACTGATACACATATGAATAAAACTTTTATTTTAAAAAAGAACTTACATATTTATGTATCCATCAATAAAACATTTTTTAGTTGTAATACATTATAAAGTTAAAATAAGTCCTACGAAATATTCTAACTATTGCTTGCTCCATTCTTTTCCGACATTTTTCTTTATTTTCTACATATTATTTCTACCTATTGGTAATTTTTTTTATGGTCTAAAATTCTGCTCTTTCTTAGTTGCGAGTGTATGAGTGATAAAAAAATAAATAACTTTTTCTCGCGATTTTTTAACGGTATTGTGAAATAAATTAGCTATTGTTCATAATAAAATAATTTTTATTTACATGCTTTGCAGTGTTTCCATTTTAGCACTTTCAGTGCTAGATTTAGCATTTGAACATATTAAAATGCATTGACAATTTATAAATTATGCTAAATGGTAGCAACGGCACTTTTTATTTTTTAAATCAATGCTCTTTGGTATTTTGAAGGAATTTTTTAGCAAATTTAAATCCCTATTTTTACTTTATTACTCAATATTATAAATAATTCTGAAGAAAAATTATTTTAAGTTGTCCTTTGATCTGTATTTTACAAGGGCAACAAAAATATGAAATTTTATTTACAAAACATTTTAGCATTGCCACTTGCTGCTGTAGAACAATTTAGCTTAATTTTTTTTGACGATTTAGCACTTTACCAATTACGTTTTCTGTCAACACTGTGATTTGCCTTGTAAAATTACAACAAATTTGGTGTATTGATTACGCCAAACGATATTCAAGACTTAGTAAAAAGATATTTATGCAATATTTATTCAGAATAAAAATAAATATTTTATTTAAATTAAAATTCTTACACGTGATGTGTTTAGTCAGAACATTAATACCATCGCATTTTAAAACACGTCATATTTTTTTATTATTTCTATAAGATAATTCCAAAAAATGTCTATCCAAAATTACAGTTTTAAAAATCTTATATCTTTGATTTTTTTTTAATTTGGGATGCATATTAAACTAGTCATCATGCATTTTATGGCATATAAATCAGTTTCATATCGTTCACAGTTCATATTTTATGGACCTCCAAAGTGGGTCATCTCGGGCATTTTTTTCAAAAATTAACAAAGTTTAAGGTTAAATAACTTTTATGTGCATTATCCAATTTTAACAGCATTGATGTCAACGGAAAGGTCTGATATTCATTCTGATCATAAGGTCACATTTTCCTGTCGCAAGAACCTCCAAAATGAAAAAAAAAAAAAAATTCTTTATCCTAGGATATGCTGAAAAAGGGTCTTTTAATTTTCAGTATTATTTTACATGATGTTTACAATCAATTTGTCGTTATATTGTAAAAATATAAAAATGAGATTACTAACAAATTAATAACATTACTCATTTAAATGCTTAAGTTTCCCATTTGCGCAATTATGCAAATTTACGCTACATATTTCATGAACTGCCTTTTCAAATGTTATGCAAGGAAAATAATAAATCTTTGTAAATAATTGAAAATTATTTCTAAAATCAAAAATATAATGCGATGATTTTATTATAATTAACGTAACTATAATTTTTTACATCACAGTTCTTAATAATGTTTAAATATAAACAAAAGACAACTGATTTATAAATGTACAATTAAACAGCGCAATTTTGCGATACTAAATAGTTGCGCAAACTTATAATTATTGTGCAAATGATTTTCCATAAAATTTTTGACAGTTCATTTGCGAGTGTGCAAACTTGCATACATTGCAGAGTTTGCTAGGGTTTTGCTCGTTTTCATGAAAACCCTTTATATCTTTTTAAGTGTTCTGACACTTATTTTAAATTTAGTATAAAAACCAATAGGAAAGGATAAAAAAGCAGTATTGGTCAAGTTCGACCATAAAATACCCTACATGCTTACATATGCGCACTAAAGTGATTATCGGGAGAGGGCTTTTTATGGGACCTATGGTCAATTCTGGTTCGATCCTTATGAAATTTATTATAATAGTTTATGCGTATATTACAAATTATTTATGTAAAATTTTAATTCTATATTGGCATTTGAGATTTATACACGAATAAGTATTTTCCAGGAATGTCAATTATATTAGGAAATTTTATATTGGTATTGATATTTACGTGAGATTAATGCAAGTGCAATGGGAATTATATGAGAACCTTGTTTAATTATGGACCAATTATTATTAAATTGTGTATGATGATTTATACTAATATACAACTCATATATATAAAATTTTATATTGATGTAAACATTTAAGTAATTTTTAGGTATTGGAATTTAGATGAAATATTTGATCATTACAGGCGGATTATAACAAAATCGGTCTATGGTGCAGCGATCTATACTCTTACAAAACTTATGTATGCTGAAATTTATATAAATATGACATATTTAGCTATTTATATGCGTTAAACCACTATTCTGGTGAAAAAGGTTCTATGAGGTATAGATGAAATAATGGACCGATCATAATAAATTTCTGTAAATTTTGCCTTTGTAACCCCATGTATTTAAGTAAATTGTCTTTACAATCTTCACAAATATTTCAACAGATTTTGTAATGAGTGTTACAGTGGGTTAAAGGTATGTTAATGTGTTCCTGAAACTTTTAAAATAATATAAAATCAGGAATGTGCTATATATACGACATATTTCAATAAATCGCTATCTACTACATTAAAATGTTAATAAATATATAATTTTTTTTTTAACTTCTGATCACACAGAGATCCCATTTTGAAATTTTCAATCTATAATGACAAATCGAATACAAGCATCGTGCAAAAAATAACAAAAATGAATAGACCCTTTTTCAGAATATACAAGGATAAAGGATATTTCTTCATTTTAGAGGCCCTTGCGCCAGAAAGATGTTTAGTTGCTATGACATTGTGATAAGGAAGAATTAACAAGTATTATTTATTTAAGTTTTTAAATACATAGAAAAAATATTTTTATAATTAAATAAACTACACGAAATCGAAGTATTCTAACAAATTATATTAAAATTTTACATAGAACATTTTAAAATCCAATTTCAATTACTGATAATTGAAATTCAACCTATTAAAAATTTTTATATTGAATTATTCAAATTATCACTTATTTTTATTTATAATTGATTAATTTATTAATTGATTCTATAAGAAAAATAATTTGAAGCCTTATCGTCTTTTATTTTTAGTAAAAATATGAAACCATTACATAAACGGTCACTTCCTGTCCATTAATATTATTTAAAAAAATTTTTTGATGCTCAAATATTAAAAAAATATCAAAAGTTTTTATAAAATTAAAAAATGAGAAAATCTATGCGTACTTTGTTGATTAAAATTTGTTTAATAAAATGTTAAAAAATCACTATATTCGCGATTATGTTCGGTCATCAATAATATAGTATCACTTTTAATTTATATTTTAGACATATTGATGTGGATTATATACGTTTGGTAATTTTTTAAATATTGTTGAAAATATAATTTTGTAATTTTTTTAACTTTTTGTCTTAAACCTTCATAAAACTAACGCCGTTCGCTAAAAGTCACTCACGCGAACAGATTTGTGCTTCATTAAAGCCAGCTAATATTGGTACTAAATGGCGTTAATGTGCCATTAAAAAGTATTAAAATTATCGAAGTAACATTAAATCTCTCTCAATTTAAATCTTTTACATGTTACTTTCTGCTATTAATGAAATCATAGCTTTTACTTGTGAATAAAATGAAAAATTAAAATACTTTTTCATGTTTATTTCTGATTGAAAACATTTGAATTTTCAAATAAAAACATTAAGGATTTGTACTAAATCAAATGAAATTTTATATAATTTTGTATCTGGTTGAACAAAATAAATTAAAAGAGAAAATATTTTATTCAATTAATGGTAAAACAAATATTTTTTAGAAAAAGATAGCCAATTTTTGTATTTTAATATTCTAACCTTAAATAATATTCATGTGTATTTTATTTAAATACAAAAAGTTCAATAAGTTTGTAAGCAAACTATATATTCAAATGGAAAAATTTCAGATAAGTATTTTATATTTTAATTTAAAAAAAAGTTTACGATCCAAAAAATTAAATGAAAGTAATTATGCAGTTTCGAAACGGATGGTGCGATAAAAACAAAATTTCACACAGCAATAACAGAGGTGTGAGTGAGTTTGGTTCATATAGACCTACCTGGGCGGGTCTACAGAGTCCCAAAGTTGGACACCAGAACAGGATCTACAAAATCTTATTTCTTTTAGTTTACGAGATATTGAGCTTCAAAGATTAAATTTTGTATTTTTTAACGTGGGTCCAAATTTCACCCGTTTTTTTTTAATATTTTTTGCTTTTTTAACAAAACATAACAAAATCATGCACAGAAAGAACTTTGAAAAAATCTTAACGAAATCAAAAGTTACTAGAGCATACTTGGAACGCTCCGATATCTCTATTGAAATAAAAAAAAAATATATATTAATTAAATATTAATTTTTTATATACAATATATTTCAGAAAATACAAGCGGTTGTATTTTCTGACTTTTTTTTGGGATTTTTAAAGTTTTTTTGTTCCACATTTTTTTTCGATTTGGCATTCCTTTTTTATTATTATTTTTGCATTCTTTTTTTATTTTTTGGCGATTTTTTCTTTCGTTTTGGCATTTTTTTCATTTTATGATAAAAGTCATATTAATTACGGCCTCTGACTTTAAACATCGAAAATAAAAGAGCAATAAAATGAGCTTATCTTGATAAAGCAAAAAAAATAATTTATTTTACATAAAAATTTGCATTTGCTAAAAATAAAAAGGAACACTACAAAAACAAAACACAAACAAAAAGAAACAGGGAAAAAACAAAAAGATGTGTTTATTGTTTACTTTTTCTACTTTGTTTCTCCTAATACATAAGAATCAGAAAAAAAAAACAATCAAGGTAAATCAAAGTATTAAACTCTTTTCCATTTTGTTCATAACTTTTCTCTTACAAATCTCTCAATTAAAAGTGAAAAAATTCACCGTTATTATATCATTGCAACTTGTCTAAATTGTTTTTTTTTTAATAACAACAATAACCCTGCTCTGAATTGTATGAGAGATATGAGAAATAAAATAGAGAGGAGTTTAATAATTTGAGAAGCATTTTGTTTGAGGTATATACAAATATATGTGAGTTTTTTATATGAAAAGACATGATTACGGTATTGTTACTACAACAATAGTATGTTCTCATTGTGAATTTTCATTTATTTTAATAATACTGTGTTCATGATAACAATGTTTTTATATCAGTTTTAGTATTCAATATTTACATTCAGTCAAAATTTTAATATAGCTGACTAAAAAAATTTTATGTTTTTGAATACTTTTACTATAAACAAAATTTTATTAATATAAAAAATACCATTATCTCTACAACCGTTAAATATTATTAATATTTTTCCTTGTTCTTAAACCATATTTTATTTTTCAACTGTATTAAACCATATTAATAACAAAAAGATGTTACAAAAAAATATGCTTTTTGCAAATATTTTTGAAAAATTCATAACTTATTTGTTTTTGAATATTCCCATAACAATAAAATGTTACAAATAAATATGCTTCTTACAAATATGGTTGACAAATTCTTAACTTGTTTGCTCTAACCGTTTGTTTTCCACCTTCATTATAATTCTCATTTAGTTTATACATGAATTAATATAACTAGTTTTTTGCATTTGGTGTGATTCAAGCAATATAATATATTGATTAACTATTATTAAAGGGTTTAGTTAATAAAAAACATCTTGTATTATCTTGCACAACATATGTATGATGGTTCAAATAAATAAAATTAATTAATTAACAAATAATATGTAAATAATGTTTTGTATTATTAATGAACACTTTTATTTATTATTTTGAAAAACCAAACATTTTATAATTTTAATTTTATTTTAATATATTAGATGGAATAATAACATGATAAAATGGAATAATAATATGATAAGATGGTTTATAAAAAATTAAATCATGATCTTACAGGGTGGGATAATAGTAATGAAAGATGCTATAATAATATGAAAAACTCGAATCATAACATGAAAAAACGAACTATAAAATCGGACACAATATGATGAAATGGAATCATAACAATTATTGTGAAAAAGTACCTTTCTTATGGCATTTTTTATCAGGAGTATAATGTGAGCGTAAAAGATACTACAAAAAATGTGTTTGTCTATTAATTATATAGATAATCATTTGAATTTGAACTTTTAAAAAAAGTTGATTTTTTCACTTTTTTTCTTTTTTGACAAAAAAGTGGTCACAATCTTTTTCTATTTTAAAGAAATTTTCTTAATTAATATATACATTATTTATATTTTTCTCAAAGATAAAAAATTAAGAAACCTGATCCCCTCGACGACCAGGGTCTATCGAACTGGACCAATTTTTTCCATAAATTTCCAATTTTCGCCTTCATTTCTCAAATCGCAGCTGTAATAGAAAAAAAAAAAAACATTTTTTATAATATCTAATATGTTTTTAATTTTTTTTGTAATAGACATTTTGCTCCCCGATAGCAAGTGGGAAGATGTAGAAAAAAAAGCAAAAAATCTCATTTTTGGAAATTTTTGAAGGTTTTTTGGGAATTGCGAAATTTCTGTTGATAAATCTACAAAATAACTTAAGTTTCAAATTGAACGTCAAAAAATCTATACAGCTCTAAAATTCCATCAAAACGAAAAAGTAGTTGCATAATTAAGAACGAATAATGGTACAAAACCTCAAAACAATCCTTTTTCGGTATATTTTTGCAAAAAGTCTTCAACAAATTTTTGTATTATAAAAATTTTAAAGAATACAACATTTGCTAAACAATGATATATATTATGTATTTCTCATCTTTCTGACGCATCTAAATAAAGGATATGAATTTTGTTCTATGCTGAAAAAAAATGAAAATATTGACTTTTAATAAAATATTTCGTGTTGCGGCATTATCAGGAACAGCATTACCATTCATACAAAAATTAAGCGAAATTAACGACGTGTTACACCAATGCTTAACAAATTTTGTCTTCTTTTGAAATATATATGGAAATGTTTATATAGAAATATTTATAATAAGAAAATTCATTGAAGACTTTTTTCAAAAAGATACCGAAAAAGGATTGATTTGAGATTTTGTACATATAATTAATTTTTAATTTTTGGTTTTGGATATTTTTGAATAAAATTTTAAACTCAGTAGATTTTTTGGTGCTTAATAGATTTATCAACAAAAATCCTGTAATTAGCAAAGTCCAGAAATTTCTATGCAACTTTGTATGAATTTGAAAAATAAATTTTACTTTAAATTCTCTCCGGATTTCTTGTTGCTTTTATTTTCTTACAAGAAGTAGTGATACGATATTTTTTTAAAATTTATATGAATTTCCTGAACAAAATTGAAAAAAGTTTGAAGTAAAAAAAGAAATGAAAAGAAAATAAATAAAATTGTTGTTTATTTTCCGTTATTGTCTAAGTTTTTGTTTAATTTAACAATGCGGGCAATGCAAAGGAACCTGGACTTGTTGAGTTTATACATTTAAAAATTGCTATAACCGAAAATACTTTAAAAAATTGTTCCATTTGAAAACAAGAGAACATGTTAATCTAATTCATTGCCATTTTCATAGAACAATACGGATAATTAAATCGAATTCATTTTACAATAAAAATAATAATAAGAATTTTTCGGTTACTTTTTCGGTATGTTTTCAATTAAAATCAGTATTCAAATTGTAATATTATTCTTATTTCAATATTAAGTTTAAAGTTTCTATAAGGGACCGTAAGGATTATGAGTTTTAAAATAAATTCAGTGAATAACGGTGGTCTTTTTTCTGTTTGGATAAGTTTAAATATACTTTTATATCACTTAAACATTCGTTTGAAAATTGATAGAGTTAAAATTGGTCTTTGAGGAATGGTTTATTCGGCATATGTTTTACACTTTAGTGAAAAAAAATCGATCCGCCTTAATATATATGTATGTATAAAGTTACTTCCAACCAAGCTAGAAATTGGATTTCAAATATATTGCTTTGTAAAGTGTATTTTACAATGTTTTAGGTAAATTTGTTAAATGTAGCTTTTAATTTAGTTGAATACTTTAATAGTCCTTGCAAAGTCTTCAACGTGTGTGAGTGCAAAGATAGCAATATTAATACAAATTCTTAAAATGGGTTAGAATACATGTGAATGTGTGGGTTTTTATTTTATATACGCAAAATGCGCGTTATTTTACGCCTTTTTGTTTCCCTTTTATTCCATCTTCTATCAACTCTTTTCTTTTAATAATAGAAATGAAACACTTGTTTCGTTTTTTAGCATGTCTTACACTGTCCAGGATAAAATTTGTTTCATCATCCCCAACGGCGTAAGGGATCAAATTCATTTCATATATAAACGTAAAAAAAAACTTAGCATATGTACAAATATGTATACCACAGAAACATGCCTGTAAGCACATATATATACATATGTATATTAGCAAATATATACATACAAACATACATGTATATGAATGTTATTTCTTTTATTGATGTCCGAAAATGAAATGGACATGTGACTAAAGTTAATTTTTCCCAAACTCTTACGACTGTTATTTAGAGAAATAAACGAAAAATTTCCTTCTGCAGCGTCAGCGTCAGCACTCGTATATATTCTTATTCTACCTACATATATGTATGTATTTATATATTCTAAAAATGCAGAACTCTTAAAGCATGCAATCATTAAATTTAGAAAAGGATTTGGTTGATGTGATTCATGGAATTTATGGGTTATTTAAAAACATTAACATATATATATATATTTTATGTGGATTGGCACCGACAAGCCAGAAACGATTGACGTCTTAGAAATCACCATTCGCCATATTGTTACAGACATATGGCTTCAAGTGATGCAAAAATTGTTAATTGTTTTGATACTAATTTTCTGATAACCACCACCGAGTTAATTAAAATATTAATGGTATTAACATATTTTAATTTATAATATGGGAAACCAAAAATATGAAAAGTTATATTTTTTTCTGTGCTTCCAATAAACCAAACTGTTACTTATTTATCTATTTCAGACAATTTTAAGAATTTTGACTTCGATTTGTTATTTGTTATGGTTAACAGTATATTTTGTCATATTTTCATAGAAAATCCTTTTTTTTAGAACATATTTTAAAAATTTAAATGGCATATTTTATACTTAAGGACATCGATTTTCATATATTACACTAAAGATCATGACTTTTTATATTTTACACTAAAGACAAACATTTTGCAAATATTGCATCCAATACAGTCTTTTACGTAATTTGTAATTAGTGAAATTTTCTTTTTACCGTCACATACGTTTTTCACATTAAGTTTTGATAGAAATTTTGAAATTTTCTAATACAATGTATTTGCTTTAAGTGTTTTTAGGTGCGAAAAGAAAGAATTTTTTTTAGCAATTGCTAATAAAAATCAAATTATTTTTAGTTTGAGTATTAGATAATTTACAATTTAGCCACAAAAAATAATATTTTATGAGCATATTTCTTAATTTTAAGGACATATTTTCCAATATTTTATGCGCATAAAACACTTTTTAGAGCATATTTTTGGTTGTCCTGTTTATAACTTAATTTTCAGTTACCATAATTACAAGTTAAGTACAAAAATGTATAATAACAAGGGCAAACAATAATATGTTTATGTGCATCGAAATAGCTTTTAAAATCAGAAAATATGCCCTTAGAATTTAAAAATATGTTCTAAATATGTGAGCATTTCACAGATCTCCTATCGAGCGTATCCCAAGGTAGCGGATAGGGAGAGCTTTGTCATTATTCAAGTTTAACATATCACACTCTTAAACCTAAGTAATGGCTTAGGCCGCGTTTATTTATTGCCCGTGGACCGAAACTGTCACCACTTGTAAGGTTAAGTTAGTGGTTAAAAAAGACTAGCCACTAATAGCTTCCCTCCGACGCCAGGGCAGGGGTCGGTTGCAAAAATTGAGTAGCCTAGTCAATGTACGTCGTCAATACATGGATGGTCCAACCCTATACGAGCTTAATCGTAGGAACAAATATATGGAATCGAACAAACAAAAAACAAACTAATAAGGAACAAAACGGAACAACTGCGAAAAACCAGCTTCCAATTCAACGCGAAACGCAAATCTTGAAAGGCTTTCTGTAGCTGTGTGGAAGGACATTCCGAAACTAGTCTCTTGCGTATAATCCTGGCTTCCTCACCTTCTGTCTTAAGTTAAATTCAGAAACCTTGTGGCAGCTGAACAAAAAGCGGCCATGAGGCATTAGATGTCTTAATGGATGCTCATTTTCCTGGCAGCCTCCCTATAACGGAGAGCTCTGCGATAGTTTCAAACATAAATGACGTTCAGATTCATATAAAAGAAGATGAACTAAGATGGGCTCTGAATAGCTTTGCCTCTTTTAAATCCAAGAACCCAGATGCATCATACCTGCAAACTTATAGTATAATGCGGATATTATAGTTCCATGGCTGCTTCAGACGTACTCGGCTTGTTTATCATGCTCTTATATCCCCGACTCATGGACTAGATGTAAAGTGGTCTTTATCCCAAAAGGGCGTAAGACCTCCTATACGATACCATAGACCTATTAGTCTATCTTCCTTCCTCTTGAAAACATTGGAAAGGCTGATTGATGTGCACCTTCGCAAAACAATCAAACCTAACCGATTGTCAGCGTCCCAACATGTCAATATAACGCAAATCATTTGAGACAGCGTTGCATTCGATTGTAGAGTATACAAAAAATGCTCTCGAGTATAAGGAATATGCACTAGTGGCCTTTCTTGATATAGTAAGAGCCTTTAATAATGTGACCTTGGATGCTATTAAAATGGCTATGGAAAGACTGAACATTCATCAGTCGATTATTGGCATCATATGGAGACTTCTAACCAACAGAGTTATAATCTGTACTATAAGTGCGGGTACCATATATAGTGTAGCAAATAGAGGCACTCAGGGAGAGTTCTATCGTTTTCTTTGAAATAGTGCCGTTGAGATAGTGCTCAGGGAACTTGGCTCCTTGAGGTTCAAAATCATCGCGCATGCGGACGATGTTGCGGTGGCTGTATCTTGAAAATATTTAGAAACCATATCCCTTCAAACTACGCCAGACCTACTCAGTAAATGGCGCACAA
Organism: Protocalliphora azurea; assembly: GCA_932274085.1. Lineage (NCBI taxonomy): Eukaryota > Metazoa > Arthropoda > Insecta > Diptera > Calliphoridae > Protocalliphora > Protocalliphora azurea. The sequence continues at coordinate 97,893,909 of OW026519.1, read as the reverse complement.
ATACTCTTCCTTGCCTAAATGGGGTTGAATTAAAGATGTCGGTCAGTGAGAAGTTCTTAGGGAAAATATTGGATTCCAAATTATCCTGACTCCAGAACACCCTATCTAGAGCGACAAAGACAAACATTGCCCTTTATAAGTAGGGAAATCTTGGGGATTAAATCCTAAGAATACAAAATGGCTATTCGATATGGTAATCAAGTCTATACTTATGTATGGTGGTAAGCGATGGAAAAATCCACTTTCTGCGGATTCTTCAACAAGGTTCTGCGTAGTTTAACGCTACTAATTACATATGCCCTTCGTACAACACAATCCGAGGCATTATTCGTTCTTATAAACTGCATGCCAGTGGATCTAATGGCCAAATATGTTGGCGGCTAGGCTCAGTACCATAGGTAAATGGAACGGTAGGAACTATGGCCATGCGACCATTTTGGGAATTTCGGATGAAATCCTTGACAATATTGACTATTGCATTTGCAAAACCATTCTGAACAGAGACTTCTCAGTTTCAATTTCAGCCGATCCCAGATCGGTTGAGGTTTATACTAATGAATCTAAATCTTCTAAATGGATTGGAAGAGGTATCTTTATTCCCGCATATAGGAGCAACATTTCATTTAAATTGCTGGATCACTGCACTGCTCTTCAAGCGGAGATCTCAGCCATTAGGAGAGTGGTAAATTAATTGGCTAATGTACTGTAATGGATATTAAAATTTGTACCGATAGCCAACCCGAGATTAAGTCTCCTTCGGGTATCTATTCGACATCCAAACTAATACATAAATGCCGTACATCTTTAAATGAGATGGCGAGACATTCAAACCTAGAGTTGATCTGGGTAAGAGTCACTTAACTACTATTGCGGATGAATTAGCCAGAACTTCTTCAAAGTGAAGAAACGAACCAACTAATTAGCATACCGCTGTCATCTTGCAGATCTATTATACTGCAGTATTTGTCAAGAATAGCTCAACATAGATGGATAAACGTGAGCTATGAACAATTGTAGCCTTTATTACCGGGCACTGGATTGCTGGTGCACACGCTAGCAGATTAGGACTCCCTTTTAACGATTGTTGTAGAAGTTGCTTTAACGAGGAGGAGAAAGAAACAGGAGAACATTTTCTTTGTCACTGTCCTACTTTGCGAACATAAGGATTGCTGAACATAAGGAATGCATGGATTGTCTGAATTCGCTGCAATTGATGTCAGACTGATCAGATCTTTTATTTATAAGTGAGGTTGGTCGTGAAAACAGATTCACATGATCCCTCAGGGTAACACAACGGGACCGATAGGACCCAAGTGAGCTGCCTATTTTATATATTCACAGCTGCTTATCTATCCTAATCTAAAATTGTTTTTTTTTTCTTTTTTTGTTAAATTTGAAATTATTTACTTTTTCATGAAACAAAAAAAAGAATTTGGTTTTATCTTGCAACTGCTAAAAATATTTTTCTGCTATTAAATATACCCAAAGATGTTAATTGCAATATTTCTGCTAATTTGCAAAATGAAAATAATTGAGGAATCAATTAAAATGAAAAATGAAAATATTCTAATGGAAAGATATACAAAACAATTCTTTTGAATGAAAAATTAAATCTTTAGTGTAAAATATGTAAACTATGCTCTGAAATATGAAAAATTATGTATAAAAATTAAGTATAAAATTTGGAGGAATATGCCGTAAAATGAATATTTACCTTGGAAATAAGCCTAAAACATGCAAAAATATGCTATAACAAATCGATGAAAAAATTTTTAAAATTGTCCAAAATGGATAAATAATATTGAGTTTGCTTCATTTGAAGCACAGGGAAAAATATGATATTGAATATTTTTGGTTTTTCTGATAATAAAAAAAAAATAATAATTTCAGTGTTAGCTAGGGCTTGGGAATCGGGAATTCTCGAGAAATGATCGACTAGCGTTCCTGGGAAGAATGTAAATACTTATATTCCTGGGAAAACGGGAAATTAAAATTTTTAGAAGTTTATCGAATTTTTGTTTGAAATTTTAGTTGGTTATTATTAAAAATCTAAAATAATGAAAATTTTAATAAAATCTAATTTCTTTGTTTTTGCACAAAACAAAAATAACTCAAAAAATATTGAAATGATACAAACAAATTTTCTTAATCCGATTATTATCAGAAATTACGTAAATTTTACAGCAATCGATGAAATGTCCATCCGAAAATTTCATGAATATCTTGATAAAAATATTTTAATAAATAAAAAATAAATATTTTTGTATCATTATAAATGTACAGAAAATAGTCAAAATGTTTAATCTCGTTCTGATAACTCGTTTTGGAATGTTCATGTTTTAAGTCGTCGAGAATTAAATATATTAGCAAATGCTCTTATCTAAAATCTCTGAGTAGTTCTGGAATATGAGGTACATACTTTTGAAAGCTGTGGTCATGTTGATAGAAAATAAAATAAATAATGTTTTAAAATAGCAATGTTTCGAATATGTAGAAAAAATCTTTTAAAAATATATCCAGAACAATTATTCAATTCCACGGAAGAATAGAAGTAAACTTTTTTTGAAAAACCTTTAGCAGAGAAGTTTTGTGTGTATTATAAATAGCTTTATAAATAGCTTTTATTAGTGTAAGCATAGGCAATATTATTGGATTAATAAAATAATTTTAAATGTATCGACATTTTATAAAAAAAATTATAGCCTGTTTCTCGATATCGAAAGAAAATTAAAGCGAATGATATATTCAAGGAAGTGCCAAATGTTTTCGTATAACATTTTTTCTCAAAAGTATTAAAAATACCACTAAATTATTTGAACATACATAAGCACAAACATGGGGAGATACAAATTAAAAAATGTAAAAATATAAAAATGTAATTAAAATAAAAAAGGAACAAAAATAAGCAATAACAAAATTCCATTGTGTATTTAAATTTGTAAATTGATATTTTAAAAAAATCTTGATTTTAAGACATGGATGCATTTCGAAACCAATACATGATATACGAACATTTGCAGTGTCAGGACACTGCAAATGGAGATGTCCAGGACATATCCTGGTAAATAATTTTACTCACTGGCTACATACGAGTGTATTACGATCAATTATTATGTAAAGTATAGTTTACGGAAGGTGAAATGTGAAACAGCCTAAGCTAGTAAGAGAGCATAAAACCAATCATCAAAAAATACTTGATATCTTACCAATGGGTAACATCGCCACAGAAAAGTGTGACAGAATACCTAATAGAGAGGAAAGAAATTAAGTAACGAAAGTGTGTAACAATCCAAGGGCCGATTTATATAATGACGGCTCGAAAATTGGTGACCGAACTTTTTCAATGAAAGGCTTCAATGAAAAGAGCCGAAACAAATGTAAATTCTTTCACATCCCAGATGACAGCACTCTTTTTCTCGAACGGTTTTACAATGTAAAATTCAGATAAACTCTTATCTTAATTGTGAAAACCTTGAGATAATATGCGTTCCGGGATACCATACTGCCTTCATTAATGAAGAAGCAGACAAGCTATCCAAAATTTGAGCTTCCTTGAATACCGTTACACTTGAAAACGCTTAAACTTTTGAAAAGTTTAAAAATGAACTAAAGGAACGGGCAATGGAAAAGCATGTCAGGAGTTGGCAGAACTCCACTGTTGGAAGAATGACTGACATATTATGGGGAGACTCAAATCAAAAAATAATTAAAGAGATTCTGAAACGAAATAGGCCAACACTTAGGAGACTAGTAGGTGTAATATATATGATTAATGTATGTGTAATACTGAATTGAAAGCTCACGTAGCTCGCATGAATTTATCGGAATATATAACGTGTAGAGCAGGGGTTGCTAAATGAGGGTCCACAGAAACTTTTTAGGGGGTCCGCGAAGAGGTCTAAGTTAACGTGTACATTTATTTGTTTTTTAAGAGATCGAAAATGCACTTGTATTAAAACATCTAATAAGATTACAAAGTTGAATATCTATTGTCTATTACTTGTAAATGTTCTTAAAGAAATATAAGTCTGATTACATTCAGGGTTGCGCATTCATATCCAAAACGAATATTCTTTGCTCCGTAGTATTAAAAGCAACTGCAATATACTATTAATGAGAAAAAGGCTGAGTATTCATTAACATTGACATTAATATCGAAATATCTTTCCGATTATGTTTTAAGAGTGGAGTAAAACGTTTCTTATTACATTAATTCAATTAATTTCTAAGCGTGAAAATACTGTCATTGACTTTCTTATTCAGTAAGTGTCATTCTTTTGGAACAATTTTCATTCCGAGACTGGTTTAGGTAATTTAAATGTGCATCTTAACGATCAATCATGACTCATGCCAAATGCAAGAAGGACATACTTGATAATAGGTAGTAGATCTAGCCACAAGTGATGTCGCAGGCGATTTCAAATGTGTGAAATGTTGTTTCAGTGCCACAAAACAAAATCCGAAGCCGAAAACGAAATTTTTACAGATGAAAAGTGGATCAACTATAATAATCCAAAATGATAAACAATTTTACACGAGCTGGGCGACACCAAAGCTAATTTTCTCTATTTGGTGTGTCATCTATTATAAGCCGTTAAAACAGGGTGAAACGATTATGAAAGACTTGTGCCAAATACAATTAATCGATTTGAAAAGACCATTGTAGGTGTCCAGATACGTGTCCATAATTTTCCATCATAACAATGATAGGACTCATGTCGTGGGACCAGTAAAAAACTATTTTGAAAAAAGTGGTTGAAAGGTTTTACTCCACCCGCCATATAGTCCAAATATTGCACTTTCTGACTACTACTTCAAAATGCTTAGATGAAATACATTTCACTTCGGAACAAAGAGTTAAAAATCGGTTTTATTCTTTCCATGCTTCAAAATAGGGGAAGCGGTTTTGGGATAGAATCCATAGGATGGGAAAAAGTCATGCATTCCGATGGACAATATTTTGAGTAAAATACATTATTATATATACCAATGTATTTTCTTGACGACCCCGGAAAATTGTTTTTTCATTTTGCATTTGTATTAGTAAAGAACTCAAATATGTATGGAGGTCCGCAAAAAAATTAAAAATTTCTAAAATATGCGCGAAGTGAATTACTTCGGGAGCCCCTTGTGTAGAGCATGCCAAAAAAAAGAAGAAGTATTGGAATATTTACTGTTTCATTGTCCAGCGTTTGATCGCATCGGAACGAAAATTTTCAAAGGGATAATATACCCAGTCTGTAATACCTTAGGAACATAAACTGGAAAGTTCTGAAGAACTACACAGAAGGAACCAAGTTTGTAATCTAAATAATTTTATCAATTTTCATCAAAAAATTCAATCACTCGAAAGCAAAATTGGAAGTGACTGATTTTGACATTTTCATTCGTACAGCTCAAAATACAGAAACCCAATTTTGTATGAAAACTCTTACGTTTTCCTTCGATGTGTCGTTCGAGTTATTGTTTAAATAGAAATGTGTTTAGAGAAACCCAAATCAGTCTTCGTTCGCTTAGAAAGGGAACAAAGCGAACAGGTTATCAATTTGCCTATAAAAACAATTTATATAAAAGAGAGACGTAAATTTAGCATGATATGTTTTAATGTGCATATGCACATACTTATATAAACAGAAATCAAATTATTTAATATTGAGTGGGCCTATGTGTAATTTTATAAATCCCTCATTATTATCGATAAAGGTACTTAGCTATAAAACACTAAATAATAAAGGTATCTTTATTGCACAAACAACTACGATTACGGACAGTAGAATTCATTATTTAAAACATATACTGAATTGCTAATTTGGTAATATTTAATGATAAAATATTAAGGAGAAATTAATAATGAGCTTTTACAAATTTGAAGCTCAACAATACTGAATTGTATTAACCGGCGTCAATAAACGATTTTAAGATGAGATTATTAATAAAATATTTATTTATTGATAATCTCATTTATTTATTTATTTATTCGTCAAATTTTCATAGTTTTTTTTAATTTAAAAATATGCTACAAATTTTGGGTCATAAAATATTGTCTCAATGATTCCAACGTGAAATTAAAATATACCATTAGATTAATAAAATTAATTAAAAAAATAATAAAGGATCTTCCAAAGTTAGTTCGAATTTCGATTTTATGTACTCTTATACTTCGAATATTTAGGAGCAATTTTTTCATTTTGTCTGCAAATAAAAAATATTTAAATCAGTAAATTTCTATATAATTATGGGTACCTATTGTTTTAAAGAATGCAAAGCTTCTCTTAGAAATTATGTAAGATGTTTATTAAAATCGCCTTCCTTTTTACCCTTACTTTTCATGACAAGATTGTTTGCAACATATGAGTAATTACATTATCCTACCGATCTAACTAACATTTTTCACATATATGTATACATCGTGAATCCTTGGAAAGAAATTATAAGATACAATATCAATCAAAAGCTACGCCCACTTTTTGTATTTACTTTTATTTTTTTATTCAAATGAAATTTATCACACATACGGTTTTCGCCCACTTTCAGCAGAAATAATTTTTTTTTACTTTCTTGATGCTACTAAGACAATTTACATAAAGAATAAGAAAAAGAATATAAAATACTGTGTTTTCCAAATTTAATTTGTGTGGGAACCACGCATCATTTTTGCTCACTTTAATTCTACTCTAATATTTTTTTTTTCATTTTAATGAAATTTACAAATTTACAAACTAGCAAAGTAACCCTCTTTTAAAAAAGTGGGCGTGGCTTCCAGTTATTACTTCTTTCAAGGACACACATATGTGATAAGTTTCATTTGAGTCGGTTCATTAGTTAAAATATAATGTCAACTTAAATAAGATAAACAATATTATGACAAAAAGTGTGTGGCATTCCGTAAAAATCTGGTATAATAATACTAGAAGACTGTAAAACAATAACATATAATAACATTTGCATTAAATAATTTAAATGTGCTATATTTCCAATCTTATTGAAAAAAGGGCTCCGAAAACTTTGAACTTCAAGAGGCCATAAAATAGAAATACTAACTTTGATAATCCCTTTGTGGGTTTTACTAGACTACTGCTACGTTTTCATTTTGCGTTAGAATTTTTGAGGCAATATTTTCCTGTTGACCTGTATTATTTAAATAATCTAACTAATTTTACACAATAAAGTTAATTTCTCAAATCCTCACGTTATCTTCTATTTACTATTTGGAATTTAAACAATACAAAGAAAGCAAACATTTTTAATGTAGAAGATTTTTTTCAATTCGTTATATCGGGAGAAAAATTTTAAGTTTTGAAAGAATATATTTTAGTCTAGACGTAAAAAAATAGATTTTGCAGAATATCTATTGACTTAAAAGGAAATTATGTTGAGAAATAATGTTTTTTTTTTAACATAAATATACAGCTCAGAAAAAGCTTCTGGAGTATTTGTCTAATTTTTTAACAGTTTTTTTTTAGTTCTGAATAAAACTTAAGTTGTTCTATCAAAAATTCAAAGAAATCATAGCAATGGAACTGTTAATAGCGATAGCACTGATTAAACAAGTCCTTTCTGATTCATCACATTCAGTATAAACTAAAAATTATTGATTTTAAATGTCTGTACACTCCGACATGTGTATGTGTGGCTAAATTTATACAAACATTCATACGTAAACATATACATATGTACATCTATATCAGTATATGTACGTCTAAGTTTAATGTAAGTTAAGGGTCCAAAATCGCAATCACAAATATTGCGCGACACGAAAATCCAAACACAATGCCTTATTTTCTTTGTGTTCTGACCATCATTTCCCACTCTATCACATAAATGCATATAGTTTCAACCATTCATCCATCTATCTATTCATCTCTTCATCTATCCGCCCGTCACATGTTCTTTTGCCAAACATGCCAGTCAGCCACCCACTTTTTAAGAATTTACGCGTCCATTTTTTCGGAGGCTGTTTGCTGGCAAAACTCAAACGATAAAAAGGAAAATGCAAAAAAATAAATATATAAAATAAATAAATTGAAGACAAATGGACACAAAGAAAGCGGAAATGCCTTTTGCACATGTGGGATTTGAAAAGCGGCGACGTTATATTTCGTGTGTGACAGCTACAGAAGAAACAGCATTATAAACTATATGCATGAATGTGTGTGTTTAAGAAAAGGTACATAAATATATTTGTATATGTTTATGTATATTAGTATTAGTGTATGCGTTACCATTAAAGGGTCTTTTGTCCACTAGGCATAAATGTTGATGTTATTCATATATATACTTACGTATGTACATTAGACTGCACAAAAATTTACCGACTTTTAAATTATGACCGTAACTCCCCCTAGAATCGTATGAAATATTAGTGAAATCGGATAACGTTAGCCCGTGCTGCATCGGATATGAAGTTTGTAATTGCGTTTATATGGGAAAATTTGGCTTTTTTGGTGCAGACTAATGTACATACATATGTATATATTAGTTTGTAAGCAGTTTACTGCCTTCGACAAAACCTCTTGACCGACAGAAAGACGGACAAACTGACAGACCGAACAACCGAACAAATTAATGGAGTGGGGACTAGTCAAGATTAAATAAAAAAATACAAAAGAAAAACTAAGAGAAACCTTCTAAAATACGCGAAGATTCGAAAGTAGAAAAACGGTAAGGAAAATTGACATGTGGACATGACGGGACTAAAACGTTTTTTTTTTGCAACGTTTTCTTGTTCTTAGCAATTTTATATTAAAGTAAATAAATACGGGTTTGTATGTGTGGAACCGTGGGTTTACATTTTCTTCAACACCCATACATACATATTCATACATACATATATACATTCATACATACAGACATACAGACATACATTCAACCATACATACGTATATAGATAATACTTACATACTTATTTTAAATTGGAAAACTAAGTATCCAACTGATATTCGTCTTACTTCTCGCAACCTTTAATTTAGATTTATTTATTTTTTGTTTTCATGCATCCGTGAAAATAAAATACCCTTACCTCTTCTAACATGAGACATATTTATGTATCAATATTTAATTTATATCTTAAATTTGAAAAAAAAAAATTGTTAAAATTTTAAAAATAAAAACTAAATGAATATTAAAAAGTATTTACTTCTTTCTAAGATATTAGGAATTTTAAATAGATAAATGCGTATGAATATTATTTACACATACCTATGCGATATGTATATCATGAAATCAATTAAAAGTTGCAATATTTGCTAAAAAATCACTTTTTTCAAAAATTTTACGATAAATACTTGAGCCCTTTTTTAATTTATTAAAATTAGTATAATAGTTTATGTACCTACTATATATATCAAAATATATAATAAAAATTATGAATAATTCGAAACATGAAATATGTATGTTATGGCCAAAAACACAAAAATTTAAAAATTCGACTAAAATTGTTTTTGGACTTTTTTTCTTGCACATTGATAGAGCTTTGAAGGAACAAGAAGAAATACTTCAGCGTCAATTAAGGTGAATCACTTTCACGACGGAGTTAAAAATTAAAAAAAAAAATATATAAATTCTAAAAAAATTAAGATTTCAGTTATTTATATTATAATTCATAAATCTTGTGAAGAACTGTCATCATATACAACTATCACCACAATATTATCATTACTAGTTGAGTTATATGGAAATTATTTTTTCTTAATTTTTTTAAAAGCTTTTTAAATAATAAAAAAGACAAATAAAAAATAAATAAAAGGACAAAAGGTGCAAATTTTTAAAATATATCGAGGGTCTATATTCAAAACACTCTATCTCGAAAAACAAAACTTTTCAGGAGAGCAAAGGAATTGTTTATTTCTCTTGTTTTTCAAGAATTTAAAATGTAAATGTAAATCTAAAGAACTATTTAATTGATTTTAATTTTTTTGGTCAGATTCATATTAGTCAGAAATGATATTTGTTATTTTTATATTATCAAATAATAATAATAATAATAATAATAATAATAATAATAATAGTAATAATAATAATAATAATAATAATAATAATAATAATAATAATAATAATAATAACAATAATAATAATAATAATAACAATATAATAGTAATAGTAATAATAATAATTAATCAGATAATAAATAAAAATAAAGTATTTGTTTTCAAATGTGGAAGAATACAAAAACGTTAATAATATTGGAAAAACTCGGAATTTTCATTTGAAGACGAAGGTCATGGAAACCTGAAAACGAGGGTTTTGAATATAGAGCCTCGATAAGTTGTTAATTTCAAGATTCATTATTTAACACTGAAGAAGATAAGTTAATATCATTAATGGTTTTAAAGCTACAGGGTTAATTTAATTTTTGCTGAACCTGTTTTAAAATATTAATAAATATATAATAATAAATTTAATACGATTTTCTCTATTCTATCTTTTCTAGAACTAAGTCGTGTTTTTTGAAGTTCAAAATTTGAATTGGAAAGCTAACTTACCAACTTAAAACCTCTTATTACAATCTTTACTCTGTTATTTTTACAATTATATTTGACGAACGTTCAGTATCATATTTAAGTTCATAGCTATATACGTGGATTTTTTTATTTTTAATACTATTTTCGGATTAAACTATAGTAAAATAACCAGAAAATTATAGATTTCTAACTAATTTATTTTAAAAAAGAATTTATAACGTCATAATTTTTGAAATAACGAAAATGCATTTTCGTTCATAAAATCTGCAAATTTCGTTTGGGGCGTCCTTAATTTTAAGATAAATCTCGACAAAAGAATGCCCAATTCAAATGCGTTTAGATAAAGGCAAGGTTGGAAACTGATACCGTTATAAATACTGATACCATTTAAGTACCGTTTAAAATAGGTAACCGTAACCGATACCGTTACCAAAATTATTATTTTCCAAATATATCGGTATTCACTTATTTTTAATAATAACAGTTTATTTAATGTAATATTTCAGCCGTTTATTTTGATGGTGGTCTAAGTCCATAAACAAAAATGATGAAATTAGGTACGAAAGTATTTAAATTTTTACGTAATTATTTGATTCTTATTTATTTATTTTTTCACTTGTTGAGATTTTCGAATGAATAAAGAAGAAAACTTAAATTAGGACAAAACTATGACGTAAACATTTAACTATTTTTATGATTAACCCGATTTTTTTTAATAAACGCCTCATTCATGGAATCTTGTTTTTAACAAGATTTTGGAACAATAATTTCTTTATTCCAATTGATATCCTAAAACGATCCATATTGATCACCTTAAAACAGGAAGAATATTGAAAAAAATAAAAATTTATTTTCAGTTCCCTACCTGCAATTAAAAATCAATCGCTTAGTATATTTCGTCCAAAAGATCTTTAGGTGTTTCTAAAAATTTTTAACACAAGTCAACAAAGTGGTATAGAAAATTTTATCGCAAATAATTTTACGTAATTCATATCTCTTGTACTAGATATAGTAGGTGTGTTCGACGAAGTTCAACAAAGTCAGCCAAATGCACTCAAAAGAGAGAGTCCTCAATCTAGAATAGTTTTTTTTATCACAAAATAGTTTTTTTTTATTTCCCCTGCCTTTGAAAACTTTTTACAATTTGAGAGAGTAAATTTGTTAATACTTTCATTTGTCTAAACTTTCCCAAAGGTTAGTCGGACACAGCGAGAGTATAGAGTTAAATAAAAATTGTCTGTCACTGTTTTATGTGACAACGACCTTTAATTTTGATCTTTTTCAACAACTTTTACACATAAATTTGAAGTACACATATTAGGCTTAAAAACTATCACATTATTCAGGCTTCTTTTCGAAAATGTTTCATTCTCTAAGAGAATTTAAGAAAGGGTTCAAATATATAAATGATAAATGAATCCTTTCTTAAATTCTCTTAGAGAATGAAATATTTTGTTCAGAAAACTAGAACCCTTTTTAATTAGATCTAAGCCGCATTTATATATCCTTTAACTGTGGATGTTAATTTTACGTAACACTACCCTGGACGTGGCGTCCCAAACATTTAAACAAAAGATTCTCAACGAACTGCTATAGATGCGTCTTGATTAAGTTTTAAAAATGAATTTGACGACCATAAATTTTCTATCAAAGCGATTTCAAGATTTGTATTACATCTGGAATTGACTGCTATAAATATCACTAATAAAAACCTTTCTTATCCCTATTTTATAAATTTTAATATTTTTTATGTAATCTTGTGCACACTTTTTTTACAGTGCAATTCTGATTATTTAGTAATTTTCGTGATCTACAATCATATATTGATCATACGAGTCGTAAAGTAGCCCTGGGTTTAGACAACTCTCGCGTCTTTGTAATTATATCGTAAGTATAAACAGGCGGGTTTGTTTTGTTATTTGGCTTTCGAGAATTTTGCGTCTTATTCTCACATTGGCTAAGTGTGCATCTGTCGCCTGGCTGTACCGCGTTAAAGTTTTTCGTGACTTTTACATTTGTTACATGCAATCGATTTTAACCTTATTTTTACTTTGGATTATTGGTGGAGTACCATATAAAACACAAAGGATTTATATTGGTAGGGACCATAGCTGCTATTTGTGAATAAAATAAAAAATGCAAATACTTTTTATTTTATTTCCTTTTTTTATTTCTAGTTTAAAATATTTGTTAATTAATTTATTAATTTTTAAATAAAAACATTAAGGATTTCTATTTACACTGAATCAAATGATTTTGTATATAAACTTGTATCTAATTGAACGAAATGAATTAAAAATAAAAAGTTATTTAATCAAAAGTAAAAAATATATATTTTTACAGGAGGATAAACAATGTTTTTTTTTATATTTGAATATTTAAATCATATATTAATAACTAGATATTTATGTGAGAGAAAAAAAAACTGATTAAATTGTCAAAAACCTAATTCATTGAAAAAAATTAGTAATTTTTTGAAAATTTAGCTCGAAGTGCCTCTCACATAAGCTTCTAGTTGTATTATATGATTCCAACATTAAATAATATTCATATGTATTTTATTTAAATACAAAAAAATTCAACAAGTATTTAGGATTTTTATTTCAAAACAATAATTATATTCAAATAGGAAAATTTTAAATAAACATTTTGATATTTTTATTCAAAAATTCATATTCAGCCACAAAAGTTTCCAATAAAACAAATTCATATAATTTTTTCAATTAAGGTAAAAACAAGAACATAGATATTGTTTCAGAAGTTTTTTTCTGGCAAATAATGTTCCTTGTGGTTTCTTCGACTGATAAAAAAAACTCTGTACTGGAGAATCTAATGACTAGAGTCGACTAACCCATAGTCATCGAAATAAAATTATTTAAACGTATTAAATAATTGCAGTATTTAATGATTTGTAACTATTTTTATCCTAAAAATATAAATTGAATATAAAAATAATTTTAACAAATATTGTGAATTAAAATATTCACAATGAACTGCTATGGTGGGAACCATAAAATTTCGAGAGCTCATGTTCTCTTCGCTATGGTTGTGGTAGGACTATTTCTTTTCTACAAAATGTATTTTCAATGGGCTAAATTTGTAACGAGATATTTTTCGGTGATTGGAATGAGTGACTTATTATAATAATTGGAATGAATATTCCTCCACAAGGCATTCGCAACGTATTTACCATTATACATATATTTGTATTAAAAAATCAGAAAAAAGTAAACTTTGAACCGCCACAAAAACTAAATTGCGGATTATGACATAAAATATTTTTATAAAGAGAATTTTAATTAAAAATAAATAAAAGATGTAACATTTTACTGTTTCTGCTATGTTTTTAATAATAACGGTATATACCGGTTTCGGTACCGGTATACCGAAACCGATATAACTTAAATTCCGTTACCGATGACGTTATTCGTTTTCAACCTTGGATAAAAGTATCTCGTTTTCCGCTGAAGCTGATTAATTTTCACAGTTAAGAAAAATAATCATTAAATTAAATTGCAACATATCCCCAATGTACTTTACACAATTCTACGAATTTTTTTTTTTTTGTTTTTGCAACCGAAAGTACTGAAGTCAGATTTGAAAATTTTGCAAAATGTTTAAGAAGTTTTTAAAATTTTTGCAATTAAAAATTTTGATGGGCCCTTTAGACCATACGAATTTCTTAAATAATTATTAATAATTAATTTGAAGATTTAGGGAGCCCAAATTCTGTAATTCACGAATGCACTTTAGTGGGATACATCACGAACGAAGCATAATTAATCACATCAAATTGCACCTTCGCACACACAGCGTCCAAAAAGTAAAAAATAGGTATTAATATAGCTAAAATTTTTATTTTAAAGTCTACCATCGTATAACTTTTGGCCGAATAGCGATAGAGCCATAACATATAAAGTAATATAATTACTCTATATTCGGAGTCCAGTTCTCTTATATGACTTTAACATCAAAAATTTGAGCATGTGGTAAAAAATCAAAAATATAAAAAAACTCAGGTTCGTTTCAATCACATTTTTCTGAATTTTGCTGTTTTTAGGAACTGTAAATAAGGACCATATTTAGTTGATAGTGCAATTTTGGTTATATTTTACTTAATAATGCATATTAGTTTGCATGTTATGTGAAGCCTTGCCATCAGTGGATGTTCCTTTAAACAAATTAACTAATCCGATTTTATTGAACTACTTAAAGACCTACACAAATTAAAATGTACCATCAACGTTTTGTAAATCTAATTCTTGGTTTTTTGAATCACGGCGCACTATGTATTCTTTTTTTTTTTTTTTGTGTGAGTGGTCAAAAATAAGTCAAAACATAAAAATAAATGTTTGAATAATTTCAATTTTAACATTGATCTTAATGTAAAACATACTTAATTTTTTAAATCTGGTTTTGGTTTTATTGTATCATTTTTAGTTACAAATATATTTGGTTTTGAAATCAGCTAAATTTAATCAGAATAAAAAAATAATTTTTAACAAGAAAATTTTCAATATTTAGAGGCGCATAATTTTCAAACGGTTAAATAAATACCTTTAACCTTTTATTCTTCTATTTAAACGATATGGTCATTGTTTAAGTGCAAATGTAATTATTAATTTTTAAAAATTTCAATATATAAATTTTTGGTTAAAAAAAAGAAGAAAAAAAAACATTTTTTTGCACTTTTCTTGTCTTTGCCAAAGCTTTTAACTATTTTGCCAAAAACCAGCAAAAAATTCTACTTATACTGGATTATAGTGTAATTCATTTTGCATTATTCTATACATAATTTAGCTGAAAGAAAGTGCAAGACTGGATGTAGGAATGTTTTTGATTAAAAAAAATCGTATTATTTTGTATTTTATAAAACAAAATATAAATTTACCTTTGCTTAAGAAAAAGAAAAGGAAGCTATTAAAATTCCATAAAAAATTACATAAAATCAAAAAATAATCAAAACACTAATATGTCCATGTGTTAAAATTGCGTCTTATGTGAATTTTCTGATTAAACACCTTATGTTTACCTAGGTTAGGTTAGGTTAGGTTGGAAAGGGCGGCGCATTCACGCCTACACCCAGAGGCCAAACGGCCCATTGTGATCCCTTTATGAAAAGAAGAAAAAAGAGAAAAGTGGAACCTACACCCAATCAATCAGTTATGATTGTTCCTAAGCCATTTTATTCCCATTACAAACCCTATGAGGTTGACAAGTCCTTTGCCATTAACCTCACCTAGTTCATGTAGTGTATGGCTTCCAAACCACTTCAACCTATTACGCTGAAGCCCTACGCAGTGACAGAGTATGTGCTCCACTGTCTCTAGCTCCTCAACATCATCGTACGTTCTACAAAAGTCCGATGTGCCAATGTCCCACTTACTCATCATATTCCCTATTGAGAAGTGACCCGTAACCATACCTACTATGACTCTAAGACTACCACGACTCATACCTAGAAGATGCTTGGAATCCGCCAGTTTTAAGCTAGACCATAATGCCCTAGAAACTCTGCAGTCCGATCTGTCATTCCAGGCTCGATTCGTGTTGTCCAGAGTCCACTCCTCTATGGCCCTAAAGAAGGACCCAATTGGAATCTTAACAGATGACTCTATGAAAGACCTATCTAGCTCCGAGCCACTGCGAGCTAGCTCATCGGCTATTTCGTTGCCAAGAATGTCACAATGACTAGGAACCCAACATAGTCTCATCATATAGGAATCCATTAACCTTCTCAATTCCCTTCTGCACTCAAGTACCAATCTGGACCTAACAAAATGACTAGTCAGAGCCAATAACGCCGCCTGACTATCAACATAGATAGTAATCTCAGACCCCCGTTCAACATTCCCCTCAAACAAGCCGAGAGCCTTATAAATGCCAAGAATCTCCGCTTGAAAGACACTACAACTGTCAGACAATTTGTAGGATCGTCTGATATCAGTTCCCATAAAGTATACACCTGCACCAGTGCCAACTTCCATTTTCGAACCATCCGTGAAGACCGCGCACCCTCCATAGAGCTTTTCTACTCCATCCCAAAGATCCCTGAGTAGCCCCGAAGTCAATCGTGGTCCCGACATAATCCGTAGGCTCGGCCAAGGATAGTGTCCGACCGTTGAATCTGACTTCATCTAGTATGCTGACATGCCCCGCTCTAGAGGAACCTAATAAACCCAGTTCCTTCAATCTAAATAGGCCACGGACAGCCATACCCCTCACGAATTCCTCAATTGGAAGAAGGTGGAGGATTATGTCCAGCGCCGCCTGAGGTGTACTTCTCCTGGCACCTGAGATGCCAATTGAAGCACACCTCTGAACTTTAGAGCGAAGTTTCCTGTACGTTTCCCTACTCAATACCTTCCACCAGACTGTACAGCCATAAGTAAGAATAGGTCTAACAACCGAAGTGTAAATCCAGTATACAACTTGCGGCTTAAGACCCCAATTCTTGCCTATAGAGTTCCTGCAGGTGTAATAGGCATTGAGTCCCTTCTTGACCCTCTCCTGAGTGTTTCTCCCCCAAGACAATTTACTGTCCAAGTACACACCCAGGTATTTGGCCTCACTTGACAATACAAGCTCAATCCCGTTCAATACTGGCAAGCTAAAATGCTCAACCTTGTATTTCCTAGTAAACAAAACTAGCTCCGTTTTTCCGGGGTTTACCCCTAATCCCTTACTGTTGGCCCAAAGGAACAGATCACGTAAACCTGTCTGCATGACCTCACTGATCGTAGATACAAACTTACCAGAGACCAGTAAAACAACGTCATCGGCGTAGGCCACAATCTTCCGTCCCTTAGCATCAAACTGTCTTAAAATGATGTTCACGGCCAAGAGCCATAGTAATAGAGAAAGGACCCCCCCTTGCGGTGTGCCCCTAGTCATGAGTTTCCTCATATAAGTGCCTCCCATGTTTGAGTTGATAACTCTGCTGCTAAGCATCAGAATTATCCACTCAACAAGGAGCTTACTTATATTCAGCGAAACAAGTGATTCCTCGATAGCCTCTATCGTGATATTATTAAAGGCCCCCTCTATATCGAGAAAAGCCGCCATGGTATATTCCCTCTGCAGCAGACCTCGCTCAATGTAACTCACAACGTCATGCAGAGCACTCTCAACGGACTTACCCTTGAGATAAGCATGTTGAGACTCGCTAATGACCTGAGTTCCTATACTCAGGACAGGTGTCCGGTACTTTCCTGAAATTAAGCCTTATTAGGGCGAAAACCGGTACATACATACATATGTAGTACAATTTAGAAATTCATTGGAATAAAAGTTTTCTATATCCAAACTACCAAAAGGGGGATAAAATTATGTTTTATTCAAACTCAATAATGAATTTTCCATTATATTAAACCTAGAAACATGAACTTACGTATATATAGTCATCAGTGAGTGAGAATTAACATTAACATTACTTTTTTGAATTTTCATGGTCCCAAGTGAATGAGAATTCATTAGAGGGAACTTTATGGTACTTTTTCGTTTTCTAATGGTACTTTTTGATTTTTTTATAGTATTAAAACCAAGAAATATGAAAATAAAAATATATGGTAAGAATTCAAGAGGGGACTTTGTGATACTTTTTCGTTCTTATAATGGTATTTTTTGAATTTTCTATAATTTTGAACCTAAAAATATGAAATTAAAGATACATTGTCAAAAATGAATGAGAATTCATAAGGTCAGAATTCATAATGGAGAATTCACAAGAGGGTACTTTATGGTACTTTTTCGTTCTTCTTATGGTACTTTTTGTATTTTCTATAGTATTAAACCTAGAAACATGCAATTAAAGATATGTAGTCTTAAATGAGTGAGAATCCACATGAGGGGACTCTGCGGTACTTTTTCGTTCTTCTAATGGTACTTTTCTATTTTCTATAATATTGAACGAAGAAACTTCAAATTACATATACATGATCCTATATGGGTAAGAATTCACAAGGGCATTTTGTGGTACTTTTTCGTTCTTTTAATAGTAGTACTTCTTGAATTTTCTTGAATAATGAGCCTAGAAACATAAAATTGAAGATATATGGACCTAAGTGAATGAGAATCCTTAAGAGTGATTACTTTTTCGTTCTTCTAATATTATTTTTTGATTTTTTTGTAATAATTAACCTAGAAATATGAAATTAAAGATATATGTGGGTGAAAAACCACAAGCCCTATTAGTCTCATTCTTTTCTACTTAAAAATAATAATGGAAATAATTTGGAAATTTTTGAATCTTTGAAAGTTTAGGATGTAAAAAACTGATACTTTATTGGTACTCTACGAATCCTCTGAATCAAAAGACTTAAAAACAAATTTTAAATAGTATTATTTCTTTACCACAAATATATCACACATGTCGTTGGTACTTTTTGAAAATCTTCTTATTTGTTTTACGTTTTGCTACATATTAAACAAAAATAAGTTTTAAAAATTTTATTGTTGTTAGTGCCGACACAATGTCCTATAGAAATTGAAGACACTAATATTATAACTATTCCCATGGGAGTTAGGAGTCATAATTTAATTTTTTTTCACTTTTTTTTCACTTTTGATATTACGTTATGTTTTTTATAAATAAAAAACCACCAAGTTTATATATGGTCTATATAGAAGTCACGCAAGTCCCCTAACGCAGTAACGGATTAAATGCTAGTATGCTTTATATAATTCTAAAAATAGGCGTAGACCGTTTATTGAATCAGCATATTTATGCTAAAAATTTTGTTGCCAGTGCCAATACATCATGTAATTTAAAAACATATGTGCTGGGTTTTTTATTTATTTTCATGTGAACCACTCCACAGCCAACACTCAAGTACGTAAAAAGATTTGATCTTAACCTAGGTTAATATTTAAAGTACTTGTTATTGTAAAATGAAATTTTGATTGTAGATGTATGTTTATAAATAATGGGCATATACTAAATTGAGAGTATTATTGCAGTTTCAGATTCTTATAATTATTCTAAATCTATTTTATAATAAAATAGATTTAGAATTTGCAAGTAACATACGTTAACAAAATCTTCAAACAAAATAAAATAATATAACTAATACACATTATTATATTTCTACCTTTTAACGAAAATAGTGTCTGACTTTACAGTAGATAATTATAAAAATTCATGTTTCATGCGCTATTTACAAATATTAATTTTAATTTAAGATGTGATATATGCATTAAAAAATATATCATTCTTTATAATTTACATTAGGTTTTATTCTTAGACGGTCCTTAAGTGGTGTTTCATCCTTTCTAAAATTTCCTTGGGTTACCCTTTTTAAATGGCAAAACTATATCCCTAGAATTTCTTTTCAGCTGGTTTCTATGATGAGGTTTCTATGAGCGATGTCTGTTATTAACCTCTATTAAGTATAGACTGGAAAAAATAATTTTACAAATTGACCCTTTTATCCATTTTGTATCACTAGTTATGTCTTGATTCAAATATTGTAATGGTTCGCCCATTTTCAAATCAAAATTATTTGCTTTTGGCCTTTTTTCAAAACTATATTTTTCTAGGTGTTTTTTAATTTTGTATTTTGTAAGTGTGGGAACTTATTTGAAACCGGATTGTCATTATAATATGACAAAGGAGTTATTGGTTTATAAGCTAAGACAAGTTCATCTGGGGTAATACCGGTAACGGTTGCTGATGTATTTTTTACGATACTTAAATAAAAAATTTAATCTTATACTCTGCATGGATAACTTTTTCTCTGGTTCAACCATAAAATAAGATTTTAAGCACCTCCTAACAGACTGTACGCCGCATCCTGCCAATCCGTTCCTTGAAAGATGATATGCTGGACTGAACATCTATTTTATTCCATTACATTTCAAAAAAAAATTGGAGTTCTTCACTATGAAATTGAGGTCCATTGTTTTTTACTCCTAAATTTGAAAACAAAAATTTAAGTTTCTCTATGGCAGTAAAAAATCTGAACATCGCAGAGTGTGCGATTAAAAAAAATGAAATGGAAATAATTATGGAATTTCGGACGGCTGTTCCGATTACAATGAAACTTGACATACTGATAATGAACTTTGGAAATCAAATTTTTAAAATCGATCCTGATTTCTTATATTTGAATCGATTTGAAAGCTTTTTATATTGGATGATTCTGCTGTTCGAAATCGATATTAAGGTCAAAAATTCAAATGTTTACTTTTCGGCCTGCCTTGGTGAAGTTTTTTTGCTACAGCTGGCCAAATTTCATCCGACTTTTTGAAATTTCCTTCTTATTTATTGACAACAAATAGCAAAATTTTATGAAGAAAGAATTTTGAAAAAATATTTACGGAATCAAAAGTTATAGACATTTAAATTTGAACTACGGTTTCCCAAAACTAACCAGGTTTTCCAACAAATTTTGAATTTTCGCCCTAATTTCTCAAATCGCAATCGTCAAAAAGACATTATACTTTGTAGTAGAATTTTTGCTCTCCGATATCGGTTGGGAAGATATGTCAAAAAACGTAAAAAATTCCATTTTTTAAATTTTTGAAATTTTTTTGGGAATTAAGGGATTTCTGTTGATAACTCTAAAAAAAAAATAACTTTAGTTTAAAATTAAGCGTCAAAAAGTCGAATCAGTTGTAACATTTCTTTAAAAAATATATATTAATAAAATTTTTATTGCATTATTCAAAATGAATGATAGCACAAAATCTCGACTGAATCTTTTTTCCATATATTTTTGAAAAATGTTCGTATTATAAAAATGTTTATATATATTTGAAAAGTATTCAAAATCTCCTAAATAAGGTATATAATTTGTATTTATTATCTCTCTGACGGATCTAACTAAAGGATATGAACTTAGCAATATGTTTAAAAAAAGAAACTCTTGGAGTTTATTAAAATATTTCTAGTTAGGCATTATCACGAACGGCATTATCAATCATATAAAAATAAAGCAAAATTAACCAAATTACTTGAAATTATTAACTTTGAATCCCTTAATTGCACATGCAAAAATGACGATGCAGACGTTTTTATAAACCAATGTTTAGGAAATTTTGTCTTCTTTTCAAAATTTTTGTAGTAGAAAAATTTGTTGAAGACTTTTTGCAAAAATATGCGGAAGAGGTATTGAGTTGGGATTTTGTGTTTATTTTGTGTTTTTTAAAGGATATTTTTGAATAAAATTTTACACCTGAATAGATTTTTTGATGCTTAATACAAGCGTTATTCACATTTTTAGATTTATCAACTTTAAACATTTCCAAAAATGAGATTTTTTACCTTTTTTACTATATCTTTCTAACCGATATCGGGGAGCAAAAATTTCTATTACAGAAAACTAAAAACACATTAGACTATATAAAAGGTATAATTGTTTTCTGATTCCAGCTTTGCGATTTGAAAACTTATGGCAAAAATTTATTGGAAAGGTAGATCAATTGGGAAACCTGGTTCTCACAAAAATCAAGTTCAAAATTATTTTTTTCCTTTAAAATATTTTGTGCTTAGTTATCTTTCAGAAAAATATAAATACTATATATGATACTTAAGAATATTTTTATATAACAGAAAAAGAATGTGACCACTTTTTTGGCAAAAAAAAAAGGGAAAAACTACTTTTTTCAAAGTTAAAAATTTAAATGGCTATAGTTTTTAACAAAATTCTTTCTTATACAATTTTTCCATTTGTTGTTAATGAAATAAAAAAAACTTGCAAAAAACCTGGTGAAATTTGGACCCGCTTTACCGAAAAAACTTCACCAATGCATGCTAAAAAGTAAACATTTTATTCTTTGAAGCATAATATCGTGGATGTTTTTCGTAGATCTCTTTCCAAATAGGTTGAGATATAAGGAATCAGGATTGCTTTTAAAAAAATTTTATACCCGTGGTGTCCGACTTTGGCACCTATCACTTTGAGAAAGTTCATTTAAATCAGAATAGCCGTTCCGAAATTCCATAATTATTTCCATCTCATTTTTTGAATCGCACACTGTACATCGATCCATTTCGAAAAAACGTAGAATACAATTAAAAAATCCGTGTTATGAAATTTAAAAAGATCTATGTGGACGCGCTCAAAAGGGTATGGGTAGGCGCAATTTGACATGCACTACAATTTGAAATAAAATTTTCTATACAGGTGTCGATAACGGGCCACCAAACCCAAGTTCGAGCTAAGAGCTTCACACGAACGATGCCAGCATGTATATTAGAATATCCATGAATACAAAATGTTTTATTTTGCTTCCTCCACTGGCAGTTTCTGGTAAATGAGGCTAAAAAATAATATGTGTGTAGGTCGATCGGTCGTAAAGTGTCCAATCGACTTTGAATTTTGTCCAAAAAAAGGTCTTAAAAGTAACTGAAATCTTTATTGGTTTATAACTCTTTAATTTAACATTTTACGAAAAAACCTAAAAGGCTTTTTTATTAAAAATAAAAAGCAGACATCTTTTATATAATATCTTTTAACCTATTGTAAAATTTTATACATATACTTTTTTTAAAAAGGCCTTATTTTCAACAACAACAGTTAGCTTGTTGGAAACGGTTTTTATTATTTTGTAGAGTAAGATTTGTAATTTTTATAAATCAATGCATTTTGGTACATATGCTTGTTATTTTAGCGCTGACAGACCAAAATTCGACGAATCATATTTTTGAGACAAACGCAGTAATTTGCCAATTTCGCGATAATATCGAACGGAATTCTTTAGATTTTTAATTACTTTTCTTTATTTTCGTTGCAGTTCTTTGGGAGTCCTAATTTTAAAGGACATGTTTAAAAATTTATGATATCAAAGCCATGTTTTTAAAAAATATGTATTTTAAAAATTTTATTATTTTCTATTTAAGGTTGTCAACAATTTTACAACGTCAGCTTCTAATCAGATTTATTTAAAAAAAGCGAAATTTGTGAAGCTAATTATATTCCAGATAATAATTGATTACATAAACTCCAGGTTTTAGAACATTTTTATAATTATAATGCATTAACTAAAAGTTGGTTGATGACTCTATTGTTATGCCCGTGACTGTATATGTACATAAACAAGTGAATTTTTAACGTTTTAAAACAATTTACCTAGCTAAGTAATGAATATATTGGAACAAAAATAAAAATTTTTAATAATCGTATGGGTGAATTTTTAATGTACCTGTTTATAAATATAGGTCATAAAATGATACTGAATGAAATTTGTGGTTTTAAACAAAACTTAAAATGTTTTAATTCATTTTTGCCTGTCAGACATTTACCTGATAGGAATATCATTTTTCCATACACATAGCATCCTTATAAATATGCAGCTTTATTGGTGTATTAGCCATCATGGAGATTACATTGCAACACATTTCTATCTGCAAAGTAATCTGGGATAGTCTGTCCGAAATTAACAATTGTCCAGAAAAAATAAGAAAACTTGTTATTATAGTATATTTTGGTTTAATTCTTGAAAATTTTTATAAATTCTACTACTTTTTTTAGCCCCTTCTACCAGAAACTGCTGGTGGAGGAAAATTATTTATCTATTGAACCGCACAGTCACATCATTCACCAAAGCCTTTTGATCTCTTAAAAGTTTTTCCAAAGTGTACACTGATCACTAAGAACAGTGTACACTGTAAAATTATAGCCATAAACAAATTTATGGGACTTTTTAATACTATTTACTACCTTCAAATCTTCTTTATGCATCTTTGGAAAATTTTTCTCAGATTTTGTTAACGTAGTTGAAGTCATAAAACAGGGTCTCTATTGAACATTTATAATAACACCATGAATAGCGCCCACCCCAAAAGGTGAAACATCGCAAGCGAATACAATTCGTTTTGTTGGGTCAAAATGCACCAAAAATCCGCTTTCAAAAAGTAATTTTTTACACTTTAATAAAGCTTGGGAGCAATCTTTACTCCAGAACCATTTCGTGACTTTACGTAACAAGTTGTGCAACGATGCCAAAAATGTAGAGCTACTAGATAAAAACTTTGAATAATAATTTACTAAACCCAAAATAATCGCAAATTTTAACAAGCTGGGCTTGTAAAGTTAATTCGATTACACTAAATTCAGTGGTGGCAGCCATTTTTCGAAGTTAGCGCTCATATCCACGATACTTGGGTTAAAACTTTATTATGGAACTACCACAAATAATAGAAAATTATAAATAAAAGGGATTATGGAAATTAAACAATAAATTTTTAATATATTTATATTTTGTTTTGAAAAGTTGCTCATTGATAACACTAGTTATCTTACTTATGGCATTGTAGTGATTTTTTTTTTTTTTTTTTTTTTTATTTTAAAGGTTTGTAATTTAGCGTTTAAAATATATTTGATAATAAGAATTCACGATCGTGTACTTTAATAGAATCTTAATTGTTAATTTTGTTGAAATTTTACAACTAAATTACTGAATTTATGCAAAAAATTTAATGTTCCTAAATATCTGAAAAACGAGCTCTAAGTTTTAAAAACAGTTAACAGTTAATTTTACATTTTATAATCTATACTAGATGTTACGGACACTATCTCACCGGTATCTAACTCCATCATAATATTAATTTCATTTGTTAAAATATTTCTCACGAATGGTTCATTTTCACGGTTTACTCAGTTAATAGACGCCAATTTTTAATCAAGCTCATTGATGTATTGGTTGTTTTTTAACGAAAATTGCTTATCTTTCCTATTTGTCCTTGAAAACAGGCTTTTTAAGAATGTCCCTTTTTCCCACAAGTAGAGCAATTCAAATTTTTTTGCAGGGCATTTTTCTATTGCATATTTTGTTGTACACTTTGAACATTTTTCCACATTTACTTGGTTATAATTTTGACCAGTACAAAAGACTGCGCTAATTTGCATACCTCTTTCCAAGTAAAATTTGGTGTTGAAAGTAATTTAGTATGTAGTTGACTACAAATTGCCCCACAAACCATGCGGACTCTTCATGCATTCTTCAAAAATGTTTTGTGTATAATTATAAAATTTAAAAAGTTCTGCTATAATATTCTTCTCAGGTTGCAAATGTGATCAAACCATTTATGTTAACTCCTTAAACGGTTTATTGGTTGCTTTTTCTGGTAGAACAATACTTTTAATACGTTTGTATGTTTTAGGTTCAACCAAAGTTAAGAACAAAGCCACTTTGTTGGAATATTGAACATTATTAATTTTAAATAACTGCTCCGTCCTCTCCAGATATTCTATTGTCCCAATTAATGTCATTTCAATTAATTAAACAAAATTTAAAAGCTTTTATTATTTCATGAAAACCAAAATATTTCATTACTTTTTCACTCTAGACATTTTTTCTAATCTTTTTTATTTTTTATGTAATACGGGTTTTTTCCTGTTTATCGTCGCTAAAATATGTTGTGTTTTCTGTATTTATTTTCATGTGAACCACGCCACAACCAACATTCATTTACATAAAAAGATTTGATCTTAACCTAGGTTAATAGCACGGATTCCAGATTTGGGGTTTTGAAGTCAAATTTGGAGAATTTTTATTGCAGAAAAGAATGAAATTTTTGGTTTGGGGAATGAGGAATTTTTTAAGGATATCTAAAATATTTTGGGGTTTTTTCGGGTAAATTATGTAATAGTTGTATCTTTTGCTTAGTAACAAAATTAGAATTTTGAACAAACGTATATAAATTTAAAGATGTCATTATAAAGAACTTGTACAAGCACTCCTTAATAAGTTAACGATCCCTAAAGGCATCGCATGCGTAGAATGCATATTTTCGGTTATGAGTTTAACAAAAACCAAACTTCAAGATAGTTCTCAATATGAACTTCGGGAGAAAACTTAACTCATTAATATCCGATCGTATTTGATTGAGTACAGCTTAAATATCGGCTATTATTTTTAAAGTTTAAAGACCTAAAATTTTTTCGTTTCTTATTTAAATAAGTGTTAAAAACCAATTAATGATAAATATCGGTTGATTGTATGGCATAATTATTTATTTTATTTTACTGGCTAAAACTATCAAATTCTATGTAAAAAAGTTTCTCCCTCTCAACACACAGTGGGGTCAAACGCAAATTCTTTGGTAATAAATCTGAATCTCCTAAACTACTGGTCCGATCAAATTGAAATGTATGGAAGAGTTGTAGAGGAGGACCTAAGCTTTCAGAAAAATCATCTTGTAGTCACCCTGTGATAACACGAGATAAGCTACAGGGTGTCAAAGTTGACTAACTCGAGTATGTAAAAGTTAAAAAAAATCGTAACTTGTACAAATGAAGTCCGATTCTAAAAGATTACAAATGATTACAAATGAAGTCCGATTCTGGAAAGTGCTTGGCAAGATCAAGAAAAACTAAGCTTACTCATCTAAGTTATCTCTTACAGTTAAAAAGATATTTACGCTTGAATTTTGAATTTTTGATTTTTTGGCTCGACTTTCTTTCGTTTTTCGTGAATAAGTCCGGAGATATAAGAGGTAAAAATTTTTTAAAAATATTCTGTAATTTGCTACATATTTCAAAATAATATGCTGAAAGAACTTTTGGATTATCTCAATTCGTCTAGACGTGAAAAATATTCAAAATCAGCACTCTGAAATTGGTATGAAAAATGGCTATTTTTTTACAAAAATATAGTACAATTCATTCACTTTTTTCTCAAAGTTCCGTTAATAAAAAAATTTTTTCCTTATTAATTTCAAAAGATAAGACTTCATAAATGGTTAATAAAAAAACTTTGAATTGATTTAAGTTTGCACCCTACATCCAGCATTGGTCGAAAATTGTCAATTTTAAAAAATAGTTTCATTTTTATCGATTAATAAAAAAAATGTCACGCGAGCTTTTTTAAATTTGGTACCCATATTTTTTATAGAAATAGATTTAGAATGATTTAACACTAAACTGCTTCCCGCCCGGCCAATAACGAATGCAGGAGTGGAGATTTTATGTTAAAAGTCAGTTTTTTTAACGACTATTTTTGAAAGCATATTAAAAGCATATTAGAATAATATTTTTAATATTATTTCTTACGTGATGTATAAAACACAAAGCAAGCTTTCATTCCTAAAAAAAATCAATAAAAGAGCTCCAATAACCTATTTTTGGTAATTTTTCAAAAATAAATTTTTGTTTAAAAAATAGCTGAAATTCCAAAAAAATTTAATTTTTTTAATACAACTCCACTAATTTTGCAAATACTTTAAAAATGTTAAAAGAATATAAAAATAGACTTATTTACCAATTCAACGATATATAAAATGTTGATATAGGTCATTTAATAATAGTAATATAATGGCCTCAAAACTACCAAGTCACTTCAAAAGTTGCAAAATTCACTATTTTGTTCCGTATTTCCATATGTGTGTATACGTAACACTCAACTGCATTGCTTATTTTTGTTACGAGATAATAATATTTATTAATGAATTTATTTAAAGTGTTCATAATTTTTTTCTACTGAAAAGGTTTTTAAAATTACCTAAGTACATAAATAAGTATATTTTCCTTCGATTTTTATTACATTTTTTTAAGTTTTTAAATAATTTACCCAGCTACTTAATTAATGTATTATAATAAAAATTATTTTTTTACCTGTTTAACACTACAGGTCATAAAAATAAACTGAATGAAATTGGAGGTTTTGAGCAAAAATTTAAATTTTTTAATTCATTTTTGCCTGTCACCATTTACCTGATATAAATATTCTTTTTTTATATATAAGTATCCTTATAAATATGCAGATTTATTAGTGAATTTGCCATTATGGAGACTACATTAAAACACTTTTCTATTTGCAAAGTAATCTGGGATAATCTATCTGATATTATAAATCGTCCAGAAAAAATAAGAAAACTCATTGATACAGTAGTATCTTTTGGTTTAACTCTTACTGCAGAAGACAGTTTAAAGCTCGAAAATTTTTATAAATCATACGAAAAAAGGATGCAAGCTTCTGATTGGTCAATACCAAAGTTCAAGAAGAAAAATGAAGAGTGGTTGGAGGGAGAAATACCAATTTTTATCGGAAAGCAGAAAAAGGGTCGACCAAAAAAAAAGTTACGATGAAGTTCAGCTAAGAACAAAGAGGACCAAACAGGAATCTATTCTAAATTCACATACGAATGCCAAAATAAAATATACATTTAAAGCTTTAGTAACACGTACGCAACCAAAGGAAGTAGAAAAAGTTATAGATGTGTTACCAACAGCTTCCCCCAATCGATTACATCGGATAATCCAAAGCATAGTGACACTGGAATCAACATCGTCCTTTACCTCTGAAGATGTTTTAGCTCTAATATTAAATTTAGGATTATCAAGAAACCAATACGATATTTTGAGGAAATCTGTTAGCGAAAAAGGATATGATATTTTTCCCAGTAGCAAATCAGTGAGAGAAGCGAAAAGTAATATTTTACAGCCTATGTGCCGTCCAATCCTTTTTGATTACACAAAAGAAACCACGGCTACAATAAACAGCATTATCAACCAATTGGAAGAAGAAATTAAAGCATTGCCCCCAATATATGTAAAAATATCAAACAGAACTATTAAAGTTAAATTTCAACAACAATTAACGATGATTGATGGAGAAGTTGCAAACGCTATAGCAGATACAACATCTACATGGAAATGTAATATATGTGGAAAAATAAGTTCACAATTTCAGGATAATTCTGAAGTCCTTGTTAATAAAAATTCTTTAAAATTTGGAATATCACCACTCCACGCAAGGATAAGATTTTTGGAGTTCTGCTTACATCTTGCATATGATATGAAGTACAGAAATATTCCCGGGCAGGAAAATGCTACAGTAAAAAACAATTTGGAACTTCACGAATTACGAAAAGAGGAGAAGAAAAGAATTCAATTAGAATTCAATGAACAACTCGGATTAATAATTGCTAAACCTCTACATGGCTATGGAAGCTCAAATGATGGAAATACAGAAAGACGTTTCTTTGAAAATCCGGAACTCACATCTTCAATCACAGGCATTGACTTAAATATTTTGAAGCGAAGTCCGAAATAAAGATGTTAAACATTTCCGACTCTTCAATACCCGAAAATGTTCGAAAATAGCGCAAAATATGGACTTAATGGAATATTTATTAATATCATCAGATCCAGTTATATATTCTATAAGAACACGATGGCTACCAAAAATCACTCTTGAAATAGAAAAAGAGGATTCCGAAGCTAAGGAAGTTAAAAATTTGCTAACGTTTGATGTTTATGATTATTTTCAAGAAAATCTCTAATAATATCTTCGATAATATATTCTTAATAAAATAAATATGCGGGATATATGTATAATAAGTATGTAAATATGTAGAACAAATTAAATAAACATTACTCAAATAAAGAATTTACTACTTTATAATAACAAATATATACCTACATAATACATTAGAAAACTAAAATGTTACGTATACACACATATGGAAATACGGAACAAAATAGTGAATTTTGCAACTTTTGACGTGACTTGGTAGTTTTGAGGCCATTATATTACTATTATTAAATGACCTATATCAACATTTTATATATCGTTGAATTGGTAAATAAGTCTATTTTTATATTCTTTTAACATTTTTAAAGTATTTGCAAAATTAGTGGAGTTGTATTAAAAAAATTAAATTTTTTTGGAATTTCAGCTATTTTTTAAACAAAACTTTATTTTTGAAAAATTACCAAAAATAGGTTATTGGAGCTATTTTATTGATTTTTTTAGAAATGAAAGCTTGATTTGTGTTTTATACATTACATAAGAAATAATATTAAAAATATTATGCTAATATGCTTTTAATATACTTTTAAAAATAGTCGTTAAAAAAACTGACTTTTAACATAAAATCTCCACTCCTGCATTCGTTTTTGGCCGGGCGGGAAGCAGTTTAGCGTTAAATCATTCTAAATCTATTTCTATCAAAAATATGGGTACCAAATTTAAAAACGCTCACGTGACATTTTTTTTATTAATCGATAAAAATGAAACTATTTTTTAAAATTGACAATTTTCGGCCAATGCTGGATGTAGGGTGCAAACTTAAATCAATTCAAAGTTTTTTTATTAACCATTTATGAAGTCTTATCTTTTGAAATTAATAAGGAAAAAATTTTTTTATTAACGGAACTTTGAGAAAAAAGTGAATGAATTGTACTATATTTTTGTAAAAAAATAGCCATTTTTCATACCAATTTCAGAGTGCTGATTTTGAATATTTTTCACGTCTAGACGAATTGAGATAATCCAAAAGTTCTTTCAGCATATTATTTTGAAATATGTAGCAAATTACAGAATATTTTTAAAAAATTTTTTCCTCATATATCTCCGGACTTATTCCCGAAAAACGAAAGAAAGTCGAGCCAAAAAATCAAAAATTCAAAATTCAAGCGTAAATATCTTTTTAACTGTAAGAGATAACTTAGATGAGTAAGCTTAGTTTTTCTTTATCTTGCCAAGCACTTTCCAGAAATATAAAAATCTTTAAAATCGGACTTCATTTGTACAAGTTACGATTTTTTTAACTTTTACATACTCGAGGTAGTCAACTTTGACACCCTGTAGTTGATCTCGTGTTATCACAGGGTAACTACAAGATGATTTTTCGAAAGCTTTAGTCCTCCTCTACAACTCTTCCATACATTTCAATTTGATCCGACCAGTAGTTTAGGAGATTCAGATTTATTACCGAAAAATTTGCGTTTGACCCCACTGTGCAACAGTTGCTATTAACGTCAAACTCCACATATACAAATTTTGAGCAAAAAATCCTCATCCTCATCGAACTGCCATTACCTTGTTCAATGTGCCTTGGTTGATTGCAAATTTTCACTTTTTCACGAACAAACGCAATACACGTTATTTGGCAATTTCTTAAGGTTTTTCGGTTTTATCAATAGCCGTTTTGAATTTGACGTTTTTGGTAATATGATGCTTTATCTATAAAATGTATGATGTATAAATGTTTCCTTACTTATTTTACTTATAATACTGCTCCCGAATATATATACTCCCCAGAAACAGAGCCTATATATATATATATATATATATATATATATATATATATATATATATATATATATTTATGCATCAAGTATACACAATAGTAAAACAAAGGTTTTGCACAAATATCTCGTTTAGATATTACATTAACCAATAAAATCTGTTGGCAAGAGTCTAATCCGACAGTTGAATAATTTTAATTCTAAAGTTCTATAAAGTCCAATTCTTTTGATTTACAAGATGGTAAATCTGAAGCTTAATATCAACATCATATAGTTATATAAAAATATTCATCCAAAAATTATATCTATAAAGAGATAATTCTTGTTAAAAGCAAAAAAATATATATTTTGAATGATAAACGTCTTTTTTTTTTTTGTTGAGAGGCGATTTTTTGATAACTTTTTTTTAATTTTGGTGGTGGGTTTCGGTGGTGAAATTTATATTTTTAATAAGAAAACAGTTCTGTTCAGAAATATTTATATTATTTCAATTTATAAAAACATTAAAAGCAAATTTCTTACAAGTTATTCTTATTATTTTGTATTATTATGTTGTAGTTGTTGCCTTTATGCATATACCTGTTTAAATTGTTGTACCGGTTCATAATAAAAGAAATTTAGAATTTGCAAGTAAAATTCGTTAAAAAGATCATTGCACAGGATAAAATAATATAAATAATTATACAATATTACAATATTTATGTTTACAACATATGCTGACTATTTGCTAACGATGCCAGCAAACGTATATATGACGATTTTAGAATATCGTCTAAACACAAAATTATTAGCTCATAACAAAATTTCTACGTTTGCTGACAAATATGGAATTTCTTAAAAGAAAGCTTTTCAGCATATGAAAAATTTTTCAACATATAGAATTGATATTTCAACAGTATTTGCGTTAGAAGCATCAACATATTGTGAACAAATACGAAAATGTTCTTCCTATAGCTATATATTTATTTTATACGTTTGTCCTGATATTTATAATCCACACTTTAAGTATATATTCGACTCAGAATCACTTTTTAAATTGTGTTAACTATATCCATCACTCTGACTAGCTGTCCATTTAAACATTTTAAAGTTATTTTCATGAAATTTCGTTAGGATGAACCTTATTAAAATTGGTTGTGATGTGTTTTTTTTTATTATTTCACCTAGTGCCCATACACGGAATAAAATCGGTCTGCAGAAAACCGACCGGTTTTTTTAAAGTAAAAACCGGTTTCCGGTTTCGGTTTTTGAATACACTAGTTTATATGCTGACATATGTTGAAACAAAAAAATTTGTTACTTTCAACAAATCGCCTAAACACGTAACATATAGATTATGATGACACAGATATCATCATACATATGCTGATTTAAAAAGTCGTCTAAACTAACCTTAAAAAATTTTTTGGCAATGAAAAATGCTGAAGTAAAATCTGAAAATTTTTCTAAATTTTATGAA
This sequence comes from Protocalliphora azurea, assembly GCA_932274085.1. Taxonomy (NCBI): domain Eukaryota; kingdom Metazoa; phylum Arthropoda; class Insecta; order Diptera; family Calliphoridae; genus Protocalliphora; species Protocalliphora azurea. Next base: position 97,861,015 of record OW026519.1, on the reverse strand, counting down.
AAGTATTTAAAATTTTTGCAATTAAAAATTTTGGTGTGCGTCTCCAACTATGTTAAAGCTAAAAAAATCAATTCATGCCGTAAACCCCTTTCCTGAAAGTATGCCTGAGGGAGTGCCTGGCAAAGAACTTTACTGTTTTCAAAATTATTTTTTTTAGATTTCTAGGGACCGAACTATGTTATTTACGAGGATACATTAATGAGATATGTCACAAACGAAGCAGAATTACCTCAAATTGCATCTTCATGAAGGGGCGCACATACAGTGACCAAAAAGTAGAAAAATTGTTCCTTTGTGTCCTGGGAGTAGTTATTTTATGTAATTATAACGCCAAAAATTTTAACTTGTGGAGAAAAAATCAAAAATATTAAAAAACCCTGGTTTGTTTCTGTCAAATTTTTCTAATTTTTAATATTTGAAGAATTGTAACTAATAATCATAAAAGCAGTGGACGGCAAAACTTTGCAATTTGATTGCTTATAGTATTACTAATACAATGTTGTTAGACATTTTGGAAAAAAACAAAACCGTGGTCGAAATTACAAAATTAACTCCGTTTCTTTGCTTTTAAAATTGTGTGCTTTTTTCTCATATACATAGTATATATATACGACAATACCTTTTAAAGAAGGTTGAAAACCGAAAATAATAATGGTACCGGTAACGGTATCGGCATTCAATTTATTTTTATTTCTATAATGGTATCGATATTTTAAATTATATCGGTATACCGGTACTAAAATTCCGGTATATACCGTTATTATTAAAAATATAGAAAAAACAGTAAAAAAATTACATCTTTTATTTAATTTTAATTAAAATTCATAAAAAACCTTTTAATTATATATTTTTATATTTTATGTCACTTTAAGACATGAAATATAAAAATATTTTATGTTTTAATCCTCAATTTAGTTTTTGTGGCTGTTCAAGTTCACTTTTTTCTGATTTTTTTAATGCATGAAATTGAAAACCATATACTTTCGGACATAGCTCCAATTCATATAAACTCAATAAAACTATTATTTTCCTCTAAAATATGCACAAAGATTTTGGCACTACCTCCTATGGAGTGGCACCATGAGGAGATGTTGACAAAACTGACGTTTTGTAAAATAAGCCCATATAAATATTTCAGTAACATCACAGGTCAATACTAAAAAAAATATAATAGAAAATCCGACGCGAATGCTTTTTTTGGAGGAATATTTATTTCAATTACAAGAAAAAGTCGCTCATTCCAATCACCGAAAAACATTTCGTAACAAATTTAACCCATTGAAAATATACTTCCCCAAATTATATAACAAGTATGTCAATTACATTTTGTAGAGAAGATATAGTGCTACAAATGTATAGTACCGATTAGGTTCCTAACTTGCTCCATTTACTCAATAGAAGTTTTGAAAAGATTAAAAAATTCAACTTTAACGCGCCACAACCTTGGCAAAGAGAACATGAATGCATGTTGAATGTTTTAAAGGTTTAAATGGCGTAAGTATCTGCTAACATATCGCCAGGGTGTTTATTCCAAAGGAAGGCTCCTTCGCATATGTTTCCGAATTCAGCTCCCTGAATTGTATGGTCCCCACCAATATCAATCTTTGAATTTTATATTATATTCTACCATAATCCAAAGTAAAAGTAAGGTTAAAATCGATTGCATGTGACTTATGTTAGAGTCTCGAAAAACTATAATGCGGCACAGTCAGGCGTCAGGTACACACTTAGCCCATGTGAGAATAAGATGCTAAAGAAAAAAGAACTCGCTTATAATTACAACGGTGCGAGAGTTGTCCCCCAACCCAGAGCTACATTACGACTCGCATAGTCAATGTGTTATCGAAGATCATAAAAATTACAAAACAATCAGAATTACAGGGCAAAAAATGTGCGGACAATATTATTAGAAATATATATATATATTATAATTTATAAAGGAGAAATAAGAATAGTCTTTATAATAGTGGTATTTATAGCAGCCAATTCCAAATTTTGGAATCGCTTCGACGGAAAATTTATGATCGTCAAATTAATTTTTAATGATGAAGCCGCATTTATAGCAATTCATTGAAAAATGTGTGTTTAAGATTTTGGGACCGCACGTCCAGGTTACTTACAAAAGATGTGATTAAAAATGGTCCTAGCTGTAACTTTCTTACCAAATGTTTCATTCTCTCAGAATATTATAAAAATAATCAAATATAAATGTTATATTAAAAGAAGCCTGAATAATGTAAAAGTTTTTAAGCCTCATAAACTGCGACGTTATTTTTATTTAACTACACTATGCGACAGTCAAAATCGGGATGGGATGAAACCAACGGGAAATGTTATATCGGTAAAAAAGAAGTTATACGTGTCCCGGCGTTTCGCTTGGTCACGTCTAAGAATCGAGATATATCGATTTGAAGTTAGTAACTCTCATATAGGGGAAATTGTGATTTTGCTGAAACAAATTTAAAAAAATTAGGAATTACAATTCCTTTAATCTGTTCATACAACGTTTCGCTACATAAGCAACAGTTTCGCAGTTATAAATAAATGTATGAAGAAAAAAACTATTTTTTGCCTAACAAATTGAATTTTTTTATTTTTAATTCATAAAAAATCCAAAACGGTAAAAAAAAGTGTCAAGTCCTATTACTTTCACGTAAAGTCACATAACCTTTAAACAAAATGAGACATAGATCATGAAAATCGATAGACGCATTTCGCTTTTATTCACAATTAAGTGAAGGTATGAATTTCAAAAATTTGCTCGAGATATGCTCAAAATTCTTTGGAATAAACATTGATGACTTTTTTTATGATTGTCAGAATTAAAAAAAATTAATAAACAAAAGGTTATTTGATTTTTATGGTAGCGGTAACAAACTAAAAAACGGTCATAAATGTGCGTGGACAATTAAAAGGAAAATAGGAAAGTGCACTTTTTTAATTATTTGGGTTTTTTCCGTTGTCTACCTACATGATTTTTTTACACAAATTGCACCCACATTTATGAGTGGTCATGTTTTAGAACGTTTCGAAAAATTTAAAACGCACACGAATCAGGTTTATAGCCACCCTTAAAAGATGCGCGAATTCATAAGTACCCCTCAGTAAAATATTGAAACTTACGTAGTATTTATAGGTGTTCACTGATCGATTTTTGTCATTCAATAAGTGTCTCCGAACGCGTAAAGTACGGTTTTTTTAAAGTGACGAAAAAGTAATAAAAGTATAAAACCGAAATGAGTGCAAATTATCCAGAAAATATCAATTTATTTTACGTTTGTGGCAAAAGAGCTTTTTCACAAATGCTGCATTACTCACTGAGCAAGTGGAGCGCGCTTTTAAACTTTATTTTGATTGCGAAATAATTCGCGGCGTTTCGTGGGTCCCAGACAAAATTTGTAAAACGTGCTACAATGGTCTTAACATGTAGATCCAAGGGAAACGCAGTTCATTTCGTTTTGTTGTACCAATGATTTGGACTGATCCAGGAGAGCACAAAATATGTGGAGTAAATCATAAAGACCTTAAACGAAGAGTTTACATATCTGTTAAAAGTGCACAAATACCTCTACCGCATTCGGATGAAATACCAATTCCACCGCTTCCAAGTCCTGACAGAGAAACTTCTTTTTCTATTGAAACAATGGATCAATCGGATTTCACTTACAAACCAACACCAGAAGCCGGCCCATCGAACAAAATAATTCCAAAATCACAAGCAAGAATTGACAAGATTGTTGCAGAATTAAACCTTTCTCAACGTAAAGCAGAAAAACTTGTCCAGCTTTTGAAAGAAGGCAACAAATTGGAGCCTAATGTGAAAGTCACCGGATATCGAAGACGACAATTGCTATTCCAACGGTACTACACACTCAACGAAGGGAACACATTTGTTTACTGCCACGTTATAAAGGGACTGATGGAGGCGATGGCCATTAATTATGTCGCAGCTGATTGGCGAATGTTCATCGATTCTTCGAAATCAAGCCTGAAAGTCGTTTTGCTACATAACTATAATATAAAATCAAGCATTGGGATATCCGATTTAAAGGAAACCAATACGAAACGCATGAGTGGCTTGCTCGAGATCCAACGGAGAAAGGACACAACTGCGTAAATGATCCACTGGTGCCAATGGAGAACGTCCTCATGCCCCCTCTCCACATCAAACTGGGAATCGTAAAAAATTTCATCAAGGCCATTGTGAAGCAACCGAAAATTCTTGATTGTTTGGAAAATATTTTCCCACGAATCAGCGAAGCAAAATTGAAGTAAGGCGTTCTAAATGGGCCGGATATACGAAAGCTCATGAAATCAAAGGAATTTAAAGGTGCTTTAGACGGTAATGATTACTTTGCGTGGAGGGCAGTGAAGAAAGTCATACGATATTTTTTGGGAAGTACGCGAGCACACAATTACCCCGCTCTTGTGACCAAGATGTTGCACTACTTCCAGAAAATTAGAGTGAATATGTCCCTCAAAATTCACTTCTTGCATCACCATCTCGAATACTTCAGTAAGCAGCTAGCCTCAGAGTCGGATGAACATGGCGAGCGCTTCCATCAAGCGGCAATGCCAATGGAAACGCGACATAAAGGCAAAAGGCTCGATACGCCGGTGGCTGAAATTTGTTGGTGTTCGCAAAAGACGTACGATCCCGACAATGAAGATGAAGAAGAAGAATATACAATGGGAGTTTCCTCCCATTTGTGACTTACCAAAAATGAAGTTAACTGACTGATTAAAGACAATTGATTTTTTCCAGATGTAGACAGATCCTCATCCGATACAGACTCTGAACAAGTGGGCGAACCACCACGCAGGAAAGTAAAGGGCGCAAACAACCGAAAATAAGTTTTGCGTTCATCGATTTTTATAACCTATGTATCTATGTAATAACCTAATAATTGCCTGTAATAATTTTTAATTTTACGTTTTAATAATTATAATAAATAATATATAATAAATATTATCCAAATTCGTCCATCGATTTTCATGATCTATGTTTCATTTTGTTGAAAGGTTATGTGACTTTACGTGAAAGTAACAGGACTTGACACTTATTTTACCGTTTTGGATTTTTTATGAATTAAAAATAAAAAAATTCAATTTTTTAGGCAAAAAATATTTTTTTTTTATACATTTATTTATAACTGCGAAACTGTTGCTTATGTAGCGAAACGTTGTATGAACAGATTAAAGGAATTGTAATTCCTGGTGGACTGGTGGTTCTAGAGTTATGTCAAAAAAAGACCACCAAAGGTCACAATTTCCCCTATATGATATTTACTAACTTCAAATCGATATATCCCGATTCCTAGACGTGACCCAGCGAAACGCCGGGAAACGTATAACTTCTTTTTTACCGATATAACTTTCCCCGGTAGTTTGAACCCTTCCCGATCACTGACCCCTACCGTTTATCGCACATTTACACTCGGTGTGTCCGACTAACTTTTGGGAAAGTTTAAACATTAATAAATATACCCTCTCAAATTGTAAAAAGTTTTCAAAGGTAGTGGAATGCAAATAAAAAAACAAAATTTGTAGCCCAAAAACATTTCAGAATGAGGACTTACTCTTTTGAGCGCGTTTTTTTGACTTCGGCTAACTTCGTCGAACACAGTTGTTATATCTAGCAGAAGGGAAATCAAATGCGAAAAATTATTTGCGATACAATTGTCGTTAACATTTTATTGACTTGTGTTAAGAATTTTTAGAAAACTATTTACAACAAAAAAAAAAAAAAAAAAAAAAACATAAAGATCTATTCGGCGAAATATACTAGTCGCTTGATTTTGTAATAGCTAGTAGAGAACTGAAGATAAATGTTCATTTTTCAATATTTCAATATTCTTCCTGTATTAAGTTGATCAATAGAAAGAAATTGTTTGTTCCAAATTCTTGTAGGAAACAAGATTCCATGAATGAGCTATTTATTTTGAAAGCGGCCTAATTATCTTCATTTTAAAAATCGGGTTTAGTCATAAAAATAGTTTAATAGTTTTATTCTAATTTAAGTTTTCTTCTTTGTTCATTCAGAAATCTTAACAAGATTTAATATAAAAAAAAAAAAAATAATAATTAAATAATTACGTAAAAATTTAAATATTGTCATACCTAATCTCATTATTTTTGTATATGGACTTAGGCCACTTTCAAAATAAAAGTCTCAAATATTAAATTAAATATACTGTTGTTATTAAAAATAATTTCAACTTTCTTGAAGCAAATAAATTATATGATAAATTAGTTTTGCAAAACATATTACATGGAAAATAGTATATTTTAAAATACCGAAACTAAAATGCCGGTATATACCGGTATTAAAAGAAACGGTATTTAAATACCGGTAACGGTATGAGTTACGGTGACCCACTTTAAACGGCATTTAAGCGGTATCGGAATTTATAGCGGTATCGGTTTTCAACCTTGCTTTTAAATGATACCACATTTTCTGTGTTAGTTTGGAAGAAATACAAATGATTAAAAAAAAACTTAATAAATTGCCCTTTTTAAAACGGTCCAGCTCACGAACGGTCGTCAGTAGAGCCGAAATATTTTGGAATAAATCATAAAACATAGTATGCAAAATTTCAGGGGGGGGGGGGAAAGGGTGTAACAGAAATACTTTTTTGAGTGGGATTCCTTAATGTATAGGTACATATGTGCAGAGAAGAAAATAATATAACTAAAAATACATTTCTATTCTATTTTTTGCATGATTTCTTTTTATCCCAAAAATGTCTATTATATTTTTTATAATAAAAAAAATTATGCAATTTGTAATAATGTATATTAATTAAAAGGGGTAAAGTCTCGCATTTTTATTCAAAATAAAATTTTCATCAAATTTAATGCCTGTATATTACTTAGTTATTTAAATGTCAGAAACAAGTTTTGCCGCTTTAAAATTGAAACTATATATAACGCTAAATATGTAAGAATGCTTTGATATTATACAAAATGTACAAAAATATGGCATTTTATAAACTAAAATAAAGAAAATGTGTAAAAGGAAGCTATTAAGCCCCAAAAATATAATCTCATTAAACAATGACAAAATTTTTAAGACTGTCCAAAGCTCTCAAGTAACTAAAACGTATGATAATTTTAAGAACAGCAAAAATATGATGCTGATTGCCCTGAGAATCTTGCTACTTTAGCTTAAATTTAACAAAAAAAAATTTTTTTTTTTTTTTTTGTTATGAAATTACGTATGTCATTTTCTTCCTTTTCACTCTCATCTCTAATTCTTTTCTTAATTTGCTTGCATTCAGTTGAATAAATTTACATTAAAATGTAATAAATAATATTTAGTAAAAAATTTCGGTTGATTCTTTAATTACGTACATTTACATAATTCTTTTAACAACAAGAACCCTTTTAGGCTGATGATAAAAAAATTGTTTTTCTTGATCATGCCTTATGTGGGGTGGAAACAGTTGTGACTTGTCATGTCATTTTATTGTTTTTTGTTTTTTTAACTGAATGACTTGTTTCTTCTTTTATTAAATTCCATCCGAAAACCAGATCTTTCTAAACCGCCGAGTTGAGATCACCGTCACGTTTGGTCAGCCACGACAACGACACAAACAATTTTGATGATTAAGACAGATACAATAGGGTGTGTATGTATTTTTATGTGACATATTCATTAGCATGTCCTTTGTTATAATATTGTTCTTTTCGTACAACATATCTTAAGGGTTTGAAGAGAAATATAGGTATATATATATACATATGTATGTAACTTCTTTGAATCCATGTCTTTCAAATGTTTGTTTGACTAGTTTGTATTTAAGATTAAAATTACATATATATTTATATATTTTGGGCGCCGAAATTGTATTTTTAATTAGCTACTTTAAATAATTTCTCGTTATATTTATTTAGTACATAATTATTTAAAGAGAGGGATTACTGAAAAATTATGATGCCTATAATCATAAGAGATTTATGCGCTTTAAGCAGATTTCGAAGAGCCTGTTTCAATCAAATAATATGTATGAGGGAAAATTTAATTATTCAAATATTTTTTTATCTTTTTACTCGTATATGGGCAAAAAATCAATGAAACCGAGTTAATGTTACAATAATTTCGATCATGGGTTTTGTTTTTGGAAAAATTACTAATAACTAGGGGCAAATTTTCATGCATTTAGTTTCTGAAAGTAAAAAAAGGTTTCAAAATTTTAAGATATAATCTAAAAATTGAAAAAAATATGAATTTATTATTAAAAATATCGATATTTCCATGAAAGAACGACGGAAAATGGTTTTTTTTCACCTGATACTTTTAAATTTTCACACAAATTACACAGGTCAGCACTAAAAATGTGCCGTAAAAAATATGTTGCAGGTGTTGTAGGTATACTTATTCCAACATTTATGGTTTTCTCCATCACCTCACGTTTTTAACCTATTAACAAACAAAGAAAATATGAATCTCAGGAGTTTTTAGGTTAGTTAGTGTTTCATGTTTTATAGACAAGAAATGGTGCTACAACATTGTAGTACAAGTCAAGTCTTCAACTTGCCACACATAACCAATAGACATCTTTAAAATTGTTAAATTCAATTAACCCTCATAAGATTATGGAAAAATGAAAGGTAAGGTGTGGGTTTGGAAGGGGAATTTGTAGCTGATATAACTAACTAATGACAATAGATATCAAATCACACCGACAGAAAATGTGTGGACATCATAAGTTTGAAAAAAGAAATAAAAATCAAAATTTTAATAACAAAGTCAACAAAAGATTAAACAAATTTATTGCGAATAATTGCACGTAATTATTATTCCTTAGACTAGATATAGCGTAGAAAGTGAAAAGAAACATTATATAATATTTTCTTTGGTCGTCGATGGATTAAGAGTGTGACGTGGAAATGTTTCATTTAATTATTTTGCACTAAATTTAGCCTAAGAAATAATAATTTAGCAAAATTATTCGCAATATAATTTTTCTATGCTCTTATATTGCCCTGTGTTATTAAAGCCTTTCCAAAAATTTTGCTTTTAAAAATCACATACTTTTGAGATTTTTAAGGTTTCTGAAAAGTGAAGAATCAATTTCGTAATACTGAAATCGATATGTGCGTAAATTTTTTATGAAAACTGAAATACAATGGTTAAATTTTTGGGCGTTCTTTCATAGAATTATCGATATTTATCAAATCATAAAAACTGCAAAAATCATTCTATAGTAAGCTTAACTATACAATAATCATCTAACCTTCCCATAGCTTTTTTAAAGTCGTCAAAATTTTCATTTAATTCAACTAGAAGCTTTTAAAAATATTTATTTTACATATAAAACCAACTAATCATAAATATAAAAATATTTTTATTATTAAAATTTCAATGCCACACAATGTATTTTTTGGGGGTATGAGTTATAAAAAATCAATAACATTTGAACGGGTTAACATTTTAGTCCCCGACTTTTTGTATGTTATTGTGCACAAAATTAGCTATCGCACACAATACAATAATCATTACAAATCTACATATTTTTCTTGTAAAATTACAACAAAAATTATGTAATATGCATATTTCGGTGAAAGTCATTCAAGGCTTTTGAGTTTTGAAATATGTTGGCCAGTAAATTGAAGCACAACGTCTGTATCTTATACACTTAAAATTTTAGCCAATATTGACAATGCTAACGAAACGCGATGACGGACAGTCGCAGGGCGACATGACTGAAATGGACGTGAGTACGGACGACGATAATGAGATGATAGGGGTCCAACGTGACATTCTTCTTCAGGAAAGTCAACTGTTGGGCCAGCTATCAGAGACGGATGAGATTCTGGGTATCTCGAGGGATTCCTTCACTGGGACTAGCGCCACTGAGAAACTTGAGAATCTTACTCTCGGCTCTGAAGATGAACATGAGATCACTGTAATCTCAGTTCGCGCTCAGAGTCTGGAGAAGAACTCGAGTGTTGAGGCGGGGTCTGAGCGGGGGGATGGCTCGACGAACTCAGAGGGTCATTCGTCTGGCAGTGGTTTAGTTCGGCAAGACGCGGTAATGCTTGATGCGACAACCGGCGATATAAACCGAACTAAAGAGGAGCATGCTCGTAGTGGCGCAAGAGCCTCTCTTGGTTATCTGCACAAGATAGCCAAGAGAGGCCCTTTGCCACTTACAGGTAAGGATAAGTACCTTATCAGGAAGCACAGGAGGAACGTCAAAAGATTCGAACGAATCTACGGTCCTGTCTGTACCTCTTTGGGAATGTCTTATCCTGAAGGATTGTATGTGGATGCTGGCAACACTCCAGAAGTGTCTCGTGAGAGCACAGGAGAAAAGCCAACCTCTTCATCAATCCCTACCGGAGTGAACTATTCTGGTAGTGGCAACCCGGGCAAACCTGAAGTCCTAGTGAAACAGCAGGCAACGTCTGGTAAGCCAACAACTACCATTGAAATGGTTGGTCATACACCATCCAGCAAACCTGGCAACCAACAAAAAGTTGTCAGAGATGCTAGGCCTGGAGATGATCAGCCATCAACTAGTAAGAGGACTTTACTTTCGAAGCCTGCCAGCTCCAGTAGTGGGACTGTACGAGCTTCGATTGGGAAGCCCTCTACATCGAAGAACGCTGGTCAAAACCCATCCGGCTCTCTTAAAGGCCCTCATAGGGGGGTTATTAAGAGGGCCAGGTCTGGGGATGACCAGCAACCTTAGATGGCCAAGAAGGTTGTTCACACGCCAAACAGCTCTAGTAAGGGCCTCCATAAGGAGGTCATTAAGAGAGCTGTATCAGAAGGTGAACAACCCTCAACATCGAAAAGAGCGAAGGAATCAGTGTTGCAGAATTGTATTCAAGCTGCTGTCATTGACAGGGTTGATCCAGATGGGAGGATCAGCGTTGAGCAATGGCGACAAATTGAACACAAGCTCATTGAGGAAATCGCTCTTGTTAAAGGAAGGCCGGATGAGGTATCCTTCAAAGGCGCAGACTGGATGAAGGGTGTCAAGACTATTAACTGCGGGAACGAGAAATCATTTGAATTTCTCAGGAACGCAGTTGCTAGGTGCGACACTCTCTATCCAGGAGCGAAGCTTGAGGTGATACTCGCATCTGAGCTGCCCCTGCGTCCAATAGTGACAGCATGGTTCCCTCCACCCATTATAGAGGTTGGAACCATTCTGACAGTATTGGAAAATCAGAATAAGGGTCTTCTTACAGGTCAATGGAAGTTGGTTAACACCATGACTTGTAACGAGAACCAAGGCAGAGACTTCAGATTCGCAGTGGATCAGGAGTCTCTGAAGAAGCTGGAGTCACTGGGGGGAGTTGTCAATTTCGGATTTGGAGTGATAAGGTTTAGGTTCAACAAATCTGATAAACCCAAAGAGGCTGTCAGTGGTGCAAATTAACTTGCATCACTGTGAGGCAGCCTCAACCGAACTGACAAGACTCCTCATTGACTCCAACGTGGACGTGGCCCTCATACAGGAACCCTGGATTAAGAACACCAGGGTATGTGGTCTGAGGGTCACGGGGTACAACATGTTCATACCATCCACAACGGAAAAGGTACGGACATGTATACTGGCTAGGAATAATCTAAATATTAATTTTCTTCATTCCTTTAGCAGTGGGGACCTTACAGTCGTCCAACAGGAAGCCGCAGGATGCAGCGGGCTTATAATGGCGGCTGTGTACATGCCGTATGAGGCAGCCGATCCACCAGGAATCGCTCTGCGGCAGTTGGCGGAGCACGCTAGGAGGAAAGGCGCGTACATGGTCTTGGGATGTGATGCGAATGCTCACCACTATCAATGGGGAAGCAGGGACATCAACAAAAGAGGTGAGTTGGTATACGATTTTATAACTTGTTATGATCTGCATATCTGTAATAGGGGTACTACTCCTACGTTCAGAGCGAAAGATAGGGAAACAGTTATAGATGTAACGCTGGCTAACCGTGGGGGAAATTATGTTAGGGATTGGAGAGTAGTTTTGGATTACTCTTTTTCTGACCATAGCATGATATCTTTTGGTCTCGACTTTGAGAAGGCGAGGGAGCAGCCCTATAGGAACTCGAGAAGGACGGATTGGAAGTCCTTTAGGAGGTCAGTCTGTAGGGACCTTAGGGATACTGAGGACTGGAGAGATTCAGTTAAGGGTATCGAGTTGGCGGTGAATAATTTCACGAATGTTATTAGGAATAGTTTTGCGCTCAATTGTCCAGTGATTTATCCTGGGAAAAGGAAACAGCCGAAATGGTGGACTAGGGAACTTAGGGACCAGCGGTCTACAGTTAGGAAGCTGTTTAATAGAGCCAAACTAACGAGGAGTGATGAGGATTGGAATAGCTATAGGGATAGTTTCTCTAAGTATAAGAAGGACATTAGACGAGCGAAACGGACTTCATGGGTAAATTTCTGTGAATCGGTGGACTCTGTTAACGAGTTGTCTAGGTTTAGGCGAGTATTATCCAAGGACCCAGTGGCACCTGGATACATACAACGTGAAGATAACTCGTGGACAGAGTCTAGCTCAGAGTCCCTCAGTTTACTTATGGAGACTCATTTTCCAGGCTGTAGGGATATAGAATCTGTTGGAGGGACAGGTAGCGTCAGTGATAACCTACAACCCGAATCAGATGCTGGGGATACCGATGTGATAAGGGAGATGATCACTAGAGACAAAGTATTATGGGCGGTAAATTCATTCGAGCCATACAAATCTCCTGGCCCGGATGGAATATTTCCGGCCATGCTACAGAATGTCGATGAAAGAGCCATCTCTCTATTGACGGAGGTTTTTAGGGAATGTCTTAGAATGAAGTACATTCCCAGGGGGTGGAGAGAGGTAAGGGTCATTTTCATACCCAAAGCGGGTAAGACGACTCACTCGAAGCCCAGGGATTACAGACCGATCAGCCTATCGTCTTTTCTATTGAAGACAATAGAAAGACTGATCGATCTTTATCTTAGGACTAGTATAGGAACTCAGGTCATTAGCGAGTCTCAACATGCTTATCTCAAGGGTAAGTCCGTTGAGAGTGCTCTGCATGACGTTGTGAGTTACATTGAGCGAGGTCTGCTGCAGAGGGAATATACCATGGCGGCTTTTCTCGATATAGAGGGGGCCTTTAATAATATCACGATAGAGGCTATCGAGGAATCACTTGTTTCGCTGAATATAAGTAAGCTCCTTGTTGAGTGGATAATTCTGATGCTTAGCAGCAGAGTTATCAACTCAAACATGGGAGGCACTTATATGAGGAAACTCATGACTAGGGGCACACCGCAAGGGGGGGTCCTTTCTCTATTACTGTGGCTCTTGGCCGTGAACATCATTTTAAGACAGTTTGATGCTAAGGGACGGAAGATTGTGGCCTACGCCGATGACGTTGTTTTACTGGTCTCTGGTAAGTTTGTATCTACGATCAGTGAGGTCATGCAGACAGGTTTACGTGATCTGTTCCTTTGGGCCAACAGTAAGGGATTAGGGGTAAACCCCGGAAAAACGGAGCTAGTTTTGTTTACTAGGAAATACAAGGTTGAGCATTTTAGCTTGCCAGTATTGAACGGGATTGAGCTTGTATTGTCAAGTGAGGCCAAATACCTGGGTGTGTACTTGGACAGTAAATTGTCTTGGGGGAGAAACACTCAGGAGAGGGTCAAGAAGGGACTCAATGCCTATTACACCTGCAGGAACTCTATAGGCAAGAATTGGGGTCTTAAGCCGCAAGTTGTATACTGGATTTACACTTCGGTTGTTAGACCTATTCTTACTTATGGCTGTACAGTCTGGTGGAAGGTATTGAGTAGGGAAACGTACAGGAAACTTCGCTCTAAAGTTCAGAGGTGTGCTTCAATTGGCATCTCAGGTGCCAGGAGAAGTACACCTCAGGCGGCGCTGGACATAATCCTCCACCTTCTTCCAATTGAGGAATTCGTGAGGGGTATGGCTGTCCGTGGCCTATTTAGATTGAAGGAACTGGGTTTATTAGGTTCCTCTAGAGCGGGGCATGTCAGCATACTAGATGAAGTCAGATTCAACGGTCGGACACTATCCTTGGCCGAGCCTACGGATTATGTCGGGACCACGATTGACTTCGGGGCTACTCAGGGATCTTTGGGATGGAGTAGAAAAGCTCTATGGAGGGTGCGCGGTCTTCACGGATGGTTCGAAAATGGAAGTTGGCACTGGTGCAGGTGTATACTTTATGGGAACTGATATCAGACGATCCTACAAATTGTCTGACAGTTGTAGTGTCTTTCAAGCGGAGATTCTTGGCATTTATAAGGCTCTCGGCTTGTTTGAGGGGAATGTTGAACGGGGGTCTGAGATTACTATCTATGTTGATAGTCAGGCGGCGTTATTGGCTCTGACTAGTCATTTTGTTAGGTCCAGATTGGTACTTGAGTGCAGAAGGGAATTGAGAAGGTTAATGGATTCCTATATGATGAGACTATGTTGGGTTCCTAGTCATTGTGACATTCTTGGCAACGAAATAGCCGATGAGCTAGCTCGCAGTGGCTCGGAGCTAGATAGGTCTTTCATAGAGTCATCTGTTAAGATTCCAATTGGGTCCTTCTTTAGGGCCATAGAGGAGTGGACTCTGGACAACACGAATCGAGCCTGGAATGACAGATCGGACTGCAGAGTTTCTAGGGCATTATGGTCTAGCTTAAAACTGGCGGATTCCAAGCATCTTCTAGGTATGAGTCGTGGTAGTCTTAGAGTCATAGTAGGTATGGTTACGGGTCACTTCTCAATAGGGAATATGATGAGTAAGTGGGACATTGGCACATCGGACTTTTGTAGAACGTACGATGATGTTGAGGAGCTAGAGACAGTGGAGCACATACTCTGTCACTGCGTAGGGCTTCAGCGTAATAGGTTGAAGTGGTTTGGAAGCCATACACTACATGAACTAGGTGAGGTTAATGGCAAAGGACTTGTCAACCTCATAGGGTTTGTAATGGGAATAAAATGGCTTAGGAACAATCATAACTGATTGATTGGGTGTAGGTTCCACTTTTCTCTTTTTTCTTCTTTTCATAAAGGGATCACAATGGGCCGTTTGGCCTCTGGGTGTAGGCGTGAATGCGCCGCCCTTTCCAACCTAACCTAACCTAACCTAGGTAAACATAAGGTGTTTAATCAGAAAATTCACATAAGACGCAATTTTAACACATGGACATATTAGTGTTTTGATTATTTTTTGATTTTATGTAATTTTTTATGGAATTTTAATAGCTTCCTTTTCTTTTTCTTAAGCAAAGGTAAATTTATATTTTGTTTTATAAAATACAAAATAATACGATTTTTTTTAATCAAAAACATTCCTACATCCAGTCTTGCACTTTCTTTCAGCTAAATTATGTATAGAATAATGCAAAATGAATTACACTATAATCCAGTATAAGTAGAATTTTTTGCTGGTTTTTGGCAAAATAGTTAAAAGCTTTGGCAAAGACAAGAAAAGTGCAAAAAAATGTTTTTTTTTCTTCTTTTTTTTAACCAAAAATTTATATATTGAAATTTTTAAAAATTAATAATTACATTTGCACTTAAACAATGACCATATCGTTTAAATAGAAGAATAAAAGGTTAAAGGTATTTATTTAACCGTTTGAAAATTATGCGCCTCTAAATATTGAAAATTTTCTTGTTAAAAATTATTTTTTTATTCTGATTAAATTTAGCTGATTTCAAAACCAAATATATTTGTAACTAAAAATGATACAATAAAACCAAAACCAGATTTAAAAAATTAAGTATGTTTTACATTAAGATCAATGTTAAAATTGAAATTATTCAAACATTTATTTTTATGTTTTGACTTATTTTTGACCACTCACACAAAAAAAAAAAAAAAGAATACATAGTGCGCCGTGATTCAAAAAACCAAGAATTAGATTTACAAAACGTTGATGGTACATTTTAATTTGTGTAGGTCTTTAAGTAGTTCAATAAAATCGGATTAGTTAATTTGTTTAAAGGAACATCCACTGATGGCAAGGCTTCACATAACATGCAAACTAATATGCATTATTAAGTAAAATATAACCAAAATTGCACTATCAACTAAATATGGTCCTTATTTACAGTTCCTAAAAACAGCAAAATTCAGAAAAATGTGATTGAAACGAACCATTAATAAATATTATTATCTCGTAACAAAAATAAGCAATGCAGTTGAGTGTTACGTATACACACATATGGAAATACGGAACAAAATAGTGAATTTTGCAACTTTTGAAGTGACTTGGTAGTTTTGAGGCCATTATATTACTATTATTAAATGACCTATATCAACATTTTATATATCGTTGAATTGGTAAATAAGTCTATTTTTATATTCTTTTAACATTTTTAAAGTATTTGCAAAATTAGTGGAGTTGTATTAAAAAAATTAAATTTTTTTGGATTTTCAGCTATTTTTTTTTTTAAATTTATTTTTGAAAAATTACCAAAAATAGGTTATTGGAGCTCTTTTATTGATTTTTTTTAGGAATGAAAGCTTGCTTTGTGTTTTATACATCACGTAAGAAATAATATTAAAAATATTATTCTAATATGCTTTTAATATGCTTTCAAAAATAGTCGTTAAAAAAACTGACTTTTAACATAAAATCTCCACTCCTGCATTCGTTATTGGCCGGGCGGGAAGCAGTTTAGTGTTAAATCATTCTAAATCTATTTCTATAAAAAATATGGGTACCAAATTTAAAAAAGCTCGCGTGACATTTTTTTTATTAATCGATAAAAATGAAACTATTTTTTAAAATTGACAATTTTCGACCAATGCTGGATGTAGGGTGCAAACTTAAATCAATTCAAAGTTTTTTTATTAACCATTTATGAAGTCTTATCTTTTGAAATTAATAAGGAAAAAATTTTTTTATTAACGGAACTTTGAGAAAAAAGTGAATGAATTGTACTATATTTTTGTAAAAAAATAGCCATTTTTCATACCAATTTCAGAGTGCTGATTTTGAATATTTTTCACGTCTAGACGAATTGAGATAATCCAAAAGTTCTTTCAGCATATTATTTTGAAATATGTAGCAAATTACAGAATATTTTTAAAAAATTTTTACCTCTTATATCTCCGGACTTATTCACGAAAAACGAAAGAAAGTCGAGCCAAAAAATCAAAAATTCAAAATTCAAGCGTAAATATCTTTTTAACTGTAAGAGATAACTTAGATGAGTAAGCTTAGTTTTTCTTGATCTTGCCAAGCACTTTCCAGAATCGGACTTCATTTGTAATCATTTGTAATCTTTTAGAATCGGACTTCATTTGTACAAGTTACGATTTTTTTTAACTTTTACATACTCGAGTTAGTCAACTTTGACACCCTGTAGCTTATCTCGTGTTATCACAGGGTGACTACAAGATGATTTTTCTGAAAGCTTAGGTCCTCCTCTACAACTCTTCCATACATTTCAATTTGATCGGACCAGTAGTTTAGGAGATTCAGATTTATTACCAAAGAATTTGCGTTTGACCCCACTGTGTGTTGAGAGGGAGAAACTTTTTTACATAGAATTTGATAGTTTTAGCCAGTAAAATAAAATAAATAATTATGCCATACAATCAACCGATATTTATCATTAATTGGTTTTTAACACTTATTTAAATAAGAAACGAAAAAATTTTAGGTCTTTAAACTTTAAAAATAATAGCCGATATTTAAGCTGTACTCAATCAAATACGATCGGATATTAATGAGTTAAGTTTTCTCCCGAAGTTCATATTGAGAACTATCTTGAAGTTTGGTTTTTGTTAAACTCATAACCGAAAATATGCATTCTACGCATGCGATGCCTTTAGGGATCGTTAACTTATTAAGGAGTGCTTGTACAAGTTCTTTATAATGACATCTTTAAATTTATATACGTTTGTTCAAAATTCTAATTTTGTTACTAAGCAAAAGATACAACTATTACATAATTTACCCGAAAAAACCCCAAAATATTTTAGATATCCTTAAAAAATTCCTCATTCCCCAAACCAAAAATTTCATTCTTTTCTGCAATAAAAATTCTCCAAATTTGACTTCAAAACCCCAAATCTGGAATCCGTGCTATTAACCTAGGTTAAGATCAAATCTTTTTATGTAAATGAATGTTGGTTGTGGCGTGGTTCACATGAAAATAAATACAGAAAACACAACATATTTTAGCGACGATAAACAGGAAAAAACCCGTATTACATAAAAAATAAAAAAGATTAGAAAAAATGTCTAGAGTGAAAAAGTAATGAAATATTTTGGTTTTCATGAAATAATAAAAGCTTTTAAATTTTGTTTAATTAATTGAAATGACATTAATTGGGACAATAGAATATCTGGAGAGGACGGAGCAGTTATTTAAAATTAATAATGTTCAATATTCCAACAAAGTGGCTTTGTTCTTAACTTTGGTTGAACCTAAAACATACAAACGTATTAAAAGTATTGTTCTACCAGAAAAAGCAACCAATAAACCGTTTAAGGAGTTAACATAAATGGTTTGATCACATTTGCAACCTGAGAAGAATATTATAGCAGAACTTTTTAAATTTTATAATTATACACAAAACATTTTTGAAGAATGCATGAAGAGTCCGCATGGTTTGTGGGGCAATTTGTAGTCAACTACATACTAAATTACTTTCAACACCAAATTTTACTTGGAAAGAGGTATGCAAATTAGCGCAGTCTTTTGTACTGGTCAAAATTATAACCAAGTAAATGTGGAAAAATGTTCAAAGTGTACAACAAAATATGCAATAGAAAAATGCCCTGCAAAAAAATTTGAATTGCTCTACTTGTGGGAAAAAGGGACATTCTTAAAAAGCCTGTTTTCAAGGACAAATAGGAAAGATAAGCAATTTTCGTTAAAAAACAACCAATACATCAATGAGCTTGATTAAAAATTGGCGTCTATTAACTGAGTAAACCGTGAAAATGAACCATTCGTGAGAAATATTTTAACAAATGAAATTAATATTATGATGGAGTTAGATACCGGTGAGATAGTGTCCGTAACATCTAGTATAGATTATAAAATGTAAAATTAACTGTTAACTGTTTTTAAAACTTAGAGCTCGTTTTTCAGATATTTAGGAACATTAAATTTTTTGCATAAATTCAGTAATTTAGTTGTAAAATTTCAACAAAATTAACAATTAAGATTCTATTAAAGTACACGATCGTGAATTCTTATTATCAAATATATTTTAAACGCTAAATTACAAACCTTTAAAATAACAAAAAAAAAAAAAAAAAAATCACTACAATGCCATAAGTAAGATAACTAGTGTTATCAATGAGCAACTTTTCAAAACAAAATATAAATATATTAAAAATTTATTGTTTAATTTCCATAATCCCTTTTATTTATAATTTTCTATTATTTGTGGTAGTTCCATAATAAAGTTTTAACCCAAGTATCGTGGATATGAGCGCTAACTTCGAAAAATGGCTGCCACCACTGAATTTAGTGTAATCGAATTAACTTTACAAGCCCAGCTTGTTAAAATTTGCGATTATTTTGGGTTTAGTAAATTATTATTCAAAGTTTTTATCTAGTAGCTCTACATTTTTGGCATCGTTGCACAACTTGTTACGTAAAGTCACGAAATGGTTCTGGAGTAAAGATTGCTCCCAAGCTTTATTAAAGTGTAAAAAATTACTTTTTGAAAGCGGATTTTTGGTGCATTTTGACCCAACAAAACGAATTGTATTCGCTTGCGATGTTTCACCTTTTGGGGTGGGCGCTATTCATGGTGTTATTATAAATGTTCAATAGAGACCCTGTTTTATGACTTCAACTACGTTAACAAAATCTGAGAAAAATTTTCCAAAGATGCATAAAGAAGATTTGAAGGTAGTAAATAGTATTAAAAAGTCCCATAAATTTGTTTATGGCTATAATTTTACAGTGTACACTGTTCTTAGTGATCAGTGTACACTTTGGAAAAACTTTTAAGAGATCAAAAGGCTTTGGTGAATGATGTGACTGTGCGGTTCAATAGATAAATAATTTTCCTCCACCAGCAGTTTCTGGTAGAAGGGGCTAAAAAAAGTAGTAGAATTTATAAAAATTTTCAAGAATTAAACCAAAATATACTATAATAACAAGTTTTCTTATTTTTTCTGGACAATTGTTAATTTCGGACAGACTATCCCAGATTACTTTGCAGATAGAAATGTGTTGCAATGTAATCTCCATGATGGCTAATACACCAATAAAGCTGCATATTTATAAGGATGCTATGTGTATGGAAAAATGATATTCCTATCAGGTAAATGTCTGACAGGCAAAAATGAATTAAAACATTTTAAGTTTTGTTTAAAACCACAAATTTCATTCAGTATCATTTTATGACCTATATTTATAAACAGGTACATTAAAAATTCACCCATACGATTATTAAAAATTTTTATTTTTGTTCCAATATATTCATTACTTAGCTAGGTAAATTGTTTTAAAACGTTAAAAATTCACTTGTTTATGTACATATACAGTCACGGGCATAACAATAGAGTCATCAACCAACTTTTAGTTAATGCATTATAATTATAAAAATGTTCTAAAACCTGGAGTTTATGTAATCAATTATTATCTGGAATATAATTAGCTTCACAAATTTCGCTTTTTTTAAATAAATCTGATTAGAAGCTGACGTTGTAAAATTGTTGACAACCTTAAATAGAAAATAATAAAATTTTTAAAATACATATTTTTTAAAAACATGGCTTTGATATCATAAATTTTTAAACATGTCCTTTAAAATTAGGACTCCCAAAGAACTGCAACGAAAATAAAGAAAAGTAATTAAAAATCTAAAGAATTCCGTTCGATATTATCGCGAAATTGGCAAATTACTGCGTTTGTCTCAAAAATATGATTCGTCGAATTTTGGTCTGTCAGCGCTAAAATAACAAGCATATGTACCAAAATGCATTGATTTATAAAAATTACAAATCTTACTCTACAAAATAATAAAAACCGTTTCCAACAAGCTAACTGTTGTTGTTGAAAATAAGGCCTTTTTAAAAAAAGTATATGTATAAAATTTTACAATAGGTTAAAAGATATTATATAAAAGATGTCTGCTTTTTATTTTTAATAAAAAAGCCTTTTAGGTTTTTTCGTAAAATGTTAAATTAAAGAGTTATAAACCAATAAAGATTTCAGTTACTTTTAAGACCTTTTTTTGGACAAAATTCAAAGTCGATTGGACACTTTACGACCGATCGACCTACACACATATTATTTTTTAGCCTCATTTACCAGAAACTGCCAGTGGAGGAAGCAAAATAAAACATTTTGTATTCATGGATATTCTAATATACATGCTGGCATCGTTCGTGTGAAGCTCTTAGCTCGAACTTGGGTTTGGTGGCCCGTTATCGACACCTGTATAGAAAATTTTATTTCAAATTGTAGTGCATGTCAAATTGCGCCTACCCATACCCTTTTGAGCGCGTCCACATAGATCTTTTTAAATTTCATAACACGGATTTTTTAATTGTATTCTACGTTTTTTCGAAATGGATCGATGTACAGTGTGCGATTCAAAAAATGAGATGGAAATAATTATGGAATTTCGGAACGGCTATTCTGATTTAAATGAACTTTCTCAAAGTGATAGGTGCCAAAGTCGGACACCACGGGTATAAAATTTTTTTAAAAGCAATCCTGATTCCTTATATCTCAACCTATTTGGAAAGAGATCTACGAAAAACATCCACGATATTATGCTTCAAAGAATAAAATGTTTACTTTTTAGCATGCATTGGTGAAGTTTTTTCGGTAAAGCGGGTCCAAATTTCACCAGGTTTTTTGCAAGTTTTTTTTATTTCATTAACAACAAATGGAAAAATTGTATAAGAAAGAATTTTGTTAAAAACTATAGCCATTTAAATTTTTAACTTTGAAAAAAGTAGTTTTTCCCTTTTTTTTTTGCCAAAAAAGTGGTCACATTCTTTTTCTGTTATATAAAAATATTCTTAAGTATCATATATAGTATTTATATTTTTCTGAAAGATAACTAAGCACAAAATATTTTAAAGGAAAAAAATAATTTTGAACTTGATTTTTGTGAGAACCAGGTTTCCCAATTGATCTACCTTTCCAATAAATTTTTGCCATAAGTTTTCAAATCGCAAAGCTGGAATCAGAAAACAATTATACCTTTTATATAGTCTAATGTGTTTTTAGTTTTCTGTAATAGAAATTTTTGCTCCCCGATATCGGTTAGAAAGATATAGTAAAAAAGGTAAAAAATCTCATTTTTGGAAATGTTTAAAGTTGATAAATCTAAAAATGTGAATAACGCTTGTATTAAGCATCAAAAAATCTATTCAGGTGTAAAATTTTATTCAAAAATATCCTTTAAAAAACACAAAATAAACACAAAATCCCAACTCAATACCTCTTCCGCATATTTTTGCAAAAAGTCTTCAACAAATTTTTCTACTACAAAAATTTTGAAAAGAAGACAAAATTTCCTAAACATTGGTTTATAAAAACGTCTGCATCGTCATTTTTGCATGTGCAATTAAGGGATTCAAAGTTAATAATTTCAAGTAATTTGGTTAATTTTGCTTTATTTTTATATGATTGATAATGCCGTTCGTGATAATGCCTAACTAGAAATATTTTAATAAACTCCAAGAGTTTCTTTTTTTAAACATATTGCTAAGTTCATATCCTTTAGTTAGATCCGTCAGAGAGATAATAAATACAAATTATATACCTTATTTAGGAGATTTTGAATACTTTTCAAATATATATAAACATTTTTATAATACGAACATTTTTCAAAAATATATGGAAAAAAGATTCAGTCGAGATTTTGTGCTATCATTCATTTTGAATAATGCAATAAAAATTTTATTAATATATATTTTTTAAAGAAATGTTACAACTGATTCGACTTTTTGACGCTTAATTTTAAACTAAAGTTATTTTTTTTTTAGAGTTATCAACAGAAATCCCTTAATTCCCAAAAAAATTTCAAAAATTTAAAAAATGGAATTTTTTACGTTTTTTGACATATCTTCCCAACCGATATCGGAGAGCAAAAATTCTACTACAAAGTATAATGTCTTTTTGACGATTGCGATTTGAGAAATTAGGGCGAAAATTCAAAATTTGTTGGAAAACCTGGTTAGTTTTGGGAAACCGTAGTTCAAATTTAAATGTCTATAACTTTTGATTCCGTAAATATTTTTTCAAAATTCTTTCTTCATAAAATTTTGCTATTTGTTGTCAATAAATAAGAAGGAAATTTCAAAAAGTCGGATGAAATTTGGCCAGCTGTAGCAAAAAAACTTCACCAAGGCAGGCCGAAAAGTAAACATTTGAATTTTTGACCTTAATATCGATTTCGAACAGCAGAATCATCCAATATAAAAAGCTTTCAAATCGATTCAAATATAAGAAATCAGGATCGATTTTAAAAATTTGATTTCCAAAGTTCATTATCAGTATGTCAAGTTTCATTGTAATCGGAACAGCCGTCCGAAATTCCATAATTATTTCCATTTCATTTTTTTTAATCGCACACTCTGCGATGTTCAGATTTTTTACTGCCATAGAGAAACTTAAATTTTTGTTTTCAAATTTAGGAGTAAAAAACAATGGACCTCAATTTCATAGTGAAGAACTCCAATTTTTTTTTGAAATGTAATGGAATAAAATAGATGTTCAGTCCAGCATATCATCTTTCAAGGAACGGATTGGCAGGATGCGGCGTACAGTCTGTTAGGAGGTGCTTAAAATCTTATTTTATGGTTGAACCAGAGAAAAAGTTATCCATGCAGAGTATAAGATTAAATTTTTTATTTAAGTATCGTAAAAAATACATCAGCAACCGTTACCGGTATTACCCCAGATGAACTTGTCTTAGCTTATAAACCAATAACTCCTTTGTCATATTATAATGACAATCCGGTTTCAAATAAGTTCCCACACTTACAAAATACAAAATTAAAAAACACCTAGAAAAATATAGTTTTGAAAAAAGGCCAAAAGCAAATAATTTTGATTTGAAAATGGGCGAACCATTACAATATTTGAATCAAGACATAACTAGTGATACAAAATGGATAAAAGGGTCAATTTGTAAAATTATTTTTTCCAGTCTATACTTAATAGAGGTTAATAACAGACATCGCTCATAGAAACCTCATCATAGAAACCAGCTGAAAAGAAATTCTAGGGATATAGTTTTGCCATTTAAAAAGGGTAACCCAAGGAAATTTTAGAAAGGATGAAACACCACTTAAGGACCGTCTAAGAATAAAACCTAATGTAAATTATAAAGAATGATATATTTTTTAATGCATATATCACATCTTAAATTAAAATTAATATTTGTAAATAGCGCATGAAACATGAATTTTTATAATTATCTACTGTAAAGTCAGACACTATTTTCGTTAAAAGGTAGAAATATAATAATGTGTATTAGTTATATTATTTTATTTTGTTTGAAGATTTTGTTAACGTATGTTACTTGCAAATTCTAAATCTATTTTATTATAAAATAGATTTAGAATAATTATAAGAATCTGAAACTGCAATAATACTCTCAATTTAGTATATGCCCATTATTTATAAACATACATCTACAATCAAAATTTCATTTTACAATAACAAGTACTTTAAATATTAACCTAGGTTAAGATCAAATCTTTTTACGTACTTGAGTGTTGGCTGTGGAGTGGTTCACATGAAAATAAATAAAAAACCCAGCACATATGTTTTTAAATTACATGATGTATTGGCACTGGCAACAAAATTTTTAGCATAAATATGCTGATTCAATAAACGGTCTACGCCTATTTTTAGAATTATATAAAGCATACTAGCATTTAATCCGTTACTGCGTTAGGGGACTTGCGTGACTTCTATATAGACCATATATAAACTTGGTGGTTTTTTATTTATAAAAAACATAACGTAATATCAAAAGTGAAAAAAAAGTGAAAAAAAATTAAATTATGACTCCTAACTCCCATGGGAATAGTTATAATATTAGTGTCTTCAATTTCTATAGGACATTGTGTCGGCACTAACAACAATAAAATTTTTAAAACTTATTTTTGTTTAATATGTAGCAAAACGTAAAACAAATAAGAAGATTTTCAAAAAGTACCAACGACATGTGTGATATATTTGTGGTAAAGAAATAATACTATTTAAAATTTGTTTTTAAGTCTTTTGATTCAGAGGATTCGTAGAGTACCAATAAAGTATCAGTTTTTTACATCCTAAACTTTCAAAGATTCAAAAATTTCCAAATTATTTCCATTATTATTTTTAAGTAGAAAAGAATGAGACTAATAGGGCTTGTGGTTTTTCACCCACATATATCTTTAATTTCATATTTCTAGGTTAATTATTACAAAAAAATCAAAAAATAATATTAGAAGAACGAAAAAGTAATCACTCTTAAGGATTCTCATTCACTTAGGTCCATATATCTTCAATTTTATGTTTCTAGGCTCATTATTCAAGAAAATTCAAGAAGTACTACTATTAAAAGAACGAAAAAGTACCACAAAATGCCCTTGTGAATTCTTACCCATATAGGATCATGTATATGTAATTTGAAGTTTCTTCGTTCAATATTATAGAAAATAGAAAAGTACCATTAGAAGAACGAAAAAGTACCGCAGAGTCCCCTCATGTGGATTCTCACTCATTTAAGACTACATATCTTTAATTGCATGTTTCTAGGTTTAATACTATAGAAAATACAAAAAGTACCATAAGAAGAACGAAAAAGTACCATAAAGTACCCTCTTGTGAATTCTCCATTATGAATTCTGACCTTATGAATTCTCATTCATTTTTGACAATGTATCTTTAATTTCATATTTTTAGGTTCAAAATTATAGAAAATTCAAAAAATACCATTATAAGAACGAAAAAGTATCACAAAGTCCCCTCTTGAATTCTTACCATATATTTTTATTTTCATATTTCTTGGTTTTAATACTATAAAAAAATCAAAAAGTACCATTAGAAAACGAAAAAGTACCATAAAGTTCCCTCTAATGAATTCTCATTCACTTGGGACCATGAAAATTCAAAAAAGTAATGTTAATGTTAATTCTCACTCACTGATGACTATATATACGTAAGTTCATGTTTCTAGGTTTAATATAATGGAAAATTCATTATTGAGTTTGAATAAAACATAATTTTATCCCCCTTTTGGTAGTTTGGATATAGAAAACTTTTATTCCAATGAATTTCTAAATTGTACTACATATGTATGTATGTACCGGTTTTCGCCCTAATAAGGCTTAATTTCAGGAAAGTACCGGACACCTGTCCGATTATTTTTTTTGAATGAATAACGGTAAGTATTAAAATTTCTTTGTATCTCATTTAATTTAGCTGTTATAAGGTTACCAAATTATTCGTTTTTTACCCTTTTTTATCCCCTTAGTGGACTGGACAGTCCAAATTCAGTAAGTAAGTCAGTCAGTCAGTCAATCACTCAGTACATTTACTGTTTTATATATACAAATAGATTAGGAGACTTGCTGTATATTATTTTGATGATAATTTTTTAAATTTTATAGTAAAAAATTAGGATGTCAAAAAAACCACAACCAAATGCCAAAAATATCAAAACCTGTCATAATCAAATAAAAATAATCGTATTTAAAAAAGTTATTGTGGAGTTGTTCACAAAATAAAATAAAACACGTCCTACTCAAATAATTTCAAAATCAACAATCATAAAACATTTTTATTGAAAAAATTATTTAAAATTAAAATCAAAAGTTGCTACATAAATTTTATAAAAATTTACAAAGTGCAAAAATTTAAATTATTTCTTGAATCCGACATTGTTGAAAAATATTTGAAAAAATGTTCAGTAAAATTTAACTATTTGTATGATTTACACCCCTGTATTAATTTAGTTTTTTTTCGGTTTTAAATAAGTATTAAATAAATAATCTTAATGTTAACAAAATATATTTAAAAGAAATTGCACCTGACATCTTTTTTATTATTTAAAAAATTTTGCAAAAATTATTCAAATAATAAAATTTTTCTGTGTGACTTAGCTGGCAATGATAATATTGTCAGTCTTTTTACATGTGTTGATACTTTTCACTAGATTTATGGATGTTTATAATTATAATGTAAATAAGACAGTAAGTGAAATTTGAAATTTTGAGAATTTTTCCAAATTTTCAACTTTTAATCGCGATAACTTTTGGGCACCCCGCGAAATGGATTCAGTTCAATGTATTTTTAACGCTGAAGTATTGTTTTTTATTCGTCGAAAGCGCTTACAATGTGCTAAGAAAAAAAGTGCGAAAAAAATTTAGTTTTGGGTTTTTGCTCATATACTGAGGCGATTTACTCCCTATAATAATTCTATTAAAAGTAATTACTTTTTATTTATTTTTTTTTATTAATTTTTCAATGTTTAGTTTTTAATCATTTAATATAACATTTCTACTGTTACTTAAGAACTAAATTTTACATTTTATTATGAGATCTTGCTTAGCATAGATTGAAAAAATAACTAGTTTAATGTAATTTATAGAAATTGATAAATTATGTAATTAAAAGAAAATATTTGATAATTGGATAATTAAAGAGTAAATGGAAATATTTATTTAAAAAAATAAGAACATAAAAATAAGATAACAATAAAGATTGGAAGAAAACAATCAGCAAAACACTTACCATTCCGGTGTAAAAATTAAAAAGTTGTAAATCAACGCGTGTTTATTCTTTAAAAACGAATTTTCGCAAACGCAGTCAAGTTGTGAATGTGTACTATTTAAATATATTACTTTAAACATAATATATGAACAGAACTTGCTTAAAATTAAATTGAAAACTGTTTCCAATATATTTTGTATATAAATATGGGAAAATATCGGGGAAAATTAAACTCAAAAACACTAATTTGTTGGAAAATTCTTTTTATTCTCATAAGAGATAAACAAAGACAGTTGACATTCTTTTTTCATCACAAAAAATTTTTAATTATACACTGAAAAAAATTTCATAAAAAATATGTCAAATAATTCCTATTCCAAACGTTTTAAATATAAAACGAATATATAACTATAGAAATAAAAATTATAGATAGACTCCATTATAAGTCTGAAACTTTCAACAGCAAAAGAAAAAAAAAATAATCTTTTAAAATCCTTAGCTGAGTTCCGTATAAAAGATTTACTTCGTTTACGTCATGCTGATTTCAATCGGATGTGCCAATTTATATAAATGAAGCACTTAGCAGGACGAATCACCATATACTAAGGGAAGCTATTAAATTAAAGAAGAAAAAAAGCTTTGGTCCGTCTATACTCGTCGTGGAAGAATTTGTGCTAAGAAAACTATTTGATATATTTATATAGTCTTTGAATATTTATTATTTTAACAATTTAACATTTTATATATATATTTTTACTTTATATATGTTTAAATTTATTATTTTTATTGCACTGTACAAGTTTATTTTATTAGATGTTGCTTATGGTGATAAAAGTTTCGTTCGCTTCTGTTAGTAGTAGTGTGAGTTCCAAAGTTTTGTCACATTCAATGGTGGGCAGTCTTGGTAAACAGAAGAAAGATCTAAATATATGTCATTAATGCACAAAGTTTATATAACAAAATCGATGAATTTAGATGCATTTTTGAAAATTCTGGAGTAGACATCATATGTATATCGGAAGACTGGTTAAAGTATAATACTAGCAACTCTCAGATTAAACTTGCTGAATATAATGTATTTCGTACTGACAGAAATAATACGCAACGGTTATTTTTGTTAAAAGTCATCTTCGTTGTAGGACCATATATTAATATGGATCATCTGGTAATAAAGACTGCGGTTTTCTATTATAAGAAATTTGTGGTGGTGAAATTAAATACCTAATTGGATTAATTTATAGACCGAATAAGAATATAAATCTTTCAACAATAACAACATGGTTAGAGGAACACACAGTGGAATATAATGACATTATCTTAACTAGCGATTTTAATTGTAATTTAGTGAAGGACACTTCAATTATACGCACCTTTCAAACCATATTCATATATTAAATACTACGATACCCACTCATTTCTCGTCAACAAATAACACTATTATGGATCTGTTCTGTGTTAATAATACGTCCAAAATATGGTTATATGATCAAATATCGGCACCCAGTCCAAAACTTTCCAATGACGATCTCATCTATTTAATCTATGATTTGCCCATAGTTAAACCCCCGAATACTAAAATTGTATCTTATCGAGACTATAAACGTATTAACTATGATGGTCTTGGATACGAAATAGATAATTTAAATTGGCACAATATTTTTACTATGACTGATGTTGATGAACAAATCAAATTCTTTCATGATATGGTCTCCCATCTTTTTGAAAAATATGTACCGGTAAAAATGAAAATAGTTAAAAATTGCTCAAATCCTTGGTTTAACATCAATATATGTTATTTACTAAATGAAAGAAACTTACCATACGAAAAATGGAACAATCATGAAATACTTTCAAATCTTTAAAGAAAATAGTTAATCGTGGCATCAAATCTGCCAACCAACAATACTTTGGTAGAAAATTTCACTCAAAGTTAAACGGAAACAAATTATGGAAGGAGATTAGGAATCTGGGCTTCAAAGACGATATGAAGGTGGCAAACCTCTCTGAAATGGAACTGAATGAGCTGAATAAAACTATGATAGCTTACCAATGCATAACCTGGGAACTTTATTTGACTTTCACGGCATTAATCGGGAAGATGTCCTTGAAGCTTTTCTTTCTAACTCGGAAGGCCTGGATGGCATAAACCCAATCTTTTTTTTTTGCAAAAAATTTTGCCTTATATCACACATATATTTAATGCAATATTTATGACATCAACTTATCCAAAATTATAGAAAATCGCAAAGAATGTTCCATTGCCTAAAAATTCAGACCAATAGCCGTCCTTCTTTATCTATCTAAAGTCTTTGAAAAACTAATGTATACACAAATGACCAATTACCTTAGCACAAATAAGTTATTGTATAGTAAGCAATCAGGCTTTAGAGAAAGAAGAGGTTGCATTACAACATTAATCGACGTTTCAGAGTCCATGTCTTTAAAGGAAATATAGCTGTTTTAACCCTTTTAGATCATTCTAAAACGTTTAATTCCGTGAATCACGCTATTTTAATCAAGAAACTTATTAATAAGTTTGGTTTCTCTACATACAACTCTAAATTGATCTTGTCTTATCTTCAGTTTAGAACACAAAAAGTAGTTTAAAATGGAAATTCATCAACCGCAGCTGGATTGAGTCGTGGTGATCCACAAGGGTCTATTCTTATCTCTTTGTTATTCTCGTTATACATAAATGATCTACCAAGTATAATAGTAACCTGCCAAACCCATATGTATGTCGTTAGCGTTTAGCTACTTTGAACTATACGCTTTTTGTGAAAATAAACACATTCTCGGATGCATTTCAAATATAAATTCAGATTTAGAACATGCCTATGAATGGTCATGCCGGAATGATCTAATTTTGAACCCTAAAAAATCGTAATGCTTAGTTATCAATTAATCAATTAATTATCAACTAATATCGAGTATGTCAAAAATGCGAAAAATCTTGTCATAATATTTAACGATACTTTATCATGGAGCAAACAAATTAACAAGTCATGTAAAGTGTATGGAATAGTTCATAGTCTTTGGCATTCTCATTACTATACTCCACAGAATATTCGACTCTTGCTTGCCAGATCTTATATATTACCAATACTCCTTTATGAATGTGAAATGTTCAGCAGCTGTGATTATGTTTCTAAAACTAAACTATTAAGAGCATTTAATGTTATTGTAAGATATGTGTTGGGCTTAAAAAAATATGATCGTTTATCAATGTATACTAAGCTAACCTATGGAATCTCGTTTAAAAATTATTTAAAATTTAGAACATTATTATTGATTCCTAAAATTATTTTTACTAAAGAACCTGACTATATCTTTGAAAAGATAAAATTTACCAGATCAGCACTTAATTGTACCTTTGCCCAATTCTAGATTATTATCTGACAGACAATTTCTCATCAATTCAACTAGACTTTGGAACTCCTTGTCTTATTATTATATTTCTAAAGCAACATCTTTTAAGAATAAACTTCTTAATTATTTCAAAACATAATTGAATTGTACTTACTGTCACGAAAATTTTAATTTTAATTTTATTTTTTATTATTATTTTTTTAAAGTCATATTTACATTTGAAAATTGTTAATTATGCTACTATTTGTTTGTTAATTGTAAATATTTATGTTTATTTTATATAACTTTTATTACATTTCCGTAGTTTCCATTTATAACGACTAATGTTGTATCCATAAGATTTTTTATCTTGTAATATTGAGGTTATCAATAAATAAATACATAAATAAATAAGTTAAAAGAAAATATATTTAATTTATTAAGGGTATTCATAGAATGTGTAACTCCCCCACCCTTTGAACACACATTACTCCCGAAAATATACCCATGCAGTTTTAATTTCAAATATTACAATAAGTAAGTGTATATTATTTTAAATAAAAAATAATAATAATAAATAATAATTTTACAAATATTTTAATAAATAATTAGCAGCAATTTTCTTTTCTTAAATATCTTTTAATAACAATTTTTCTTTTATTGTACAATCTTCGTCCACATATTATATTTTTGTTATATGAATACATGTACTTTTATTTATTTTCTTGTATAATCTCTTCCACTAATTTTTCCATAAAATTGAACTTCTCGTGGCTTATCGTTTTAGTATTTAAAAATTCTTTTTACTATTTGCCTATCTTTTTTATATCATTTTTCGTCAACAAAATTGGCATTATTTTTCTCTTTTACTTGTTTTATATATATATATATATATATATATATATATATTAGGGCGGGCAAGTGACAAGGAAAATTGTATTGTAGGGACCAAAAAAAGAAACTTTGTCCAAGGAACCTCTAAAATGAATTCTGATGTTCCTTATTTTGACCCAAATGTCAAATTTTGAAAAATCGCACTTTGACCGTATTTAAGAGAAATTTCCCACATGCATACCGCATGGAATGCAGGTAGACAGATTTTAGTAATAAGATAATTTTAATTTAGGTTACTTTATGTTTAAGTTTGTAAATAAAGATGAGTTCGTCTTAAGACCTTAAAAAGGAAAGATCGTGTGTTAACTTTATTCCTGTCTATTTAACATTTAAAAATTTTTTTTTAACATTCCAACACATTTAAAATATATATTTAATATATTTAGCGAAATCTTTTGTTGTACTGTGCTGGTCTTTTGAATATTTTTCCAAGCTGAGTGGCAACTAAAAAATTCTTAAAACTCTTGATTGTGGTCTTTGGATTAAGCTATATTTAATTTTAAGCATTGTTTTTTTATTTTTTCAGCGAAATGAATCCAACATCCTCTACACCGCAACACAGTGGGGTCAAACGCAAATTTTTTGGTAATAAATCTGAATCTCCTAAACTACTGGCCGGATCAAATTGAAATGTATGGAAGAGTTGTAGAGGAGGACCTAAGCTTTCAGAAAAATTATCTTTTAGTCACCCTGTGATAACACGAGATAAGCTACAGGGTGTCAAATTTGACTACCTCGAGTATGTAAAAGTTAAAAAAAATCGTAACTTGTACAAATGAAGTCCGATTTTAAAGATTTTTATATTTCTGGAAAGTGCTTGGCAAGATAAAGAAAAACTAAGCTTACTCATCTAAGTTATCTCTTACAGTTAAAAAGATATTTACGCTTGAATTTTGAATTTTTGATTTTTTGGCTCGACTTTCTTTCGTTTTTCGGAAATAAGTCCGGAGATATATGAGGTAAACATTTTTTAAAAATATTCTGTAATTTGCTACATACTTCAAAAAAATACGCTGAAAGAAGTTTTGGATTATCTCAATTCGTCTAGACGTGAAAAATATTCAAAGTCAGCACTCTGAAATTGGCATGAAAAATGGCTATTTTTTTACAAAAAAATAGTACAATTCATTCACTTTTTTCTCAAAGTACCGTTAATCAAAAATTTTTTTCCTTATTAATTTCAAAAGATAAGGCTTCATAAATGGTTAATAAAGAAATTTTGAATTGATTTAAGTTTGCACCCTACATCCAGCATTGGCCGAAAATTGTCAATTTTAAAAAATAGTTTCATTTTTATCGATTAATAAAAAAAATGTCACGTGAGCTTTTTTAAATTTGGTACCCATATTTTTGATAGAAATAGATTTAGAATGATTTAACACTAAACTACTTCCCGCCCGGCCAAAAACGAATGCAGGAGTGGAGATTTTATGTTAAAAGTCAGTTTTTTTAACGACTATTTTTAAAAGTATATTAAAAGCATATTAGCATAATATTTTTAATATTATTTCTTATGTAATGTATAAAACATAAATCAAGCTTTCACTCCTAAAAAAATCAATAAAATAGCTCCAATAACCTATTTTTGGTAATTTTTCAAAAATAAATTTTTTTTTTTTTTTTTTAATAGCTGAAAATCCAAAAAAAATTAATTTTTTTACTACAACTCCACTAATTTTGCAAATACTTTAAAAATGTTAAAAGAGTATAAAATAGACTTATTTACCAATTTAACGATATATAAAATGTTGATATAGGTCATTTAATAATAGTAATATAATGGCCTCAAAACTACCAAGTCACGTCGAAAGTTGCAAAATTCACTATTTTGTTCCGTATTTCCATATGTGTGTATACGTAACATTTTAGTTTTCTAATGTATTATGTAGGTATATATTTGTTATTATAAAGTAGTAAATTCTTTATTTGAGTAATGTTTATTTAATTTGTTCTACATATTTACATACTTATTATACATATATCCCGTATATTTATTTTATTAAGAATATATTATCGAAGATATTATTAGAGATTTTCTTGAAAATAATCATAAACATCAAACGTTAGCAAATTTTTAACTTCCTTAGCTTCGGAATCCTCTTTTTCTATTTCAAGAGTGATTTTTGGTAGCCATCGTGTTCTTATAGAATATATAACTGGATCTGATGATATTAATAAATATTCCATTAAGTCTATATTATGCGCTATTTTCGAACATTTTCGGGTATTGAAGAGTCGGAAATGTTTAACATCTTTATTTCGGGCTTCGTGTGCTTCCTCTGTTAGCTCTCCCAATGGCTAAATACTATTTTCTATTATTTCTTTACCATGAGCCAATACTTTGTGAATTGTTGGAGTCATTGATTTCCCGGGGTATGTAATGTTAAATAGTTCTTTAGTTTCGTAAGCAAAAATTTTAAATTTGTCAGCATTAATTTGTTTTTTGCTATTAATGGCTGCCAATATAATCTCAAAACGCTTCAAAATATTTAAGTCAATGCCTGTGATTGAAGATATGAGTTCCGGATTTTCAAAGAAACGTCTTTCTGTATTTCCATCATTTGAGCTTCCATAGCCATGTAGAGGTTTAGCAATTATTAATCCGAGTTGTTCATTGAATTCTAATTGAATTCTTTTCTTCTCCTCTTTTCGTAATTCGTGAAGTTCCAAATTGTTTTTTACTGTAGCATTTTCCTGCCCGGGAATATTTCTGTACTTCATATCATATGCAAGATGTAAGCAGAACTCCAAAAATCTTATCCTGGCCTGGAGTGGTGATATTCCAAATTTTAAAGAACTTTTATTAACAAGGACTTCAGAATTATCCTGAAATTGTGAACTTATTTTTCCACATATATTACATTTCCATGTAGATGTTGTATCTGTTATAGCGTTTGCAACTTTTCCATCAATCATCGTTAATTGTTGTTGAAATTTAACTTTAATAGTTCTGTTTGATACTTTTACATATATTGGGGGCAATGCTTTAATTTCTTCTTCCAATTGGTTGACAATGCTGTTTATTGTAACCGTGGTTTCTTTTGTGTAATCAAAAAGGATTGGACGGCGCAAAAATTTGGAACCTGGAGTTAAATTTATCCATATATCATCAAAAAGCGAGTCATTTCTTGTCGATGAGGAAGGCTTATTTAAGCACATTCGAAGTGGTACCAGAGACGCTATAAACAGCGAGGAATAATTATTTCCAGAATTACTTCCATCCAGTTGTTTGTATTCCGAAAATCCTGATGTTCCATCGCAGCTCCATTTGAATATTAAAATAAGTTCAGAGTCTTTGCATTTTTCAATGTTATCATTGCTGAAGGTAGATATAATTCTAGAGGCAGTATTTTCAAGTAATTGCAATATATTAACTTTAGCACTTTTAACAGAAGCATTAATCAGGTGCTCCATAGGCTGTAAAATATTACTTTTCGCTTCTCTCACTGATTTGCTACTGGGAAAAATATCATATCCTTTTTCGCTAACAGATTTCCTCAAAATCTCGTATTGGTTTCTTGATAATCCTAAATTTAATATTAGAGCTAAATCATCTTCAGAGGTAAAGGACGATGTTGATTTCGGTGTAACTATGCTTTGGATTATCCGATGTAATCGATTGGGGGAAGCTGTTGGTAACACATCTATAACTTTTTCTACTTCCTTTGGTTGCGTACGTGTTACTAAAGCTTTAAATGTATCTTTTATTTCGGCATTCGTATGTGAATTTAGAATAGATTCCTGTTTGGTCCTCTTTGTTCTTAGCTGAACTTCATCGTAACTTTTTTTTGGTCGACCCTTTTTCTGCTTTCCGATGAAAATTGGTATTTCTCCCTCCAACTACTCTTCATTTTTCTTCTTGAACTTTGGTATTGACCAATCTTAATCTTGCATCCTTTTTTCGTATGATTTATAAAAATTTTCGAGCTTTAAACTGTCTTCTGCAGTAAGAGTTAAACCAAAAGATACTACTGTATCAATGAGTTTTCTTATTTTTTCTGGACGATTTATAATATCAGATAGATTATCCCAGATTACTTTGCAAATAGAAAAGTGTTTTAATGTAATCTCCATAATGGCAAATTCACTAATAAATCTGCATATTTATAAGGATACTTATATATAGAAAAAGAATATCAGGTAAATGGTGACAGGCAAAAATGAATTAAAAAACTTAAATTTTTGCTCAAAACCCCCAATTTCATTCAGTTTATTTTTATGACCTGTAGTGTTAAACAGGTACGTCAAAAAATTTACCTATGCGATTGTAAAAAAATCATACTTGTTATAATACATTATTTAAGTAGCTAGGTAAATTATTTAAAAACTTAAAAAATGTAATAAAAAACGAAGGAAAATATACTTATTTATGTACTAAGGTAATTTTAAAAACCTTTTCAGTAGAAAAAAGTTATAAACACTTTAAATAAACTCATTAATAAATATTATTATCTCGTAACAAAAATAAGCAATGCAGTTGAGTGTTACGTATACACACATATGGAAATACGGAACAAAATAGTGAATTTTGCAACTTTTGACGTGACTTGGTAGTTTTGAGGCCATCATATTACTATTATTAAATGACCTATATCAACATTTTATATATCGTTGAATTGGTAAATATTCTTTTAACATTTTTAAAGTATTTGCAAAATTAGTGGAGTTGTATTAAAAAAATTAAATTTTTTTGGAATTTCAGCTATTTTTTAAACAAAAATTTATTTTTGAAAAATTACCAAAAATAGGTTATTGGAGCTATTTTATTGATTTTTTTAGAAATGAAAGCTTGATTTGCGTTTTATACACTGCATAAGAAATAATATTAAAAATATTATGCTAATATGCTTTTAATATACTTTTAAAAATAGTCGTTAAAAAAACTGACTTTTAACATAAAATCTCCACTCCTGCATTCGTTTTTGGCCGG
This sequence comes from Protocalliphora azurea, assembly GCA_932274085.1. Taxonomy (NCBI): domain Eukaryota; kingdom Metazoa; phylum Arthropoda; class Insecta; order Diptera; family Calliphoridae; genus Protocalliphora; species Protocalliphora azurea. The sequence goes on along the minus strand of OW026519.1, from coordinate 97,824,159 downwards.
GTGGGAAGCAGTTTAGTGTTAAATCATTCTAAATCTATTTCTATCAAAAATATGGGTACCAAATTTAAAAAAGCTCACGTGACATTTTTTTTATTTATCGATAAAAATGAAACTATTTTTTAAAATTTACAATTTTCGGCCAATGCTGGATGTAGGGTGCAAACTTAAATCAATTCAAAATTTCTTTATTAACCATTTATGAAGCCTTATCTTTTGAAATTAATAAGGAAAAAATTTTTTGATTAACGGAACTTTGAGAAAAAAGTAAATGAATTGTACTATATTTTTGTAAAAAAATAGCCATTTTTCATACCAATTTCAGAGTGCTGATTTTGAATATTTTTCACGTCTAGACGAATTGAGATAATGCAAAACTTCTTTCAGCGTATTATTTTGAAATATGTAGCAAATTACAGAATATTTTTAAAAAATTTTTACCTCATATATCTCCGGACTTATTTCCGAAAAACGAAAGAAAGTCGAGCCAAAAAATCAAAAATTCAAAATTCAAGCGTAAATATCTTTTTAACTGTAAGAGATAACTTAGATGAGTAAGCTTATTTTTTCTTTATCTTGCCAAGCACTTTCCAGAAATATAAAAATCTTTAAAATCGGACTTCATTTGTACAAGTTACGATTTTTTTAACTTTTACATACTCGAGGTAGTCAACTTTGACACCCTATAGCTTATCTCGTGTTATCACAGGGTGACTAAAAGATAATTTTTGTGAAAGCTTAGGTCCTCCTCTACTCTCTTCCATACATTTCAATTTGATCCGGCCAGTAGTTTAGGAGATTCAGATTTATTACCAAAAAATTTGCGTTTGACCCCACTGTGCGCAAGATGAAGCAACAAGAACATCAATAACTATCGAAAACTCAATGAGTAATATACCCAAGCATGATGTTACTCTTTTTGCTGCGTGTTCTGATTTGACTGATCTTAATTTAACAACCGAGCTGAATATCTTGAGATATGATTTTTACTTCAGCGAACGTGCTAAAGAAGATCAAAAAAAGTTTTCGTATAAATCATTCACTACTCAAGTAGCAAATAAGTTGATTGGAATTTGGGAAAAACATTGGTATGGAAATAATGCCGAAAAATAACGTATTGATTAAATTGAATAGAATGCTCAACAAATATCACGCCCAAGGCAAGCAAAGATACTATAACCCATTTCTAGAGTTTGTAAAATCTTTGGAAAACATTGGAAAATGTAAATGCGATTTGAAGGCATCTGCATGTACATGCGGATTGGTTCCAGAACGCCTCAAAGAGTTTATGCGCGATCAAGTTAATCAGAGAAGACTAACAGTCGTTGCATTTGTGATGGAAAATGAAAAGATGATACTGTAACGAGAGATAAAATTGATGGTAAAAGAACCGCATCTTGTTATTTTGAGAGAACCGAGTTCTCAATTGATTGGTTACGTAATACTGGAAAATGAAACGGCTGAATACAAAACAATCAAATTAAATAATTTTTTCAACGATAAAAATATATCACCGGATGCATTAATTGGTATATGCACTGATGGTGAACCAACAAACAATGGGCCACACGGTGAAATTATACGACGGTTCGTTTGCCTTCTACACTTTAACGAACTTCCGTTTCGGCATTTGTTTCAAGCTTTGGATAAATCAACCAGCACTGGACCAAGATCGGCAAACGGAAAACTGATCAATAAAATCGAAACTTGTGAAATTATTCCGGTAAGTAATCACTTACTTATTATAATTGTCAACCGTTTTTAAATATTTTACTACTTTATTTTACAATTTTCAGGTAGTGGCTTTGAGAAAATTGCGTTGAAAAATATGCCCCCTGCTCCAGAAAAAATTGAATTTTCCACCGATTCGAAGTACTTATACGACATTGCCCATACAATACCTAGCGGAGTGGTTTCGGTGGATCTGAGTAACATCAAATCAGGGAAAATTTTACATTCTCGCTGACTCACCAAGACCGCTAGATTATTACGATTATATGTGATAACGGAAAATCCATCCGAAAATTTACGGATTCTGGTTGAATTTATAACACTATGCGACAGTCAAAATCGGGATGGGATGAAACCAACGGGAAATGTTATATCGGTAAAAAAGAAGTTATACGTGTCCCGGCGTTTCGCTGGGTCACGTCTAGGAATCGAGATATATCGCTTTGAAGTTATATCATATAGGGGAAATTGTGACCTTTAGTGGTCTTTTTTTGACATAACTCGAGAACCACAAGTCCGATTTTGCTGAAACAAATTTAAAAAAATTACAATTCCTTTAATCTGTTCACACAACGTTTTGCTACATAAGCAACAATTTCGCAGTTATAAATAAATGTATGAAGAAAAAAACTATTTTTTGCCTAAAAAATTGAATTTTTTTTATTTTTAATTCATAAAAAATCCAAAACGGTAAAAAAAGTGTCAAGTCCTATTACTTTCACGTAAAGTCACATAACCTTTAAACAAAATGAGACATAGATCATGAAAATCGATAGACGCGTTTCGCTTTTATTCACAATTAAGTGAAGGTATGAACTTCAAAAATTTGCTCGAGATATGCTCAAAATTAATTGGAAAAAACATTGATGACTTTTTTTATGATTGTCAGAATTAAAAAAAAGTAATAAACAAAAGGTTATTTGATTTTTATGGTAGCGGTAACAAACTAAGAAGCGGTCATAAATGTGCGTGGACAATTAAAAGGAAAATAGGAAAGTGCACTTTTTTAATTATTTGGGTTTTTTCCGTTGTCTACCTACATGATTTTTTTACACAAATTGCACCCACATTTATGAGTGGTCATGTTTTAGAACGTTTCGAAAAATTTAAAACGCACACGAATCAGGTTTATAGCCACCCTTAAAAGATGCGCGAATTCATAAGTACCTCTCAGTAAAATATTGAAACTTACGTAGTATTTATAGGTGTTCACTGATCGATTTTTGTCATTCAACAAGTGTCTCCGAACGCGTAAAGTACGGTTTTTTTTTAAGTGACGAAAAAGTAATAAAAGTATAAAACCGAAATGAGTGCAAATTGTCCAGAAAATATCAATTTATTTTGTTACGTTTGTGGCAAAAGAGCTTTTTCAACAAATGCTGCATTACTCACTGAGCAAGTGGAGCGCGCTTTTAAACTTTATTTTGATTGCGAAATAATTCGGGGCGTTTCGTGGGTCCCAGACAAAATTTGTAAAACGTGCTACAATGGTCTTAACAAGGGAAACGCAGTTCACTTCGTTTTGGTGTACCAATGATTTGGACTGATCCAGGAGAGCACAATTCCGACAACTATTACGCTTGCGCAAACAAAATATGTGGAGTAAATCGTAAAGGCCTTAAACGAAGAGTTTACATATCTGTTAAAAGTGCACAAATACTTCTACCGCATTCGGATGAAATACCTATTCCACCGCTTCCAAGTTCTGACAGAGAAACTTCTTTTTCTATTGAAACAATGGATCAATCGGATTTCACCTATAAACTAACACCAGAAGCCAGCCCACCGAACAAAATAATTCCAATATCACAAGCAAGAATGGACAAGATTGTTGCAGAATTAAACCTTTCTCAACGTGAAACAGAAAAACTTGCCCAGCTTTTGAAAGAAGGCAACAATTTGGAGCCTAATGTCAAAGTCACCGGATATCGAAGACGACAATTGCTTTTCCAACGGTACTACACACTCAACGAAGGGAACACATTTGTTTACTGCCACGATATAAAGGGACTGATGGAGGCGATGGCCATTAATTATGTCGCAGCTGATTGGCGAATGTTCATCGATTCTTCGAAATCAAGCCTGAAAGTCGTTTTGCTACATAAATATAATAAAAAACCAAGCATTCCCATTGGCTACAGCACAGACATGAGCGAAACATACGATTCCATGAAAATAATTTTGGATAAAGTTTGCTACACTGATCACATATTGTGATCTGAAAGTCGTGGCGATGCTAAGAGGTCTCCAAGGAGGCTATACGAAAAGGAATCCCGATTTAAAGGAAACCAATACGAAACGCATGAGTGGCTTGCTCGAGATCCAACGGAGAAAGGACACAACTGCGTAAATGATCCACTAGTGCCAATGGAGAACATCCTCATGCCCCCTTTCCATATCAAACTGGGAATCGTAAAAAATTTCGTCAAGGCCATTGTGAAGCAATCGAAAATTCTTGATTGTTTGGAAAATATTTTCCCACGAATCAGCGAAGCAAAATTGTAGGAAGGTGTTCTGAATGGGCCGGATATACGAAAGCTCATGAAATCAAAGGAATTTAAAGGTGGTTTAGACGGTAATGATTACTAATATATATATATATATATATATATATATATATATATATATATATATATATATATTAGGGCGGGTCGATTTAAAAATCGCCCAAGTAAAATAAGAAACTTTGTCCAAGGAACCTCTAAAATGAATCCTGATGTTCCTTAAAATGAATATATTTATTTATATATATATATATTTATTATATATATATATATATATATAACAGTAACCTTACCAGAATTTGGCATAATATCATCTGGTGTTATAATATGGTCCACATATTTCTATTCAAGTCTTAAAAAATTGCATTTGTCCACTTGTTAGACTTTTAGATTATAATCTTATATTATAATCTTATAATCTTTGGGAAAATTTGGTTAAGGACAATATATGCTTTTGAAGGGAGGTTGAAAATACCAATATATCGTTTACAATAAACCACACAAATATTGATAATGAAATCCTGTAATACTTCATTCATCATTCCCTATAATGATGCTGCGGCATTCTTCAGACCAAAGGGAATTCTATTGAATTCATAGTGCCCAGTTGAAGTTGAAAATACTTCCCCAGGTAATATGAAAATCTGATGAAAGCCTTTAGCTAAATCTATAGTACTTTGAAAAAAGATCCTTTATTCTTGGTATAGAAAATTTTTCCTCTATAGTCATGTCATTCAGTTTCCTATAATTCGCAACTACCCTCCATTTTTCCTTTCCACAATTGTCAATGTGTTTAGGAACAACCCAAATTGGGGAATTATACGGACTACATGATTTAGGAATAATTCCTGACTTTAATATTTCTGTTATTTGCTTTTCCACTTTTTCTCTGTGGATTTCCGGAAATCTATAAGTTCTGGTATCTTATGCCTATATTTAATAACTGCTGTTAAATTTTACCTTCTATATAAAAAAAATTTCTGAAATTTTTAGTTAATTTTGTTAATTCGTTAATCTCTTCAGTATTTAATTAATTTATTAGTTAAATAGTCCATTTACGGTTCTTTAAAATGCATACTATTATTATGGATTCTAAATATGACTTATCAGTAACATCATATTCTATGTAAGAATTGTTAAATATAAGCGAAATGTTCGAATTTTTAGTTATCAATAAATTAGCAGTTATCAATAAATTACTTTTAAAATATTACACCCTGAAATGTCATCGAAATCAGTAAATGTTTTGGTCTCTAACATTGCAATTCTTGCTTTAGGTAAATTAGATTCATTAAATAAAGGTATTGTCAATTTGTATGATGTAGGAATTTTCGAAGATAAAGTATTTAGCGTGATAGGATTTTCTAATTCTGTTCGAAATGAATTGTGAAAGAAACCTTTATTAATAAGTGTAGTTCCAGATCCTATATCTATTAGTAATTTGATAAGTATTGTTCTTCAGTACTATTCAGGGAAGAGCTCTTCGGGCTGCAATTGAAAATATGAATCCTGAATATTGTCAACTTCCATTCTATTTGAGTTATTAATGCTCGATTGCTGAGATTGTTGTCTATTAACATTTCCCTCATTGAACATTGTGTTATTAGTATTACTAAAATTTCCCGGTGAATTGTAATTCTGAAAATTTCTATACATATTCTGCCTAATACGGGAATTTGAAAATTGGTTTCCAGATTGTAAATGTCTAAAATTATTTGGTTGAAACTGATTAAGAAAAGTTGCTGAGTTTTTTAATGTGAATATTGTTATTTTGATTATTAGAAATATTCTCGTGTGGAGTTGACAGACCTCCCATCGAGTGCGTCCCCAGGTGGCGGAAAGGTGGAGCTTTGTTATTATTGAGGTTTGACAAAAAATACTGTCGGACCTATGTAATGACACGAGCTCAGACCCTGTCTGTTAAAGAAGACTATTCGCTAACAACTCCCCTTCGTCGCCAGGGCATGGGTCGGTTGCAAATGTTGAGTAGTCCAGTCCATGTATGCCGTCAATACATGGATGGTCCAACCCATTACGAGCACACTCGTGGGAACAAAAATTGAACGGATGATAAAAAAAATATATAAAAAATAAAGATGTGAATAAATATGAGGAAGACGGAAAGAAAACAGCAGGAGGTGGCAATTCCACCAAATGCGCAAAACCGGCTTCCAATTCTGTAAGCAGAAGCAGCAAGTTGCCTCTGAGTTTTACACCAAGCACCTCAAAAGCTGCTCTGGCCCGCGCCGGCATAAGACCGCCGAAACTCCCTGCTTCGCGGACTACATGCCAGAAACGAACTCGGGCGGCAGCAGCCCCGGTGTCTACTGTAACCAAGGGAGTTGCGAACAAGTTTTCGGGCTCCCCCGCCAGTGAAAGGAATGCGAACCAGCTTTCGGTTTCTTGAACTGTACCTCCTGCCCGAAAGGGCAATAATTCGTCCCAAAGGCACATTACTCCCGCAAGAGGGACCTTTCTAAGACGGACCGGTTGATTAATAAGCCATAACTGCGCCAAATCACTATTGGCCGAATTGCAGCGTAATTCTCCACCCACGTCGAAGGACGGGCCTAAACGGCAACATTCGGAGGAGGAGGCTCAGCCGCAAAACCAACAGCCCGTGACCAAGCGTTCAAAGCCTTACAATCCGATGAATGTTGCCAAAGGCCATCTTATACTAGCTGTTTTCAATGGGAGCGATCCAAATTGCGCTATATCCAACACAAACAGGGATATAGTGTGCAAGAAGCTAATGGGAGTCTTCTGGAAGGTTCTGAAAAAGAACCCCGTATCCTCCCCCCAGTACCGCAACCGTGTCAAGTTATGGAACTCATTCGGGTTGGAAACCCTGAAATCCCTACAGGCGACTGGAAGGTGATCCGACGGAGCATCCAGGAAGGTTGTGATCGTTATGAACAAGGAGTCACTAACATCCCTTCGTAAGAAAAGTGGGAAGATCTACTATGTTTTTGAGTCGATCTTCCTACAGGTCTACCGAGGGGATGACAGAGACAGACCGGTTCAGATCGACGATGATCAAACTCCAGAAGTAATGTCTTGTGAGGAGATTACTAGTTCTCTTGCTCAAGAGGACACTCACTCAAACCCTGAATTTTTAAATTTTTTGAGTGAGTGGATGAAGTAGTTGACGAGGACGCCCTCTTGGAATCCCACCAAGATGACGTCAACGTCACAATCATCCCAAATGACACACATGGTGAAGATAACGCAAGTTAATCTTCACCATTGTAAAGCAGCTACGTTGCTCCTCCAAATCGTAGAAAGAAGAGAGGAGCTAGCACTAGTCCAGGAACCATGGATCATTGGTGATAAGGTTTGCGGACTACGTACGGACAAATTTAAGCTGCTATAAGCTACGGGATCAGATAAAATACGATCTTGCATAGTAGCAAGCAAGGAACTTCATTTTCTGATCTCAGTGATGAAGACACTGTAGCGGAGGCCTGGGAGACAACCTCTGGAACTCTCTATATTGTCTCTAGCTATATGGCCCATGAGCAATGCGAACCACCACCAACTAAGGTTCGCGAGATAACGAAGGCGGCTAAAAATATACCGCTAATAATTGGAGATGACGCCAATGCCCATCATGCCGTTTGGGGAAGCTTCGATACAAATACAAGGGGTGAGTCTTTATATGATTTTATTCTTTGTAGTAGTTTAGATATTCTGAACACTGGAAGGTTTTCTATATTACGCTAGTTAGTACTAGGCACTGTAATATGATTAGGGATTGGACTTCATTGACTTCATACACACACAAGTATAAGGAGTATGCATTAGTGTTTTATCTCCACTCCTCTGGAATATCACCGTTAACTCATTGCTCAGGGAACTTGATTCACCGAAGTTTAAAACTGTTGCTTATGCGGACGATGTTGCGGTGGCTATATCTTTGAAATATCTGGATACTATGTCTTACCGCCTGCAAATTGCTATGGGTCTAATTAGTACATGGAGTACAATCAGTGGTCTTAGCGTGAATCCAGGAAAAACGGAACTTGTTCTGTTTTCTAAAAGATACAAGATTCCATCTTTCACACTTCTACGCCTAAACGGTGTTGAATTAAAGGTGTCAGATAGTGCGAAGTATCTAGAGATTATACTGGACTCCAAACTATCCTGGCTCTTAAATACCCTATATATGTGTAGGAAGGCCATCGGTAAGTCTTGGGGAATAAATCCCTGGAATACGAAATGGCTCCTCGACACGGTGATTAAGCCCATACTTCTGTATGGAACGATAGTATGGTGAAAGGCTATGGAGAAATCCTCCTATATCAGAATCTTTGATAGGATTCTGCGCTACTCATAACAGGAGCGCTTCGTAAAACTCCATCGAAAGCCTTATTTGTTCTAATGAACTGGCTACTGGTAGATCTTATGGCCAAACAGATCAACATTATAACGGCAACAAGGCTTGAGACTATAGGCGCATGGAACGATAGCAGTTTCGGTTATGCGACCATTCTGGGTTTCCTTAATAGCTTTCCTGGCAATATCGATTATTGTATCCCCATACCCTTTCTTGGCAGAGACTTCTCAGTATCAATCTCAACTACACCAGAATTAAGGGATGGTTCAGTTGAGGTTTATACTGATGAGTCCAAATCTGTTGACGGGGTTGGTGGGGTGTCCATATTCCCGCTTATAGGAAAAACATTTCCTTTAAATTGCCAATTCACTGCAGCACTCTTCAAGCAGAGATCTCGGCCATAATGAGGGCGGTGAACTGGTTAATGTAATAGGGTAACGGAGCGGATATCCAAATCTGTACAGACAGTAAGGCCGCGATCAAAACGCTCTCGGGTGTCTTTTCTATATCGAGATTGGTACTTGAATGCCGAACATCTCTGAACAAGATGGCGAGACATTCTAACCTGGAGCTGGCCTAGATTAGGGGTAATTCAAGAACCCCAGGTAATTTTATTGCGGATGCACAAGCCGGAGATGGATTTCTTCTTCGAGGTGAAGATACCAACTGATTGCAGTACCGCTTTTGGCCTGCAGATCTATAATTCTGCGGAACTTATCGAGGTTTTCACAGGTTAGGTGGACAAATGAATCCACATGTTCAACCTCGAAGCTAATATGATGAATGTCGATCTAACTCCATCATGGGACTATCGAGGTATCGGCTGATAACTTTGGTAGCCGAGGTCACAGGGCACTGAATTGCTGGTGCGCATGCTAGGAGGAGACGGTGGAGTATCTTTTATGTCACTGTCACACTCTTGCCCCGCCACGGCGGCTTGCCTTCTTGGATTAAATCTTTTCCTTGATGTATAGCTCATACGTGGTAGAGAAAATCCTGTCATGTTACACTCTAAGATATCTTCGGTCTTAGAGAGCGTAACAGTGTGGCAGGTATAAAAAGGTGCATCATTGCCTGGACTTGTCTGTGGGTCTATAATGGGAGAAAAGGACATTTGGGGCCTACCCAGAGACTTAACACAATCTGGTACCACGGGAGCCAGTAACCCTGGTACGGCAACACCTGCTTTTCGGTGTTGTCGTACTGGACTGGCTGTTGGAGAGGCCCTTCGGGGTGCCACGTGGTCTATACCTAAACCGCAGGAAGGGGTTTATAGAGCGGCAGGAGGTTAAATAGCTCCAACTCCAAGGGGGGAGTGGACTTATCCAGACAATGAGTCTCTCGAATTGCCACATGCGTGTTCTTAACAGGCACATGGGGGCGTTGGTTGCCGCTTTGTACCTCACCCAGTGTTAAGACCAACGTGGGGTTAGGCCCTCATGGCAGGTACACACGTAAACCTTGACCACATCTGTCACAATCTTGCCAGGATTAGGAATTCCAATTTTGGAAGCCCGTCTATGCATGTGTTGTCAGATCTCTCTGGTATCGATGTCAGATGGATCATACATGCGTCCAGTTGGTTCGTTTCGAACGTTGGACATGTGAGGTTGATATAAATGATCCCTCAGGGTTTCACAACGGGACCAAATTGGACCCAAGTGTGCTATCTGCTGTTGACTGGACAGCTGCCCTAATAACCTTACCTAAACTATTAGGAATATTGCTTTGCGAAAATTTATTAGAACTAGAATTAAATGATTGAAACTTGTTAAACTTTTCATCATAATTATTTCTATTAACTTAATTAAATAAAAAATTTTGAAAATTTATTATTTTTGAATAAAACTATTCAGTCTCTATAAATACTTCTTTAGCTTTTAACAACGAGTGAGGATTTCTTGAATTTAGTACTAATTTTCGTTCGTTAGGAAGTTTAGATATAAAAAATTGTAAAACCTTATTCTCGTTATTCTTGCAACTATACCACTGTTCATTTCCCCTATCTATGCTAGTTTTCAAATTTAACTTAGTTAACAATTTTAACAAGAATTCATATAAGCCACTTACATCATTTCTAAACTCTGCCATTTTGATTTTATTTTCTAAACTTTCTGCCATATTAAAATTGATTCTTAAAATTATCTTCACCTCCTCCTACTTACTTGGATTATTGTTATTGATAAGAGTAATATTAGCTTTAGAAACAATTTTGTTTCTTACTTTTAAATCGAATAACGTAAGAAAAGATGCATCAACATGTTTTCGTATATCGCCTACATGTTTCGTAAACATTTCTAACTCCTCCTAATTTCTAATTCTTTTAAATCATCCAGAAGGCTGAACGCATTGAAAGCCATACTTCGATATTGATTTATATGTTGTTTTGCAGATCAATTGATTCAATTGATGATGACTACTTAATTTATAAATTATTGTTTTTAATGTTGTTTACTTCTAACGTTGTTCTTATTGCTTTGTATGATTTTGTTGTTTACCTATCACTGTACTCTCTTAATTAAGTTTTCCCCAAATTTTTGTAATTTGTAATACTAATATTGAAAACCTGTTTTTGGAATAGAATATTTGTAAATCAATATACATATTAATGTCGTTTTTTTATTTCAAATATTTTACAAATTTTGTATTGTTGTTTTTATAATGAGATGAATGTTTGTAATTACTTGTCCTTCAAAATGTTCTTTTTTCTATGTACTTAAGATTGGAGTTATGATCTTAATTGATCTTGAAATTATTTGTTGATGATATGATATTGTTATATATTTAAATTAGGAGCTTTTTGTTAACTTTACTTATAAATTTTATATGTTTTCGGTTCTAATATTTAATGCACCAATTAGTTTTTTTTTTTTTAATGTTTTGTCCTATTTTATTCATCTTAGATTAAGAAACAAATATTTTTGATTTAGTGACAAAATTTTTACAATTTTATTATTTAACGATTTAAAGTTTTTATTTTAGGTTTTTATTCCAAGATTAATTTATATTAATCTTCTCTTAACGACAAATTAATAAAATTGTCAAAGTTTTATATATTTATGGAAGCGATCTAAAGCTTTCTTTAAATAATTTTTAGCAATTTTTTTAAGGTAAACTTTTTTCACTTTTACTTAAGGAAGTTTAGTTTTTCTTATGATCAAAGTAGGTTCGTATAACTAAATATTTTTTTTTATTAGCTTTTCAGTGTTTATTTTTTTAAATCATTGAACTAAACATTTCTACTGTTGCTTAATTACATACTTTTATATTTTATTATGAGATCTTGCTTAGCATAGATTAAACAAAAATAACTAGTTTAATGTAATTTAAAGAAATTGATGAATTATATAATTACTCTTATCAATAATAATAATCCAAGTAAGTAGAGGAGGTGAAGATAATTTTAAGAATCAATTTTAACATAACAGAAAGTTTGCAAAGCATCGTAAATAAAATAAAAATGGCAGAGTTTAGAAATGATGTAAGTGGCTTATATGAATTCTTGTTAAAATTGTTAACTAAGTTAAATTTGAAAACTAGCATAGATAGGGAAAATGAACAGTGGTATAGTTGCAAGAATAACGAGAATATGGTTTTATAATTTTTTATACCTAAACGAAAATTAGTACTAAATTCAAGAAATCCTCACTAGTTGTTAAAATCTAAAGAAATATTGATAGAGACTGAATACTTTTATTCGAATAGCACAAATTTTCAAAATTTTTCATTTAATTCAAATAATGGAAATAATTATAATAAAAAGTTTAACAAGATTCTATCATTTAATTCTAGTTCTAATAAATTGTCGCAAAGCAATATTACTAACAAACAAAATACGATGACAATAAGTCAGCAACTTTTCCGAATCAATTAATTTTAAATATTTGCAATCTGGAAACCAATTTTAAAATTCTCGTATTAGGCAGAATATATATGGAAATTTTCAGAATCAAATTGCAAGAATATCGAAATAAAAATTAATCAGGCACTTGCAACTTATCTTATTTTAATTTCCATAAAATTTTAATTAAAAATAACTAACAATATTCTTGTTACTTGCTCAATAGTGTCGATATGGGTAGAATAGCATTTGCACATTGGGTAGAATCGAAATTTTTTGGAAATAAATCTGTAACTTCTGATCGGCTGGTTGAATTTTCATGAAATTTGATATAAGCGTAGCAGAGGAGTGTACAATGTTTAATTTGGAAGGGGGGTTGGCACAACAAACCCCTCAGGGGCGGAGCTAAGGGGGCTCAAAGTTAGGTAGCTCTGACATAAAAAATTTTTAATCGCTTGCCAAATTTTTGTTTCTTGTCCGATTTCAAATATTTTTATATATTGTTGTATATATATATCTCTTATAGTTATCGAGGTATTTGCGTTTGAATTTTTAAGCACCATAATTTTGCATGTTCTTGGTCTAGTTTTTTTTTCATATATATCCTAGTATTTCCGACCAGTTTTATTACTTTTTTTTCTTAGCTAGTTAAACAACAAAATTATGTATTGAATAAAAAAAAATTTAAAGTCAATATCTTTACCGAGTCCAAAAATAAACGATTTAGAATTTGAAAATTGCAAAACAGACGACTTTTTGTGTTTTTATAGCCGAAAAAGTATCTACACTCTTTTTTATCTAAACTAAAATTTTCTTTAGCAACATATAATAATTTTGCACCTTTCTGAAAGGTAACTTCACAGAGATGACTCTAAGATAAAAAACAAGCCCAGTAACTCAATTCGTCATGGTACACACCCTCCCGAATTCGACCCATTTTATATGAAAGTTTTGATTTTAGACCATATTTTCTCAAATCCAAAGCACGAATCGACAAGCGGAATATATTTAAAGAATCTTCAATATGTTGTTAAACGTTTTAAATCAAAATCTACGGGACTTCGGAAAAATGTGGATCCTATAATCAAAAATGTAAAAAGTCCCATTTTTGCGAATTTTCATTATTTTTTCAGGAATTCAGGAAATTTGGTTAACGCGCTTTTATTTATATTAATAAGATTCACATTTTCTGCAAATTTCATTAAGACATCTTTATGAACAAATATGTTATTACAATTAAAAAATTTGTATTTTCTCCAAAAACCCCAAATTGGGCCTTTTGTTTGGTTTATTTCTAAATAGCGAAAGAAATTTTGAAAATATGTATTCCCAATTAAGGTTATCCTTTAGCATATATAATTTCCGATCTTCTGCAAGAAGATTCCAGTCAATATCATGCCTCATTTCAGAAATATGCACCTTTAAACTTTTATATATCCAATCTATTGTATATATGACTATATTTTTACCAACATGCAACTTTTTCCTTTAGCTTTGCGTGAATTATTAATTACTTAGAAAATTAAAATATTTCTGTATACTTTTAATAATATCTATACACAAAATATTTTTATAAAAATAATTAATAAGTATTTTTTATTTTTAATATGGTTGCCACATTTCCCAAATTTAAGTAAATCTTTATCCTTTTCTAAGCATATATTTCTATTAATGAATTTAAAATAACAAAACAAACAAAAAATGTCTATTTTAACTTAACCAATATTATTATTTTTGGTATTTATCATATTCCTTAATAAATATTCCATTTCTAATACGATTTTTTATTACTTATTTACATTAAATTTATGTAGACAATTTTTCTAATATTTTAAACTTATACTGCTTATTTTCTATAAAATAATATGTTATATCTGTATACATATCTAGAAGATAATAAAGGTCCTTCAAGTCTTCAGTATTTTGAGTTGATAAAGGCTCATAATAAATCCAACGTTTTCTCATTGATGATAGTACAGGTTCTGATGATAACAATAGGCTATTAAAAATATCCTCGTTTTGTTACGTTCTGGAGCATTTCCTGGAGCTGAATAATTGAACGTGCTTAAAATCTCTGTTTCTTGCTTCTTCGACTCCCTTCTGTATTCGAACCAAATAGGTCTGCAAAAATGTTTTGATCCTGGAGTGGTGTTAAGCCATATATCTTCAAATGAGTTTTTACACTTTGATGAAGATTGCTTTAAGGAATAAGATCGCATTACGCTTTTATAATCCGCCATTTTCCTACTTCCACTAGCATGTTTGTATTCAGGAAGGGCTGATAGTCTGTCACATCCTCACTTACAGATTAATACAACGTCGCTGTTATTTACTTTCTCCAACTGATCTGTAGAAAAATCTGCAACTATCCTGGTAGCTGTATTCTCAAGCAAAGAAGATAGCTCTAGACATGCATCCTTTTCGGTAACCGAAGTATATGGATATTTTTTCTTGAATATCCTTGTGTGATGGTAGAATTGAGTGTCCCTTTTCAAGCAGAGCTTTTCTTAAAATTTAATATTTGGTTCGGCTGAGGTCCAGTTCAAGCATTAAAGCAATTGCTTCTTCCTCTGTAAAATTGGATTGTGATGTTGGTGTAGGAACACTTTCGGCAATCCGTTTAAGACGTTTTGGTGATGCAGTTGGCAGTAATTCAGCAATATTAACTGCACTCTTAGGTTGCTTCTCCTTTTTTAACATTTCTTTGAAAATTATCAGAAACTTCTTCATTCAAAATTATAGAAAGCTTATGGGCCAGACTTTTCTTCTTAGATCTTGTACTTAAATCATCATATGTCTTGCAGGGTACTCCAGTTGATATTTTGCACGCCGATTTTTCTATATCAGTATTCGTCCGATCGGAATGTTTAATTTTTAATCTGTTAGTACGCTGATTCCAGGACTTCATTTTTAGGTCATACAACTTTAAAAAGCTCTCTATCTGAGATTTACCAATGACGTCGACTTTTGCATGATATGTATTTTTTGTGAATTCCACTATAGCTTCTAAACGATTAAAATCATTTTTAGATAAACTCCACAGAACACAACACAATTGTTCATGATTCAATATAATCACCATGGTAATCAACTTCGTTATGATGTTGATAAGGATTAGCTGCGCATTTATATATATCTATTAGATATATCACTGGTATTCTGTGAATTTTCATTAGGTAAAATATCTGAAAGCGTTAATTTGGAAGAGTACCTATTATATGTTGCTGTTAGGTATCACCGGAAAGGATATTACCTGTGCATTGTCACTTGCTCATAAAAATATAGATTTTAAACCATAAGTAATAGATAAATGCTGCAGCTAGGTATTACCCGAAAGAATACCTGTACATTGCCACTAGAATATAACCATCACCAATAGATAAATTTAGGTAAACGCCATAAATGTAAACTAATAAAATAATTAATTATTAAGTTAAAATAGACATTTTTTATTTGTTTTGTTATTTTAAATTCATTAATAGAAATATATGAATGTTTAGAAAAGGATAAAGATTTACTTAAATTTTGGAAATGTGGCAACCCTATTAAAAAAAAAAAATACTTATTAATAAATTTTATAAAAATATTTTGTGTATATTATAAGTATTATTAAAAGTATACGGAAATATTCATAATTTTCTAAGTAATTACTCACGCAAAGCTAAAGGCAAAAGTTGCAAGTTTGTAAAAATAAAGGCGCATATTTCTGAGATGGGGCATGATATTGACTTTAATCTTTTTGCAAAATATCGGAGATTACATATGCTAAAGGATAACCTTGGATACATATTTTTAAAATTTCTTTCGCTATTTAGAAATAAACCAAACAAAAGGCCCAATTAGGGGTTTTTGGAGAAAATAAAAATTTTTTAATTGTAATAACATATTTTTTTTATAAAGATATCTTAACGGAGTTTACAGGAAATGTGGATCTTATTAATGTAAATAAAAGCGCGTTAAGCAAATTTCAATCAGGGGTAGGGTTTTCCCGAATTCCCAAAAAAACTAATGAAAATTCGCAAAAATGGAATTTGTTACATTTTTGGCTATAGAATCCACATTTTTCCGAAGTCCCGTAGGTTTTTATTTAAAACTTTTAACAACACATTGAAGATTCTTAAAATATATTCCGCTTGTCGATTCGTGCTTTGGGATTTGAGAAAAAATGGTCTAAAATCAAAAATTTCATATAAAATGGGTCGAATTCGGGAGGGTGTATACCATGACCAATTGAGTTATTGGGCTCGTTTTTTATCTTGTAGTCATCTCTGTGAAGTTGCTTTTCAGAGAAGTGTAAAACTATTATATGTTGCTAAAGAAAATTTTATTTTAGATAAAAAAGAGTGTAGATACTTTCTCGGTTAAAAAAACACAAAAAGTCGTCTTTTTGCAATTTTCAAATTCAAAATCGTTTATTTTTGGACTCGGCAAAGATATCGCACAGGTATATATATATATACAAGTGTTCTGTGAATTTTCATTAGCTAAAACATCTGAGAGAGTCAATTTGGAAGAGTACCTATATCGAATTCATTGATATTATATGTTGCTGTTAGATATCACCGGAAAGGATATTACCTGTAGATTGTCACTAGCTCATAAAAATATAGATTTTGAACCATCAGTAATAGATAAATGCTGCAGCTAGGTGTCACCGGAAAGAATACCTGTACATTGCCACTAGATCATAAATATATAAATTTTTAACCATAACCAATATTTGTTAAATTTAGGTAAAAACCATAAATGTAAACTAATAAAATATTTATTGATTAAGTTAAAATAGACATTTTTTGTTTGTTTTGTTATTTTAAATTCATTAATAGAAATATATGAATGTTTAGAAAAGGATAAAGATTTACTTAAATTTGGGAAATGTGGCAACTCTATTAAATATAAAAAATATTTATTAATTATTTTTATAAAAATGTTTTGTGTATAGGTATTATTAAAAGTATACAGAAATATTCATAATTTTCTAAGTAATTATTCACGCATAGCTAAAGGCAAAAGTTGCAAGTTTGTAAAAATATAGGCGCATATTTTCGAAATGAGACATCATATTGACTTGAATCTTTTTGCAAAAGATCGGAAATTATATATGATAAAGGATAACCTTATTTGGGAATACATATTTTCAAAATTTCTTTTGCTATTTAGAAATAAACCAAATAAAAGGCCCAATTTGGGGTTTTTGGAGAAAATACAAATTTTCTAATTGTAATAACATACTTGTTTATTAAGGTATCTTAATGAAATTTGCAGGAAGTGTGGATCTTATTAATGTAAATAAAAGTGCGCTAACCAAATTTCAATCAGGCTTAGGGTTTTCCTGAATTCCTAAATAAACTAATGAAAATTCCCAAAAATGGGTTTTTTTACATTTTTGGCTATAGAATCCACATTTTTCCGAAGTTGCGTAGATTTTGATTTAAAACTTTTAACAACATATTGAAGATTCTTAAAATATACTCCGCGTGTCGATTCGTGCTTTGGGATTTAAGAAAATATGGTATAAAATCAAAACTTTCATATAAAATTGGTCGAATTCGGTTTTCTAACTTGCAACAAATTATATTTATTTAACTGCAAATTATCATTATCAAATTTTGTGAATGTCGGTCCATAGTTGAACATAGTTCCCATATAAGATCCACTCCAAAAAATTATTTTAAAGCGCATAAAATTTCGCATAAATACGTTTAATATAAGTACGTAGACTGCAGCTTGAAGTTTAAAAAGGATGGGCCCATATATGATCAAAAAATCTATCTATATAAGGACCTGTCACGATAATCACTTTAACGCATGTACCACTGTGCATCGTGTCCCAAAACACTTTTTTAAATAACTCCATAACTTGTAAACCATTGTAGATATTTAAAAATTTCACATGGTTAGAGCTGAGGTGTTTTCGAGTTGATTCGAATTTGGAGTATAGGTCCCTAGCGGGTCACCTTCAAAATTGGTAACCTCGGGTATGTAATTTTTTTAAAAATTCGTCAAAAATTCATTTATGACCTGAATGAAAAAAATGTACTTATAGGTAGTCCTTATAAATTTCTACGAAAAAACATGCTTACATATGTGAATTGTCTCTTTCAGTTTAAGATATTTAGGTCGAAGCAAATTTTACCCTCATTTCTGGCCTAGTTTCTTTTTTAAGTTTTTTAACATAGGGCTTTAATTTGAGCTACAAAAACCTTTTGAAAATATCTGAAAGATTTCTTACAAAATTCTAAATAATATCGCTGCAAGAGTCATGTAAATATATCTATCAAAAAAAAAGTTATATTAATTTGATGTTGAAACTTAAAAAAAAAAAATCATATTTTTGGGGTTGTTCTCAAAAAAGACGGTAATATCAGTGCTTTTAGATTTTTAGATTTGCTAGATTTAGCAGAATGGATTGGCAAATTGCATATTTATTTAAAAAAATTCTGATAAATGCTTTTTAGCATAATCGCCCTACTTACAGCAGTTTTTTTAGCATACATATTTTTTTATTTTTAAATTTTATTATGTATTTGGTTTCAAAAAAGACAATATATGTATAAAAATATTTACAAAGCTATGGCATTGATCCATTAAAAATAGCCAGAGCATGCCCAACACGTTGGATGTCTATAGAGACCACAACAAAAAGAATATGCGAGTAATGGTTAGAACTTGAGACGCATTTCTGTATTGTATATACACATGAAAAGCGTTATTCAGCAACACTTTGTATAGCTTTATCAGAATGAAAAATTATTTTTATTATCATATTTCCTAAAAAAAAAAAAATTTTTTTGAAGAATTACAAATTTTAAACATTTAAGTAGTATTTTATACATTAGAGAATGGGTAAAATTAGAAGGTTCATGTTACTATTCCTTTGATATTCCAAATAATCTTGCTCGGAAGCAAAATCATCAGAAGAATATGAGAAACTCTTCACAGGCCACAGTGGGGTCAAACGCAAATTTTTTGGTAATAAATCTGAATCTCCTAAACTATTGGCCGGATCAAATTGAAATGTATGGGAGAGTTGTAGAGGAGGACCTAAGCTTTCAGAAAAATTATCTTTTAGTCACCCTGTGATAACACGAGATAAGCTACAGGGTGTCAAATTTGACTACCTCGAGTATGTAAAAGTTAAAAAAAATCGTAACTTGTACAAATGAAGTCCGATTTTAAAGATTTTTATATTTCTGGAAAGTGCTTGGCAAGATAAAGAAAATAGAAGCTTACTCATCTAAGTTATCTCTTACAGTTAAAAAGATATTTACGCTTGAATTTTGAATTTTTGATTTTTTGGCTCGACTTTCTTTCGTTTTTCGGAAATAAGTCCGGAGATATATGAGGTAAAAATTTTTTAAAAATATTCTGTAATTTGCTACATACTTCAAAATAATACGCTGAAAGAAGTTTTGGATTATCTCAATTCATCTAGACGTGAAAAATATTCAAAATCAGCACTCTGAAATTGGTATGAAAAATGGCTATTTTTTACAAAAATATAGTACAATTCATTCACTTTTTTCTCAAAGTTCCGTTAATAAAAAAATTTTTTCCTTATTAATTTCAAAAGATAAGGCTTCATAAATGGTTAATAAAGAAATTTTGAATTGATTTAAGTTTGCACCCTACATCCAGCATTGGCCGAAAATTGTCAATTTTAAAAAATAGTTTCATTTTTATCGATTAATAAAAAAAATGTCACGTGAGCTTTTTTAAATTTGGTACCCATATTTTTGATAGAAATAGATTTAGAATGATTTAACACTAAACTACTTCCCGGCCGGCCAAAAACGAATGCAGGAGTGGAGATTTTATGTTAAAAGTCAGTTTTTTTAACGACTATTTTTAAAAGTATATTAAAAGCATATTAGCATAATATTTTTAATATTATT
The DNA here is from genome assembly GCA_932274085.1 of Protocalliphora azurea. Classification (NCBI taxonomy): domain Eukaryota; kingdom Metazoa; phylum Arthropoda; class Insecta; order Diptera; family Calliphoridae; genus Protocalliphora; species Protocalliphora azurea. The sequence continues at coordinate 97,803,855 of OW026519.1, read as the reverse complement.
TCTTATGTAATGTATAAAACACAAATCAAGCTTTCATTTCTAAAAAAATCAATAAAATAGCTCCAATAACCTATTTTTGGTAATTTTTCAAAAATAAATTTTTGTTTAAAAAATAGCTGAAATTCCAAAAAAATTTAATTTTTTTAATACAACTCCACTAATTTTGCAAATACTTTAAAAATGTTAAAAGAATATAAAAATAGACTTATTTACCAATTCAACGATATATAAAATGTTGATATAGGTCATTTAATAATAGTAATATAATGGCCTCAAAACTACCAAGTCACTTCAAAAGTTGCAAAATTCACTATTTTGTTCCGTATTTCCATATGTGTGTATACGTAACACTCAACTGCATTGCTTATTTTTGTTACGAGATAATAATATTTATTAATGAATTTATTTAAAGTGTTCATAATTTTTTTCTACTGAAAAGGTTTTTAAAATTACCTTAGTACATAAATAAGTATATTTTCCTTCGTTTTTTATTACATTTTTTTAAGTTTTTAAATAATTTACCTAACTACTTAATTAATGTATTATAACAAAACTGATTTTTTTACAATCACGTAGGTACATTTTTTGACGTACCTGTTTAACACTACAGGTCATAAAAATAAACTGAATGAAATTGGGGATTTTGAGCAAAAATTTAAATTTTTTAATTAATTTTTGCCTGACACCATTTACCTGATATAAATATTATTTTTCTATATATAAGTATCCTTATAAATATGCAGATTTATTAGTGAATTTGCCATTATGGAGATTACATTAAAACACTTTTCTATTTGCAAAGTAATCTGGGATAATCTATCTGATATTATAAATCGTCCAGAAAAAATAAGAAAACTCATTGATACAGTAGTATCTTTTGGTTTAACTCTTACTACAAAAGACAGTTTCAAGCTCGAAAATTTTTATAAATCATACGAAAAAAGGATGCAAGATTAAGATTGGTCAATACCAAAGTTCAAGAAGAAAAATGAAGAGTAGTTGGAGGGAGAAATACCAATTTTCATCGGAAAGCAGAAAAAGGGTCGACCAAAAAAAAGTTACGATGAAGTTTAGCTAAGAACCAAGAGGACCAAACAGGAATCTATTCTAAATTCACATACGAATGCCGAAATAAAAGATACATTTAAAGCTTTAGTAACACGTACGCAACCAAAGGAAGTAGAAAAAGTTATAGATGTGTTACCAACAGCTTCCCCCAATCGATTACATCGGATAATCCAAAGCATAGTTACACCGAAATCAACATCGTCCTTTACCTCTGAAGATGATTTAGCTCTAATATTAAATTTAGGATTATCAAGAAACCAATACGAGATTTTGAGGAAATCTGTTAGCGAAAAAGGATATGATATTTTTCCCAGTAGCAAATCAGTGAGAGAAGCGAAAAGTAATATTTTACAGCCTATGGAGCACCTGATTAATGCTTCTGTTAAAAGTGCTAAAGTTAATATATTGCAATTACTTGAAAATACTGCCTCTAGAATTATATCTACCTTCAGCAATGATAACATTGAAAAATGCAAAGACTGAACTTATTTTAATATTCAAATGGAGCTACGATGGAACATCAGGATTTTCGGAATACAAACAACTGGATGGAAGTAATTCTGGAAATAATTATTCCTCGCTGTTTATAGCGTCTCTGGTACCACTTCGAATGCGCTTAAATAAGCCTTCCTCATCGACAAGAAATGACTCGCTTTTTGATGATATATGGATAAATTTAACTCCAGGTTCCAAATTTTTGCGCCGTCCAATCCATTTTGATTATACAAAAGAAACCACGGTTACAATAAACAGCATTGTCAACCAATTGGAAGAAGAAATTAAAGCATTGCCCCCAATATATGTAAAAGTATCAAACAGAACTATTAAAGATAAATTTCAACAACAATTAACGATGATTGATGGAAAAGTTGCAAACGCTATAACAGATACAACATGGAAATGTAATATATGTGGAAAAATAAGTTCACAATTTCAGGATAATTCTGAAGTCCTTGTTAATAAAAGTTCTTTAAAATTTGGAATATCACCACTCCAGGCCAGGATAAGATTTTTGGAGTTCTGCTTACATCTTGCATATGATATGAAGTACAGAAATATTCCCGGGCAGGAAAATGCTACAGTAAAAAACAATTTGGAACTTCACGAATTACGAAAAGAGGAGAAGAAAAGAATTCAATTAGAATTCAATGAACAACTCGGATTAATAATTGCTAAACCTCTACATGGCTATGGAAGCTCAAATGATGGAAATACAGAAAGACGTTTCTTTGAAAATCCGGAACTCACATCTTCAATCACAGGCATTGACTTAAATATTTTGAAGCGTTTTAAGATTATATTGGCAGCCATTAATAGCAAAAAACAAATTAATGCTGACAAATTTAAAATTTTTGCTTACGAAACTAAAGAACTACTTAACATTACATACCCCGGGAAATCAATGACTCCAACAATTCACAAAGTATTGGCTCATGGTAAAGAAATGATAGAAAATAGTATTTTGCCATTGGGAGAGCTAACAGAGGAAGCACACGAAGCCCGAAATAAAGATGTTAAACATTTCCGACTCTTCAATACCCGAAAATGTTCGAAAATAGCGCAAAATATGGACTTAATGGAATATTTATTAATATCATCAGATCCAGTTATATATTCTATAAGAACACGATGGCTACCAAAAATCACTCTTGAAATAGAAAAAGAGGATTCCGAAGCTAAGGAAGTTAAATGTTTATGATTATTTTCAAGAAAATCTCTAATAATATCTTCGATAATATATTCTTAATAAAATAAATATACGGGATATATGTATAATAAGTATGTAAATATGTAGAACAAATTAAATAAACATTACTCAAATAAAGAATTTACTACTTTATAATAACAAATATATACCTACATAATACATTAGAAAACTAAAATGTTACGTATACACACATATGGAAACACGGAACAAAATAGTGAATTTTGCAACTTTCGACGTGACTTGGTAGTTTTGAGGCCATTATATTACTATTATTAAATGACCTATATCAACATTTTATATATCGTTAAATTGGTAAATAAGTCTATTTTATACTCTTTTAACATTTTTAAAGTATTTGCAAAATTAGTGGAGTTGTAGTAAAAAAATTAATTTTTTTTGGATTTTCAGCTATTAAAAAAAAAAAAAAAAAAATTTATTTTTGAAAAATTACCAAAAATAGGTTATTGGGGCTATTTTATTGATTTTTTTAGGAATGAAAGCTTGATTTATGTTTTATACATTACATAAGAAATAATATTAAAAATATTATGCTAATATGCTTTTAATATACTTTTAAAAATAGTCGTTAAAAAAACTGACTTTTAACATAAAATCTCCACTCCTGCATTCGTTTTTGGCCGGCCGGGAAGTAGTTTAGTGTTAAATCATTCTAAATCTATTTCTATCAAAAATATGGGTACCAAATTTAAAAAAGCTCACGTGACATTTTTTTTATTAATCGATAAAAATGAAACTATTTTTTAAAATTGACAATTTTCGGCCAATGCTGGATGTAGGGTGCAAACTTAACTCAATTCAAAATTTCTTTATTAACCATTTATGAAGCCTTATCTTTTGAAATTAATAAGGAAAAAATTTTTTTATTAACGGTACTTTGAGAAAAAAGTGAATGAATTGTACTATTTTTTTGTAAAAAAATAGCCATTTTTCATGCCGATTTCAGAGTGCTGACTTTGAATATTTTTCACGTCTAGACGAATTGAGATAATCCAAAACTTCTTTCAGCGTATTATTTTGAAGTATGTAGCAAATTACAGAATATTTTTAAAAAATTTTTACCTCATATATCTCCGGACTTATTTCCGAAAAACGAAAGAAAGTCGAGCCAAAAAATCAAAAATTCAAAATTCAAGCGTAAATATCTTTTTAACTGTAAGAGATAACTTAGATGAGTAAGCTTCTATTTTCTTTATCTTGCCAAGCACTTTCCAGAAATATAAAAATCTTTAAAATCGGACTTCATTTGTACAAGTTACGATTTTTTTTAACTTTTACATACAGTTAAAAAGATATTTACGCTTGAATTTTGAATTTTTGATTTTTTGGCTCGACTTTCTTTCGTTTTTCGGAAATAAGTCCGGAGATATATGAGGTAAAAATTTTTTAAAAATATTCTGTAATTTGCTACATACTTCAAAATAATACGCTGAAAGAAGTTTTGGATTATCTCAATTCATCTAGACGTGAAAAATATTCAAAATCAGCACTCTGAAATTGGTATGAAAAATGGCTATTTTTTACAAAAATATAGTACAATTCATTCACTTTTTTCTCAAAGTTCCGTTAATAAAAAAATTTTTTCCTTATTAATTTCAAAAGATAAGGCTTCATAAATGGTTAATAAAGAAATTTTGAATTGATTTAAGTTTGCACCCTACATCCAGCATTGGCCGAAAATTGTCAATTTTAAAAAATAGTTTCATTTTTATCGATTAATAAAAAAAATGTCACGTGAGCTTTTTTAAATTTGGTACCCATATTTTTGATAGAAATAGATTTAGAATGATTTAACACTAAACTACTTCCCGGCCGGCCAAAAACGAATGCAGGAGTGGAGATTTTATGTTAAAAGTCAGTTTTTTTAACGACTATTTTTAAAAGTATATTAAAAGCATATTAGCATAATATTTTTAATATTATTTCTTATGTAATGTATAAAACACAAATCAAGCTTTCATTTCTAAAAAAATCAATAAAATAGCTCCAATAACCTATTTTTGGTAATTTTTCAAAAATAAATTTTTGTTTAAAAAATAGCTGAAATTCCAAAAAAATTTAATTTTTTTAATACAACTCCACTAATTTTGCAAATACTTTAAAAATGTTAAAAGAATATAAAAATAGACTTATTTACCAATTCAACGATATATAAAATGTTGATATAGGTCATTTAATAATAGTAATATAATGGCCTCAAAACTACCAAATCACTTCAAAAGTTGCAAAATTCACTATTTTGTTCCGTATTTCCATATGTGTGTATACGTAACACTCAACTGCATTGCTTATTTTTGTTACGAGATAATAATATTTATTAATGAATTTATTTAAAGTGTTCATAATTTTTTTCTACTGAAAAGGTTTTTAAAATTACCTTAGTACATAAATAAGTATATTTTCCTTCGTTTTTTATTACATTTTTTTAAGTTTTTAAATAATTTACCTAACTACTTAATTAATGTATTATAACAAAACTGATTTTTTTACAATCACGTAGGTACATTTTTTGACGTACCTGTTTAACACTACAGGTCATAAAAATAAACTGAATGAAATTGGGGATTTTGAGCAAAAATTTAAATTTTTTAATTAATTTTTGCCTGACACCATTTACCTGATATAAATATTATTTTTCTATATATAAGTATCCTTATAAATATGCAGATTTATTAGTGAATTTGCCATTATGGAGATTACATTAAAACACTTTTCTATTTGCAAAGTAATCTGGGATAATCTATCTGATATTATAAATCGTCCAGAAAAAATAAGAAAACTCATTGATACAGTAGTATCTTTTGGTTTAACTCTTACTACAAAAGACAGTTTCAAGCTCGAAAATTTTTATAAATCATACGAAAAAAGGATGCAAGATTAAGATTGGTCAATACCAAAGTTCAAGAAGAAAAATGAAGAGTAGTTGGAGGGAGAAATACCAATTTTCATCGGAAAGCAGAAAAAGGGTCGACCAAAAAAAAGTTACGATGAAGTTTAGCTAAGAACCAAGAGGACCAAACAGGAATCTATTCTAAATTCACATACGAATGCCGAAATAAAAGATACATTTAAAGCTTTAGTAACACGTACGCAACCAAAGGAAGTAGAAAAAGTTATAGATGTGTTACCAACAGCTTCCCCCAATCGATTACATCGGATAATCCAAAGCATAGTTACACCGAAATCAACATCGTCCTTTACCTCTGAAGATGATTTAGCTCTAATATTAAATTTAGGATTATCAAGAAACCAATACGAGATTTTGAGGAAATCTGTTAGCGAAAAAGGATATGATATTTTTCCCAGTAGCAAATCAGTGAGAGAAGCGAAAAGTAATATTTTACAGCCTATGGAGCACCTGATTAATGCTTCTGTTAAAAGTGCTAAAGTTAATATATTGCAATTACTTGAAAATACTGCCTCTAGAATTATATCTACCTTCAGCAATGATAACATTGAAAAATGCAAAGACTGAACTTATTTTAATATTCAAATGGAGCTACGATGGAACATCAGGATTTTCGGAATACAAACAACTGGATGGAAGTAATTCTGGAAATAATTATTCCTCGCTGTTTATAGCGTCTCTGGTACCACTTCGAATGCGCTTAAATAAGCCTTCCTCATCGACAAGAAATGACTCGCTTTTTGATGATATATGGATAAATTTAACTCCAGGTTCCAAATTTTTGCGCCGTCCAATCCATTTTGATTATACAAAAGAAACCACGGTTACAATAAACAGCATTGTCAACCAATTGGAAGAAGAAATTAAAGCATTGCCCCCAATATATGTAAAAGTATCAAACAGAACTATTAAAGATAAATTTCAACAACAATTAACGATGATTGATGGAAAAGTTGCAAACGCTATAACAGATACAACATGGAAATGTAATATATGTGGAAAAATAAGTTCACAATTTCAGGATAATTCTGAAGTCCTTGTTAATAAAAGTTCTTTAAAATTTGGAATATCACCACTCCAGGCCAGGATAAGATTTTTGGAGTTCTGCTTACATCTTGCATATGATATGAAGTACAGAAATATTCCCGGGCAGGAAAATGCTACAGTAAAAAACAATTTGGAACTTCACGAATTACGAAAAGAGGAGAAGAAAAGAATTCAATTAGAATTCAATGAACAACTCGGATTAATAATTGCTAAACCTCTACATGGCTATGGAAGCTCAAATGATGGAAATACAGAAAGACGTTTCTTTGAAAATCCGGAACTCACATCTTCAATCACAGGCATTGACTTAAATATTTTGAAGCGTTTTAAGATTATATTGGCAGCCATTAATAGCAAAAAACAAATTAATGCTGACAAATTTAAAATTTTTGCTTACGAAACTAAAGAACTACTTAACATTACATACCCCGGGAAATCAATGACTCCAACAATTCACAAAGTATTGGCTCATGGTAAAGAAATGATAGAAAATAGTATTTTGCCATTGGGAGAGCTAACAGAGGAAGCACACGAAGCCCGAAATAAAGATGTTAAACATTTCCGACTCTTCAATACCCGAAAATGTTCGAAAATAGCGCAAAATATGGACTTAATGGAATATTTATTAATATCATCAGATCCAGTTATATATTCTATAAGAACACGATGGCTACCAAAAATCACTCTTGAAATAGAAAAAGAGGATTCCGAAGCTAAGGAAGTTAAATGTTTATGATTATTTTCAAGAAAATCTCTAATAATATCTTCGATAATATATTCTTAATAAAATAAATATACGGGATATATGTATAATAAGTATGTAAATATGTAGAACAAATTAAATAAACATTACTCAAATAAAGAATTTACTACTTTATAATAACAAATATATACCTACATAATACATTAGAAAACTAAAATGTTACGTATACACACATATGGAAACACGGAACAAAATAGTGAATTTTGCAACTTTCGACGTGACTTGGTAGTTTTGAGGCCATTATATTACTATTATTAAATGACCTATATCAACATTTTATATATCGTTAAATTGGTAAATAAGTCTATTTTATACTCTTTTAACATTTTTAAAGTATTTGCAAAATTAGTGGAGTTGTAGTAAAAAAATTAATTTTTTTTGGATTTTCAGCTATTAAAAAAAAAAAAAAAAAAATTTATTTTTGAAAAATTACCAAAAATAGGTTATTGGGGCTATTTTATTGATTTTTTTAGGAATGAAAGCTTGATTTATGTTTTATACATTACATAAGAAATAATATTAAAAATATTATGCTAATATGCTTTTAATATACTTTTAAAAATAGTCGTTAAAAAAACTGACTTTTAACATAAAATCTCCACTCCTGCATTCGTTTTTGGCCGGCCGGGAAGTAGTTTAGTGTTAAATCATTCTAAATCTATTTCTATCAAAAATATGGGTACCAAATTTAAAAAAGCTCACGTGACATTTTTTTTATTAATCGATAAAAATGAAACTATTTTTTAAAATTGACAATTTTCGGCCAATGCTGGATGTAGGGTGCAAACTTAACTCAATTCAAAATTTCTTTATTAACCATTTATGAAGCCTTATCTTTTGAAATTAATAAGGAAAAAATTTTTTTATTAACGGTACTTTGAGAAAAAAGTGAATGAATTGTACTATTTTTTTGTAAAAAAATAGCCATTTTTCATGCCGATTTCAGAGTGCTGACTTTGAATATTTTTCACGTCTAGACGAATTGAGATAATCCAAAACTTCTTTCAGCGTATTATTTTGAAGTATGTAGCAAATTACAGAATATTTTTAAAAAATTTTTACCTCATATATCTCCGGACTTATTTCCGAAAAACGAAAGAAAGTCGAGCCAAAAAATCAAAAATTCAAAATTCAAGCGTAAATATCTTTTTAACTGTAAGAGATAACTTAGATGAGTAAGCTTCTATTTTCTTTATCTTGCCAAGCACTTTCCAGAAATATAAAAATCTTTAAAATCGGACTTCATTTGTACAAGTTACGATTTTTTTTAACTTTTACATACTCGAGGTAGTCAAATTTGACACCCTGTAGCTTATCTCGTGTTATCACAGGGTGACTAAAAGATAATTTTTCTGAAAGCTTAGGTCCTCCTCTACAACTCTTCCATACATTTCAATTTGATCCGGCCAGTAGTTTAGGAGATTCAGATTTATTACCAAAAAATTTGCGTTTGACCCCACTGTGCAGGCGAGGGAAATGAGGAAGTATTAAATATTTTAAAATGTTTCGATGAATTTTAAATATATTATGTTTATATTATTAAATATGTATATGTAATATTATAGTAAGTAAATTTTTAAAATAATCAAATATTTTTTCAGTATATTAGCTTTTCATTGAAAAACAAATTTGAATTGTTGCCAATTTTGTGTTTCAGTATATAGATACAAAATTCAAGTCCAATAGATTAACGTTTGATAGTTAAAAAATGTTTCAACTAATACTACTTTGATAAAAAAATCTAATTTCATCTTTATTTTTTAAATCCGCAAATAGAATTTAAAAATAAAAAATACATGCTAAATATTTTTATTTTAAATCGATTGGAAAATACTAGTATTGAACTTAAATTTTAAACCTGTTAGTTATAGATGGTGAAGAACAAAATTTGCCCTATCATTGCCAAATATATATTTTAAAGGCTGATCTAATATTTTTTGTGCATTATAGTTTTTCAATATTTATGAATCAGTTTAAACAACATTGTAAATCTTACAAAACAAAATGTAAAATATCGCGAATATGTAACAAAAATCAAATACAACTTATAGAATGCTTTCGTGTTGAGTCTTTTGCTGCATTTACTCTTATCGGTTGTGTCCCCAGGTGGCCGAGAGGGGGATTGGTTGTAAAACACATAACCTTAACATTTGGTTATATGGTCCGTACTGGCCCATAATTTGAGTGTGAGGTGATTGGTAGCAGTGCCAATGACCTGAATGGTTAGTTGGTGCCTAAACAAACTAACAGCTAACAGCTCTCCTCCAACACCTGTGGCACGGGTTGGTTGTAAAATATAGCCTAGTCCACTCACGCCGTCACTGCGCGAGATCTTCCTTCTATTACTGGCATACTTGTGGGACGAAATAGATAACTTTAATTTAAACTTCATTCTGACAGACGAACGGTCACAGGGCGACAAAGCTTATAGAGGTTCAATGAGACATTCTAGTACAGGAAAGTCAATTGTTGGGCCAGCTATCAAGACGGATGGGAACAAGTGCCACAGGGAAGCTCGGGGATCTTTCTCTTGGATCTGAAGATGAGCATGAGATCACTGTGATCTCAACTCACCCTCAGAGTCAAGAGAGGAACCGGAGCGTCGAGGTGAGGTCGGAGCGAGGGATGTCTACACTGGCTCATAGTGTCATACGCCTGGAAGAAATTTAATTCGAAATTTAATTAATTTATGTGCCGAACTAAAGAGGAGAAAACTCGGAGTGGCACAAGAGCATCCTTTATCTATCTGCATAAGATAGATAAGAGAGGCTCTTTGCCACTGGCAGGCAAGGATAAGTATCTTGTTAGAAAGCACAAGAGTAACGTTAAAGGATTAGAACGGATCTGCAGCCCTGTTTGTGACTCTCTGGGAATGTCTAATCCTGAAGAATTGTGTGAGAACGCGGACAGCGCTCCAGACGTGTTTCATAGGAGCATAGGAGAAAAGTTAACATCCTCAACTCTCCGTGAAGGAGCGACAAATAAGTGTAGAAGCGAACCAGCCAAACCTGCAACCCTTCTGCAACATAAGATAAAGATTGGCAAGATAAAAACTACCAGTGGTGGGGCTGTTCATGTACCATACAGCAAATCTGGCAATTCGCAAAAGGTTTTCAAGGGTTCTAGGCCTGGAGATGATCACCCATCGACGGGTAAGGAAGCAGCAGGTTAGAGGCCAAGTGTTTCTAAAACCTCTATCATGCGATCTTCTCCATCGAGCGTTGCTGGTCAAAACCCACACGGATCTTTTAAAGGTCCCAAAAAGGGGGTCGTTAAGAGGGCCAGGTCTGGGGAGGACCAGCCAACATCGATAGCCAAGAAGGCTGCTCGCATACCTTCCAGCTCTGTTAAGGGTCCTCACAAGGAGGTTATTAAAAGAGCTTGGTCATGAAGCGAAAATCCCTCAACATCGAAAAAGGCGAAGGAATCAGTGTTGCAGAACTGTATTCAAGTTTGCTGTTATTGTCAAGGTTGATTCAGATGGGAGTATCAGCGTTGAGCAATGGAGACAGATTGACCACAAGCTTATTGAAGAGATCGTCCTCGTAAAAGGAAGGACGGACCAGGTATCCTTCAATGGCGCGGACCGGATGAAGGGTGTAAAATCTATCAACTGCGATAAAAAGAAATCTTTTGAATTTCTCAAAAACGCAGTTGCTCAGTGCGATAATCTTTCTACGGGGGCGAAACTTGAGGTAATACTGGCTTCATTCCAGAGATTGAAACCATTCTGACAGTATTGGAAAACCAGAATGAATGACTCATTGTATGGATAATTCCACTCCCCCTTGCTTAAGAGTTTGAGCTATCTAACCTCCTGCCGTGCTATTGGCGCTGTGTGTTACAATGCGATACCACATCGGGACTATAAACCGATGTGGTATTGCATTGTGGGTGCAAACCACAGCCACCACGTGACTGCCCAAAGGGCCTCTCCAACAGCCAGTCCAGTACGACAACACCAACAAGCAAGTGTTGCCGTACCAGGGGCTGCTGGCTCCCGTGGAACCAGATTGTGTTAAGTCTCTGGTCAGGCCCCGAAGGTCCTTTTGTCCCATTATAGACCTCAGACAAGTCCAGGAATGGTACACCAGCAGTGTGGCAGGTATATATAATACCTGCCACACTGCTACGTATTCTGGGTCCTCGTGAAAACCTAAGACGATCTAACGATATCCATCCATCTGTTAAATGCAGTATAGGGCTCGGAGCGGATGTTTTAGGGGAACAAAATTTGGCACAAATATTTCTCTTGTATAAGGCTTGTTTGGTATTGAAAATGAGCAAAATCGGTTCATAAGCAATAAGGTTATGGACCAAATACTAAAAAAAACAGGGTGTCCGTCGAAACTCCAATTTATACCTTTCGGCCGATATCTTTTACAAAAAATCATGTACATCAATGAAATCTTGCTCAAGTAGTTGAAAAAATAATAGAAACGTGGAAATCAAAAATGGTGGGTATATAGATTCTGCCGAGCCGAATATAACATTCTCACTTGCTAATTTTGTAATCATATCTGTGAAAATACATTTCAGAAAAGTATAAAATTATTATGTATTCTTAAAGAAAATTTTATTTTCGAGAAAAAAGAATGTAGTCACTTCTTCGGCAAAAAAAAAAGAAACATTAATTATTTTTCGAAAAAAAAAAACAAAATTCATTATTTTTTCGACTTTAATTTCAAAATCGGTTAGACTTCAAGTCGACATCTTTTGTTCTTTAACTAACTGGTTAAAAATTTTGGGAAATCTGAAAAAAATATTGGACTTTATTATATATTGAAAAAAAATCTTGATTAAGATTTGGCAAAATGGAGAAAGCTGAAATATAAAATGCAAATAACTTGAACCTATAAGAGATACATAACACATGTAAGAATGTTTTTCATAGCACTATCGACGGCTAAGAAACAAAAATTTGACAAGCCGTTAAAAATTTTCTATGTTAGATGTACCCTATTCGAAACCCCAATAGCTCTGCTAATAAAGGGTCTGTAGAACCCCCTTATAAGCTTAAATTTTGCATTCTTCTGCTACGCCTATATGAAAATTTATGTAAATCCAACCAGCATATTGAAAGTTACAGATTTATTTCAAAAAAATTCGATTCTGTCTCATTGTGCATTGCTGCTCGTGCTCTGTTTACATTTTCCATAAAATACATGGGAAAAGTGCTAAAAATTACCTAAGAAGACAAAGCTGTTGTTAGTTTTAAACGAAAGTATAAACATTTTATGAAAGTATTTGGTATCATAAGAAGCGTTAGAACATTGATAATCATAATTAGTTAAAGTATATTAAATACGGCTATGGCCTGAAAAATTTAAAACTTAAATTTTAAGTATATTTTTCAGAAATAACGTTAACATTTGGACCTAAATAAAATTTAAACGAGTGGAAGTATTCCAACGAAATTTCGGCAAAATATAGATAAACTTGTTTTAAAATCACGGAACTAAGAATACTTCCACTTTTTTTGTACCAAAATACCTAAAATCAACTAACAAGTTTTAAAAATTTACTTTTTCCATTAAAATGATCGCTATACCGTTGCAAAAGGCGTGGCTCAGAAAATATTTTTTGTGTATTTAACCAGAAATAGGGGGCTTAGACATTAGAGAATTTTACAAAAAAATTTAAAAACATTTTCAAAATTGACACAGTTTGGACAGGGCTTGGGGTTTGTCCAAAGCGCACACGATTTTGCATTACACGCATTAAGATTACTTTTGAAACCATTACAAAAATTCTATAGTCGAAAACTAAAAAGAAAGAAAAAAATACTTTATAAGTTGAAGAATATTACCCAGTGTTGCCAACAAATTTTCGATGTCATCTGGTAAATTCCCAAAAATAATATCTGCTAAATACAAAGTTTACATTTTAATAATACTTATAAAGATAACCATATATTTCTTTTATTTTTATAATTATTTTATGATTGAAAACTTAAATATTATTTTCCCATTCCTCTAGTTTTCCGTAAATATGAAAATTATTTATTGAAAAAAAAAAAATATTTATAGAAAAAAAATAAATAAATAAAAATATAGAATCTAATAAAATTATTTTAAATTTACAAAAGAGTTCAAAATAAGCTCTAGATTTATATTTTCTTTGCGGTTATATATTTTGCACCAATATCTTTTTTATTTTACAGTCCGTAAGCTTAATATATCTTAAGATATCTTTCAAGTTATTTAAAATTTTTTAAAATTGATGTTTTATTTCTTGTCAACTTAAGTTTCAAACTGTAAAACGAAATACTATATAACTGTGAGCTTTAACTTAAATGATTCTTAGCTAAGTTTGTACATAAATAAATAATAATGGAACAGTATAAAACCGGACCATAGCTTTCATTTTATTTTGTAAGATTTACAATAAATATCATTTTTTCAAGACCCTTTTCGGAAATGAAATTTTTTGAACTTCATATAGATAACTAAAATTATAAGAAAATATTAATATTGCTCTTATATGATAATTTCATTTCAAGCATTCTATAAGTTGTATTTGATTTTTGTTAAATACTTGCGATATTTTACATTTTGTTTAGTAAGATTTATAATGTTGTTTAAACTGATTCATAAATATTGAATAAATATAATGCACAAGAAATATTAGATTAGCCTTTAGGAAATATATTTGGCAAGGATAGGGCAAATTTTGTTCTTCACCATCTATAACTAACAGGTTTAAAACTTATGTTCAATACTAGTAATCGATTGGAAGATAAAAATATTTAACATATAATTTTTTGTTTTTGAATTATATTTTCGGATTTAAAAAAATAAAATTGTAATTAGATTTTTTTAAATTAAAGTAGTATTAGTTGCAAAATTTTTTAACTTTCAAACGTTAATCTATTGGACTCGAATCTTGTATCTATATACTGAAACACAAAATTGGCAACAATTCAAATTTGTTTTTCAATGAAAAGCTAATATACTGAAAAAATATTTGATTATTTTAAAAAATTACTTATTATAATATTACATATACATATTTAATAATATAAACATAATATATTTAAAATTCATCGAAATATTTTAAAATATTTGCTACTTCCTCATTTACCTCACCTGTGAAGAGCTTTTCATATTCTTCTGACGACTTTACTTTCGAGCAAGATTATTTGGATTATCAAAGGAATAGCAATATGAACCTTCTAATTTTAAACATTCTCTAATATATAATATACTACTTAAAAGGACGATTTTTTATTGCTTTGTTTAAAATTTGTAATTTTAAAATATTTTTTAGCAAATAGGATAACAAAAATAATTTGTCATTCTAATAAAGTTGCTGTGTAACTTTTTTCATGTGTATATACAATACCGAAATGCGTCTTAAGTTCTAACCAATACTCAAATTATATTCTTTTTGTTGCGGTCTCTATGGACATCCATCGTGTTGGGCATGTTCTGGCTATTTTTAATGGATCAATGCCATAGCTTTGTAAATATTTTTATACATATATTGTAATTTTTTAGATATAATAAAATTAAAAAATAAAAAATACTGCTGTTAACAAATTACAAAAAAAAAAAAAAAAATAATGTAAAATTTTTGTAATTTGGTAACTCGTTATTTGTTAGATATCATGTTAAATAAATGTTTTAGTCAACATTAATATTAAAATGCATTTTAAATTAATTTCCCTTTATATTTGGCGGTTAAAAATGCAGCTACAAAAATTGTGGCCAGTATGACTTCGCCATTTTATTTTATAGTGGCTAGCTATTAGGAAAATAATTAAGAACCATTTTTTTTTAATAATTAAAAAAATCTTAAACTGTTTTACAAATACCTCTGTATGTTCCAAAAGTAGACTATCCAAAACCAAAAATCGGTTAAACGGTTTCCAGTTTTTTACAAACGCTATCGATTTCGATTTTTTTTTCTAATTTTCACTTTTTTCATAACCGGTGTTTTATAGGCGGTTAACCGGGTTTTTTAACAGCGTTTTATATAACTTTTTATTGAATTTTATTCAGAAAAAGAGTTCAAAAAGGAAAACTACATGACTTAAAATAAGAAGTTTCATTTAACTTGCTAAATGCAATAAAAATGACAGATAGTTATTTTAACTTGGACAATTCTCTTTAAATAGTTTAAACAAATCGAACAATTCAGTTCAGTTTTAATGTTTAAGTTTTTGCTTTATAACGTTTGCTGTATGTCATTATTCATCATGATGTTGTACATGAGCCCCATCAACCAAATTGCTTTAAACTCCGAACAATTAAAATGTATTGGGCCTTATTCAACTAATATTTAAAGGATATCAAAAGCTTAGAAGTACACACTTTACAGAAAAAAAGTTGCCGAGTACCAGCGTTGCCACAAATAATATTTTTCTTCTCTAAAACTACCAAAACCTATCAAAATGTATCAACATTTAAAAAATATTTTTTGAGAATTAACTAAAAGACATTGCAAAAAGTAAAAATTATATTTGAAATTTTTTAGTATATTTTAGTATATAGTAATTCACATATTCATATCCTGCAAAATAATGCAATATCTTAAATAAATATTTCAGATTGTGACCAAGTAACACTTACTTCTTTTATACATATTTATTTATACATATTATGCTCCAAAAAAAGCCATGAAATACCAGAAGTTTAAAAAATATCTTTTTAAAGGTCTAGCTAGATCTTTTTTTTGTATACTGAATAATAATAGGCTTATTATTTTCTTTGTTTTTTTTTAGTATTATTTCTTCTGACAAAAATTGGGTAAAATTTTTTTAAGAGAAAGAAAATTCTACCAAAGAATTTGTATATTGGAAACAAACCAAACAAACTACAAAACCTTCGATATATCTACCAATTTCGGTCCAATCGGACCTAAATGGCAACGCTGTCGAATACACAGTAAAAGTTTTGCAGAAAAGCTTATGTTTTATTAAAACCAATAAGAAATTATTTAAAATTTAAAACTTTCAGAAAAATAATACTAAAACTATTGGTATAATTTTTATAACTAAAATTTTATGCACTGGTTTTTTCGAATAAAATATTAAATAAAGTTTATTATAAGATAAATCAAATAAATAAGAACAATTTCAAATTAAAAATAAATTAATAAATAATTTCCCTGTAGTTATAACGTGAACAAAAAACTTTAATTTTGAAATTATACACCTCAAAATTTATTATTTTTGCAGAGTAAAACGTATAAATGTTTTTGTTTAAAAAACATTTACAAAAAAAAAAAAATATATATATATAAATAAATATTTTCCTGTTAAAAAATTTAATTTGAAAATCATTTAACAGGTTTCCTCAAGAGTACAAAACCCGGCAACCGGTTTTTTCAAGAGTCCAGAGAGAGATTTTCAAGAAGGTTTCGTAAAGTTTACTAAGCGCAAATGGGTTTTACCAAACTCAGAATCCCAGCAAAAACTTTGCTTTCCTGGTAAGCTAGCAGGTATAATTGGAAACAAAAATAAACTACTTTTTTTTTGCCTGAACAACTAGTTATTTTTGTTCGACTTGTCCACAAATTCATGTAGTTATTTTTTGACTCTAGGGGTACTCAAAAATATGTACCTAAACAAAAACAAAAATAAAAAAAAACAAACAAATTTTGTCGTCAGTGAGACTCGAACTTGGACACATACTAACCATTCGTTTTTACTGACTAACGTCTTACTCAGTACACCATCTCGCACATAGCATCCTAAGCGACAAAAGCTCTATTTAGTTTAAAATATCTTTTTAGACATTTTGTTATAAAAAATTGATAGCTTCAGAATGGGGTTGAACCAACAACCTTCTGGTTGTTAATCCGGCGCTCTAGCCAACTCATCCACGTGATTGCAGCATTACTGTGCTATTATACTATTGAGTACTTATTAATGTAATACAGAGTAGGCAAATAATAATGACGCCTCATTACCAAGAAACTACTTTAATAAGTAGTTGCCATTACCGAAAACCAAAAAGTTTTTGCGGGGATAAAGGAAAACAAAATGTCACATGTAAGAATCTGATAATCATTTGATGTCCATATTGGGTTAATATAATTTTATATATTTTATATATCTTTTTAAACTGTTAAATGTTTCGAAAATATCGATCCATTAAGGATGTCTGAAATCTCATAGAGTGATTTACACTTAAACGAAATGTATTAGTGCCATAATTGTCATTGCTATAAACATTTACATATGAACTTTTAAATGATTTTGTTATAGGGCTTTATATAGAAACTATGAACCGATCGTTGTGAAATTTTGTAGTGTGATATACATGTACGAAAAAACCTAAAGCATACAGTGTAAAACTTTACATATGTTGCAACCTATAAATTTAATAAAATTATGAATTATTTTTTCAAAAACTGCAATCTAATATAATAATCTTTAGAAACTTCGAACGAAATAAAAAAAAAAAACGATGTTAATTATCATTCGTTAGCGTTTAAAAAAAATAATATTTTTTTGGTAATTGAATCTTGTAAATTCTAAATTTTTTTAGATTTACAGCATACGTGATTGGATACCTATGTCAAATAGTCTACAAAAAGAACAGTCTTTAAAAAATAAGTCCAAAATTTTTGATAAGGATTTTATGGAAATAAAAAGACTCACTACTAAAAAACAAGTATCACCTGACTAAATATGAACTATTTTTAAACTGTCAGTATCTTTTAATCTATGCATACATTTTAAAATCATATCTCAACGTAAAGTATGCAAAATGGGATATTAAAATTAAAACCTTTGCCTCTTCAGAAAGCATCAAGATTGTCGTTCGAGGAAAATTAAAGATATTGGGAATTGAAGGAAGTCATTTTTAGTGGCAGGAAAATATTTAATTTGTATGGCAAGAAAAAAAAAACGGTGGGTAAGAAATTCTGATGCTAACCAAATTTCAGGAAGTATTTCTTATAGAATAAAGGTTTTAATAGAATAAAGGCCCTAAAAATATTAATGGACAATAACGATGCAATTTTGAGGTAAACTTTGTCCACCGACTTCTTTATCAATGCCGCTGTTATTGGAATATGTTACAAAAAATGCAGTTAGTCATAAAGACTACTAAAACCGCTATAATATTGTATATAATTTTAAATAAAGCATACTAATATAATTTGTATGCTTAGGTTACTTCGTTCCAATATTTACAATTTCACCTTATTTCTTAACAGCGATTTTAAGTTTTCTGATTTAAATATCAAAATAGATAATTGTAACTAAGTAATTAAAAATATAACGTGGATCATACTTTTTGGATATAAAATATTTATAGTGGTCTATCTTTTATTTTTGTTGCGTATGCTTAGGTGTTATCGAGTACTGTATACACCCAGCAAAAACTTTTTGGTTTTCGGTAATTGCAACTACTTATTAAAGTAGTTTCTTGGTAATGAGGCGTGTTTATTATTTGCCTACTCTGTATTACATTAATAAGTACTCAATAGTATAATATCATGGTAATACTGCAATCACGTGGATGAGCTGGCTAGAGCGCGGATTAACAAACAGAAGGTTGTTGGTTCAACCCCATTCTGAAGCTATCAATTTTTTATAACAAAATGTCTAAAAAGATATTTTAAACTAAATAGACTTTTTGTCGCTTAGGATGCTATGTGCGAGATGGTGTACTGAGTAGGACGTTAGTCAGTAAAAACGAATGGTTAGTTTGTGTCCAAGTTCGAGTCTCACTGGCGGCAAATTTTTTGTTTTTTTTTTATTTTTGTTTTCGTTTGGGTACATATTTTTTAGTACCCCTAGAGTTAAAAAATAACTACATGAATTTGGGGACAACTCGAACAAAAATAACTAGTTATTCAGGCAAAAAATAAGTAATTTATTTTTGTTTCCAATTATACCTCCTAGCTTACCAGGAAAGCAAAGTTTTTTGCTGGGTAAGTACAAAAGCGCTTTACAACTCATCTCATTTTATCTCGATGTTAACATTTGTGCGAAATTTGTTCGCTTTTATTTCATTTGGCGCACTTATTTTTTTTGTTTTGTTTGTATACATGCATAAAAGTTTTAGACATTTGTAAGGGGGCTAGGCGGAATAGTGGACCGATCATAACCAATTTCAATACACTGTAAGATTTACAATTTAATAAATTTTATTTGTAGTATATTTTATCTTTATGCGGACATTTATATGAGTATTATGTATGTAAAAGTGATTTTAGGGAATGAGTCTTATGTATATAGGAGCTATAGTCAATTTTGGACCGATCCTCATAAAATTTTGTGATCATTTGTTTTGCATATCAAGGACACTGATATTTCACGTATTACTATCAATATTTATAGAAAATAATGATTTTTTCATCAGTAATGAAAATATTATAATAATAAAGGGTAACAAAAGATATTTTCAAATTAGTTTTTTTTAGCCAATTTAACATTATTTAAAATTGAGTTAGCATATTTTTTATATAGTTGAAATTATGAATCAGGAAAACATTTAAATCATATATTCTTTTATCACTGGGGAAATCATTATTATAAAATTTCTAAATAAACCTAATAACTTGAACTTCTAATTTAATTCCAATATAAAGTTTAACAAAGACACAACAAATTATTTTAGGGATAATAATTATAGATTTTAATTAATGTTTAAAACTAATTATTTATGTGTGGAGTTTTAATGTGTTTTGCAGTCAATAAACACTTAAATAAACATAAAGTAAATAAACAGAAAACAATAAATGTATTCATTCGGCTCTTTTTCATCTTTTTTATATGGAAATGCACATTCGCACACACATAAAAATATACTTCAATTTTTAAAAATTTTATTGTTTAAATCATATTCAAAAAATTGGTTGAGTTTAAGGTAATAATATCGCTACATATAGTATAAACAGTCCTAACATAAATTTAACTTACGATGGAATGAAAATAAAGTGTTTAGTAATGTGAATAAAGTTTAAGCTTCGCCATAGTGTAATAAGAAAGTGACCTCGTAAGCCCAGCTGATTTAAATTTTTTTCATGTACATACCGCGCGAAACAATTTTCCGGAAAAACGTCTATACGTGACAATTCCCGATTTCCTGACATTTATGCAATATAGCCTAAACTGAAAAAATTACTTCATCTTTTAAACTTTCTTCTCAAAATTTAATTTCTATTAAGATTGGAAACGATGCCGTTATAAATACCGATACCGATTAAATACCGTTTAAACTTGGTTACCGTAACCGTTACCGAAATTATTTTCCAAAAATACCAGTATTCAAATACTGTACCCCTGAATACCGGTATATAGAGGTAACATGTATTATAAATATAATTTATCATATAAGTTACTTGCGGAAATAGGAAAGATGAAATTATTTTTAATAATAAGAGTCTGTTTAATGTAATATTTATGGAATCTTGTTTATAAAGTCCTTTTATTGTGTGTTTCTTTATTCCAATTGACTTCAATACAGGAAGAATATTGAAAAAATACAAATATATCTTCAGTTCTCTAATAGCGATTAAAAAACACACTTTTTTATTTACATATTTCCCAAAAAATGTTTATGTTTTTGTTGTAAATAGGTTTCTAAAAATTTTTAATATTGAGTTTGAAAAAATATTTTTAAATTTTTGTTTCCAGGAATTCTTGTCCACCTCTTTCCAGTCAATGCTGGTAAACATTTATCATTAACTAAAATTATTACAAAACAATCGCTAATAAAAACCCGAACAATGTACAATTTTGAAATTGATTAATTCATTAAAAATTTTCATATTACACAAGTCAACAAAATGATAGAGAAAATTCTGTGGCAACATGAAAAAACTTCATTAGTAGTTTTTTAAGCTTTTCAGGAGCACTATAGAAAAATTTAATTTCAAATGTAAATATCTCTTTTGATATATTTGCTAGATTTTTGAAAAAAATTGACACAGTATAGAATTGGACATAAAGAATTAAAAAATGGAAAAACAAAATTTTTGCATATCTTAAGTTATGTAGTTTTTTCTTGTTTCCACAGAATTGTATTGCAAATAATTTTACGTAATTCATGTCTCTGTGCAAAATATAATGGCGTGTTCGGCGAACTTACTGAAGTTACCCAAACTTGCTCACTTTTGTAAGTGAGAGATCACAAAAGAGAAAGTCCGCTTTACTGAAATGTTTTTGGGTCACAAATTTCTTTTTTTTGCGTTCTCCGGCTTTTGAAAACTTTTTATTATTTGAGAGAGTAAATTTGTCAATACTCTCATTTGTCCGAACCAGCGATTAAAATTTAAAATTTCTATTAAGTGCCAAATTTGGATCAAAACTGTGCCAAAAAGGATTCAAAAGTGCAAAGTATAGTTTTGTAGAATAAAACCAAATTAAGAGCCAAGTAAAGAATAAAATCTCTAAGTAAAATAACATTATTATGTATAAGATTTTAAAATCAGATGAAAATCTTATAATGTTTTGATATTCAAATCTCATAAACTATTATCGGCCATGTTTTGCATTTCGAAGTGATTTAAAATCGGAAGTGGAAATCAAATCAATATATCGTTTTTATTATGTAATTATATACGATTTCATTTTTCATCGATTTCGTTTTAATTTTGTTCCAATTAACTGGTGGTAAATCATTTTAATAAAAGTAAGATAATAATATTTAAAAACAGATTTTATTAAATTAGATTTTATAAAAAGATTAGTGTTTCTATTATAATTTGTATAGTTCTTCAAGAAAAAGCAAGTAGGCCATTTAAAAGTGGTTCTATCTCAATTAAATTGCAACCATTTTGGTCGCTATTTATGCCATACGTTTGGTTAGAAGATGTTGCTTCAAAAAATTTGTACAAACCACATACTCTAGCAATTTCTTCCAGATTTTGCGACATAAATTGCTAACTACATGATCCCTCTCCAATGTTGTTTTACGGTGTTTTTTTTTTTTTCTTTCAGCGAAAGCCTTAGTAAATTTAGAATCATATAAGTAAATAGTAATTCCTGTTTTGATTAAAAAACGGGCTTTTTCAAGATGTACACATACTTTTAAAGAGAATCTATACTATTTGACTCATAATCAATTTCTGACTCGATTTAACGATGTTCTTTGGCTGACTGTACGACTGGCTGCCAGTCGATGTAAATCTTGTAAACAATCCTATGGAAATTGATTATGATCGGTCCAATATTTCATCTTGCTCCCATACAAATTTTCTCCCTGAATATGTTTTTTTCAATAAATTTCGTCATAAATAAGTTTTATATAAGCGAAATCCAAGATCCAAATTTCATAAAGATCGGTTCATATTTGATCATATAAAGTCCACATCCAAAATCTCTTTAAAGTCCATAAATTAATTAATATCTTGTATCAAGTAAGTTTTTTATAAGTAGAAACGATAGTAAAAAATTACATGTCCATCGGTCCATAAAAAATCATAGCTTCCATCATATCGTCGGGCTTGACTGACTATAAAATGTTTACTTCTTTTTAAATTGCAGAATTCTATATTTTTCCAATAATAAACTTTTCATTACAAATTTCACTTAAAGCCCGGTCCGGAAATTACCATACAAATTTGTATGAAAAATGTGCAATGCGACTCGTTAAAAAATAAATTTTATTTTAAATTCTCTCTGAATTTTTTGTTGCTTTTATTTTCTCATACAAAATATTACTATATTTTTTAAAAATTTATATGAGTTAAATAAGAATTGTCCATCAAGTCACATTTTATGCTTAATAACTGATATATTTATATTGGAGAAGTTGCCCTCTACCCTAACAGATAATTGATGCCATATTTTTTTAATAAAGTTTTAGTAGGATCAAAAAAATAAAAGACATGTCATTTTAATTTATTGTAAGTTTTCAATAATTTAAGTCTTCTGTGACTGCGATGAACGTTACTCAGGCTGTTTTTTCTTATCTCATTAGATGTTCAAATTGACGATAGGTTCAATGTTTCATATTTGGTTTTATGAATATTCTTTTCTTAATTTTTCTGAGGGAACGAAATATTTTGTTTAGAAAGTTACAGCCAGGACCATTAATTAGATTTAAACTGCATTTATACATGCTGTATAAATGCAGCTTTGTGCTGTTGAAGGCACGGCTAATTATTTTTTTGGAAACACAAGCTGTCAAAGTCTCTACATTAAAGTAATAATAAATATCTCTGTCGAAACGTTTGAAAAAAATATCAAACTCCATATATATAAAAATTTAAACAAAAAATTCTGCGCGAACTACCATTTGACAATCATAAATTGTCTACCAAGCTATTTCAGAAATTGTATTACTTTGGAATTTATTATTTATTAATCTTCATAAATTTTTATTATTTTTTTTTTTTGATAATACTGTCCATATATTTTTTGGGAGTGTGATTTTGATTGTTTTGTAATTTTCATGATCTATGATCATGTATATATGCTCCCCTTGCCATGGTTAATTGGCACTACATATTTGTAGCATTATTTCTTCTCTACAAGATGTAACTAAGGTATTGCTCTAGCTCTTACCTAAACAATTATATAACCTAAAAACTTAATTGGGAAGAATATTTTCTTTAGTCGTCAATGGGTTAAATTTGAATCGAGATCTTTTTTGGTGATATGAATAGGTGAATTTTTCTGGTAATTCGAATAAGTATTCCTACAAAAATGTATTCGAAATGCATCTTCTATTATATTTTTTTAGTGTTAACCTGTGACCTGTGTTACTGGAATAAATGAGTTGTTCCTTTTACAAAACGTCAATTTTGTTATGCTCTTACTCCATGAGGAGTTGTTGCTAGCACTTTTGTTAAAAATTTGGAGAAAAATTACTAAGTTTTATAGAGTTTATATGAATTGGAACTAGCTTCGGAGGTATTTGGTTTTAAATGTCTTGTATTTAAAAAATCTGAAAAAAGTGAATCTTGAATACCGATAAAAGCTAAACTACAATGAATTTTCATGTTTTAAAGTGACGTAAAATTTAAAAATATGCGATTCAATGTTTTTAATGAATACCGATATAATTTAAAATACCGATACCGTTACCGAAATAAAAATAAATTGAATACTGATTACCGACACTGTTATTCGTTTCGTTTTCCAACCTTGATTTCTATATAAAAAGCCTAGGTGATTTATATTGTTAATAGTTTAAATATAAATGTAGACTATGTGTGCAGACATGATACAATAATTTAAAAAGGTGTATGTATAAATAATAATAGAAGGCATTTTTTCGTCTTAAGTAAGACATCATTTCAGTCTTACGCCAAAAAAATGAAGCAAAATATAATCAGCTGATCTTACAATGTCACCTTGTACTGGTTGCACCATTACTGCAGAAAAAAATATTATTTAATTTATTTAAGTAAAGAAGAAATATCAAATGTAAGGATGTCTCTGCTAATAACAACTTGTTTGTTTTTAGGTGGAATATGCTTGATTTTAACCAATGTAAATTGGTTCATTGGATTGTAAAAATATAATTTGTGAAATATTAGTGAAATCGTACATCGTTAACCCGTGCCGTATTGGACCTGAATTTTTTATGGGAAAATATGGTTTTTTACAATTTTTAGAAAAATTTTGCTATTAGGTACTTTGCTTTATAACAAAATGTTAAAAAATCGTAATATATATATAATTATCTATCAAACAGGACACAAAGAGAAATTGTATTACTTTGGAATTTATTACAATATAATATCACCGTTAATGTTACGGTAAAATTTTGGTAAATTTTGGTGCAGTCTAAACCATATATATATATATATATATATATATATATATATATATATATATATATGGTCTAAAGCATATATATATATATATATGTATATGTATATATTTATTTAATTGTAATTGTATTTATTAAATAATTCCAATATAAATTTTTAAGAATTTTCTTCAAATTTGCATGCTTTTAGTCAATTTTCAAATATTCAAATTGAACAATTTTATTCAATTTAAATTAAAAAGAGTTACTGCCAATTAAAATAAATTTTCGTTGTTTTAACAGATTTTTCGTTTTTTTTTTTTCAAATCAATATAATTTTCCTTCAAATCAACAAATTTTCTTCAAATTAGCTAAAACATTTTTGTTAAAAATATTTTATGGTAAAATAAAAATAAATAAAATAAATAAAATTTTTTCATTAAAATTCTAAGTTCAGTGCATGTTTAATTCTTGGTACGATTGTACTAAGTGTTACTACAAATAAGTTTTAGAGAGCTTTTAAATGAGTTTTTTTTTATTTCAGGCTGATCCGAAATCATTTGTTGTCTGGTATTAGAATTTCGTCGGAAACTTTTTGCAATATTAAATTTTAAATGTGTTTTGTTACTGCCGTTGAGTGTTAACATTGATGGTTAGCTAAAAAAGCGATATTCACCAGGCTTGATATCACTTCATATTCAAATAAATCTTTATATTTTATTAAAAATAATAATAATGTTTTCTTTATATTTACTTGTATTGTTATATATTTTTTCATTTATTGACATTTAAATAGCCATAATTGCATTTTTTTTTCATAAATTGGCAGCACTTTTATAAAAGTTAAAGCTAACATCTATAATTGTACACATTAACTTCTAACGTATATAAGTTTAAATTTTGTGTGAAATTGCCCATTAACGTTAGCAACAAAACACAGCTTTTATTATTTTTGCTCATTATTTTAATCAGAGTCTTATCTTAAACAGTTTTTAATTGGAATTTCATATTTGAGAGCAAAATTTCTGTTTAAATTTCTGACATTGACATCGACGACGATAACTGCAATAAAGATACCACTGTTATCGATCCATCTGAAATAATCTGATTTATAGCTAAATGAACCTTAGTTTTGTCAAATCTCAACTTCATACTAAAATTTATATAAAGTTTATGCACGTTTAACTGCATTTCAACTATATTCCGATTCCTATGAAATTTGGTAGAGTATTTTACAATTTAAGAAAAAGTATTTTTGTTGAATTTTATCTAAATGCATCCATATGTGAGCGTTTAACCTTTTTTATGGGAAAAATTGTATGAGAGGTTGGTGAAATAAAACATCGATTTTAGTTTCGTTCTTGTTTCACAAATTTCATTAAACTATAATTTCATAAATAAAAAAATTAAATATTTTTTAAACGCACATTAATTTCATTTTGTACCAATATTAGTAGACACTAATGAAACATAAATCTGTAAGCGTGATTTTTTTTTTTTTTTTGTCGACCGCAGTTAATATTATGGTTGTATAAGACAAAATTTTTTTTAAAAATTTCATATTTCTATTTTAGGGCGTATTTCAAAAATTTGAAAAATAATAGGAAATGCGATATTAAATTTTCGCGATCGTTAAAAAAGTTTCCGCAAAAAACGCGTTTAAATTTGGAATTAAAATTTTTTAAATTTGTTCATATAATGCATTGTTTTTATTAAAAACAAGATTGTATTTTGTCACTTCTAGCATTGTTTTCAATTAAATTATTATTATTATTTTTTTTTTTTTCATATAAAGCAACAAAATCACATATTTTTTGCAAAAATTCTTGATATTTACTTTTATAATTTTTAAACTTTTTATTCGTTAAATAAATGCTGAATTAATGTTTTAGTCAACATTAATATCAAAATGCATTTTAAATTAACTTTTCGTTATATTTTTCGGTTAAAAATGCTGCTTTTTATAAATCTTCTGAATTAAACAAAAATTGAAAAAATTGTGACCAGGATGACGTAACCATTTTATTTTATATGGTTATTAAGGAAATAATTAAGCAGCCTTGCTACTGAGCACAATATATAGTACTGTCCAAACTTTTATTACTCGTACCAATAAACTTTTAATAATATTTATTAAATAATAATAGTAATGGTTTTAAAAATTGCTTTCGGTGCGAAGGTTCTTTCATAATTTTTTTAAGTTATACCCCTTATGTACATGTTATAAGTTTTAAACAAATCTAGTTTCAATGACATGTGAATTGTTATTTTATGAAACGAAGCATTTTGCGGCGTATGCTATATCGTTTCAATGATTTTAATCAACGCTTTGAGTGTGCCTCGGCAATGTTTGAATTAATAAATATGGTGCGATTTAGGCTCATGTTCGCTTTTGATGCAATTTTGTGATGAAAATCAATTTTTTGATTAACTAAAATTAAACCTATGTACTTTTTACAATTTTACGTTCAATTATAATACGAAGAAACGCCAATGTAAAATATACATAATTTTAAAATGCATTCAATGTACTATAGATTTTTTCGCAGCATAGCTATTATAAAACCATGCATAATTACAAGGGCTATTAAACCTAATTTTTAATTTTGAAATACTCGAAAAATCATTTATATCCTTATCAATAAACCGAAAAAAAAAAAATAAAAATTTTAAAATTTGATTTCATGACCTGTTAACGGTATAACTTAACGTTAGTAATGGCACAAAAATTAAATGTTTGCTGGCCTTTTGTAATTAGAAGAAATTAAAAAACTCATTATTTTCAAACACATTTTTTTGAATTGTGGGTGCTTATCAGTACCATACTAAGTAATAGATTTTTGGAACTTTACTCCTTGAAATGTGGATAATATTAATTCATCAAATGGTAATTATAGAAACAAGAGCTAAAGGAAATATTTGAGGTATGAGGTCGATTATAAATATAAGAGAGTTGTCCATATGTTTGCGTTAGTAAAAAATTTTACCACTTATAGCTTATGAAATAATGAACGGATTTCGTAGAAATGAAAAGTGTTTACCTATTAATTATATAGATGTATATACAGTGATGGTCGTGATTTTAAACCACCTATCATGCTATTTTTTTTTTGTTTTTTTTTTTGTATTTCCAGAAGAAAGGTTTCAATTATTTTATCAATTATTCAGTTTTTAATATATTTCTCAAGACAACAATCTTTGGTACGCAAATAAAAACTGGTGAATTTTTGGACATTGCGAGCAAAATTCATCCAGTTTTTATTTGGATACCAAAACAGTAGTTTGGACACTTATTTTTCCATTACTAAATCTCTTTAATGCCCAAAAATAATTTTTAATTGATATTGGCGTGACAGATGGGCAATTATGGACCGATCCTTGTGAAATATGACTGTATGACTAATACTTAAATATATTTTATTTGTACTTAATTTTATCTTAATACGGACATTTATAAAGGAATTATGCCCGTGAAAGTGATTATCGGGAGGAGGAGCTATAGTAAATTTTGAACCAATTATCATTGAATTTATATTAAATGTTGGTTATTGATGCACGGATATTTGGACGGACAGTGAACAGTAGGCTATAAAAAATTATTTATAAATTAAGAAGGTATTTATTTGATCTAATTATTACAACAAAATTATAAATAATTCGCTATACCCCTTTCTGAAATTAAGCGCGATTTTTGGCGTTTGTACCCCTCTTTGTTCTGTGCCTATTTCATGAAATTTTCACAGCATCATTTTATAAGCTCCAAATGTAAAACAGGAACAGGGGGTACCACACCCCATGCAAACTAAATATTTATTATTGCATATCTAAAGAACTATTATAATGAAAGACTGGAGATTTTGTGAGAATAATTTGCACATTTGAGATGAAGATAGAATGGATAGCCCCTATAATAAGATCATAATATAGTTTTGTAATAACCCACAATAATTAATATATTATTTGAAATTGCATAATCCAGTCCCACACAAATTATTTCTTTTGAACCTATGGATCTTTTATATAGAATGGATTATTGTCTAACGTTTCGCATAAAAGTAATAAGATAAATATATCTTTTGGTATTATTTTTCGCTCTTTTTTTAAATCAACTATTATTGGCTAAAACGGAAAATGTTGGTTTAAAGTGGAACATAGTATACATAAGTAAAAAAGTAAAACTAACAGAAAATAATAAAACAAAATTTATAAAACCTCGTATTTATAATATTCTAATTCATTTGTCAGTAGTTAAAAAAAATAAATTTTTTCATTGGCACAATACCCCACTTTCCCCTATTTTATTTTAATATAAATTGAATATTTTTAAAATAATATCCAAAATAAAAAAAATATAAATATTATACAGTAAAACAACATTTTTCACATACAAACCCAACAATATAGATAGATATGAAAGCAAGGATATTTTATGATAAGAGTGTGTATTCAGTTTTTCATTTCGTGTACGTATATCTTTTTAAAAGGGCCTTGAAATTTCAAAATAAGTAATTATTTTATAAATTATTTTTAAATCTGTTAGTAGTTCAATAACGCCGATATGGGTATAAAATTATAGATTATGAATTAGAAATTAGAAAAAATATTCTTCAGATTTTCTAAACAATTATTCTGAAATTATACTAATTTTAAAAATATCACAATGAAATTTTTGAATCTCATATTTTGACTTTTTAACTTAAACAGTTTAAATTTTATAAAATTTTAGAAATTTGAACTGTCTATGTTTATGTAAATTTTGTTTCCGAAATATATGTTGTAATTTTAAATATTATTTAATAAGTTGCACAGTAATTTTTATAGACTTAAAGACGAATCTTATAGAAAATTATTGAAATAGATCCATTATTTTACCTCGCTCTCTTACAAATGTTTCTAGGAAATATGCTTAAGCGATCATAACTGTTTTGAATATGCAAATATTTATATAAAATGCGATGTAGAAGGGACTTTTATCGACATACTATCAAATTTCAAGAGTTTGTTTGCCACTTCCCGAAAATTGTTTTAACGATTATAAATACCATAAAACTGTTAGTATCGAAATAAAATTTGGCACGATTATTTTGTATTTGAGTATAAATTATGCCACCAAATTTCGCAAAGATCGATCTTAAATTAACCATATCTCCAATACAGTCCAACTCCAGATTGTTACTTTAACACGCATAAATTTAATATAAATAATTTAGTTTGTAATTTTATTTGACACTACCACATTTCACCACATTTCAAAAGGATCGGTCCATAATTGAACGTAATTCCCACATAAGATTCACTCCAGAAAATAACTTTAAGCACCAAAATTGCATATAAATACCAAATTTTTAATTAAATTTGGCATTAACAAGTTTTATGTATTAAATCGGGGTATAAAGATTAACAATGATCGGTCCAAATATGATCATAGTTTCTATATAAGAACCTCACACGAAAATCAGTTTAACGCGCGTACATAATGGTGTAGGGTATAAAATAGTTGCGCTTGACTGACTACATCTTTTTTATGTTAATCATTCATTAAATTCAAATGTGAATATGATATAAAAGTAATAGCCCACTGTCCTTTCGCAGGCAAAAAATACAAGTAATGAATTTTAAATTAAGTAAATGGAAATACTCAACTTATCGTCGTTTGAGCTTTCAAATATATTTTAAAGTCTTCCAAATAATGTTGTCATACTACACTTAAAGTAAGATTTACTTGAAAGTTTTTTATGCTCGTAGTCTTAATAAAATGATAATTAAATTTGTACTTTTGTTCTTAGAAATAATGTTCAAATCGTTGTATGCACTAAAGTATTAAAGTTAAAACCAAAAAGCTTTTTTTCAATTTTTATTTGGACTACTTTAACAAAAAGTAATCCAATATAATGTCAATATTCTCCTCATTCATTTGATACCTATATCATAATAAAAAATTTACCTCACGTATCCTTCAAAACTTTAAAATCATTTAAGGAGAAAAAAACTAACACGAAATGAAAAACTGAAGTTTATTAAATTTATACTTTCACATGTAGATGGAATTTATCATGTGTTTGAAAATTTTTTGATTTTTGTTGTACAGTGTTGCGTATGAAAAACATTATCACGTTGAAAGTTCTCATATATATATATATATATATATATATATATATATATATATAACGATCATAATAATAAATAACGTGTATTTTTCCTATGACAGTATGTATGTCTGGCAATATGAAATGTTAAACATCTTGTACACAATGAATCAAATTTTCACACAAAAAGGTGGCATGTTGGGACTCGCAACAGATTCTTAATTATTACAAAAAATGTTTTACTATATACCAAATATGTATATATTCAAATTTACTCGAGCAAAATTTCAAGGTGGACCCTCACAATCACTTCATCTCATCAAGTGCAGTTGTCTTAATCGTAATCGTCTAAATTTGTTTAATGACAGTGAGAATAGTGTAAACCGTTAGTTTCTCTACCCTCTTTTCGTGTTTGCTTTGTATATACTATTTGTTTATTAATAAAATAAGTAAATATTAGAAAAAAAGCCCATGTGCATCTTTCCGGTGAATATGGCAAGAAAAAGAAAATTAAAATTCTTAAGTCATCTGTGACGACTAGTTTCATTAATATATATCTGAATAATCAGAGACAAAATACAAATTTATCTAATAAATTTGATATTTTATCAAAAATTTATGATACGAATGATGATCCCTAACCATAAACTAACGCTAAAAAAGCGCAGAAGGCACCATTTGTTATTGTAGACTCATCAATTGAGTTTTCACAAGTCGTAGAAAAAGTAGGTTGTAATAAATATTTCTTTTGAAGAATCTCAATGGATACCAACATTTTTTCCGAAAACTAAAATTCACTGATTTCAAATATCATACACACACAAAGTTTCCCATAACTCCTGTTATGAAATGGTACTCAATGGCCTTCATAAAATACAACTAGCCAAATTAAGGATCAGCTCCAGAATTATCATGATGTTAAATGTATTGATATTGAGGAAATAATAACATAAAAAACTACTCAGAATGATGCTTTATAATTACTAACTCATAATAAGGTTAATAAAGGAAGTTAATAAAAAAAATCGTATAAACAATTAAATGCATTCAAAATATTTCTATTACATAGAGAAACCAAAAATCTTCCCCAAAAAAGGTCCTAATCAATGCCAAAAGTGTGAATTGTATGGACATGGTATTGAAAATTGCTTTAGGCAAATTGTTTTTTTATACGTTCTAGTACCTCACACGAGACTAGTAAATGCATAATGAATAATACTGCTAGTGGTAAAATTTATAAATGTTTTAACCAACCAACGCACACAAACCTGACGATCCAAATTGCAAATTATTTAGAAGCTCGCGGAAGAGCTGCTAAAAAAAAATACTATAATATGAATAGTTGTAACTCTCCTAATTTATTCAATTTAAATGGCCCTGAAGTTAACAACGGCAATGATAAAATTTCATATGCTATTCAGGTGAAACAAAATAACTGTTTTAACGATAATTTTTTATCAAAGGACTAACTCTTTACAATATTTCAAAATGCTTAAATATGGCGTCTAATTCTGAATTAAAAATCATGTATTGGAATGCACAAGGTGTCAATTCTTTTGCCAAAAAGATACAGTTACAATATGTTTTAAAAGCTAAGTATATCGCTGTAATTTTCATCTGTAAAACACTTTTAAGTGAAAATTCTAGTTTCTATCTGCCAGGTTTTCACAATTACAGAAGAGACAGACCCACTGCAGGAGGAGATATTGCAATTGCAGTTAAAAAAAATTTAAAACCCTGAATATCCTATTTATAAAACATATGGAATTGGAAATATATCGATGGAATTATTTTTATATGATCATTCAATCATTTTTACATCAGATTATTCACCAAAATATGATGACAAATTTAAAAAAGATATCACCAAAATAACGTCGTCAAATAAGAAATTTATTATTTGCGGTGATTTAAATGTTAAGCATCAAAGCTGGAACTGGCAAAGTGCTAACAATAAAATAAAAAATAGGTGGAGCCTCATTTAGTTTAGAAGATGGAAATAGTCAATGTGTGTATCATCGAAATTGGAAATGTTAAAATCAATTGTAATATCACCCACATTATTGGAAAAATATTGAAATACATAATAAAGGTATTCCCATCACAAAAGAAATTGTATGACGAGTGGGCTGTGAGAATATTCGTATTTATTTTCTTGGTTAGTGAAATCAGTTAAAACACAAATTCTTACTTCACCAAAGATGAAGTAAAAATGCTAAATCTTGCTTCAAAAGAGCTAAACTCCCAACACTGAGTTGGAACTATGGCTAAGTAAGGGTATGTCATCTCGGGAATTGGTAGTATGGTTTTTGCTATTTTTATTAGGCGTGGCTTTATGCAAAAATTCATGTTTTAGGAGTAATTAACATTTTTACATTTAAGACTAAAATGAACTACATACTCATACAGATATTTATGTAAGCATTATTGTTAAAAAAAACATCTTAATAAAAATAAATAGTTTACTAAGTGTATGTAGCAGTAAGTCCTTTCATTTTTCCTTTATATTGTCGCTAGATGTGTTAAGAAAAATCACATCTATTTATACATACATAAATACATACATACATACATACACACATATATACATACATACACATTTAGAAAATTTTGTGTATGTAAATGCCTGTTTGTAAATGTATGTATGAGAACAAACCATCGTAAATATTGTAAATGTGTGTGTATTTGCATGAATTTCTGTGATAATTATTATTTGGTCTATTCCAGAAGCATTGGTAAGTTAACGGTCCACTGAGCTCCTTTAAGGCGATTTTCTCCAACGACCCAAGTGTTTTTCATCTTATTTTATGTAAGTACAAGTGTTTTACTTTATTTTGTGTTTTTTGTGGTCATGTTGCTGATTTAAAATTTGTTGCCAAGCAACTTATTTTCATATGTTTTATATACATAAATGTGTACATAAGGAATTACACTATACATATAATATATATACATATATGCAGTGTTTTATTTGTATGTATCTGTGTGTATGTGTATCAGCTTTAATCCTTTCAAGAAATTTAAATTTACTAGTAAGTGTTAAAATAGAAACATAATTTGTTATATATTCTTTATTGTACATGTATATTACACATATACTTACGAATATGTATGTAATAAGTATCCACCATGCAAACAGAAGTTGAAATTCATCTCCAAAGCTATTGCCAAAGTATCATAAAAATCATCATCCGTCGGGAAGAACTGTTTCTCGTGGAAAAGTCTGAAAGAGAACTCTTCTTGTCGAAAAAGAGTCTTCTAGAAGGCACCCGGGAGATACTTACATAAGTGTCGTCTTAGTATCTTTTAGGAGATGATTTTGCACTGTACTTATAATAAAAATCAAGTTTTTTTCAATATTTCATAATTATTTTTATTTCACACATACAAAAGAAACAATTCACATAAAAATAAATTTTACATTTAGGGAACTCCAAATAAAATCCTCATCAGAAACTTCTGGTGAATTCCGATTTAGTATAATCCCAGATTTATTATAATTTTTATAATTAAATTATATTTAGGTTACCTTCTATGCAAGGAATGCGAAAATACATTTTAACAAGCAAAGTTTATACTTTTTTAAATATGCAAATAGTCGGTGCTCTACCGAAAAGTTCTATGTGTAATTTTTCGAAATTTTTTTTATTGCACCATCTGAACGATTTATTGGTTCTCCATTTTCAATTTTAATCTGCTTCCAAATATCTGGATTAGTTCCGATGTTATGAAAATTATTAATATGTGATTTTGTATGACTTTTATACAAAAAGTAAATAGTTTTTTTCGCTCTCCTGAAAAGTTGTTCAATAACACATAGAACTTTTCGTCAGATAAATACTTGTCTGCTTAATATAGTTTTTCCTAAAATAAATTTAAATTGTTCTTTTTATATTTAATATTACTGCCAAACTGTACCTAAATCAAATTATTACTGAAATACATGATATTACCTGCATTTTGTGTTCCTTTTATAAAAAAGAAAACTAACAATCGAATTGTCTTTATACTATCTTCAAAGTATAATATTGGAAGATGAAAGAGCGATAGTAATGTATTTTGTTTTTGTAAATTTTTTACAGACTTCTGATAATCATCTAGAAGTCACTAGGAAGTGGCGTATGGACGATTAGCAATAGTAATGTATTTTGTTTTTGTAGTTTTCGAACAATCTGCAGACAATCATCCAGAAGTCACTAATTAGTGACTTCTGGAAGATTTCCAACAAATCTATCTTCCAAATGTTCGAAGAGCATGTTCCTCCACATGCTGAATATGTGTGTATATGAATATTATAGATACATATATATGTTTATATGCACATTTGTATATGTATATAAATATCATAATACATATGTATTTATAAATATACATACATAAGTATATTTGTATATAGTTTATAGTTATTTCGTTAAAAATGTTATGTACATAAAAGTATTTACTAATTTTTACTTTAAGAAAAGATATTCGGCCTAAAACTTAATAGTTCTTGTAAGGTGCATTGTTGTTATTCTTATACATAGGTACAAATTAAAAACATATAATTACATTCGCAAGAACATTAAAGCATATTTAATATATGAATTTTTCGATTATTTCATTCTGAACATATCTAACGCATATAATTACATCCATTTTTTATTTTTTATTTTTCCTTAGTCATTTGGCACCTGAACATCAAAATTCGTGCTACCAAAAGAAAAAATGGTTTCGGTATTGTTTGGTGCAAGTGTGATTTAAAGTACTGTTTCGTCCGTCTCTTCAATAACTCACCAATTGCTCTCCGTAGCATTTTCGTCAAAAGGAAAAATTTTGATGATATCACTCAATTGTTATTAAAGCACATATTCATGAATTTTAAAATAAAACTCAACAAATTATGATTATTTTGCGAGTTTTATTTTTCTTTATTTTTATGCTCAGAAAATGATATGTAGATACATATAAATTAAAATCGAATAACCGATTTGGAAAAAAAAAGAAGTAAAATTCATTGTTTCTGAAGCTCTTTTTCGGTAATTCAAGATAGTATTTTTTACGATTATAGAATTTCTTTTTATTCATATATATATATATATATATATATATATATATATATATATATATATATATATATATATATATATATTTCTCTACGCAACTATCTTTTAAGATGAACTATAAAAAATTCACATATTCCAATAAACCATAATAAATAAATATTATCTCTAGCGATAGTCGTTTTCGAATCGAAAACGATAGTATTTACGTACTAAAGTGAACAAGGAAACGATATTGTTTTTCCATGAAGTTATGATATCGTTTTCGGTATCTTAATTTCCAAAAATAACGATATTAAAATCGACATGGACGTAATTTTGTTTTGAATACTATTCAATACCAAAAAATTGCAAAAACTAAATATACTATAGATAATTATAAAGAAACGTTATCTGCTGAAATAAGATACATATAATCCCAAATAAACATAGAACATGAAAATATTTTTATACATGATATACGTTATAATATTTGTAAGCTTGATTATTCCTTAGGCATATATTTTGCAATTAAGTACCTGGACTATTCAAAATCTGTTACTTAAAGATTAATTTCTATTTATTCTCAGCTTGTGTTTGTTTGTTGAAAATTTTTTGGTTTTAATATTTTTATTTTGAAGTTTTATTTAAATGTTTATATTTTTCATTAGAAACAAATATTTCGAAATTTCGATACAAATAATATCGTTTTCGGCAGTACAATACACATTGGGGCAGAATCGAAATTTTTTGGAAATAAATCTGTAACTTCTGATCGGCTGGTTGGATTTTCATGAAATTTGGTATAGGCATAGCAAAGGAGTGTACAGTGTACAATAAGTTTGGAAGGGAGGCACAACAAACCCCTCAGGGGCGGAGTTAAGGGGGCTCAAAGTTAGGTACCTCTGACATAAAAAATGTTTAATCGTTTTCCAAATTTTTGTTTCTCGTCCGATTTCAAATATTTTTATATATTGTTGTAGGCCCTGATAGGACCTGTAAAAAACATGCTTACGTGTCCTATTTATCTTTTATACTTTTCGAGTAATTTGATTTTATTAGTTTTTTTCTTCACTATTTAAGGAACAAAATTATCTATTGAATAAAAAAAAATTTGAAGTCAATATCTTTACCGAGTCCAAAAATAAACGATTTTAGACTTTAAAATTGCAAAATAGAAGACTTTTTGTGTTTTTTTAGCCGAAAAATTATCTACAATCTTTTTTATCTAAAATAAAATTTTCTTTAGCAACATATAATAATTTTGCACTTTTCTGAAACGTAACTTCACAGAGATGACTTTAAGATAACAAACAAGGAACATAACACAATTGGTCATGGTACACACCCTCCTGAATTCGACCCATTTTATATGACGGTTTTGATTTTAGACCATTTTTCTCAAATCCCAAAGCACGAATCGACAAGCTGAATATATTTTAAGAATCTCCAATATATTGTTAAAAGTTTTGAATCAAAATCTACGGGACTTCGGAAAATGTGGATTCTATAACCAAAAATCTAAAAAATCCCATTTTTGGGAATTTTCATTAGTTTTTTGGGAATTCAGGAAAACCCTATCCCTGATTGAAATTTGGTTAACGCGCTGTTATTTATATCAATAAGACTCACATTTCCTGCATATTTCATTGACATTGTATTCATTGGTTGAAAGATTACGTCTACAAGTTATGTACATAGTGCCCGATCCATATATTTTCAAATTCAAAAGCCTTGAATGAGTTTTGCATATCATATAATTTTTATTGTAATTTTACAAGGCAAAATATAGAAATATGTAATGATTATTGTAATGTTGGCAATAGCTAATTTCGAGTAAAATAACATAAAAAAAATTCCGGGCAAAAGTGTTGACCCAATCAAAAGTTATTGATTTTTGATCACTAATATCACCAAAAAAGTACAGCCGCGTTATCTTACGTATTATATCAGTGTTGATATCAGAATAATATTTTTATGGGTTAATATTAGTTTTGTATTCCATAAAAGCAAATGTAATAAAAAAATTAAAAAGAAATGTAAAAAACGAGTTAAATATTAATGCAAATAATTATTATTGCAATAACTCGAGCAATTTATAAGTTTTAGTCGATTGTTCGAATAATTTAAATACAGCATTTTTGTGTTATTTGATTATTCGAATAATTCAACAGACGAGTAAAATGAATACACATATCTAAGAATAAAATCTATTAACAATTCGCTTTTTTAACAAAAATTCGACTTCTCAAACCCCGATAAAATAAATAAATAAATAAATTGATGATTATTTGTTGAGAAAAAATAATATAAAATAAAAATAGTCATTAAAAATCATGTCGGATTTCAATAAAACAAGTTATGAGGATTATATATCTGTAATTAACACTTTTAAGCGATCGTCCTTTGTATCTGATTTTTTCAATGTCTGTCCTTGGAATAAAATTGACATTTATGCATTGATTTTATGAAAATCTTTTAAATTTCAACACATCACGCTGTATAATAAAAGAGAAAAGGATTAATTCTTGGTCATTTTGGATTTTTGTAAAACCAACATTTTTACTTTTTGCAAGAATTTCCATTTTTTATTTTTATAATTTTTTTTAATATCTCTGGAATTATTGAGCAGATTAAATTGTAAGTTTTTTGACATTTTATTAAACCAAACTAGATAAATCATTCTCTAGATATGTTGCAATGAGTGGTACAACCTTATTAATTTTCTATATTTGGTGATACTAAAGCAAAGTTTATGGACTACAATACGTATTTAATGCATCACAACTTGGATTGCCAGACCGCCTTGAATGAATTTGATTTTTCAGGATATTCTTGAAGTTGTAAAATTACAAGTTCAAATGTTATTTATCAAGTTAAAAACAATTTGTTTTTTTTTAATCTGAAGCGTTGATAAATACTATATGGGTTGTGAGCGTTAAATCAATTTTATAGGATTAAAAAAATACTTTGAATAA
Source organism: Protocalliphora azurea (assembly GCA_932274085.1). Lineage (NCBI taxonomy): Eukaryota > Metazoa > Arthropoda > Insecta > Diptera > Calliphoridae > Protocalliphora > Protocalliphora azurea. The sequence goes on along the minus strand of OW026519.1, from coordinate 97,764,598 downwards.
TTTTCATTTAAACTAATTACATTACATTTGAACATTTTATTAAAGGATTTTTCATTTCAAATTTTTTTCATTGGAACGTTAAAATTTCAAAATATACATAATTAGAGAGCGGTAAATTAATTCGAATGTTTTACATACATAAATATTTTATTGCGAAACTATCTGGAATTCTGAATATCTACATAGAAAAAAAATAGTGAGGTAAGATCTGTATATTACTACGTGTTATAGAAATTATTTTAAGATATATATAGCGTTACGATGTTTTCTGATAAGGGAAGGAATCTTTTGAAGATTCACAACATTTATAAAATTAAATTTTAATAAAAGTACCTCAATCAATTTTAAGGAAAGAAAAGGAACACTGGCTCCAGTATTTTATCATTGGAAAATCAGATAATTATCAGATAACTGCTGCATTAATAGTCACCTTAGACCTATTTACAATTATATTAATCTTAAAATAACATCTTAAATCTATTGTGGCAAATTGTAAACTAAAAATAAACTTAAACAAGCATACAAATAGTCTAAACAATCTTAAAAGTGTCTAATTAATTGCTAAAAATTTATCAAATCAAAATCTAGAAAACTAATTTCATCTTAATAAATCTTATATCAAACTGATTTAACTTAAATCTAATCTTTCCTAAACCTATTTAAAATTTTAATCTATTTTTTTAATATAACTTAAATCTAATCAAAATATTAACTTAATTATCTTAATTTAACTTAAAATATTTTTAAACTTAATTTAAATCTACTTTTCTTAAATCCTAATTTAAAATCTTTTGAAACTTAATTTAAATCCAGTATAAATTCTGACTTAAATCTATATTTTTTTTTACTAACTTAATTTAACTTTTACCAAAATTTTTTTTAACTTTATTTTAATTAAACTTAAATTTGTTTAATCTTAAATTTAAATTAATTTAACGTAATTTTTATTTATAAAAATGTAAACATACATATAAACATTAACACTTATTACACTTTAACACTTATATACATATACACTATACAGTCACTACATCATTACAATACAAAATTTTGAATATTTAAAAAATTTAAAAAAAGAAAAACAATTACAAATCTAAGAATATATCCAAATTCAAGATTGCATCAAGCCTACATACACTACATAACAAAAATAATATACAATTTAACAATAAAACACTGTTTTATTTTAATTAATTAGATTAATTATGATTATTTTTAATAAATATTATTTAGTTTAAACTCTATATAATGAAGAACAGAAATTACTTTATTTAAATTCCATTAAAGGCTAATCAACATGTAGTTAAGGTAGTTTTAGGACTATCAAAGATTGTTAAGGTTATGATATCATGGCTGGGAAGGGTTATGAATCCAAAGGAAGTATTTCCATCTTCTTCCTTGATAAAAATTTCAGACTGAAGTTCAGTTATATATATATATATATATATATATATATATATATATATATATATATATACATATATATATATATATTATTTTTATAATTTTGCAGTTAACATGGCCAGGTTATAGCTACCTTTTTTAAATTTTATTTTTCTGATTCTTAGCCTTTCTTGCGGAAGACAAGAACACCACCCTATTGCTCTGAGCACGGTCGGATAAAGAGGTAACAACTGTCTTCTAAGAGAAAGGGTCAAAAGAATTTTGGACCGTTACAGGGTGTATCAGGCACAACACTAGAATTATTTTGGTAGTATTTTCCTTTGACTTTTTTCAAGAAATATATTTTTTTGGTGTAAAACGTGTTTTTTTCAGGAATTCATCCGTCAATGAAGCTTTGAAGAATTTAAGCGTGAATATGATAAATATGTTTGAAGGATTTTTATCGAATGGCCTAAAGATTATACTGATATTAGTGACGAAGGCGATGCTGGAACATTTCTAAATTAATATTCCTTGTTTAGTTATTTAAATAAACGAAAACATGATTGTTCATCATATTGTATATAGAGGAAAAAAATTGTAAAAGTGTAATTCAATGCATTTCTGTTGAAAATGTTGGTCAGCTTCAGCGTAAATAAAACGAAAGTCTTAATTAATTAGAATTTTGGAGTTAAATAGCCTTTACTACTCTGTAAATGAGAATAAGTGGATGTCTTCCAATATCCAATATCCTAACACAATAAGTTTTGATATTCATAATGAAGGTCATCCTTTAGTACCAACAGCTAAAATAAGACGTTATATCGCGACTTGTCTAACTCAAGTGGGTATACTTAATGCTGGATATTCAATATGTAAAATATGTTTCTCATTACTATACTAGAACTAATATTAAATTGAAATTCCTTAAGAAAATTTGACAATAAAAGTAATTTTTTTAAAAATTTTCTCATTTTCGTTCTACAAAAAAAAAAAAAAAAAAAAGAAATAAAAAAAGAATAAAAAAATATATATATATGTAGTACCTGGCGCGACCATAAGTAACGGCTCATTTTTCCCGACCTAGGGGCCGAAAAAATTTTATATGATAGGTAAATTTTCTTTCTGAAACAAAAATCTTTCCCGGTCAATTTGGGATAAGAAAAACAAGGGTTTTAAAATTGTTGAAAACCTGAGTCGATCACCCTAGATACTTTTAATATTCTCTGCCAATTAATTGTGATGAAGTATGTTGCGATTAGGGTTGTGAGATTGGAATTGTGATCTAACTTGACATTACAGAAAAACAAGCTTGATTTAAAAAAATTGGCGATAAACTTTCGCTAAAAAAGTACGTATGTATTATGCTTTTAAAAATTTTTTCCGAAAATAACAGTTTACATAGGATATTCGTTTAAGCCATGGAAAAATATTTAGAAATAATAATTGAATCAATACAAATATTTCAATATCCATTAATATTGCTTTTGAATATTAATTCTCGGCTTTAAAAAAATAAATTGAAGGAAACAGTGGTCGGTGCATAACATATCGAATCAGTTTGTTCTGAAAAAGTATTTGTTTAAATTTAAAACAGTCCTCTTTTGTAAAGCGATTTGTATATCTCATATACATACACTATATTATTTTAATATTATTTAAAATTCATTGCAACAGCACAGCATAGTTCTGTAAAAGTCTCACTTTCAGGTTGTAATAAAGCAGAAGGCATTGTATTCTATAAAATATACAAAAATATGATTCGAGCTTATCACTATCAAAATTTGACATATATATATATATATATATATATATATATATATATATATACGTATATATAAATAGATTTTTTAAAATTTGCTATGCTATATAACTTTCTATGTAACTGTTGTTTGCATTACCATATCGGTGCGCCAGGTCAATTTCGGTTAATTAGGAACTTTTAGTTTTTCAAAGCATTAATTTTTCGAATATAGAATATAGCGGTTATTTAGCACAACAATAGCGGTTTCAAAAAAACGATATTGCAAAAAATATTTGAAGCACTAATATGTATTTTAATGTAATATTTAGAATTAATATTTTAACTGATTTATGTTTATAGCTGGTCTCATTTTTTTATTAATATAGTTTAATATTGAACTGAAATTAATTATTTAGCTTGAAAAAATAATATGTAATATATACTAAATTTGAAGTATTATCTAGATAAAATATGGTTTAATATAAAAAAGTCATAACTCGATTTTTCAGTTTTTTTCTTGTAAGACCTGTACTACTAATAGAAGAAAGTGAACTTTTTTGGAGCTTTTTTAATTCAATATGCATAGAAAAAATTAAATTTTATAATTTTATATTCTTTTACTAAATTTATAAAATCAATTATATTTTTTTACTAAAATCAGTCAAATTCGTAAATATTTTATTAGATTGTTAAAATGTTTTAATTTGCAAACAGTAAATATTTAAAAATTCAATAAAATGCAATAACTTTTTTTAAGGAAACAATCATATATGTGCTAAAATTCGATGTACACCCGAATTTAATATGTTTATCGTTTTCAAAACGAATACAATTTATTAACCGTTTTAAAATCGAATTTTTTTAAAGCTGTTGAAGATGTGTTATTAAGAATTCGTGGCATTAAACAAAAAACATAAAAATTATATAACACAAGGCAACAAAATCGAAAAAATTTTAAAGGCTTGAAAAACCACTATATACAATTTTGATGTATTGCTGTTCCAGTAGTACAAATATGGTCCAAATTTTTTTTTTGTTTGTTTTTTAAAAATTTTTAAGTAAAATTGTAAATTTTTTAGACGTTTCTCCACATAATTAATGATATCTCAATAAAGGTTAGTCCGATATTATTAAAATAAACTTAGAAAAATTGAAATTTATATAACCTTTAATCCGTTTATATATTGCGTTTCAATCGGCTTGGTAGTTTCGGAGTTATAATAAAAAACTGAAACAAAAAATATATTTTTTACGTAAAAATAGCATTTTTTTTGTTTTAAAAAAATCATGAAAAACTTAAAACGACAAAAATTGTTCAGATTGCAAAGCCACATGTAATAGCAACAAAATGAGATATAGATCATAAAAATCGATTGATTCTTTTCGAATTTATTCACAATTAAATGAATTCGCTCATTTTCACAAAATTTTAGTTTTTGGTTTGATATACGTAAAATTGAGTAGTTAATGTTCTTCTTTCGATTTATTGAATTTTGAAAATATTTTTCTCATGCTATGTACAAATTTTCACATCGAAAATGCATACCATAGTTTCAATTGGATGAGTTTAGATGTATCAAACAGAAATTATATAAGAAATAAAACAAGAAAATAAATAAATATTTGGTATAAACTACAAACTCTGGTATTTTCTTTTATTCGATTTTCTACTATTGTTGAATAACGAAATATTACTCTGAATACTCCAGAAAAAATCAGCCATTATGTGTACATCTTGGTGGAATCGTTCACCCTGTTCCTCACTCAATTCTCTAAGATTTTCAGGAAAACGATCTAAGTGACTGTTTACTTTGATTCTCATGTTCATCCAGCATTCTGGAAGTGAGTTAACATCTCTTCAACGTGAGCAACGTAATCATCACCCTTGTTATTTCCTAAGAGATTTTGAATAACCCATATAAAAGAATCCCGTGCGTTCTTCTCAATTTCTGACATTGAACTGCCAAATCAGTATCTTTCACCAATTTGAGAATTTGTGGGCCGTTAATTATGCCTGTTTTCAGCTTTTCCATACTCAGATTGGGAAGTTGAAATATACTGGAAACATATATAAACTGAAAGATATATAAATTTTAATCGTTATTAGGAAAATCTGTAAGGAAATAGGGATAACTTACTTCCGAATGTCTTCAAATGTTGAATTTCATATTTTTTGATTTCCTAATTTTTATAATTTTATTTTTTATTTTACTGAAATTGTCAAAATATATAAAATTGTTTTTGTTTTGTGTATCATTTTCTACCAATAAAACATAATGATAAAATGTAATAATTTTTTTTTTATAAAATTTTATTTACAACCAAATAATGGTTTATTAAAAAATATTTTAGCCATAATTTTTTCTGTGTAAATAAAAAAAGATTTAAATTTAGTATGTGAGAGAAAAAACCCTAATTCGGTTGTCAGAAATTCAATTCATATAAAGGTATTTGCGAAAAAATTGTAGTAGTTTTTGTAAAAATTATAAATATTCACTGATTTACTAAAGTATTATTAAAGTGCATGGTTGTGCACAATAAAAGTGTACTTTTTGATCTTAACAGTATTTTAGTGTATAATAATTTTTATAAGTTATTTATTTTCTAAGAGTTTGCATATTATGATTTAAATTTAATAAAAAGCATGCACTTTGTGATACTAAAAACGTATTGAAAATACTAATCTGCATAGTTCCCGTGGTGATTTTAATTTAAAAATAAATACAACTCATCTGATAAATACTGACTAATGACAATTCAAAATTTTAAAAATAAATAAAAATATTAAATTTAATATGTGACAAATACAACCATTTATAACCAACTGATTTGGAGTTAAATTAGTATTAAAAATTTATTATATAAAAAATTAGAAATAAAAATTGTGGGAAATATTATTTTTGTTAAAAAATATAATTTGAGAGAAAATTAGACTAAAATTCAATGCCAGTGGACTGGAATTATGATTGTGATTTATAATTCCACAAAAAATTTCGTGCGATGTAGGATTTATCTCTTTTAAAATAACCCTCTTTGGTCATTGCTTTCTGCTCATATAAAACTAATTGGGGTCATCTTGTATATTGATATGTACTAAAATCTATATGGATCTAATGTACGTTAAAGTGTTTTAGGAAATAGTGCGGTTTCCTACTCTTACTAGTGCGGTTTTCCTATTACTATTTCATAGTAATTGTTTTCTAGGTGCATTATGGGCTGCTTTTTCAGTGTCTAGGTATTTTTCGTTTTATATTGTTTAAAAGCGTTGTGTAGGTTATGGATTTTGTGCGACAAAATAAAGTGATACTTTATCAAATTCTTTAATTTGGTTTCTAATTTTCCAATTTATTGTTGCAAAAAGGAAAATGGATGCTTAGAAAATGCAAAATTTTAATATTCTACTCAATAAATTCTTTTCAAATTATTATTAAATTTGAAAAACAAAGGTATTTCTTCGACCGCAATCCAGAAAGATTTTTTGATTCTAGAATGGGATAATGAAGTGAAATTAAGATATTTGTCTTTAAAATGAAAATGTCTGTATCTGAGGTTAAAGAACCATTTAGTTATGCAAAATAACAAATATGAAAATTAGAAGAAACTGAGTGCCAGAAACCGTATTACCACGAAGTAAAATGGTAACGATATAGCGGTTCTCGCCAAAAGGGACTTAGTTTCATCATCCAAAGAGACAGTAGTAATTATGCCTATTTCAAGAGTTCTAGAAGTACCTATTCTAAGAAAAAGTCACTTCTACATAAAACGACCCCTAATTGAAAATAGCCATGGAAAAAGCTAAAAGGCTTTTTTTAACCAACAACATTTTTTAACCAAGTAACATTTTCTTAGCATTGCCTTTAAAAAACCATTTGTTTGAACCTTGTCTGGACAATTAGGATAATAATAATTAAAATTAATGAGCTTTTCTTTTACTTAGTAGTCTTAAGGTTTCTGAATCCTAAATTCTAATTTCCATTCCAATTTGTTACTTTGCATAACTAAATGGTTCTTTATCCTCAGATTCAGATATCTTAAAAACAAATATCTTAATTCCACTTCATTATCCCAATTTAGAATGAAGAAAGCTTCTTGGTTTGTTGTTGAAGACTTCACAATAATATGGTCGGATCTCTTCTTATTTTTCAAATATAATAATAATTTAAATAGAATTTAGTGAATAAAATATTAAAATGAAGCATTTTTTAAGCGTCTACCTTCAATTTTGTAACAATAAATTGGAAAATTGGAAGCCAAATGAATTTAGTAAAGTGCCACTTTTTTTGTCGCACAAAATCCACAACCAGCACAACAGTTTTACATCAAACTCAAAATGCAAATAATTCAAAAACTCCTTTTGTTTATTAAATTAAAAAATATAAAACAAAAAATACCTGAACACCAAAAAAGTCGCCCATGATGAACCTAGAAGGCAATTATGATGAAGTAAATAGCAGGAGTAGGAAACTTCATTTATTTTGTCCGACAGTGTATCTCTCATATGTGAGCAATGGTGAAATTGTGGTCAAAGTTGGCGAACAGAATAATTCTTAAGTGATGTATATCTAATTTTAAAAGTCTAATAGCGTAAAATATGCATAACTACCACAAGTAGCAATCCCTATTTCAAAATTTATATTCAGTAGAGGGGCTCTGCTCAAAAAACAAAAAATAAAAAATAAAATAAAAAATTAAAAATTTTGTCAACAAAACTCGACTACACTGTATTTAACTGTTGAAAGTCTGCACAATAACACAATAACAAGGATGGTGCAGAATTTATCGACCAAGTGCGATTAGTTTATATAAGATCGAATAACATCAAAAAGTATAAACTCGTGGACAAAATGTGTTGTAGAAGAATAGGAAAAAATTAAGTCTAAGTTCTAAGTTTTTAAATTTTGAACAACAATCATGATTATAAAATTAAATCTATGGTGCTAAAATTTTGCACTCTATTAGTTTCCAGTCTTCTGAGCTCAGATCTGTAGCCCGTTTGTTTAAAATAGTTTTAGTACAATACTCAGTAAGGATTTAAGTCAGTTTCAGCCAGGTTAAAAATTTTTGATAATGATCCATATACTTTTTTCCATATTTTCTATATTAAAATTCATGATTGAATTTAATACACTTAAAATATTCAGTTTTTTAAAACATACATTATATTTTCATAGTATTTTGGAAATGGAATAAGTACATAATTCAATATATTCATGATATGTTTTAAAATTTCATTTTATAAAAATGCATTCAGATGTTATTGAAACAAAATATTAATTTTATAAAGGGAAAAACAATATCATTACTTTTTTGCTATATTTTTCGATAACGAGTATACATATCGGTTTGAAATATATACCAAATTATTTTTTAAACGAATTGAAGATATATTTACATTGTTGATAATTTAAAATTGTATACCTATGACCAATTCAAAACGTAGAAAACGCTCTCTTGAAGAGTAATAAGAATCAATTATGTAGTTTTTTCCTTTCATCACAGAGTTTTTTTTTAGTAAAATAAATCTCACACATAATCTTCTAGTTCTATTCTATGTTATTTGCAACCAATAAAACAAAGGATTAAAATCAAATCATATTTTTAATAAAATTTAAATTTTAATCAAAAACGGATTTATATAAAAATATGTAGCATATAACCGAAAGATTCTTATTTTCATTGAAATGTTAAGTTCTTGCATGCTTAAGTTTTCCGGCACTGGCTCGTCGCAATCGGGTTGGGTTAGTGAACTTAACATAAGATGTAAAAAAACTACATAGTAATAACTATTTTATTGCATGCAAAAATGATAAAAAAAGCATTATACAAAACCTAACAGAGCTAGAATATAAAACTTATGAACGAGTGAAAACTATTGGAAACTATTGGGGTTTATTGCATCTAAAATTTCATTGTTGCAATAGCTGGAAATTCGCAACATAATGCCCATCCCTACCTTGATCATTTAAATACTTATAAACCAAACAAAATTTCTCTAAATGATCCCTAAACGCAATAAAACGCTACATAGCTCCAGAATTGTCCGCAAGAATCAAAACAAGAACATTTAGCAATTCATGGTTTTATATTTATTCAATAAATTTTAACATTAAAGTTTTTATTTAAGCCAAAAGACATTTTTTTTTTAGAAATGATAAAAATTCATATAATAACTCTAAATTTATAACAATTTTTATGCAGTAAATTTAATTTGTATTTCATTTTAGAACAAAGAAATATAAAATTTAATTTTTAATATTTATATTTATTAGATAAAATGTTCGCGTAATTAGAATAAAAAAAAATATTAAATAATAAAAAGAAACAATAAAACAATATCAAATTGGTATTTGGACCCTGTATTAGGATGACGAATAGGTATAAAGCAAAATCAAAATTAGGTCAAGTTAAGGTAGGTTAGTTATTCGTAAATATATAAATAAGAAAAAAAAAAAAACAAAAAAAACCAGACGGTCAGAGACGTAGATATTTTAGGGGCTCGAAACAAAAAAAAATGTGAATAATAATTTAAAGGGTTACATATATGAAACTTACGAAGCCATAATAGGGAAATAGTAAGTATTTTAGCACTATTCTTTTTAAATATTTTCAATTTTGAAAATTTTCCTATCTTTTCGATTTTTGTTGCATTCTTTTCTTTAATACATTTTATTAATTTTTTCCTTTTTTTTTAAATTCTCTTATTCTGTTTTTCTCATATTCTTTCTTTCTTTTTTTTTTGAAACACTAATTTTTTATATTTTATTACTTTAGTTTCATCACTTTAGCACAAATTTATAATTTAACACTATAATTTAAATTAGTATGTATATCTTTATTATATTCTTTTATTTTCTACACTATTTAATATTTTTTTTTTTTTTTATTTAATTTAATATATTTTTTTTTTTTTTTTGTATATTTTACCAAGATCAATGTGTGCTTAAGGTAGGAAAACAACCCAAATTAAAGAAAATAAGAGAAAAGCACTTACATTTGTCGCTCATAGATCCATCGATGAATGGCCATTCAGCAATGCCTATATAGTAGGTAGGAGAAAGACAATTATAAATTTGTTTGGTGATATCGTCGAAGTAATAAATTTTGTAATTCTTCTTTTACTTATCATTCATTATTTTCTGTAATAAAAAAAAATTAGCAACATGTTTCGAAAAGATGCTAGCAACATACTGTAATTACTAACAACATAATGAAATTAATAGAAGATTATATTATATATTATATTATATAAAATAAATAAATTATGGCTTACGAATTTAACACAATTTGATACTGTATATTGTTATTATGTGATTTAGGAAAAGCAAAAGTAGTTTCCTTATAAATAAAATAACCTTCCGATGCTATGGTGTATTCCAACATTTGCTGGAAGTTTTAATATTTATTTGATGATGATGATGATTATGATGATGATGAGGTTATCAAAAAGTATGTTGCTGGGACATCATTAGATAATGTAAGGAGTTTAAAATATTTGCATTTGATGTAGTTTTTATTCCTTTTAAGTTTGACGTAGTTTTAGAAATATATAAAGTGGAGTATTACAGCCAGGATAGAATTCTTAAGACGGTTATAGTGATCACTAGTTTAGCAATTTATATTTGGTGCCAAATCTGCAGAAAAAAAAAAATATTTTTTTTTTTGACTTGATAAATGATTTAATATAATAAAAAGAAACGTGTGAAGTTTACCCATAGGATGTGGCACCAGAATTTAGATGTAAAAAATATAAAGTTAATTGTTGCAGTTTTAATTATATCCACTGCAGTTATTTACATAATTAAATTTTATGTAATTTAATTTATCACTGAAGATTTTTATCAGAAAATGGAAACTATTTTCATGAAATTTTGTAATCACTTTAGACTTGTACTTTTTGGGTATATTCTTGACTTTTAGTTAAAATTATTCTTTTCACTCTGAATTTTCTGGAAAAAGTGAAACGTGTTCGTGTAAACTGCTATTTATAATATTAGCAAAAGTATTGCTTTAATTGCTTAATAAAAATTGGCGCGATAGAGAGTTAACTAAAAAGTAACTAATAAATAATCATATGCTTTAAAAAGCTTACTCTAGAGGGTGGTGAGTATTCGTGGGTTTACAGTAAAACATAGATAAATAATCTTAACTATGTATTGTAAACCTAGAGATAGTTAATTAATGGTCTTTATGGGTAATTGCTAAATTTGTATGCATTTTTAGTAACACTTGTAATTACAATAACATATTGGTTAAAATAGAAAAATTTTGGATGAAATTAAATTTTTTTTAATATTTTTCGTAGATTTTACTCTTGATATGCCAGCATTTTACACAGCCCCCCAAACAAGATCAAATTTAAGGGGTTTATTAAAAGCACTAAAATTTGATCCAGCTGGCAGTAGCATTAGCCTGGTTTAATATCCTTGGCGTGATATTTTCCCATGTAATTTCCTTTTAAGTCCTCTAGTTCGTAATTACAATTACCAATTTTTTTCCTTATCCTGGCCTTTATAAAGGTGTTATCAAGTTTAGCATTATAGCCTTTGTCAAAACTAGATTGTTTAAAATTTCTCCTATATACTTCTTGACCCTCTTTAAAATTTGTTATTCTTGTACGTAAGTTATAAGTCTTTTCATTTCTCTGAAATTGTTTTTCCATTAACTCTTTTGCTCTCTTTCTTATAATTTCCATTGAATCTTCTCTAGAAAAACTAACTGTCCTATCTTCCAAAATACCTAAATTTCTTAGCAAGGAATAAGTGTGCCCATTAATTATCATGTTTTGTCCAAAAGTTATATAGTACGGCTCAACACCTATAGAAGAATGTACACTAGAGCGTAAAGCACAAGCGATGTTACTTAGTACTTCATCCCAATTTCGTTGGTCTGGATTAACATATGCTCTTATGGCAGAAATAACTGAACGGTTTATACGCTCCGAGGCATTGGCCTGTGGGGAATGAACAGCTGTTAATGTGTGGAAAATATTATAGCGACTTAGCAATTGTTTAAAGGCTTTAGATTTAAATTGGACACCGTTGTCTGATACAATTGTCTCTGGGACACCAAATATATGAAAAATGTCTTCTTCTAAGTATTTACAAATGACATCAGCAGTTAGTTTTTTCACAGGTTTCAAAAATGGGTATTTGGAGAAGTGGTCTAAAACCACGAAAATTCCTATATGGCCATTTCTTGACCTTGGGTATGGACCAAGAAAATCAACATATAATTTTTGAAATAAGCGTTGTGTCATAGCTGGCTGAACCATTGGAGGACGAAGCACAAAGTTGGGATGTTTTGTAGATTTACATATTTCGCATTGATTTATATAATCCCTCACACTGTTTACTAAACCTGGCCAAAAATAATATTTCCTGATACGCGCCAGAGTTTTATTTATGCCGAAATGTGCTGCTAAAGAGTTATCATGTGCCTTAGATAATATGTCATTAATAAGTTCCTTTGGGACATATAATTTCCAACATAAATCGTCATGTAATTGCTCACCTGTTGCATGTTCAGTCCGTTTATATAAGTAATTATCTATAACTCTCATATCCGGAAGCATATTCTGATTTTCACAAACGTTTTTGACTAGTTCTTTATACTCATTCGTTTGAAAATATTCTGAATGTAAGTCAATGAAAACTCCGTTATCCTCTGACAAACTGTTAACAACTAAATTAGTATTTTCTTCCGTAGGACTTTCAATTAAATCTTCCTGAGTAGTACGGGAAAGGACGTCTGGAACAACATTGAGAGCACCTTTTCTGTGTTGAATTTTGAATGAAAAAGCTTGAAGTTTAAGTGCCCACCTAGCCAATCTAGAACTCAAATCATTCTGGGACATAAGCCACTTTAGTGACGCGTGATCAGTCACTATTGTGAACTCATGTCCTTCGATATACGGCCGAAATTTTTTTACGCTTAGCACAGCAGCTAAGCATTCCTGTTCGGTCACTGAGTAGTTGCGTTGGGCTTTATTAAGTTTCTTGGACATAAATGCCACAGGAACTTCATCACCCTCCGCATTTACCTGTACCAGAACACTTCCTATGCCTGTCTTGCTTGCGTCACAATGGATATAAAATGGTTTTTCAAAATCCGGACTGTGCAATACAGGGGCTGAACTCAGTAGACACTTTAACTTCTCAAATGACTGGTTGGCCTCGTCGTTCCAAAGAAACTTTCGCTTATTTTTAAGTAATTCCGTTAATGGTGTCGTTAGGGAAGCATAATTCTGAATAAATTTACGGTACCACCCAGACATCCCGAGAAAACGTCTAATGTCCTTTACGGATTTGGGTGTCGGGTAGTCAATTATGGCGGAAATTTTATCGGGATCAGTGCGGACAATTCCTTTACCTATTATGTGTCCCAAGTACTTCACTTCTTCTAAACAAAATTTACTCTTTTCTACATTGATAGTAAGACCTGATTCACGAAAACGACTGGCCACCGTCTTTAGCACTTCTAAATGTCTACTAAAACTATCGGAAATGACAAGCAAATCATCAAGGTATACAAAAACTTCATTCCTTAGATGGGCTGGTATTACTTTATCCATCAATCGTGACATAGTTTGGGGTGCATTACACAGACCAAACGGCATTACTTTATACTGATATAAAGGTCGTCCGGGTATTGTGAATGCTGTTTTGTCCCTAGATTTTGGATCTAAAGGGATTTGCCAGAAGGCATCTTTAAGATCCAAGCTTGTAATAAACCTAGCCTTTGGAAGTCTGCTTAGTATACCATCGATGTTTGGTAAAGGATACGCATCCTTTACCGTAACGTCATTAACCTTCCTGCTATCTAAACAAAGACGGTTTTTTCCTGGTTTTCTAACTAACACACATGGCGAACTCCAAGCACTATTGGATTCTTCAATTACACCTAATTTTATCATGCGGTCTACCTCCTCGTACATAAGTTTTTCTATTGCAGGCGATACGGGGTAATGCCGTTGTTTGATCGGTTTTGCTGTACCTACATCTATAAAATGACTTGTTAGAGTCGTTTTACCGAGGCCCTCTTTTGAAAATGAAGGAAATAAATTTATCACTTGTTTAAGCTGTTGTTTTGCGATTTCATTAAGCTTACATTCATTTAAAAGTACATCCAAGCTATCAATAGTTGACAAAGATTCTTGTTGAAAGAAATTTGGTGGTAATAAATTAAATTTTCGCCAGAAATCTATACCTAAATAAAGGGGTTGTGCAAGGCTTGGGATTATATATAATATGATTGAATTTTCTTTAGATTTAAAAGCAATTTTTGTATCTATAAATCCAATAACGTTCTGGGATTTCCCATCAGCTGTACATACTTTTGAGTTGATATTTTTATAAGGTTTTCCTGAATATAAAAAGCTTTTTGCTAAACTTCCTCCAATACATGATATAGCAGCACCAGTATCTAACAACCCGCTAACCTTTTCTCCAAATAAACTAACTTCTGCATATGGACGCAAATCATTTTCTTTTTCGAATATACTACCTATAATATCTTTTTGCCTTTGTTTTATTTTAGACCAATAATTCCTCATACGTATAGCTGACCTAGTTGTTTTTCTATTAATTGCCGAATTAAATATTCGTGAACGAATCTTATTATAATTTGCTAAGCGAGTATGAAATGGAATTATGGATTTAAGTTTTCTCTCGTTATTATTCTGTGTGTGGGATACTTTAGAAGAAAATTCATTTGGTGTAGAATTTAGTTTGTGCTTGTTGCACGATCTGTCTTCTTCGTCAAGTTCTGTCTGCGTGCACTTTGTTGTGCACTCGATGAGAAGTTTTTTGCAGGATTGCATCTCAAGCAGGTAGGTTTGTATACATTGGCTGTACCACAGCCATAACAAAACACATTTCTTTCGGACATACAATCCTGATACCTATGACCTATTTTCCTGCAGTTCCAACAAATCAATCCTAGTTCGGAAATATCGTTGTTTTCACCTATTACAAGTTCCTCACAGTCTTCGTCAAATAATTCGGATACTTTCTTTTGAAACCCTAAAGATCTGTGGACAATATTTCTTTTACGAATATCCTGTAAGAAGAACTCTCGCTTCCTACAAATATCCCTGAGATGTGCAACTGAAAATATCTGTAAGTTCAAAATTTCATGTTGGATTTCAGGCAAGAGATTTCGCCTTAAAATCTCAATCATGGACATCTCAGGAATAGGCTGTTCAAGATGGTCCATTAATTCTAAAATGGAATCATAGAATGCATCAAAACTTTCGCCAGGTTTTTGTTTTCTGTCTCTTATGAGTTCTTTATAGTCCATATCAGTTCTAGTATCCTTGAACTGTTGTCTAAGCGATAAACATAAATCTGGCCATTTAATCTCTTTTACCGACTTATGGTAACGCCAGAACCAATCACTGGCTTTACCATCAAAAAGAACCGATGCATTACAGCACAATAAATCAAAATTTCCCCCCAAGGTTTGTTTTGTTAGAGCTTCTATTCTATATAAAAAAGAATCTACAGAGAGGTCTGCTGAATTTCCGGAGAATTTTAATTTCCAATTACTTATTATCTGGCTGATCTTATCTGGCCGAATAGCTAACTTTGCAGAGAAATCTGAATTAAGACGTATTATATTCGAGGAGGGGTTGGTTTGAAAACGAACATCTTCTTCATTAGCATTATTGCCAGATGAGGGTATTCCTAATAATTCATCCAAGCTTTGAGCTTGGCATTGGGGATTTTCATTATGACTTTCATGATTGATATTAACCTCAACCTGTGGCATGGTGTTGGTATTCCCTAAGCTAAGCCTGCGAAAACCTGCTTCTATATTGTTTTGTATCAATTGAGTCAACTGTTGATTAAGGGCTGCTAACATTTCTGCCTGCTGAGCTCCTACAGCCGCAGTTACTAAATTTCTAATCATATGCCTTTGGCCATCAGGTGATGAATCAGACGACTGTGTTGTATTAGGAGTAGTGGGAATGTTTCTAGAAACGGACTCATTTGCCGACCGATTTACGTCAACATTTTGCTGGCGAGATTGATTTCTAGTCATCATTGTAATCGTCGAGGCAGTGTTAGATTTAGAGAATTTGGGCAAAGTAATTTGGGTGTTACATGTGGGGCAAGAAGACTTATTTTGGGTCGATTTTGTAAGGCAGGTTTTGTGAAAAATATGATTACAAATAGTTTTTGTAGAATTTCCTTTGTTTGAGATGCTATTTTTACAAACTCCACATACATCAAAAGATACCGGTGGAGCTGCTTGAGTCGGATTAGTTTGGGTTGGAGGCGTCAGAGCCAAATTTTCAGTGCTACGTCTCACAGACATTTTCGAATTTAGAAAAAGTATATATGTTTCTAGATCTAATGAAATTTAAATCAAATCATGTACTAGAAAACCAATACCACAATTGAAAAGATTGACTGAATTGCAAGTGATTCCCAAAATATGAAAATTTTAGATAAATGATTAAAATAAATATAAATGTAATATAAATTGTTTTGGTAGAAAGATACGTTTTTAATAAGAAAATTTAAAATATTTTTATCTTATTAATTTTACTATTAAATTGTACTAATTCCGAACATATAATGCTAATTATTCTATCAATATTATTTGATGTGTATATTCGTATAAAATAAAAATTATAATTAATGTGTCTTGATTCTTTGCGGAAAAATCTTAAAGCTACGCAGCAGTAATTAAGTTTATATGCAATTTCATATTTGAATTTATTTTGAAATCTCTCAAAAGTCATAGAAAAAAAAAAAAAGTTTTAAAACGGGGAATTTATATTAGTTTACAATTTGATGGCATAAGACCAAAACATTTTTTTTTTTTTTGTAACCAGTCTTAAGATTCCAGTCAAATAGAATTTTGAGGAAGATGAAACTATTTATGAGAATAAAAAGTGTTTAAATATTATGTCCTGAAATAGAAGCATATTAAAATTTTAATAAGAAAAATTGATAAGAGAAAAAGTTGTTTCATTGGCATAAGTCCAAATGGTTTCAGACTTAAGATTCCAAAAAAAAACGTATGTGAATTTAAATGAAGGATAGAAGAATGAATGATTACACTGGTATTTTTTTTTCCTTTTATATTATAAAAAAAAATATATTTCCAAAAATGTAACGAAAACAAGATTTTTAAAAAAAGAAAAATTGAGAGAGTTTTAGGTTAATTTATTGCCAGTAAAAATACTAAGACCCACATTTGTTTGAATTTTAGATGTAAATTTTCAGTAAAAAGTCTTAACGTGGGCCCCACGTTGGGCGCCAAAAATAATATTATCTATGTAGCATATAACCGAAAGATTCTTATTTTCATTGAAATGTTAAGTTCTTGCATGCTTAAGTTTTCCGGCACTGGCTCGTCGCAATCGGGTTGGGTTAGTGAACTTAACATAAGATGTAAAAAAACTACATAGTAATAACTATTTTATTGCATGCAAAAATGATAAAAAAAGCATTATACAAAACCTAACAGAGCTAGAATATAAAACTTATGAACGAGTGAAAACTATTGGAAACTATTGGGGTTTATTGCATCTAAAATTTCATTGTTGCAATAGCTGGAAATTCGCAACATAATGCCCATCCCTACCTTGATCATTTAAATACTTATAAACCAAACAAAATTTCTCTAAATGATCCCTAAACGCAATAAAACGCTACATAGCTCCAGAATTGTCCGCAAGAATCAAAACAAGAACATTTAGCAATTCATGGTTTTATATTTATTCAATAAATTTTAACATTAAAGTTTTTGTTTAAGCCAAAAGACATTTTTTTTTTAGAAATGATAAAAATTCATATAATAACTCTAAATTTATAACAATTTTTATGCAGTAAATTTAATTTGTATTTCATTTTAGAACAAAGAAATATAAAATTTAATTTTTAATATTTATATTTATTAGATAAAATGTTCGCGTAATTAGAATAAAAAAAAAATATTAAATAATAAAAAGAAACAATAAAACAATATCAAATTGGTATTTGGACCCTGTATTAGGATGACGAATAGGTATAAAGCAAAATCAAAATTAGGTCAAGTTAAGGTAGGTTAGTTATTCGTAAATATATAAATAAGAAAAAAAAAAAAAAACAAAAAAAACCAGACGGTCAGAGACGTAGATATTTTAGGGGCTCGAAACAAAAAAAAATGTGAATAATAATTTAAAGGGTTACATATATGAAACTTACGAAGCCATAATAGGGAAATAGTAAGTATTTTAGCACTATTCTTTTTAAATATTTTCAATTTTGAAAATTTTCCTATCTTTTCGATTTTTGTTGCATTCTTTTCTTTAATACATTTTATTAATTTTTTCCTTTTTTTTTTAAATTCTCTTATTCTGTTTTTCTCATATTCTTTCTTTCTTTTTTTTTTTGAAACACTAATTTTTTATATTTTATTACTTTAGTTTCATCACTTTAGCACAAATTTATAATTTAACACTATAATTTAAATTAGTATGTATATCTTTATTATATTCTTTTATTTTCTACACTATTTAATATTTTTTTTTTTTTTTTTATTTAATTTAATATATTTTTTTTTTTTTTGTATATTTTACCAAGATCAATGTGTGCTTAAGGTAGGAAAACAACCCAAATTAAAGAAAATAAGAGAAAAGCACTTACATTTGTCGCTCATAGATCCATCGATGAATGGCCATTCAGCAATGCCTATATAGTAGGTAGGAGAAAGACAATTATAAATTTGTTTGGTGATATCGTCGAAGTAATAAATTTTGTAATTCTTCTTTTACTTATCATTCATTATTTTCTGTAATAAAAAAAAATTAGCAACATGTTTCGAAAAGATGCTAGCAACATACTGTAATTACTAACAACATAATGAAATTAATAGAAGATTATATTATATATTATATTATATAAAAAAAATAAATTATGGCTTACGAATTTAACACAATTTGATACTGTATATTGTTATTATGTGATTTAGGAAAAGCAAAAGTAGTTTCCTTATAAATAAAATAACCTTCCGATGCTATGGTGTATTCCAACATTTGCTGGAAGTTTTAATATTTATTTGATGATGATGATGATTATGATGATGATGAGGTTATCAAAAAGTATGTTGCTGGGACATCATTAGATAATGTAAGGAGTTTAAAATATTTGCATTTGATGTAGTTTTTATTCCTTTTAAGTTTGACGTAGTTTTAGAAATATATAAAGTGGAGTATTACAGCCAGGATAGAATTCTTAAGACGGTTATAGTGATCACTAGTTTAGCAATTTATATTTGGTGCCAAATCTGCAGAAAAAAAAAAATATTTTTTTTTTTGACTTGATAAATGATTTAATATAATAAAAAGAAACGTGTGAAGTTTACCCATAGGATGTGGCACCAGAATTTAGATGTAAAAAATATAAAGTTAATTGTTGCAGTTTTAATTATATCCACTGCAGTTATTTACATAATTAAATTTTATGTAATTTAATTTATCACTGAAGATTTTTATCAGAAAATGGAAACTATTTTCATGAAATTTTGTAATCACTTTAGACTTGTACTTTTTGGGTATATTCTTGACTTTTAGTTAAAATTATTCTTTTCACTCTGAATTTTCTGGAAAAAGTGAAACGTGTTCGTGTAAACTGCTATTTATAATATTAGCAAAAGTATTGCTTTAATTGCTTAATAAAAATTGGCGCGATAGAGAGTTAACTAAAAAGTAACTAATAAATAATCATATGCTTTAAAAAGCTTACTCTAGAGGGTGGTGAGTATTCGTGGGTTTACAGTAAAACATAGATAAATAATCTTAACTATGTATTGTAAACCTAGAGATAGTTAATTAATGGTCTTTATGGGTAATTGCTAAATTTGTATGCATTTTTAGTAACACTTGTAATTACAATAACATATTGGTTAAAATAGAAAAATTTTGGATGAAATTAAATTTTTTTTAATATTTTTCGTAGATTTTACTCTTGATATGCCAGCATTTTACAAATATTATACATTTAGGTTACAAAAAAAAAAAAAAAAAAAAAAAAAATGCATAAAATTCAAATTTAAAAATCTTATTTTTTTGCAGTCTATTAAAAAACTTATCAAGCTTAAAAAATCAATAATAAAAAATAACCTTTTTTTTGTTTTATTAGTGTTTGAAAAATACATTTTTTTCTTGCTGATTATGCAAAAAATACGTTTGAAAAGATCAGAAATTTCTTCAATTTCAAATTGTTAGACTTCTGAAAAACTAAGATGTTTATGTTTAAAATGGAAAAATTATTTCATTTTTAGGCATACTAAAGGTATTGGTCTATTTTTAGTTTTCAGAAATTGCAAATTTAGGCATTTACGAGAATGTAAAAAATTTTTATTTGTCACCATTTCAACATTTTAGACTAAATTTTACGCAGACTAATAAAAGACCTAATATGTTATGAAAATCAAGAATAAAAAATGGTTCGTATTTTCTTAAAAATCTTTTATAGTCTATTAAATATATCCAAGTTTTGTATTTTTTGTAAACAAAATGCAGAAGTTTCGAGAATATTTTTATGTAATGTAAATCTTTTTCATCATGACAATAGTGTTCTAAAAACAAAAAAGAAAACTTTGAAATAAAGTTTGAACTTATAATATATAAACGTCAATAAAAAATTATAATGTAAAATTTAAATCATTTGTTATTTATAATTTGTTATTTATAATTTGAGTTTGTAATCAATGATACCTGAATATTAACAAGCTCGGGCGATACTTTAGTCCTATTGATTTAATTATTAAAGAATTAAGTAAATGTAAGGAAACAATGGTTTTGTATTAACATAAACAAAGAGTAAATTAAAATTTTATTATTTTTAATAGATTTTCAGAAGGGAAATTTAAGCCTTTCTTATGTAAGTGACATCAATTAATGAAGTCATTTTGTTAATGTTTTAAACAATTTTTTTATATTTTATTGAAATTAATTGTTAATATTGTTTTTGTTTATTTTTTTTTTTTAATAAAATAGACAACACAGAATGCTTGTTTTATGTTTTAATAAACATTAAAAGAAAATGAGCAGAATGTTAAAGTAAAATTTGGTCGAATAACTCGATTAATTTAAAAACTTTACTCGATTGTTCGATTAATTTAAAAACGGCATTTTGAGCAGCAAAGTCGAGAAAAATTAATACTCTAGATATAGGGTGATCGATTATTAGACATTTTGTGGAAACCGGTTTTCGAATAGTTGGTATTTAAAAAAAATCAGTTGCATTTTTTGAACTTAAAAAAAAAAACGTTTAACCGAGTTTTTGCAGAAGTTAATATTTCTGTCAAAAGATTATATTTCTTTAACAAAAAATTAATAAATCTTATATTATTTGAGTTAAAATTTATTAAGTATAATTATTTTGGGAAACAAATATTAATGAAGGTAAGAAAATAATCATCAAGAATGAGACTAAGTTTTATATAGCATAAACATTATCTATGGCTTATTATGAAAAACGCGTGTAAAACTGTAATTGTATTGGTATTTTTGATTATTTCGGTAACGGTATTTTAGCGGTACCGGAATTTTGAGCTCTTTCGGTAACGATATTTTAGCGGTAACGGTGTTCGTATTTATTTCGGTAATAGTATGTTAAAGGTTTCAGAAATTTCGCAGATATCGGTACACAACCATAAATATAAGGTGGAGTCAATTATAAGAAGGTCATGCTGGAATAACAATTAAAATCTTAAATATCTTATATTTTAATTTTATTAAAAATAATTATTTTTCTGAAACTGTGTAATAACTGTAACGGTATTTTAGCGGTTATGGTATTTTGGGTAATTATTTGTAAATTTCTGTTCAAATATTAGTATTTAGTACATGTTTTTTGAAATAAAAACTTAATTTTAAAACCGGTTTTTTGTGTTTAAAAAACCGAAAAAACTAGTTTTTAAACCGGTTTAAAAATCGATCCGACAAACCAACAATCTAAACTGTTTGTACTGCCCTAACTTAAAATATAACTACATATGGGCGGTAAGGTACACGGATCAAGCCAATTTTTTGTTTCCGAGTTTATATTGATTTTTGAATTATGTGTACATTTTTATTTATTTATTTGTTTATTTATTTATCTATTTATTTTTTTGTATTTCGATCAGGGAGTGGATCTACGCCGATTATTTTTGTTAATCTTTTTTTTTTGGCTTTAAAATGTTTACCAATTTAATAATTTAAACATTATTTACCAATCAAATACTAACGAATTAAGATCTTTTAATTTCAGTTAGAAAGAAGAAAAGCGTCAAAAATTTTTTCATATATTTTTTTAAATATATTTTTTATTTATTTATTTTTTATTATGATATAGCAGTTTTTCCTAAAATTGGCAGGCTTATACGCTAGTATCGAATAAAATCCTAAAATCTGAAAAATATTTTAATACATTTTCCTTTTTTACCCTTCACCACAGGTGTATAACGAAATACAAAAAGTTTCGAAACTCTTTGAAATCGACTTTATGTGTCTTGTATTTCTAAATTTTGTTTTAAAAACAGGGAAAATATTGATGCATTTTGGTAAACCTTAGATCTCAAAAAAAAAAAAAAAAAAAAAAATTAAAATTGCGTTGAAAGTTTTGAGGTTTTTTGATATATTTCAGTTTTGTCCTGACAATTTACGTCTTTTAAATTCAAACTATTAACTTGTTAACAGACAACACTTTGAAAATTCATGTCGTATAGGAAGTAACCATTTCACTATCTGGTGAAAAAACATTCGGTGACCAAAAATTGAAGAATTTTAAATTTTTCAGTTTTTGATAGAAAATTTGCGCGCATAAGTGAAATTAGATTTAGAGAACCGAATCTTAAAATCGAAGTGATTTTCTATGAGGAATATCCCGTCAATGTCAGGAAACCAGGAATGGGATAACATCATCGCAATCTTCCGTAGACTTGGTGTAAATGTTTGTACTATTGACGAATACCGCTCGTATAGAAATTGCCTATAATAAGTCCGTGACTTTTTGAATGAAACACAGTTTTTTGCTGACAACTTTCTTAAACCGAGCTGATCATTTAAAATCGAAACCACACTGTCATATGAAATGCCTAGGGCATCAACAATCTCACGCACATTTGCTCTTCGGTCGGCCAATACCATATCGTAGATTTTTTCGACATTTTCGGGTGTACTGATCTCAATTGGCTGTCCAGAACGTTCAGTGTCATTTGTACTTCTGCGGCCACAACGAAAGTCTGTAAACCACTTTTTTACCATTGAAATCGATGGTGCAGAGTCCGCATAGTATTTATCGAGCTTTTCCTTGGTTTGATTGACAGTTTTTTTTCGCAAAAAATAATATTTAATGAGCACTCGAAATTCACTTTTTTCCATTTTTAGAAAAATACACGAAGTTGTATGTTTTGAACAGCTGCTAAACGCAAAGTAAATGACGACACTTGCTCAAAATTTGACAGTAGTCTATTAACAGGTGCTACTTGATGGGTATAGTGTTGCATTTCATATAACTATGAGGGAAGTTCTAAAAGTCACGGACTTATTGATCCACCCTCATATCACGTAAACAGAATTTTTTAATAAATGACACTTCCGAGTCAAAAAGGCGCCAAAAATCTGCAAATGCAAAAATTTTATGACTTTTTTAAAATTTTCACCAAATTTTTAATTTTTTTTCGCATTTTTTACGATAGGATATGATTTTATATTATTGAAAAGTATCTGTAAAGAATCATCTTAATGTTTAAAATAATAATTGTAATGTAATGTAGAAAAAAAGTTTTAAGAAACGTAATTTATACCGACTACAGCGGCATTCTTCTCCAAACACATTTCGCTTGCCGATAACTACCGCGAAGTAGAAATTACGTTAATATTGATGTCAACAGAAAGCAATTTATTTTTTTAATACTAAAATTCAGGGGGCGCCAAAATAATTTAAGAACTTATAATTGTATGGTCCATAAAAGATGTTACTAACCCCAAAAAGCAGCTCCACATATTTCTAACTTTAAAGTAATAAAAACTATTTTCGATGTAAAATTTATCACTAACTAAGATACATGTTTGTAATTTTGCGAAAAATAATTTTTTTAAAAACTAAAATCGCTCTTTTTTACAGAAAATTAACATGAGTAAAAAGGTTTAAACGACTATATTTTTCAACTCAGTACTATATCACAATCCCGTATCACGATTTTGCTATTCTCTACTATATGTTAACGATTTTCTTCGTCAGTATATTTTGACGACTAATATCGATAGAAATGATAGAACGTCATTATTTGAAAAACAAAAATTTTAAATTAAAATTTGAAATTATAAACAACATAACGATGCGAAACTTATTTTTAAAATTTTCTAAATAATATTTTTCATAGAAAAATAAAAGATTTTTCATCAAATGTTCTTTTGTTTGAATTAAAACTTCACTAAAATAATTTTTTTCTCTAAAAATAAGAATTTTCACTAAAAATACTAATTTTGATTAAAATGTTTTACTAAAAATTCATATTTAACAAAAATCTATTTTTTTGCAAATAAATCCCAACTTTCTGGAAAAGCAGAAATTTTTACTAAGAATCCAGATTTTTACAGAATTCTCCACTTAACAAAATTCAGTTTTTCAGTAAAAATTAAGTTTTTCACCAAAATTCAGTATTTTCAGTAAAATAAAAAAGAAAAAAATATTAACTAAGAACTGATTTTTATCAAAAATAATAATAATAATAATAATAATAATAATAATAATAATAATAATAATAATAATAGTAACAATAATAATAATAATAATAATAATAATAATAATAAATCTCTCATTTTGTTCTCCAAATTTTTGCCAAAATTCAGTAAAAACTTTTGGTAAACAAAACCTCCGTAAAACATTCTACATAAAAGATCGAATTTATTATTCATTATATTTTTCTAATTAAATTATTTATAAAACAGTGTTATCAAAATTAAAAAAATGGTATTTATGATCCAAAATCAGATTTTTATAACACATTTTAAAAATTTAACAGAATTATTATCGTTAACAAATTAATTTTCGGCTGTACTGATATTCATTTGATTCTCTTAGTTTTTATTTTTTGCTTTTCAGTGTACTTATTAACTATTAAAGATGCAGTTATAGTTTTGATATGTGCTGTTTGTACTTTAGTAGTTCTATTAAATTGCACTATTTTGGTTGCGACAAAAAAATACCTCTATTTTTAAGATTTTTGTTAAAGTTTCTACTTTAAATCGTGAATATGCTTTGCATGCATTAATATTGCTTAATAAAATCACAAATCGACGTTCGTGTTAGAAGAATAAAAGTTTTGCAAATATTTTTACTAAAAATTTTAAAAATTTGAAATTCGTCATGCAAGTTTATCATTTTGTCTGTAATTTCTGCGATATTCATCTAAGACCCAGAAAAGTATATATTTTCTGGATCCTTATTGATTGGGAAATCGATATAACGATGTTCGTCCGTCTGTTGGAATCAGTTTTTAGAAATCACCAGTTATCGGGTATGTATGTTTAATACATAAAATTATAGGAAATATTCTTTAGAATGACGATAATAAAAATCGCTAAACTAAAGGACTCTAAAAACGTATTTCTTTTCGACTTTTCAAACTACCTATATAAGTTAGCGACTGAGTTAGCACAGAAAATTTGGAATCTTTTTTGGATTTTTTGTCGGAAGAAATGAACTAAATCAGCTCATTAGTAACTGAGATATCGGTCAAAATGCATTTTTGGGCTTTGTGAAACTTTTATATAATCTTCAGAATTTGTTTTTTTTTACAAATCTGATGTAAATATTCTTTTGAACTTTCAGTTTTTTGAATTACACATATCGGTTCCGAGTTATAGGCAAAAATCTGAAAAAATTATTAAAAATTTACACACACTATCATATATAAAAAGCATTGCAATGACTTTCAGTGTGATGTTTTCTTGTAGTTGTTATTTACATTTACACGCAATAATTTTTTTATGTATGTTTTGTAGTTGAAAATAGAAGCATTGCAATGACTCAGTGTTTTTTTTTTATATAAGCATGCATAGAGTACACACTAGGGTTTTGGAATTTCAGTACTATTTAACTTCCCAGGAAACGAGAATAGAAAACTCGTGTTCCTGAGAATTCCCGGTATTTCCGGGAAAATTTTAACTTAACTTAAACTATACGTTTTGTGAAAGAATATACACAGTTCTATTATATTGTTATATGAAAAATAGTACAAAATGAATATAACTAATAAATAACAATTTAAAATTTCATTTTTAATACTTTTCGATTGAAGTACTTAACATACCTAGCAAAACTTGGTAACGACATATAGTTACCTTTTCTCTGCATTATATGTGACTATTATTGAGCAGATTAATATGCATTTATATTATATACCATTTATACCAAACGAAAAATAGTAGTTTTTGACCTCATTCGGTTTTTGATTGAAAAACTACATAAATTTCTTTAGATTTTTCCACACAAATCAAAAACCATTTTCAGCTTGTTTTTACGAAAAACTAAATAAAAACTACTTAAATAACTATTTATGAAACATCCCGTTCAACTGATTTCACAACATAAAGCTTTTATATAGATAAAAAATGTAAAAATTTTGTTATTTTTTGAAACATTTAATTTGTTTTATATATTTTTTACGTAAATTTTGTATAAATGTTCTAAAAAAAACTTCTTAAAAACAAAAAAGCTAATCTAAAATTAAATAAACATTTTACAAGAACTACATGGCGAACGAAACAGGAAAATAAACGAATTGATTTTTAAAAAAGCTTTCGAGTTGCTAGTATCACTTCCCCCGCCAGTAAAGGAGCTGCGAACTTGCCTTCGAGCCCTGGATCTGCGTCTCCAGTCCAGAAGGGCAAGACATATACGTCTCAAAGGCACATCACATCGGCGTTCTGCCGATCGTTTTTTGGATCGTTTTGATAAAAAGTCAGCCGAATCCCTAATCCTAGAGGATTTCGTTTCCCTAAATTGCGCCAAATCTTTAATGGCCGAATTGCAGCAAAAACCTCCTCCTTCGTCGAAAGGCGGGCCTAAACGGCAACGATCAGAACAGTAGGCTCAGTTGCAAGGTCAACAGCCCGGAATCAAACGTCCGAAGCCCTATAACCCGATGGACAAATCGTTTAGTGAGGTGGTCTCCCATACAAATTGAGATTTAGTGCGCAAAAAGCTGATGGGAGTATATTGGAAAGTTCTAAAGGAGGACACCGGACAAGAGTATCCGAATCCGACGGAGCATGTAGGAAGATAGTTATCGTCACGAATAAGGAGTCCCTGCCATTCCTTTGAGAGAAAAGTGGAAAGATATACTACGGTTTCGAGTCTATCTTTCTACAGGTATATCGAGGATACGAGCGAGACAGACTTATTCAGGACGATAACGATCCGACTCCGGAAGAAATGCCATGTGAGGAGACTAATAGTTCTCTCGCTCAAGAAGACACCCACTTAAACTCTGAATTCGTGGGTGAGTTTTTTGAACGGGTGGACGAAGTAGTTGACGAAAACTAACCCCCGAATCAAAACAGGAGGAAAACAAAACGATGGAACAATATGACATTCTGTCCCAACTCCTCCCGAACCCCCGGATATTCTTAATCGGCAGGAAATTGAGTTCTCTCTAGAATTGCTAACAAATGCATTTGACATAGCGATCTTTGCAGTATGCAGACCAAAAGACTGTAAAGGAAGGAGTAAACCACATTGGTGGAACTCCGAAATAGGTGACACTCGCAAAGAGTGCCGCCGTTTACTTAATGAGACAAAAAGACTGGGAAACTTGTTAGCTTACAAATCCTCAGTAAACAGGTTTAAAAGCCTGATCAATGTCTTCTGTAGCCGCGTGGAAGGCTATTCCGAGACTAGTCGCTTACGCAAAATCCTGGCTTCCTTACCTACTGTCACAAGTTACTTTCAGAGGCCATGAGACCTTAGATGTCTTAATAGATGCACATTTTCCTGGCAGCCTCCCTGTAACGGAGATCCATGCGACAGTTTCAGACCTAAGTGACGTTCAGATTCAAATAATTGAAGATGAACTGAGATGGATTCTGAACAGCTTTGCCCCGTTTAAATCCGCAGGCACAGATGGCATTATACCTGCAGACCTACAGTAAAATGCTGATATTATAGTTCCATGGTCGATTCTCCTGACTCATGGACTAGATGTAAAGTGGTCTTTATCCCAAAAGCGGGAAAGACATCACATACGAGACCGTAGGACTTCAGACCTATTAGTCTGTCGTCCTTCCTCTTGAACTTTGGAAAGGCTGATTGACCTGCACCTTCGCAAGATAATCAACTCTTGTCAGCGTCCCAGCACGCCTGCATGAATGACAGTTCAGACGGCGTTGCATTCACTTGTAGGGTACATAGAAAATGCTCTCGAGCACAAGGAATTTGCATTAGTGGCCTTTCATAATATTCAACAATGTGACCCCGGATGTTATTAAAATTTCTATGGAAAGACTGAATATACATCAGTCGATTATTGGTATCATATGTGGAGACTTCTAACCAACAGGGTTATAATATCACTTTGGGTGCGACTACCATATCTATCTATCTCCACTTCTTTGGAATATTGCCATCAACACAATGCTCAGGAAACTTGATTCCCTATCTGGAAAATATTTGGATGCTATATTTCACCTACTATAGGTGCATGGAACGGTACAAGCTATAGCCATACGACCATTTTCGGATTATTGTATTCCCAAACCCTTTCTGGACAGAGGCTTCTCAGTTTCAATCTCAGCCGATCCCACTATAAAAAACGGATCGATTGAGGTTTACACTGATGGATCCAAATCTTCTGAAGGGGTTGGGGGAGGTATCTTTATTCCCGCATATAGGAGGAACATATTTTAAATTGTTGGATCACTGTACTGCACTGGATATTAAAATTTGTATCTATAGTCAACCCGCGATTAAGTCTCTTTCGGGTGTCTATTCGACATCCAGGCTGGCGCATAAATGCCGGACATCTTTAAATGAGATGGTACCCCGGGAAATATTATTGCGGATGAATTAGGCAAAACTGGTTCCCTCCTTCAAAGTGAAGAAACAGACCAATTAGTGGGCATGCCGCTGTCATATTGCAGATCAATGATACTGCAGTACTTATCGAGAATAGCTCAACAAAGATGGACAAGCGAGTCCGCTTGTTCTGTCTAGAGACAGATATGGCCCCAGTACGATCAGAAACGATCGAGTTTCATTCTGTGATTGCTAAGGTGTCAGCTACGAACACTTTTAGCCATTATTGCAGGGCACTGGATTGATGGTGCACACGCTAGGAGACTAAGACTTCCTTTTAATGACTATTGTAGAGCCTGTTTTAACGAGGAGGAGGAAGAGACAGTAGAACATTTTCTTTGTCACTGGCCTGCTCTTGCGAATATAAGGACCGCTGATTTGATAGTCCTTATATGCATGGACTATCTGATCTCTCTGTAATTGATTTTAGATATTATTCGTGCGTCATGTTGGTTCAATTCGAACCTATTCTCGGACATGTGAAAACAGATTCACATAATCCATTAAGGTAACACAACGGGACCAATAGGACCAAGTGGGCTGTATAGTTACATTTACAGCTGCCCATCTAACCTAACTTAATCAATTATTTAAGATCCTATTAGGAAACATATACATTAACTAGTTGCCTCTAATGAAAGAAAAAAAACTTTATAAATACATGTTGTGCGATGACGAAAAGTTCTAAATATGTTAAAGGTTTTTAATAATAGAAAAAACCAGTCATATATTGAATAAGATCTTTATTAAATTACCAGAGTTGACATAAAATTCTCGATGTAATCTGCTAAATTTTCAAAAATAATATTGTAAAATCCGCTAAATACAAAGTTTTACCCACTTTTCACAATTTTTTTATTTTGTTTTGTTAAAATTGAATTTCAAATTTATTATAATAAAATGAGAGAATTTAACTGTTTATATAGAATGCATGTAACAGTAATTTACATATATCTTTTATTAATACAAAATAAATATATTTTACAAAAGAAAAGAAATTTAAGAAAATATAAATATATATTTAATATTCTTATAAGAATAACTATATATTGCAAGCAATATTTTACACTATCATTTTTTCATATGATTGATTTATGATTGAAAACTTAAGTGTTCTCTTTCCACTCCTTAAGCTTTCCCTAAGTATGAAAATTGTTTGACGTCTTAAAAAATATTTATTGAAAAAAAAAAAAAAAAATAAATAAATAAAAATATAGAATCTAATAAAATTATTTTAAATTGACAAAAGAATTCAGAATACGCTCCAAATTTATATTTTCTTTGCGGTTATATATTTTGCACCACGATCTTTTTAATTTTACAGTCCATAAGCTTAAGATATCTCTACATCTCTCAAGCTATTGAGATTTTTTAAAATTGTTGGTTTTTTTCTTGTCAATTTAGGTTTTAAACTGTAAAACGACATATTACATAAGTGTGAGCTTTAACTTAAGTGATTCTTAACTAAGTTTTCACTTAAATATACACTAAGAGAGCAGTATAAAACCAGGCCGTAGTTTTTATTTTATCTTACAAGGTTTACAATAAATATGATTTTGGAAAAACCCTCTTTTCAAAATTGAAATTTTGTGAACTTTTTATAGATAACTAAAATTATAAGAAAATATTTAATATCATATGACATATTTCATTTCAAGTATTTTACAAGTTATATTTAATTTTTGTTAAATATTTGCGATGTGTTACATTTTGTTTATTTTATTTATAATGTTGTTTAAACAGAAACTAGGTCAGTCTTTCTTCACCGTCTATCACTAAAGGCCATGATGCACTATCCTACATAACCATCCTATTCTGTCATTGAAAATCTGTGTTGTCGGTGCACACTATCACAAAATACAACTCGGATCGCATAGCAAAAACTATTTTATAAAATTTTTCAAAAAACAAAAGCAAGTATTCATTTCAAATCCACACTATCATACTTTTGGAAATACATACGCTTTTTGACAGATCTAACGACTACATAGTATAGTGAATCATGGCCTTAACTGGTGTAAAATTTAAGTACAAGATCAATAATCGATTAGAAGATAGAATTATTTAACATATAATTTTTTGTTTTTAAATTATATTATTTTCTGATTAAAAAAAAAGTAAAGATGAAATTATATTTTTTAAAATCAAAGTAGTATTAGTTTGCAAATTTTTTTAACTTTCAAACATTAATCTATTGGACTTGAATATTGTATCTAGATAATGAAACACAAAATTTGCAACAATTCAGAAGTATTTCTCAATAAAAAAATAAATATATTGAAAAATATTTAATTATTATAAAAATCCCGGGATTTCCTGTCAAAATGTCGTCGGGAATTCCTGAGAATTTTTTAGTTTTCCCGGAAAACGGGAAATTTAATATTAATTTGATATGTTGTTTTAAAATCCTATATCAAAACTATTACTGTTTTTAACTCCTCATGAAAGATTTACATGGTAATACTGAATATTACTAGTAAGATTTGTCAAAAATTAGATACAAAGAGTGCGTGCTAAACTGCAGCAAAGTATGTAGGAAAGTAAATTTTTTAAAGTTTTGAGGTGAATAAAATTTCATTAACCCGTAGGGTTACATAAATTATTGACAAATGAATAGAAAATTTTGGCAATTATAAAATAAATAATAAAATAAAATATTTTAAAATCGTTGCGTAATTTAGTCTTCATTTTATAAAAGTGTTATTTTTTTATTAAAAACAAATAATTATTAAAAATATATTACATTTTTTAAAAGTTTGTGAAGTTTTATTTAAAAAAGTCAAAAATTTTCATTTGACACAGCAAAAGTGTAAAATTTATTCACCATAAGAAAATAAAAAATTTCCACAGAACTCTGCTACCGTTTGGCATACGCTCAAAAGTGATATTTTAAGTTATTATAAAAAATTTGATTTTCATATGTATCAATAACGTATTTTTTCTAGACTATCAAAAATAAAATTTTACAAAAGTTTTCTAAAAAAACAAATCAAAAAAAAAAATAATAATAATAATAATAATAATAATAATAATAAATAAAAAAAAATGTCGAAAGAAAAATAAAAACTAAATTAAATATAAAATCATTGTATTACCGTCTGAAGTATTCCCTATCGAATATTTTGAAATACTAATAAAATACAAAATATTTTATTTTTCAAAAGTGTTAATACTTCTTGTCTTCTTAAGAATTTAATGAAATTTCAAAACAATTTTACTTTTGGCAAGTTAAATTTTTGATTTTTTAATTGTATTATTGGATTGTGGAAATGAATATTAAATAAGTTGCTCTTTGAAAATATTCACCATTATAAAAAAATTATTAAGTAGAGAATTTTTCAGTTCTTGTGAGACACATGTCTTGTACAAACAATGAAACTGTAAACAAATATATATATATATATATATATATATATATATAT
This sequence comes from Protocalliphora azurea, assembly GCA_932274085.1. Lineage (NCBI taxonomy): Eukaryota > Metazoa > Arthropoda > Insecta > Diptera > Calliphoridae > Protocalliphora > Protocalliphora azurea. Next base: position 97,731,989 of record OW026519.1, on the reverse strand, counting down.
ATATAAATTTAAAAACCTCAAAACTTAACTGAGGATATTTAAACGATTAATAAAACCAATTTTTAATATTTTCCAGAATTGTTTTTCACATCTCTAAATTAGAAAGAATTAACTAATAATGTAAGATGAAGTTAAAATGGAAATAAAACGATAAGAAAAACTATTTGTATTGAAAATTAAATATAGTACCACAGATTAAGGTTTATTTTCTTTTTATTATTTTTGGCATGAAAAATTATTTAACCTAAAAACTTGAGATATATAGTTTTTAATATAACTTACGATAGGTTCTTATTTTATTTATATGAAATATTTAAAATTGTTAAAGTCTTGAAAGATGCATCATATTTTAATATTATTTTATTTTTTATTACATAATTATGATTTATATTGTTGATTAATATTCTTAATAAGGAATCAGTACAATTTAAGTTTTTCATTCCGGTTTCCCGGGAAAAGAAAACCCCAAACCTTAAACAAGGCCCATAAAGCTAAATAAAAACTCCACTTCAACGTTAGAGGAGGGTAAAGCTAATAAAGATATTAAACATTTAGACAACTGTTCGAATGGATTTTCTTCCACCGAATTTTTGAAATTATAAACTTGTATCCAAAATAATGTTGTGTTCATTTTGCTGTCCCAATTAAGTTAGTTTTCCCATCGTATATGTACATATTATTAATTCAATATCTTTATCATTTATTTTGATTTCTCTTAAAAGTGAAGTAATAGGAGGTTTAGTTGCTTTTAAAGTTAAATAAAACTTATTTATTTTCTTTAAAATAAATTCTGTAGCAAATTCCTTTTTAAAAAGGAATACATGTAAAACACATTACAAGTTCTTCATTTTCAGAAATTAGTTTCAGATTATTATTACTATTTTTTTCTTTAATAAGATTTTCAAACGAATATCCAAAGCTGAGAAAATAGGAAATCGTCTAGTTTTCGAAGTTTTGTGTAATAATTTCAATAACAATGATTGCACACGGGATAATAAATCATTTAAAATTTTCATAGAGACCACGATAAAAAGAATATAGGAGTAATGGTTAATTTATATATATTATTATATAACATATTATTAGTATAATACATACATATATAAAATGTTATGGAATAATTTTTCTGTATATCTTATATTGGAGTTATCTAATGAAGTCCTATCTTCTTCTTATTTTCTTTTTAGTTCCTTCTTATCTTATTCTTATCTTTTTTTTATTATACTAAAGGGACTCGCAATGGACCAATTGGTCTTCGAGTGAAAGCGTAATTACAACGCTACCCCTTTTAACCTACCTACCTTGTGATAGTTTCCTGACATCAACGAGTTATAACCAGGGACTGTAAATAACAGTTATTTTTAAATTTTTAAACAAAAAAAGAAAACAGTAATAATCAAACACCGGATAACTGATTTAAATTCACCATTGTGATTTTTATGAACTCGGTTTTCATAAAGTGCTATGATTATTTTTTTTTTTAAATTTTTGAATTTTATTTTTTTTGAACAAAAATAAGTTATTTTTTGATTTTTAGTTTTTTGAGTCGAATAATAGTTATTTTGTAATTTTTATTTATTAAAGAATTTTATTCTTATGTATATTCGTAAATTTATAAAATCAAAAATTCATTAATCTATAAATTCATATATTCATTTTCATGTTTAGAAATTCATGCATTAAAAAATTCATAAATTCATTTATTTATGTTTATAATACAAATTTATGAACTTGTGAATTCATGAAGTTATAAATTTACGAAATTTTGAATTTATGTATTTATAAATTTGTGAACTTACGAATTTATAAACTTATGAACTAATGAATTTCTTATTTAAGGAATTTTTGAATTTATGATATTATAAATTTACGAACATACACACATGCATACATAAAAATATGATTTTTTAATAAATAAAAATTACAAAATAACTTTTATATTTTCTAGAAAAAATATCAGAAAATAGCTTTTATTTTTGCTCAAAAAATAAAAATCAAAAAATAACTTATTTATACCCGAAAAAAATCAAAATCAAAAAATAACTCTTATTTTTGCTCGAAAAATTAAAAATCAAAAAAATAACTGTTATCCTCTGACTTTTATAATGAAAGTCATAACTGTTACGGTCTCTGGTTATACATCAAACTGTAGAAAATCACTTGATCTTTTAAATTATTTTCTTAAAATTTAACTTCACTTATACGCTCAAATTTTCTATTAAAAAAAAAAAAAAAACGCGAAATTTTTAAAATCGGTAATTATCTGTTTCATTTTTTGTCCAGGCATAACTTTTCACCAAATAGTAATATGGTAACTAGTTGTACAACATATACATTTAATAAGTATTGTCTCCCAACTAGTTAATGGCTTAAGTCTAAAAGATGTAAATTGTTAGTGCAAAACTAAAATGAATCAAAAAATCCTCGAAAGTTTCAACACAGTGAATGGCCTGAAATTTTAGATTTCCTTATTATTTTGTAAAGTCTAACAAAATCCTTTAACAGTTTTCCTATTTTTAAAACAAACAAACTTTAGAAGACACATAAAGTCGGTTTTAAAGATTTTCGAAATTTTTTGAAATATGTCATATGTATAAGTTTTATATAAGCATAAAACTGTGTTCAAAATTTCATGGAGTATCAAGTTAATATTTATAGAAACCGCAGTGCCAAATTTTGTGAAAATCGTTCCATAAATGACCACAGCTTCCACATCACCTTAAAGTGCAAGAATCGCCCTAAAGTACATAAATAACAATATAATTCATATGTATGTATGTTTAATAGAAATATCCCAGCCGGAAAAAGAAAGAAAAGGCATTCTAAAATGTTGGCATGCTACTCACATTCCAACTCTATTTCATTTTTACACGGCGTTTCATTGGAGGCAAGGCCTTCCCTTCTCCCTTCCAAAAAGAAGCGAGAAGGCAAGGACTCCTAAATAAATAAATATATAATGCTACTATAAAAGAGTCTGAAATTGAATTAAAAAGAAAAAAGACATGCGGACTACCTTCATTAACGACACCTAAAATAAGACTAAATAATTTTGAACTTCGTTAGTCTCGGAATTGAAAATATTTCTATCTGTAATGAGAAAGTTAATAAGTAAGTGATACAACTTTTATTATGAAAGGAAAACAAGATGCTTGTCCAACTTACAACTTATTTTTTTACAGTTATTCAAGTTGAGCAAACTAAAAATGTTTGTCTCTTCTTTCTATCATAAGAAAACAAGAAAATGTTGTAAATGTTTATACTGTACCATGTAAACAAAAATCTCATAATAAAAGTTATTTTCTATGAAACTTGAAATAAGTGGCATTTTATGAGAATTTGATAAAGGAACGAGTTATTTTCGCTCTCTGATCATTGAGTATTAATATAACCACACGTAAAATTCACAGGGCCGCAAAAAGCCATCCATTTCCAAGAGAAATGAAAAATCACTACTGAATATGAGCACCTCGAGTGTACTCGAAATTAATGAAATAGAGTTTTGCTCAGACGAATCGGAGTTAATATGAGCAATCCGGATGGAAAAAGAAGTGGAAATTGGCCCCTGTATCAACGTTTGTATCCTAAATACTGTCAGGATACTATTAAGTATTGAGAGAACATGTGATGGTTTGGAATGCTTTTTGGGCCAAAGGCTAGGATTGTTAAATAAAATTAATGGTATAATAAAGAAGAAAATGTATCAAAATTTTTCTGAACGCTCTTATTCGCGTCCATTCTATAACTGTTTATTAAACAAAACTTGTGACAATTTTAAAAATTGTCTTCAGAGAAAAAGTATGCTTGTGGTGACCATAATCAAAGAGCGAAGTAATATGATTGGATTATATGTTTATGGTCGAAATTTTTGTGGTCATAATAATAAATATTACCATATAATATTTAAAAATTATTAAAAAGTGCTCAAACTTTATCATATTATGATCCTGTATATCATGTTCACCATATTATCAGAAAAGAATGGTATAATAATTTATGATATTAAAAGTTAATATAGTTGGTTTCCTGTCTGTTGCTAAGAACATAATATTGTCGTGATCATAACACAACCATGTTTTTTATCTGTGTGTAAGTACCCATAATGATCTTAGAATCGTTAAAGCCAGTTGAAATATTTGATTTAAATTTGGTTTAGTTATTACTAAAACTTTAGAAAATAACATGCAATCAGTGTATTTGGATATTTTGATAAAATACAGGAAATATTTCATTCTTAAATCATTTAAGTAAATACATACATACATACATACCCAGCAAACTATTTCCATTGCGGAAGTCACTAAGAAGAGTCTTACAGAACTTGAAACTTATCGCCAAAACTGTTGCCAAAGTATCATTAAAATCATCTTTCGCCGGTAAGAACTGTCCCTCGTGGAAAAGTCTTATAGAAGTCTCGAAAAGGACACTTTTAGAAGTCTCGAAAAAGAGTCTTCTGGACGACACACGGTCAATACTTATAGAAGTGTCATCTTAGACTCTTCTAAAAGATGCTTTTGCACTTCAACTATTTCTGTATTTATAATTAAAGTTAAGATTTTTTTAATAATTCATAATTATTTATTTTTATTTCACATATATTTATTAATGCACATTACAAGGGAAGAAATTCACATCAAAATTAATTTTGTATTTAGGTAACTCCAGATAAAGTCCTAAGGAGAAACTTAAAGTGAATTGCAGTACCTTTAAAAAAAGGAAAGAAAATTTATAATAATTTTTATAATAAAATTATATTTAGACTACCTTTTATGCAAGAAATGTGACAAGACATTTTTACAAGCAAAATTTTTGATGGAGTTTTTCTTAAAATAAATTGTGAGAAAAGTATGTTTTTACTAAATGAAATGTTAATAAGATTTGCTTATCCTTTTTTGATTATAAAACACTTAATTATCATGAAATTTGTTCTTCTTATATTTAATACAAGCATTTAAACCGCTACTGCGTTAGGGGACTTACAGGACTGATACATAAACCAGATATAAATTTGGTATTTATTTATAAAAAACAAAATTTAATAACGAAAGTGAAAAAAACTCGCAAAATTAAACTAACTCTTAACTTCCGTGGGAACAGTTATTATAACTGTGTCTTCAGAAAATGAAAGAATAATAAACATCTCAATCGCACCTTATAATGATTCCTATTTAAAGCCTCCAATTTTATATCTATTTAAATAAGGAATATTTAAGGTGTGGAATATCGTACCAAAAAAACTACCGAAGTATAATCAATAACCAATTAAATAATCGGATTTCATAAACTTTTATTTTTTTTTGGTTGGAAAAAATAATTTAAGTTTTGTTCTTACAATTCACAGTCTAGGAGATGTATGAAGTAACTTTTAACTATTTAGGTTAAAAAAGTACCAAAACGTAAAACAAATAATATGATTTCCAAAAATATAAGGAAAGATACTATTTTTTCGATTTAGAAGAACGAAAAAGTTCCACGAAGGCTCCTCCTATGAATATATTTTTTATTAAATGATTTTAGGTTCAATATTATAGAAACACTTGAATTTTACCCACATAGCACCATGAATCTTTAATTTAATATTTCTTGGTTAATTATTACAAAAAATGCAGAAAGTATCATTAGAAGAACGATAAAGTACCACAAAGTCTTAATTGTGGATTCTCACTCACTAGGACTACATATACTTAAGTTCATGTCTCTAATAATTAATATTATAGAAAATTCATCATTGAGTTCGAATAAAATGTAATTTTTCGCTTTTACCCCTCTTTGGTACCTTTTTTTTCTCCATGGATGTAATAAATATTGCTTTCCAATGAAAGCAATTCTAGCTTCAGGCGTTTGGGCTATGCGATTATGAATCAGTAACGTTATTCTTTTATATACATAGATTACAGCCAAACTGAACCTAAGTTAAATTATTACTGAAATACAAGATTTTATCTGCTTCTTGATTGTTGTTGTTTTCTTTTTATAAAAGAATTAAAAAAAAAACAAGGAAGAATCTTCCTTGTTTTTGTTAAATTCGAGTTGTCGTCAAATTATCTTCCACAAGAGACTTCAAAGCGTTCTTTTAGAAGATGAAAGGACGATAGAGATGTACTTTGTTTTCGTAAATCGTAAACACTTCTAACAATCATCTAGAAATCACTAGGTAGTGACGATTAATGCACAATAGTATTTTGTTTCTGTAATTTTTGGACAATCTTTCGGCAAACATCTAGAAGTCACTAGTAAGTGATGCCTGGAAAATTGACAACAAATTTGTCTTCCAAGGGTGCATACCAGGGTATATGTAAAATAACATTTTATTTCAAAAAACATATTGAGGGTCTATATCCAAAAACCTCTATCTTAAAAAATATAAGTTTTCAGGGCACCAAAAAGCTTTATATATATTTCGGGTATTTTTCAAGTATATACGAAGCTTTCTTTTACGATATTTATTTAAAACCACGACTAAATCACGCATATAATTTGCTTTTAATATTTTTCAATAATGGTTAATTTAAAGGAAGAAATGATAGAGGGTTTTGCACTTTTAAAATATTCAATATGTATAAATAAAATAATTATATAGAGGCTTTTGCATTGTAAAAGATACATTCAATTACAATTTAATGTTTGATTTTAAAAATTTTAAAACTAGTTAGTGGCTTAGAGTACTTTATATTGGGATCGGAGCAAGGGAAAAGAACTATTACAACGAAAGTCTTAAAATTTTGTAATACTAACTTTCTCATCAACTTCAACAATTGAGATAAATTTTAAATTTGAAACACATTTTAGAAAGAAAATTTGTATGGAAAATTTGTTTTAAAAGGCATTTTAAATTTTAAAATGGTTTGTGAATACGGGTGTTAGTATTTGTACATATCGCCTACAGTCTATATTCAAAACCCTCTATCTCTCGAATTCATGAAAAAGCGCTTTTGATGCCATTATATGCCCCATAGTAGCCCTCATTTATGATATAAATTTCAAAAGAATATTCCTATTTTTCCAATTTTATCAACGTTTTTATATTCCTAACATATTTTATTTTTATTATTGGATGCAATGCCCTCTACCTCTCTTAGTAATTATATTAAATTTTGACAATTTAAACATAAGATATATAACTTCTGACTAATTTATATATGCTGAATATGAATCGAATAAAAAAATTTAAATCGGTTGAATAACTCTTTGAATATACAATAATAAATATTCACTTTGTATGGCGGCTACTACCCCCTGTACCTACCCTACTTATTTTCACCACAATTGTGTAAATTTACAAGAAAATTATTCCTATAAATTCTCGAGACTCACTGTAATAGTTCTCTAGAAAATTTAGATTTATCTTGTATAGCGGCTAACAGTTCTCCTAGAGCTGTTGGCCCTATTTTCATCTATCTCAGTCATGAACTTTAATAAGGAAATTATTACCACATAAATTTAAAAATTTTGCTCTAATAGTTCTTCATTTAAACGTTCTCATTTTTACTTTGTATAGGAACTACCACCCCCTCAGTGCCTACCGCTTCCATTTTCATCTCAATTGTTGAAGTTGAAGTTAATACCACAAAATCTTAAGACCCTCATCGCAATAGTTCTTTAGATATACTAAATTTATAATTTTGTTTATATTGTGGGTATCATTTTCCCTGCTCCGATCCCAAAATAAAGTAGTCTATTTGAATTATATTGCTTTTTAAACTATTAGCTAGTTTTAAATTTTTAAAATCAAGCATTAAATAATAATTAAATTTAAAATTTTCAAAATTTTAATTAAATGTAATTTTTCAATTATTTTATTTATGCACATTTCAGATTTGTGTTTCATTAAAGAAAGTTAATATTAGTACCAAACAGCGTTGATGTGCCATTAAAAAATTTAAAATTTTTTCGAACCCCAAAATTAAAAGAACTTGAAGAGATCTCCATATATGTACATGTAATTATATATATTTAAATAATCTGTTGGCATTATTGCTTTTGATTTTCTTTGTTTCTTCTAACTAACTAATACTAAGATGAAAACACAAAGTAGTTTTTGTGTACTGTTCTTTATGTCTATAAAAGACAAGAATTTGAAATGTTATTTTTTATACATACACATACATACTTAAATATGTCTGAATATAGAACTATGCATATGGGATGTATAAGTACAAGTAAAGGATGGTGAGGTAAAAAAGGATGTAGGAATTGTTAATCGTATTGAGAATATGAAGGCTGAAGACATTTGGAAAAGGGTTGTTTCGACGTCCAACAAATATGGTCAGTAGTCAAGGGACACCATTCCCATTAACAAGATTGAAGTAAAAAGGAAAAACTTTTAAACTCAATAACACCACCTCCACATAGAAATCTATATACACAAACATGTGCATACAATCAGCGAAATAAGGCCGCCATCAACATGGTTGATAGTAGCTCCCACTTTCATACCCATTATTCAAAGACCGATAATAACATCTGACGGTCAAATGAATATTAGAAGTTTTGTGCTTCGTTTGCATTGCATTTCTGGTCTTTTGAAATACTTGTGACTGCTTGTAGGGATTAAAGGTGATGGCGGTGGCAGTAGTAGTTACGTCGACGGTAGTATACACTTTTTCCATCCGTATTCCTCTGTATGTTCTATACAAATTTAAATTTAGTAGTTGGTATATGTGTGTGATACATGCAAACGAACGATAAGCATTCGACTTGAGAACATGTCCAAACCAAGCTGTCGGAAACAGCGAATTTCAACTTAACGGAGCTGTACCAAAATGTATCCACAAAGTTGTTTTTCGTATTCAAAATTACTTATGTGACTTCCTTCTCCTGCTCTATCTCCTAGATTAACCCTCTTCAGAAACTACACACAACTAGAGAAGACGTCAGGCAGGCAATACTTCCATCCATCTGACGTCGCATTAGTGTTTTTCGTTCATCCTTACAATTCTTCATGTACCTACACGTAAATGCATACATATATACAAATTATGAACAAACTACGTACACATACAATAAAATAACTACATTATCCAAGTCGAAGTGGAGAGGGATCAAAATTCTGGCTGGTCATTCAATAAGGTAGAGATATTGTGATGGTAATTCTTTGATGGCAAAGGCGATTCTATGATTGTACGATGCTTGGCTTGGCTTGACGACGACGATTTCCGGAGAACGCTAAGTAGAACAGTCATCACATATATACATACCAACAACACAATCGCAATCACAGCACATAAAATAATACTGAACAAAAATGAACAGTTTGGTTAAAGCATAGTACAACAATTCATGGAATAGAAAATGTATGGTACACACAGTACCAAGTACAATGAAGTTAGCTTAGTTTCGTAAAGTTAGTTTAACTAGTTTCGTTTGGGCTCCTGGCAAAGAATTACAAAACAACAACAGCCATAGCAAAACCAATAACAACAAACCCCCCCCCCCCCCCTACAAAAAAAACTAACCAAACACACATTCACACAAATAAATATAGAGAAAACAAACCTGAAATATTCCTTTTGGTCATCTCCTAGTTTTCTTTTTCTTCTTTGTATTTGTTGTTGTTATGTGTTGTCGTTTAGCTAAAATACAATCTACTTCTTTAGTCTATGTTTTTTTTTATTTGTTGTTGTAATTCATGTTGTTGTTATATTTTAGGATTTTTCGTTTCGTTTTTAACGTTTTTGTTGTATTCATATGACCGTCCACCTTCACCTTCGTTCACTGTTTATTTGTTCATCTGCTTTACTCCCTCATTCTCTGGACGTAGGCCGTCTGACAGTTTGCTTCACTTTTGTAGCAATAGTCTAAAGTCGTTTAAAGTTCTTCAAATGTTGAGAATAACGGTCCTTTTCTCCCCAACCACATTTATTAATACACACACATCCATTCACACATACATTAATACTTAGGTATCTATGATAGAATGTACATTAGAATGCTATTTAGTTATATTATTCTAAACGTCGCCTGTTTACATACTGTCGGTCAGTGTCCATATAAATCGATTTCTTCCATATTAAGTTTCCTTTATTATAGTTTTAACTACATTTATCAATATATATTACATTTTTTTTCGAATAACACAAGTAAATAATTCGAATCAAAGTTATAATCGAAAAAGTAATGTATTTGATTGATCTGTTATTTTCAGAAATATCAATATCGTATATGGGGATTTCTTCAAATTCGTTTACTTTTGGGGTTTAAGAAAAATTTGACATCTTTTTTAATGGCACATCAACGCTATTTTGTGCCTATATTAATAGTCTTTAATGAAATACAAATCTGTTCGCGTGAATGACTTTTCGTGAACGGCGTCAGCGTTATGGAGTTATAAGATAAAAAGTAAACAATAATTGTATTTTCAACAATATATAAAAATTATCACAAGTGATAGGATATGACAATGTCATCGAAGATAATAGCAATTATAATGATTTTTATTTTATAACATTTGTTGTTATATTTTTAATACCTGGCAACAAAAAAATTTTTTAAGATAATATTAATGGACAAGAAATTACCGTTTATTTTATGGTAGTTCAGAATCAAAAATATTAAACAATTTTAAAAATTCCATTTTAAGTCCGATATAAAAAATAAATGCACATATATATGTAACCAATACAAAGTCATACAAAACACAAATTAAAGGGGGATCGATACGTCTTATAATAGTGAGCGTAATCGGGACCATAATTCTGATATAACATACCTTTAGAATATCGAATAAAAACAAAGTGTACTCAAATTTTTAATATTTTTTTAATTGCATTTAATTCACTGATGTATTTTTCACATCTAACCATAAAAAAACGTTTAATGATGTTAATAAATAAAAAGTTGCAAATATTAATTATATAAATATATATGTAAAATAAGTTTGTTAATGACAAAAATGCACACCCAAATATGTTAAAAGTTGCACTAAATTTAAATGCGTAATTATTTTCGAGTGGCACTTGATTCCGATATAAGCTATAATAACACCTACAGATTGTTATACATTTACACCGATTTCAATTAGAACCTCGGGGGTGTCTCGACGATTTACAAAATACTATAAATATAGACACCGCGATCTCAGGTGCAATTAGCAATTTTTTTTTTTTTTTTTGTTGAAACTCGTTTTTCGCCTAACTAGAAAAATATTTATTTTAAATATAATTTCACACAAAATGTAAAAAATGTACAAAGTACGGAGCAATTTTAAAATGTAATTTGGAAACCTTTTTTGATCACGCGAAAGTTTAGCTTTATTGAAATTACGCTGTGAGTAAAAGACACCTCTAAGAGCCATTTACGATTCTTCTTTCCAAGTTTGGTCACCCCTTATAGCGCTGCTATTGAGGGCACATTAACGAAATATATCTCAAACGATGCATAATTATAAGAGCAATAAACCTCCATTCTTTATTTTGCAAAACTCGAAATGGTGCAAATATTCTAAGCGAAGAACTGCAAAATATTAAAATTTTGGTTTCTCCACTTATCCACAATGTAATTTACACTGGTCGACGACAGATCGATTAAACACAAGTTGGCCTATTTCCACAAGTATTTGTAGTTTATATTAGAGGAATTGGACACTTATGCTAAAATCCTTGATTACAGCAATTAAAAATCAACTCCTTATTTTCAAACACTTTTTTTAAATTTTAAATTTGTGTGCCAGTATCTTTTTGTTGTTTTACTCCACCAAGTATTGTTAACATAATAGCATCAAAAATTATTTTAAAAAGTTGCTATTAAAAGTGCGGATCAGCTATACAAAAATCCGTTAGCTCGAAGAAAGTTGTGGACAAAGATTTGTACGCTCGGTGTGGTCCTGAGAAGTTTTACAAGCGATTAAAGCGGAGCAAATGCATGTACGACAACGAAATTTCGCAAAAAGAAAATGGTAAAAGAATAATATGAATTCGGAAACCAAAAATGGGTGTGTACCGCCTCCCACGTCCTATATAAAGTAAAATTTTTAATTAATATTACTTTTGTATAAATTCATAAATTTGATTAATTTGACTGAAAGTTAATATTTATTCTATTTATTAAAAACGAAAAAACACAATTTTCATTAGTTGATTTAAAATACTATTCAAGTCCTAATAATTCACATGGCAAATTAAATGGGCAATTAGAACGAAAACAACTCAGAAGATGATTCGATTGGTATATTTAAAGTTTTTTTTGGACCAATTACAAACGAATAACTTCTCTAAACAATATTGTCTTAAACTTCTCAAATATCTGCCAATAAACGAGAAATCATCCATTTACTTGTCAAACTATTTTCACTCAATTGTATTTGTTTTGAAGTTCTAAAAGATTTTATGACACCATAAAATTCTTCTGTAGTCTAATGTACATACATTCTTGCCTCCATCTTCATTTCTATAGCATCAGCACTACTAAAACACACTTCAAGTTACCCCTTTCCATCTAACCTCAAAGGCAAGTCGATCGATAATTTCCATTGCTGACCACTCTGCCTGTGTCTGTGAATTTGAAACGAAACGGACATTTACACTTACACACATACTCACAAATGTTAAAGGCATGTGTGTTAGAAATATCCTTCTTCTGTCCATCCTTAATTCACATGTACAATCATTCATACTTGTACATACATATGTACGTATGTGTATACGTATGGTAATATTTTCGTACACATTTTATAAACGTACATTTGTGTATAAGTTCTAATGTTCATACTAAAATACACAAGCATTCATTTTCAACATCGGCCTTAGATTTACATTCAAATGTACGAAGGAGCATTTTAAGGACTTGAGCACATGAAGATGAAACGAAGACCAAGGAAATGAATTCTGGACTGTCGTTGCGAAATGTTGTTTGCATACGACTTGCGAATAGAAATGAGAATGTGTGTGTATATTATAGCACTTGTGTCTATAGTTGATGGAAGAGTAGAATAAGACTGTTGTAGTTAGTTGCTAGTTGGTTGGTAAGGGTGACACTTTGTTGGTTGCCACTAAAAATTCTACGTTGTTAGTTTTAGTGCCTTTGTGGGGTCTAAAAATAAATTTCTATATAAATACATATATATGTATGTATGTATTTATGTATGTATGTATGCATGTATGTATGTATGTACGTATGTATATATGTGTATATATATATATATATATATATATATATATATGTATGTACATCTAGAGGCTAAGATTGGATGGACTATGTGCTTGGTAAAGGAATTTGTTTCTATGGATGACATGCCATATATTCACAAACATACGGACATGTAAACATATAAATACAGAATAAAAGTTATTCGATTGTGTGTCCACATGAATATGTGAGTTGATGATTTGGTTGAGCATTAGTACAAGTACTTCTTACTAACAATATTGTAATAATACGTATTGGTGTGGGTTGCAGGATGTTGGCGATTGTAAATTTTAAAAATTTTAACTTGATATACATATATAAGTACGTATGTATATGAGTGTGGTACACAAATACACGTCCAAGAAAAAGTTTGCATGGACAGTCTACAGTGGCGGTAACAAACTAGAAGTTAAAAACGAATAAGAAGAAAAACAAGAAATGAAAAATTAAAACAGAGTAAGAAGTTGAACAACAAGAATGATAGAAGAAAAAGTCTTAGAACAAGTAAAGGGAATAGGTAATTGAAGCTGTATAGTCATCATTGTGTGTTCATCCAATATGTGCTGGTTGTTTTTTTTTTTTTTTTTATTAAAGTTTGTTTCCCTCTACAAATATCATTTAACATATCTTACCGTACTATTATACTTAATTTAGGTCCAAATAGAATTTTTTGCAACTAATGTGTCAATTTGTAAAATGTCTTTCCCATAATATTTCGCGATATTTTCTTCGATTTATAGAAATTATATATAATTTGATTAATTTAAAACTAACATATTGTAAGCTATTTTAGTTTGAAATTCGCACTTACTTCTTTCAACAAGCATCCATTTTGCAGAACTAAATCGATGATGATGAATTTAATAATGCAAAACATTTTTAAGAGTTAGCGCTTGTTTTCGAAGTACATATTTATATTAGAAAATACTACGAAGAAAACTTTATTTTTTATTTATAAAAAAATAATTAAAATTAAACAAAACAAAAAATATGAAATTTGAAAATATGAAATTTTGATATTAATTGTTCTTTGGGTATTAAAAATATATTTTGCAACCTATCAAAGTAATCGGGTATCACGAAACCAGTCCGAATCGGATCTGATGTTTGGAAATGCATTTATATGGGCAAATTTAGCATTTTTTACAGTTTCTTTAAAAATCTATTTATTAATTACTACTTTAATCAACATATATATAAATACTAATCATAATCAATATATAATTTATCAGGAAACAGAAACAATATAAAATTCGATTAAAAATGGTAAAGGCATTACAAATTCCCCCTACCATTAATTTGTTTCAGACCACTTGTGTGGGAAATATACATAAAAAACTGTTAAAATAAAATAATATTTTTACTTAAATTTTATTTAAAGTCATTCAAATAAACATTTTTATTTGAAAGATTTCACTTTTTAATTTACATTCACATATTTTAGAAATCTATAAGCTGAAAAATAGTCATAAGGTGTATATCTTATATAGATTCTAAGGCCGAGAGTGGACCAATCCTTTTTATATTTTGCAAAAAGAATGTCGTGCACATATAACATTTGATATTTTTTTCTCTCAGTATCAACTTCCATATGGCAAAGTACTTAAAGCTATATTGCGGGAAAATTTTTGTAATTGAGCTATTTAAAATAATGAATAATCCTAAAATTGCAAAATTCACTTTTTCTATTGGCTTGTATTTAAATTAATGAAACAAAGTATAAAGTAAGTTATCTTTATAATTTCCTGAATTAAGCGCCATTTTTCATGCCATTGAAACCATTATAAAATGGGTTACAGATCTGAACTCACGAGACTTGAAACTAATAGAGTACAAAATTTTATCACATTTTATAATTATGATTGTTGTTTAAAGTTCAAAAACTTAGAAAAAGGGCTTAAAATTACTTAATTGTTCCCATTCTTCTACACTTTTTGATCTCATTAGATCTTGTATAAACCAACCGGAATTTGTGGAAGAATTCTACACCGTCTTTGTTATTGTGCAGACTTTCAACAGTTACATACAGGGTAGTCGAATTTTGATGAAAAAATTTTTTAATTTTAATTTTTTTTTTAACAGGTATTAATACTTATTGTAATTATATGAATTTTGCACAATAATAATAGTCTCAAAATTTGAAAACCAAGAGTGAAAATTTTTGTAGGTCAGTTTTTCGCTAAGCATATTCACAGTTTCATACGGAATATTATAAATTACTGCGTTTTACGTTTTTTGCTATTTTACACAATAAAATTGAGGGAGCATTAAAAATAAATTTAAATTTAGTAAAGAATTTTTTGGAATTTTTGAAAATTACGCAAAAATTTAATTTTTTGTTTTTGTATTTTTACAAATTGCAATTTGTTCAAATTTTGCATAATAGCTATAAGAGCGGCGTTAAATATAATTGTTCGAGGCAATAAATTTAATTCAAATGTTGTTGTTGAGACTTTTGTCAAAACACAGTTTGATAGGGCACATTGTATGTAAAGCACGGAATTGACCACAATTGGGTAGTGTTTTTTTTTGTTGTTATTGTAACAGCTCCGCCGTGATCGAAAGTTCCTCCCAGAGAAAAAAACTTCCCGTTGATACAGCCGTTGCACATTGGAGCCAAAGTTTTTGTAATAAATCTGTATCTTCTAATCTACTGGTCGGATTGGATTGCAAAGTTGCAGAGGAGGACTTAGGCTTATAGAAAAATCATTTTGTAGTTGCAGGTTGTCAAAGTTATCTCTTACAGTTAAAAAGATATTTGCGCTTGAAATTTTCAATTTTTTTTCGGGAATAAGTCTTAAGGTTACTACAGGGTAACTATTAAAAAAATTACTTGAAAAATGACTAGCATTTTTTTGTAATATATTTAATTAAAATATATTTTTATATAATATATGAAGAAATAACTAAAATACGAACCCAATTTTTCGCAAAATTTTTAAAAACCGTGATTTTTAGCATGAAGATAATTTTTAAAATTCAGCTTGAAAACCCTAAAATATTTTACACTAATAACATTAAACTTTGAAAATATTGTAACTGTTATTTAAATAATTCAGTAAGTTTTGATATTGCGTGTAATTTTTACCAGATTTATACATAAACTTCTAGTTTGTAAAAATTTGTTTATGTTCAGCTTAAAACCGCTATAACTTTCGCGATCCCTGCATGAAATGATTAACGCGAACTTATTCTTGAAATAATGTTGTAAATGTGCCATTAAAAAATAATATATATATATATATATTTTTTTTTTGTAAGACCTGAAATTACAAATTTTTGATAATGGATATTTATGATTTATGATCGATTTACTGGTTTGCATTTATAAATTATTTCCATTTCATTTAAAATTATCTTTACGGAAGGTAAAGATACATATAAAGAAAAAAATATTTATTTTAAAGAATTATATTATTGTTTCCTAGATTGGGTGGTATTTTTATAAGACAAGTTTTATGATACGTTTGAACCAAATATCATTTTACGATATTTCAAAGTTTTTCTTTAATAATTTATAATAAAAGCGAATCACTTGTAAGTCACATGAATAGGAAAATAAAAATATTTTTGTGACAAATCCCTAAACACAAAAAATAAAATAAGCATAAAAACGTTTTTATATCACAGGTCAAAACTAAAAAAATATCGCGAAAAATGTTTTGCAGATTTCGTAGGAATACTCATTACAATCACCATAAAAATTTTAGTTTCATTCTATCACGTCTCAAATTTAACCCATTGAACGCCAAATAAAATATGCTTCCCCAACGAATTTTTAAGTTGTTGAGAGGAAATTGTGCTACAAAAGTGTAGTACTAATAATTTTCCCAAGCATCATTCACCCAGCGGCATTTAATACAAATTTTGAAAGCTTTGAATCGATAAACATTTTATAGTGTATAGATTACCAATACTTCACTTAATAAATGGACATTTTTACTTTTGTTTTGTTTTAACTATTCGTACAACTGCAAGCGGTCAAAAATGGCATATGTTGCAACAAGTGTATTGAAATAATATGGCGTGCGCCTATATACTCAATGTGCATTTTTTGTTATTTTATCGAAGGTGATTATTAATTTTAAAAATTTAAGGCATATATTAAGGAATGAATGTTTTATGTTTAATTAGTTTAAAAAAATTTATTGCGGAAATTAAAATTTGTGATAGTATATTTAAAGTGTTATACTCTATAGTTTTGTGGACAGCAACTTATGGGATTCAATCGGATTTAATCCACTTATTGCTTCGTTTATTAATTTGGTTTATTGTTATTGTAAAATTTCCAAAATGATCAGCCCGTTCTTACCTATTTATTTTTTAATGTACTTTTTATACACAGTGAATGTTCCTAAACGCACTCTCATTTTATCAAAGTAGTGGTCGCTATTTTAGAGATATCTTGATGAAATTTCCAAGGGATAATTATTTTGATAAAAAGACGAAACATACTGTAACTGATTACAACCAGTTCATTACTTCACGTAGCCTCCATACAAATGTCTTTCCGGATTAAAGGTTAAACGCTCAAAAATGCTTATAATGAAATTTCATACAAAAAAATTGTATTTAATTATAAATACGTGTACCAAATTTAATGAAGATCGGTCCACAATTTATCATATTTCTCATATAAACCCCTCTGCCATGTATAATTCCCATTTAAACGATAGTATTATGACTAAATATAGACACAAACAACATAAGTAGAAAGTAAAGTGGTAAATTTAATGAAAATCACTCTAAAGTACATATATAATAGTATCATCATAGCCTTACGACCAATGTTGCCAGGAGGTGATAAAAAAAAATAAAAATTTAAAAACTTTTTTTCTTTTTTTGTTCTCATAATTTTTTGATATTTTTTAATGATATTGTAATAAATTTATAAATAAATCATAGAACGACTGTCAACAAAATGATCCGATGAAAATTGCTTACAAAATTCCCATACAAATTTAGGTTATATTTTATATGAAGAACTACCTAAAAAAATTATCTTTGAATTGATTTTTTTTTTTTTTTTTGAATCATAATCCCTTTCTTATTAATCATTTCCAAATTTTTGGGTAATTTTTCGCTTTTATACGATTTTTTTTTCTCCACTATTTTCCTTCTTGCTCTTTTCTATATCCTATCTGTAGTTTATTTCTATTTTCTTCACGAAGGGACTCACAATGGACCTCATGTTCTCCGAGTGGATGCACAAGAACTCTTATGAGTGCTGTGCAACCCTTCTTTACCTACCTACCTACCTACCTACGATTTTTTTTAATTATATTTATAATAAATTTTTATGATTAATGAAGTTTATTAAAAAATAACTATAATAGTTGATTAAGTCCATAAAATGAGTTAAGTTATATTTGATTTGGAGAATGAGGCGCAGCAGCCGAAAATTTTTGTTAAATATAAATAATTTCGATTTTTTGTGCGAATTAACACACACAAATGCTTAAATGGATGGTTCTGTAAAAATAAAATTAGTAAAAACAAATAAGAAATAATTCGCTTTAGAGCTGATGCCCTTTGCTCTATTTTACTAACTTTATGGTATTTAATTACACGCTGCTACAAAATGTCACTTTTATTTTCATTAGGAAAACGATCTAAAGACCTTCTTTAGAACATCTCAAAACACTTTTCAGAAATTTAGAAACACCCCCTAAACTTCGAGATATTTCAAAAGAAAAACCGTTTTCAGGGTAGCTCCTGCATTATAGACCTCATAGCTTAATAAATTTAAGATTTTTAAATTGACTTTGAAAGCAGAAAGACGTAGCTTTTTAAATGTATTACAAACTTTCATACACACTCAAATTAAGTAATGATTTATTCATCAAAATTTTCAAAATTTTCACTCTTATTTAAATTTTTCATTTTTGAAATGCCATTTTCTTTGGAATAAAATGAGATATCCCTATATAACATCACTTAAGAACTCAAAAAGTTATTACGCATTTTCTAAACTTTATTAAAAAATTCTTCATATATTTCACCGTAAAATAAAAATCAAAAATTTTTCTCATACATACTAAATTCCGTATACATGTAAAAATATAGGCTTAATATAAGGTAACTGCGTTTTCAGATTTCAGTTTTTCATTTCGTGTTACTTTGTCCTTTTTAGAGGATTTTAAAGTTTTTATGGATGCATAAGATTAATTATGCTACTTTGTAACTGCTATAATAGGGAGATATGGATATCAAATAAAAGAGGAGAATTTTGGCATTATATTGTGTAATATAATAACATTTTTGGAAGTCTTTAAAATATATTTGAAGGCTTAAACGACATTAAGTCGAGCGTTTCCATTTATTTAATTTTAAATTCATTATTTGTATTTTTAATCTGCGAAAGGACAGTAATCTATGATTTTCATAGTACATTTAATTATTTTTCATGAATAATTAACATGAAAGAAAGGTGTAGTGAGTATAAGCAACAATCTGGAGTTGGACTGTATTGGAGATATGTTTAATTTAAGATCAATCTTTGCGAAATTTGATAGCATAATTTGCATTTAAATAAAAAATAATCATACCAAATTTTACTTTCGATACTAATATTATTATGGTATTTATACACGTTGAAATAATTTTCTGAAAGTTGCCTCATATGGATACTATGGTCAATTATGCAACCAAACTCTTGAAATGTGATAGTATGTCTAATGCCGATAAAAATCACATCTACTTCGAATTTTATATAAATATTTGCATACTCGAGATAATTCTGATCACTTAAGCACATTTCCCGTAAACGTTTATAGGGGAGCTAGCTAAAATAATGGATTGATTTCGACCATTTTCTGTAAGCTTCGTCTTGAAGTCTAAAAAAAACTTCTGTGCCAATTATAATTAAATAATATTTAAAATAACAACATATATTTCGAAAAACAAAATTTACATATACACTGACAGGACATTTTTAAAATTTTATAAAATTTGAACTGTTGAAAGTAAAGGGATAAAATAAGGGATTCAGAATTTTCATAATGTTGTTTTTAGAAAACCTCAACGATGTTTAAGAATAAAATATTTGAAGGACATTTATGACATTATGGAGGCCCTAACGGTTAAAACAAAAAATTTTGCTGGAATTGTTGAGCTAAAAAACAAATTTAAAAATAATTCATAAAAAAAATTATGGTCGGGTTCACAGATTAAAAAATTCTGTTATACGGTGCTTTAGGACAAAATATTTTTCCATATTTTTTTTTTTTTTTTTTTTTTGCTTTTGAGTAAAAAGTTAAAAAAATGTTTGGAAAGTTTTAGTAAGTTATTACAGATAAAATCGAATAAGTTCTACAGCTTTTATCTAATTTAAAAATATTGAATTTTTCATGTTTACAACAGAATTACTTTTCATAGGCATTTATAGAAAAATTGAAACAAACCGCAGTTTAGCTTGAAAATTTTTGGAAAAATGTGATTTTTTTAATTTGTTTTTTAAAAATTAGCTTTTAATATATGACTAAAATACAACAAATTTATACGGTTGAAAAGCCAAGCACTTCTACTTTCCAAAGAAGTTAAAAAAAAGAAAAATCAACAAAAGAATAAAATAATTAGAAATACATTTATACAAGAACCTACCCAAAAACAGTTTTTTACGAATAACGTAACGTACTTATAAATAAATGTACAAATAAATAAATAACTTCATCAGTTACGTGAAGAATAACGGTTTTTAAAAAGTGGGCGTGAAATGCGGGCCTTGTATTCTGTCAAGCTCTAGCAAAGCAAAAGTTGTATACAAATTAGTTCTTTAAGCAATTCAATACAAAAATTAACACTAGACTTTATTATTATTCAGTAACGAATTTAATGCCGCTGGAATAAGTATTTCGACCATTGTACACCCCCGGGAGTTTTTAAAGTTGAAAGGAATGAAATTTCCCTTTTAACTTACAAGGAGAAGAGTATAAGGGAAGAATTTGCATATGATATAACTAATACATGATCGTAGATTACGAAAAAAAAACAATTACAAAATATTTACATTACCAAAAAATATATAAACAGCAAAAGTATATGAAAAGATGTATTATTCAAAAATACAAAAATTTATTAAGGAGGATTATGGGCGCTAGAGTGTACAATTTTTAGACAACTATCATATATTAGTAAATCCAAAAGAAATAAAAATTCTGAAATCTCTTAGGAAAAAACTGTATGATCATCAAAACCATATTTAAAGCTCTAACAAAAGATAGTGCAAAAATGGTAGCTGTAACTTTCTGAACGAATTTTTTCGTTCTCTCAGAGTAGCCAAACAGTTTACAAAGTATATATCATTAATTTCAACATAAAATGATGTAGGAAAAGAAGCCTGCATAACATTCGTCGCAGTCATAGAAAACTTTTTAGTAAACCATAAATTTCCGCAATATGACAAATATCTTAAGATGAAATACTACATGCAATTTTAAAGATATCTTGATGAAACTTGGCGCAAAGCCTATTGAATGTCTTCCCGGCAGTTTTATTAAGTAATCGATTAAGTTCTACACTTTTTTCTGATTTGAAAATTCTAAATATCGTTATGTTTAAAACAAAAATGCATTAAAAAGTTATTGTATCGTTATATAGGCTTTTATAGAAAAAAAAATTATACTCGAAAAATTGTGGAAATAATTTTACTCTTTTTAGATATTGTTTAAAATTTTACTTTTATATTTGACCAAAACATACAAAATATATACGGTTGAAAAGCCAGGTCCTTTTAATTCCCAAAAAAGTTTAGAAATAAACTGGGGCTTTCTAAAAAGTGATTTCAACAGACAGACGGACATGTTATATCGACTTCCCTACCAAAAAGAATCCAGAAAATATATAGCTTTTGGAGTCTTATATGAATATTGTAGAAATTAGAAACGCAATTATGAACTTATATAAAAATAATATATAAATTTTTTCCACAAGCAACGCTTGTAAAAAAAAAACACAAAAACAGCTTATAAGCATATATACAGAAAACAACAATACCAATAATCATTATAATACTGCCGTTGTCAAAATTATTAATAAATTTATAAACATATGTTTTTATGTAGATTAGGAAGGTCAAAGACTAAAAATGTAGCTGTGTTAGTAAGTGTGAAAAAAATGCACTCAAAAAAAAGTTGGATTTAGTAAATAAAAAACGTAAGTTACATATGGTGCTTTATTATACAAAATATATTTTCTAATACATTTTTGCTTTCCTTACACTTAAATTAATGAATATTGTCACACAAAAATATAATTCACATTCCTCCAACTTTATCTTAAAACATCAATATTAAAGAAATTGATGATTACTAATTAGCAAACAATTTATTTCCAAAAATTTTTCCATTGCATTTTGATCTCTTTGCACTCTTGTAACGCTTCAAGCTTCATGTCCTATCTCTTAGACGACTACTCCACCTATTCTTCCGACGGTGCTCAGGGTTTGGGGTGGGGTTCTTGTCTTCATAAGATATAGGCTAAGAACAAATAAATTTAAAAAATATAGCTGAATACCAAATAATTAAAATGAAAATAAACTGGTTTGAACTTATTTTCATAAGAAGATGGTGACATTTCTTCTTGCACTTTTACGCTCAAAACCTATCTATTGGAATATAAAATATAATTTAAATAGGACTATAACGATTCTCTAACTATAACCGATTAACAGTTCGTAAAAATAAAGAAATTAAATATGCATATTGAAATTAAATATAATCAAAATTATTTAAATTAAATAACATCTTGTTTATTTAATACTAAAATATTAATATTCAGAAAAGTTTTGTTGCACAGTGTATGTATAAAATTATTATTTAGTTATTTATTATTATTATTTTTATTATTATTATTATTATTATTATTATCATTATTATTATTATTATTATTATTATTATTATTGTTATTATCATTTATTTTTTTTATTTTATTAGGTTTTATTGTTATAAATACAATAAGGTTTGTATAAATAAATAATGATAAGAAAATTTCTAAAACAATAATATCATACCAAAATATGATGGAGGGAGCAACAGGCCCGTTGTCCTTTTCATAATTTTTCTCAGCAATATTGGTTCTTATAGTTTCTTTTTACTTTATAATATTTATAACAACAAATTTATATTAGTGTAATTGTAATTTGTATTCTGTATAAAAGTATAACATGTGTAGAAGTATATTTACACTTTTTTTTATTATAATAAAATATTATAAAAAAATGTACGTTAAGATAAATTTAAGTAAAATTAAATTTAAATAAAGGTTGTTTTAATGAAAATTAAACTGGAAGGTTTAAATTTTTGTTATATTAGATTTAAGATAAATGAAATTTAGTTAAAATGTGTAGAATTAAGTTAGTTAAGCTTAAGATTTAAATTAAATTTCTGTTAAATTAAGAAAATTGGGTTTAAATTTATATCAGGTTTCCTGAGATGAGATAAGTTTAAGATTGGAAGAATTATTTATGTTGACTAGATGGATTTAAGATTCAATTTTAGAATTAGTAAAAGCGCAAATAGTTTTAAGGTAAGATGTTAATTTTAGAATTTAGAGTTAATGGAGATAAATAAAAGATAAACTAGTTTCAAGTTAATCACTTCCTGATGTTGGCGTTTTTTCAAAACTTAGCGAATTTCCTGAGTTTTCATAAATTGCAGAATTTGATGTTGCACAATTACAATCGACGGATATGCTTTTAAATTTCTTCTGTTGTTCTGATTTGTAATTTGTTGTAGCAATCGAGCTTAATTATACAATTATGATCCTAATTAGTTATAAACACAACAAAATCTATCACCATTCTGCTTACCCTAAATTTCTTTATGTGATTTCTCCCTTTCAATCAAATTAAGTTGCCAATTTCCCAAAATTTTAAAGTATTTCCTTTCCATTTCCTATATTTGTAGTTCTAGTGCGTATAATTATTTATTGTATGAAAATTATTACATACGAATGAAAATTTTCTAATACAAAATTTTCACAACGTACATTAAAAAAAATGTATAAAAAACCGAAATTTTATACAAATATTTATGACCGATATATATATATATATATATATATATATATATATATATATATATTAACGAAATCCGTAGCTGCGTTTTTCCCGATATATCAGTTATTATTGGACCGATTTAGTACATTTCTCCAGCATAAAAATTCAAAAAAATTTCCAATCGTTTGATATATATATATATATATATATATATATATATACAAAAGGAAGGACGGAGATCGTTCCATCGACATCTTTTCTTAAAAGGTTCCAGAAATTATAAACTTGTGTGCTCTCAAATAAAAATTGTGAAAATTACAAACGGAATGACAATAATCTATATATATATACCCGTTACACCTGTGGTGAAGGGTATGAAAGGGAGTATTTTTGTACAAAGATGTAAAATTAAAATACTTATTAAGGTATCTAATCGATTAACCGTCATTCGGTTATCCGATTAATTTTGGTCGATTAACTGTTCGAATAACTTAAAATTGTCTATTTTCGGATAACGAATAGACCAAAAAATTTATTTCGAATAATCGGTTAACCAAAATTTAGTTTTTTTTTTTGAAGAACCATTTATGTTTTTATTTTTTAATGTCTGTTATATAACAGCAAAAATATATAGAAGTAATTTTTATGGAGATACTTTTTTATTACTTTCAAAGTTTCAGTTAGTGTTAGTTTTCTTGTGCTTTAGAAGTAATATAAACAAAAAAAAAAAAAATTTTTTTGGTTTGTTGTTATTTTTGTAAATATTTGTTACTAAAAAGAAATGTTTTAAACAAATGAAAAATTATGTTATGCATATTTTTTATTAAAAGTGTTGGTTTATATAAAAATTAAAACTAATTTCTAAGTAATAAACATTTTAATTTTCATCAACAAAATGTACGTGCAGAAAAATTTGTTTTAAAACGACTGACTTATAAATTAAATTATGAGAATATTTGGTAGTATTAGGTCAAAAATGCAATTTTTTTATATAAAGAACTTTTAAGATGAACTCTTTATGAAATAATTTTTATTTTTATGTTTTACATACATTATTAAGACTATTTGGTTAATAAAATAATTTGCCATTAATAGGAAATTAACCGATCAACTTTTATAATAATTATTTGTCGAATTAACCGATTAATACGAAAATCAGAATAATTTTATACTCTAACAGTTATATAAATTCCAAGTTGTTTGTCTAAATAAACATAAAGAATAATCCTGTTACGAACAATTATGAAACTTCTTATAACATGCATTTTGAAAAAATAAAATCAATAAATTTTTGACATACAGTTACACTTAGGCCTCGATTTGAGTCGTTTCACTTTGTGTCGCTGCTTGATTTGTATCGCTATGATTTCGATTTGCGTCGCTATATAAGGAGTTCCATAATTATCAATAACAGCGTAAAGATATAGAAGAAAATTTTAATGGAAAAATATAGATTAAATTTTCTGTGCTAAGTGAGAAAATCAAAATAGTATTCATATGGGGAATTCTCTTTTTAAGTTTACCTTTATGAAACCTAGCTTAAACCTCAAATATTTTTTAATTCTGATTTTTTTAATAGTTATGTTAACAACACTTGTAAATCAACAAAAATTCAAGACCTGAAATAGCACCTTGCAAATTCCAAATTTTTTTTTGAAAATAACAAGCTTTTCTCTTTCTTTTGATTGCTATAATCTAATGGAAACTACAAACACTTGTAGAAATAGGCCAACTTGTGTTCAGTCAATGTTTCGTTGGCCAGTGTTAAATTATAATGTAGAGAGGTGGTGAAACCAAAATTTTCAAAATTTTAATTTTTTATAGTTTTTGGATTAGAAAATTTGCGCCAATTCGAGTATTTCAAAATAAAGAATGTAGGTTACTGCTCTTGTATTTATGAACCGTATGAGATCCAAGAGATGCATTTTTCGCTAGGCACTGGTTAGTTAGTTTACGTGGTAACCCGTAAACTTACGAGCAATCAGTTAGATTCGTTAGATTCCGTTTTGATGAGACCACACTACTCGCCAGGTAAATGAGTTAGTTGAGTCTGTAATAAGATGAAAGAGTGCGCAAGAAAAATGGGAACATAAATTAATTAGCACCAGCCAGTAAAATTGAGATATTTAATGATATCAATGAGTCTGATGCCCGCTATATCACAGATGTTGTTTAATTAGAACCTTACCAGAAATTTGTGTCCAGTGACCTGTAAACAATGCTATTTGTCTCAAGATGTTTTTGCGTTTGTAGCTTATCAGTTGTATTGAGCGCTCTTCGCTATAGGTAGGTCACGTTTCCTTTGCGACTCTACATTTGTCGATATTTCGCCATCTATTTCGAGATAGTGTTTCTGGATTCTGCTTTTAACTGATCCTAGCGTGATTGCGGTAGAAGACGCTAAGCAACAAAACAAAACAGAGCCTACTCGGGCTACTTCGTCTGTCTGTTCATTGCCATAATGGTTGCTATGCGCAGGAATCCAAACTACAGTAATGCGATACAGTTACACTGTCTGACTAGAATAGAGGTAGCTTTGTGTGATTTGAGCGATAATATTGCCGTTTAGCTGCCGACAAATAGGCCAATATTTCCCTGAATATTTCTGTCACGGATTACATCGCAGACAGATCGTTGGGGAAGACACCAAAGCCGATACCGCAGTTCATCTTTGGGCCGTCAGTGTACACTTCAGTTTCATATTGTTCCAAAAGATTTTCCCTTCTCCATTCACTTTAATGGTGTTTTTAAAGTCCATCTGGGGAATCATATAGTCGCGTGTCTATATGTTCTTGATCTCCGGATTCAAGCCCCCTTTGGCACTAAATAAAAGTATCAGCACTGTCTTTCCCGAATTAACTACACATTTTGTTGCTCAGTGTAGTCAGAGCAGCTGACATGATTTCGCTTATCAAGTTTAGAGACAGTCCTGACACTAGTATTAACACATTATTCGTATAAAGCACGACTTTCACTCCCTTGGCGTCCAATTCATTCAGGATGGTATTAATGACAATAAGCTGTAAAATCTATGCGTCTCTCCAGTGTTTTTAGCTGAAAAGCTGAAAGACTACTCGGACAGACTTCTTTTTCCGGTTTTGGGAATAAACACTACTTTCACTCCTTTCCAGTTTCGCGTAACATAGTTGAGGGTGACGCAAAGTTTAAGGATTCTATATAGGCAGGGAATATATATATACCTTTGCACTTTGTAGCATTGCCCATGAAATTTTCTCCACAGATATTACGTCATCCTCAACCTTTGCGAGGAGTTAATATGATCCATTTCCAGCTCTGTAAGATCTGTACAGCCAGGAAAATGAGTAGTGAGTAGAATATCCAAAGATTCTGCCGGGAATTCTAACCATGAGCCTTCGATCCTTTTAATATAGGAGAGATTATTATAACCATTTGCCAGAACCTTACTAAGTCTTGCCGATTTCTTGGTATTGTTAATTGATAATCAGTAACCTTTCCATGAATCTCTTTTGGCGATTTTTATTGCTTTCTTATACGCTCTACGTTTATCATGGTACCATTTCCATATTTTTCTCTTGTAGCTAATATTGAATGCATGCGAGCTTCCTTGCGCAGCTTCGAGAGTTCTTTTAGCTTTCGTTGTTGGACAGAATATTTTAAAAACTTTAACGATTTTCTTGCTTAATATGCTCTCAATTTTTTCAAGATATTCAGTCGTCCTTTTGACTGATGGTATTCCTTTCTCTTCGTGTCCGAGAATCTCACTGAACTTAGCCCAGTCTGTTCGTCTTGGGTTTCTAAAGGTTGACGCTTTTTCATTGCAGACAAGTACAATATCGAAAAGTATCCAGCAATGATCCGACAAAGATTTTTCTTTGGATACTCTCCATCTATTAAGTTATAAATTAGACCTGTGTAAGTGTAATATTCGGGATCTCCTCCCATCCAATACAGTTCACCGAGCTCGGAATAACAAATATAGGGGCGCTACCAGAGTTGCATTTGGTCAGGTAATTGTAATTTGTATTGATTTCCATGCTACCCTATATTGTAAGCCTTGAATTTGCATCACAGCCAAGGATATTATCATTTTGAGTCTCTATAGAGGCTACAAGTGCCCTTACTTCGTCTGACATGGCTAGTTCATCATGGAGACGATCAAGAAACTCTTCTCTCGCGCTAATTCGACCCTTGCAACTATTACTGAGTCATATTGTCAGCAGAGAAAGATATTTATGTGTTATTAACTATAAGACAAAATCTTGGCATATGGCATTTTATATGTTGAAGTCGGGAACCCTTTGACATGGCAGTTTGAAACACAGGGTTTCAGGACGATGGCAATAACTAGGTCCTTCCAAGCTAGAAGAATCCTCAGATTGTCTGTAGCATATTTTGAGCGCTGAAGATTAATTTGCACGATTTTTACCGCCAGTTGTAGGGTTTTTTGCAGATTCACTTCCATCTCATCTGCCTCGCCAGCTCTTGGACCTGTGGGATAGAGCACCTTAACCTTAGCGTCCCGAACCCCAAAGTAGAGCTTCAACCTTGCCTTCTCTAGCTCAGCTTAACTATTTGCTGACATGACGAAGATAATGCCCATGTTGTTGTCCTCATGGTCTTCGGTACGGATGACTGTCCACTCATCCATGGGGATACTGGGGTTCTGCTGCTTCAGCTTATCTTTTGTTACCAAACCTTTACCCATTGTCTTATTGGGATTTCCTTCGCTGGGATATGCTTAAGACTTAAGCCCTCCCATGCATCACTGATCTTTGCGATGCACTTGATGAGAAAATCTTTGGAAAACAAGTTCAATCATTTGATTATCCTGTTGCCTCGGTGTAGTTCACTAGAGTCAAACCGAGGAAATGTGGAATCTTTGTTAGTAATTACGTATTCCATTACGAGCTTAGCCAATTTATATTCCACAGCACCCCAACCGGTTACCACAGGAGTTATATAGCCATTCTTGTCATTTGCTAATGCCATCAGCAAATGATCTTTAACCATCTCTTTAAACGGCCTTCTTGCTGACCTTATTGTCATGGAAGGATCCGGAGCAGTTGTTTTGTCGCATACCTTTCTCCTCTTCGGCGAAATGTCGATTTCGCTTAACTCTTTCTTGTGCTGGTTGGAATGTGGACTGTAGAGAGTCCTTAAACTTGAGATACTCGGCAACCACCGCTTGGTATTTGACACGATCCTCCTTATCGCGCTCATGTGGAGAGCTATTGGCCTCATTCTTGGCAATTTTTTCGAGAATGAAAAGAGCTTTGACATATCGTTGCCTCAGAATTTTTTTTGACACTTTTTCTTTCGTCGCTTCCCCTTCTACTGGTCATCAGATTTAACATCATGTCGGTGAGACATTTGAGTAGGGTTTTATGATGATAGCGGCATACTATGGCTTTCGCCCATGCTACCCGGATCTTTTACCAAGGTCCCTTGATTGGAGACCAGAAGGTCTTCTTCAGAGGAGATACACATCTCCAAATATTTTTTGATGTTATTTAAATTTTCGATATAGATCCCACTAGTAGGCACGTAAGGGGATGGACCATCAATGCAGGGATGGCGCACAAAGGAATTGCAACCGGCCCATGTCCTGCCGCTGGAGGGGAGCTCTTAGCGACTAGTCTTTTTTAACCACTGGAGGACATTTAAGATTTCAAGGAATAGACCACAGCTTACACTTAAGCCACTACATCGCGTCGCGATTGTTATCCAGGTGGTGTTCGTGAGGCACACTCACAGCGCAATTTCTATGAAGCTAAAGTATCGCATGATCAAATATTAAATAGGAAAAATGTTATAACTCTTTTAAATCGATCTAAAATTTTGCGTATTACAAATTAGCACTTTTTTCATTTTATGAAAAATTATATTTATAATATATACATCTATGCTGTTTTAGTTAAGAGCAAAATAGGTTTCGACAAAAAAATAAATTCCATAAAAGGTATACATGACCTGAGATCGCGGTGTCTCTAATATTTCCTAAATCGTCGAGACACACCTAAGGCGCTAATTGAAATCGGTGAAAATGCATGAAAATTTGTATAGCTTATATCGGAATCAAGTGACACTCAAAAATAATTACGCGTTTGAATTTAATGGAACTTTCAGAGACCAGATTTTAATACTAAAAACACAAACTTTTTATTTTTATTTCAATCGAAAAACAACCTTTGGTGTTTAAGAAGTAATAAAAATTCGTTATATATATTTTTCTTTATTTTCATCAACAGTTTTAATTTTTTTCATTTTGATCCGAATGGGCCTAATATAACCCTTCACAAAATCTATATTTGATAAATATATAAACATATTGGAATTATCTCTTATCAAAATGTTTGCTTCAATCTGAAAACATACTTAATATTTGTAAAACAGTGTTAATCATGACATCGAAAATTTGCATTATTGGGCATACGACTTAAGTAGGAAGATCGCTCAGACCAACTGTATTGAAGAGCTGAATAAAGAAGAGAAAGATATGAAAAATTGTAAATTACTTTTTAGTTTTCCAAAAACAATTTTTTTTTTTTTTTTTTGAAAAAGATACCTTAGAATTAGATATTTTAAAACTAAAATTAGCTATTTTAAAATTTTCAGAGTTTTTAACTTTGGGACGCTAAGATGCAAACATGGCATGACTTATTATCTACATTTAAAAACTTAAGTGATAATAATTTAAGAAAAATCATCTCAAATACTCAGACTTACATGCAAAATTATTTTTTCATAAAAAATATGCCCAAATTAAAACAAAATTGAAATGGATTCTACGAGGATAGGAACCACGACTTGAAAATTTGTAATCTAATTAAAACACTTTCACTAGACTCATATAAATTTTGTTGAAAAACAATTATATGTACTCCTCATATACGTGAACATTATAAAAATCAGTTCTAAACACTATACGTTGAATATATTTAAAATTCAATAAATGTTGAAAAATTAAAATTATTATTATTATTCTTTTATTTTTATTATTATTCATTTTTGCACAAATTAAAATAAAACTATTTCTTTAATTAAGTATTTTAAAATTACATGTCGCCTAGGGGATAAGAATTCAAATCCAAGAGTTTTAAAGTGTTCGTATGGGTTCGAACCCTGGCGAATAAAAATGCTATTTATATAATTTATTTTCAAACAAAAATTTAAATTTTTAAATGCCAGATTAAAGGACTGTCAAATATATTTTTAATTAATTAAAAATGTTTCTCTGAAAATTTAATTATTACCGCCAGGGTTCGAATTCTCTCTCTCTCTCTCTATATATATATATATATATATATATATATATTTAAAGATCTAAAATACAATACAGCAAACATCTTAACTGTAACCTGAAAGAAAAATGAAATGAAATATATATGTATATATATATATACATATATATATATATGTATATATACATATATATATATATATATATATATACATATATATATATATTTCATTTTTCTTTCTGGTTACAGTTAAGATGTTTGCTGTATTGTATTTTAGATCTTTAAATGTCCTTCTGTTATTTGTGCTCCCATGTGGTCGAATTAGATGAACCATTTTCCTGGGATGAAACCTTTTGATTCGTAATTTATATTTCTTAAACTCATACATGTATTTATATATATTTAATGAATAAAGTCGAATGTTAGTTTTATTGTAGAATTCAATGATTG
The DNA here is from genome assembly GCA_932274085.1 of Protocalliphora azurea. Classification (NCBI taxonomy): domain Eukaryota; kingdom Metazoa; phylum Arthropoda; class Insecta; order Diptera; family Calliphoridae; genus Protocalliphora; species Protocalliphora azurea. Next base: position 97,700,201 of record OW026519.1, on the reverse strand, counting down.
ATTAAATTAATACAAATAAAAATTTGTTTGCTCTTCTGTCAAAATTTATGTAATTATAAATGATTTATATAAATAAAAATTATTGAAATACATTATTATTTTCAATTAATTTCATTTAATTAATTTAAAATCAATTAAAAATTTAATTGATACCACATATTTCATAATTGAAACTTTTTTTTATTTTTTCCTGTGTAATATGCGTGTGGTAATTTTTTATATGTTCAAAATAGCATTGATGTGCCATTAAAAAAAAAGTTAAAATTTTTCAAATCCCAAAAGTAAACGAATTTAAAGAAATCCCCATAAAAGTATTTTAATTTCACATCTTTTTACAAAAAAATAATCTCTTTTTTTTGATATTTTGCGCGAAAAAATACACAAAAATGCTTAAATGGATGATTCCGTAAAAATAAAATTAGTAATAGCAAATAAGAAATTGGTTTCTTCGTTGTTGAAATGCTAACGTTTTAGCCTTTTTAAGGCAATTTTATGAATCGAAAAAGGCTAGAAAAAAAGCTAAAAGTTAAAACTTAAATTTTGAGGCTAAAAGCAAAACAAAAGGGCTGGATTTAGTCTTAAAAGGGCTCAACTGGCAACACTGCCTCTAGAGAAAAAATATGCAGTGTACAATTTCAAACGGGACGCAAAACACCTTTTTTGGAAATAAGCCTGTAACTTGTAAAGCGTTGGAGATATCTAAACAAAATTGCATATGGTCAGAGCTAAGGTGTTTTCGAGTTGACTTCGAGGAGTATAGGTGCCTAGAGCATCACGGGGGTAGACCTCTAAATTCTAAATCGGGTATGTAATTTTTTTAAATTCGCTAAAAATTGATTTATGACTTGAATGTAAAAAAAAAAAAAATACATACAGGTAGCCCTTATAAATCTCTAGGAAAACAAGTGTAGGTTACCTCTTTTAGATTAAGTCGAAGCAAATTTTACCCTAGTTTTTTTAAAAGCCTGTAGATTTCTCATAAAATTCTAGTTCATACTGGTGCAAGAATCATATAAATATATCTATACGACAAAATTTATATTATTCTGAAGTTGAAACTAAAAAACTTTCATATTTTTGGAGCTATTTTCCAAAAAGTTGGCAATTCATCAACTTCTTAAATATATATTTTTTTACTACAGAATTTTTGTAATGATTTCAAAATAACTCAGCTGATAGGTTTCCCCCCAACCACTATCAAAATTTAGTTAATATTGAAAAAGTTTTTTTAAATTTTTTTGTAAAACTATCAAATCCGAGATTAACAAAAAATATATTGGCTATATACCCTCATATGCTGGTTAAATATACAAGAAGAAGCATCTTCTGAGCCAAGCCTTATACAATGGCTGGGTGATCATTTTAATGAAAGGAGACAGGTTTTTAAAAAAAGTTTTCCCCGGACTGCGATTTTTGGTATTTTGTACAAAAAAGTGGGATTTTTTAATTCTCTGATTTTAGAACAAGTTTATCTGTATAATGCTAAAATTTCATTGTAATACCTTTACGCGTTTAAATTTTATTTAGGTCCAAATATTAACATTATTTCTCAAAAATATACTTAAAATTCAAATTTTAAGTTTTTCGGCTCATAGTAGGAAGTTTTGTAAGAAATCTAGCGGATATTTTCAAAAGAATTATGGGTCAAAATTATGGCCCCAAGTTAAAAAAAAAAACTTAAAAAACTAGCCATTGTCAATCATTGACAAAATATTGATTCCATTTTTAAGAGCATATTTACGGGTATTTTTAAAGCATATTTAGCACTTTTAGAGTATATTTTGACATTTTCAAGATAATTTTTTTTGATACCTGATAGTATATTTTCAAAATTTTATTTGGGATGTATGAAAAATAAGGGATGCAAAATATTTAGTATTTAAAAATAATTTTAGACGGTATCGCCTAAGTTCGTGAAAATAGTTGAGGAACTTGAATTGTACCAACAAACTATGAATATTTAGAAACAGATTGATTGATCTTTATTAAAACTATTGTTGAAATATGACATTAATATGACATTAATATTAATAGTGTTTTTTTATTGTTGTTTAAATGAAAAAATCAATTTTTGTTTTAAAATAACAAAACTTGCAGTCCAGTAGTAAAATTTGATAGTCGTTGCAGTTTAGTTGTGTATATAACGTGTGTGTTTTAAAGCATAAATAAAAAGCTGTATTTAGATATAAAAGCAAATTGTACTGACGTATTTAATTATTGCAAGCGAAAGAATCCAGATTTATTTAAAGGAAATAAACCAACATTTTTGATAGGCAAAGACGTAACATTATTTTTCGATGATTTAACACATTCTGTCAAAATATTGCCACAAAAACTAAAGAAATAGCTTTACACTACTTTTTTAACAAAACGTACTTTTTCACATTTAAAAGTCTTCTGATGCATTTTATGGCAACCTTCCCTTCGTATTATTTCCAGAATTATGCTGATTTATGAAGGTATGAAAGCAAAAAATTCTTAATATCCCAACAAATCAAAATAAGCAAAAAAAGTACACTGTGTTATGCGGCTCTTCATATGATCCATAATCAGTTCATGCACAGGATCAATTTCTAGAAAAACAACTGTCTTTGGAGGAAGTTCACAAAATTCGTGCTGTAGCAAATAGCATCCATGTTTGAGTTCCGCGTGTCAGCGTTACAAGATCGTCACATATGGATCTTCATTCCCAAAAACTGATTAAAGTTAACCAATGTATTGTTGTTCAGTTCTACTTCGAAAGTTATAGGATATTAATATGACACAGACGATTTTTTAAGTTACTTTAGGAAACTGAAATAGCTTTCGTATTAAAAAACTCTGAAAACTTGGTCGTAACTCCCCCTAGAATCGTTAGTTGGGTTGTAGAAAGATATGGTTACGTTTTTGGTTTTCAAAAACATTGGTTTATTTCCTTTAAATAACCAGAGTTCTTTTACTGGCAATTCATACACGTCACTACAGTTTACTTTTAAATCCAAATACAGCTATTTATTTACACTTTAAAACACACACGTTATATTACATGACTGAAATGAAATGACTGTCAAACTTACAACACCATGGAAACTTTACAACTGAACTGCAATTTAAAGAATGAACTTCACTACTGAACTTTACGACTGATTGAATCCACAAACAACATCCGTTTACATACTAGTGACTAAGCTCTATATAAAATTTTTTAGTAACTTCAAGAACCATACTTACAATTTAGTTTAGTTTCTCACTAATACATAAGCTATTATTTATATTACAAGTTCATGTTATGTTCAGAGAGTATACATATAGAGGTGAAACATTAGAATGAAAATTGAACATATATATATATATATATATATATATATATATATATATATATATATATATATCGAAAAAAATTTATTTTTTGTTTTTTCAACAACAATATAATACATTTTATTACATGCATTTTATTGTTGCATGGGTTAGGTTTTTGACAACCGACTTAAGATTTTGAAAACTAATTTCGTCTCTTATTACTCCTTGGTTAATCTTCTCACTAACACGCGAGCAAGAATTTATAACAGACTATTTAATGCAAATCTCTCACTAACACATAAACAAGTTTACAAAAAATCTTTCTTTATCATTATAGTGAGCAGCACTCTCTTAGATAATTAATTTAAATCACAATTAATAGATTTCATTTAAATCTAAATAAGCAGACGCTACAAACTGCTAATACATAACAAACTAGAAAACTCGAACACGTTACAAACTAGAAAACTCCAAAATCAAATTTTTAAAATTGATTTTCAAATCAAAAAATCAATAATTTAAAAATTGATTTTCGTAACAATATTGTGTGAAATCGAATATCATTAAACAGTGCCGCATCATATCTTAAGTTTGTAGAGTGCGTTTTTTTGGCAAAACAAATTTGGCTTTTTATTTTACACTTTAAAAATAATAAAAAATATATATTAAATAATTTGATTTGCAATTGGGTGTCAGAAATCGTACTTAATTATTTATCAAACAAAATATAAAAAGTATCGGTTAAAAAATGTGACATATTAAGAATACAAACAATTTTTTTTGTTTCTGCAGGATAATTCAAACCTATTTCTATGCTTGGTTAAGAAATGTAGATTTTTTTTATGGCCGTTAACATTTAAAAATTTTCTTAAAAAATTTTCAAAAAAAAGTATAAGTATATATATATATATATATATATATATATATATATATAACGATATAACTTTAAACGTTTCTAAAAAAAAATAAAAAAATGTATTTGTACATTCCTTACACAAGTGGTTTAAACGCAATAATGGGCCGGGGAATTCGTAATAACTTTAACTTATTTTAACCGATTTTTTTATATCTTTTTTTGATGGATAAATATGAAATGTTGAAACTTCAGGTCCGATGCAGCACTGGTGAACGATATTCGACTTCTCCAGTGTTTGACGCAATATCTTTTTAGAACTCAATGAAAGAATCGGGGGGAGTTACACGACCTAAATTCAGATATATATATATATATATATATATATATATATATATACTATCTTTAAAGAATGGCTTGAAGCATTGCACACGGTTGTTATGAGATATTCAATTAAAGGAAATAAGTATTGCACTTAGAGTAGTGTGAGCTTAGAGTAGAGTGTAATTATCCATATTGTGTGCATTTTTTTTATCTTGTGTGTAATCTATGTGCTAATTTCAAATTACTATACAGTGGACTGGCGGAAGCGTGATTTTTGATGGTTTTTAAATTGGGATTTTTGAGAATAGGAATTTATTTTGTTTTTATAATAGAACTTTCTTTATTTTAATTACATATATGCAGTATTGCTTGTTTAACCTCTTTAAGGATAATTTTATCATTTTTATTTTAGCATCTACATTGCCCTTTTCTTTTTGACTGTGCTGAAAATCTGTATGGAATTATTGTACTTTATATATTTTTTATTTTTCAGCATATATAATTATGCCAATGATGGATTCTACAGTTGCCTGTCATTTGAATATGGAAAATATATTGAAGCTTCATACAATATATAAATTCTAATTGCAAAAGCAAAGTAACCACACAATATTAGTGAACTTGTAATGAAGCTAGATAAGCCTACACAAGATAAAGTCATGCGAATCCCTGTGTCAGCTAACTCTGAAAAAAAGAATTGATGCCCTGCAGTGCACAGTGGGGCAGAATCGAAATTTTTTGGAAATAAATCTGTAACTTCTGATCGGCCCGTTGGATTTTCATGAAATTTGGTATAGACGTAGCAGAGGAGCTCAAAATGTTATGTTTGGAAGGGGGGCACAACAATCCCCCTAGAGGCGGAGCCAAGGGGGCTCAAAGTTAGGTACCTCTGACATAAAAAAATTTTTAAACGCTTGCAAAATTTTTGTTTCTCTTCCGATTTCAAATATTTTTATATATTATTGTAGGCCCCGATAAGACCTATAACCTGCTTACATGTCCCTATCTCTTATAGTTTTCGAGTTATTTGCGTTTGAATTTTTAAGCACCATAATTTTGCATGTTCTTGGTCCAGTTTTTTTTTAAATATATCCTAGTATTTCCGAACGATTTCATTAGTTTTTTTCTTAACTAGTTAAAGAACAAAATTATCTATTGAACAAAAAAAATTTGAAGTCGATAACTTTACCGAGTCCAAAAAGAATCGATTTTGAATTTGAAAATTGCAAAAAAGACGACTTTTTGTGTTTTTTTAGCCGAAAAAGTATCTACACTCTTTTTCATCTAAAATAAAGTTTTCTTTAGCAACATGTAATAATTATGCACTTTTCTGAAAGGTAACTTCACAGAGATGACTTTAAGATAAAAAACAAGCCCAATAACTCAATTGATCATGGTACATACCCTCCCGAATTCGACCCATTTTATATTTTTGATTGTAGACAATATTTTCTCAAATCCCAAAGCACGAATCGACAAACGGAATATATTTTAAGAATTTTCAATATGTTGTTAAAAGTTTTAAATCAAAATCTACGGGACTTCGGAAAAATGTGGATTCTATAGCCAAAAATGTAAAAATTCCCATTTTTGGGAATTTTGATTAGTTTATTTGGGAATTCAGGAAAACCCTACGCCTGATTGATTTGGTTAATGCGCTTTTATTTAATAATAAGATCCACGTTTCCTGCAAATTTCATTAAGATATCTTTATAAACAAATATGTTATTACAATTAAAAACTTTGTATTTTCCCCAAAAACTCCAAATTGGGTCTTTTGTTTGGTTTATAATAGCGAAAGAAATTTTAAAACTATGTATTCCAAATTAAGCTTTACAAACTTGCAACTTTCGCCTTTAGCTTTGCATGAATAATTACGTAGAAAATTATGAATATTTCTGTATACTTTTAATAATATCTATACACAAAATATTTTTATAAAAATAATTAATAAATATTTTTTATTTTTAATAAGGTAGCCACATTTCCCAAATCTAAGTAACTCTTTATAATTTTCGAAGTATTCATATATTTCTATTAATGAATTTAAAATAACAAAACAAACAGAAAATGTTTATTTTAACTTAATCAATAAATATTTTATTAGTTTACATTTATGGTGTTTACCTAAATTTAGCAAATGTATTTATCTATTGGTGATGGTTAAAAATTTATATATTTATGATCTAGTGGCAATGTACAGGTATCCTTTCCGGTGATAACTAGCTGCAGCATTTATCTATTACTGATGGTTCAAAATCTATATTTTTATGAGATAGTGACAATGCACAGGTAATATCCTTTCCGGTGATACCTAACAGCAACATATAAAATCAATGAATTCGGTATAGGTACTCTCCCAAATTGACTCTTTCAGATATTTTACCTGATGAAAATTCACAGAATACCTGTAAGTATATATACCTGTGCGATATATCTAATAGATATATATATAAATGCGCAGCTAATCCTTATCAACATCATAACGAAGTTGATTACCATGGTGATTACATTGAAACATGAACAATTGTGTTGTGTTCCGTGGAGTTTATCTAAAAATGATCTTAATCGTTTAGAAGCTATAGTGGAATTCATAAAAACTACATATCATGCAAAAGTCGACGTCACTGGTAAATCTCAGATAGAGAGCTTTTTAAAGTTGTATGACGTAAAAATGAAGTCCTTGAATCAGCGTACTAACAGATTAAAAATTAAACATTCCGATTGGATGGATACTGATATAGAAATATCGGCGTGCAACATATCAACTGGAGCACCCTGCAAGACATATGATGATTTAAGTACAAGATCTAAAAAGGAAAAACTGGCCCATAAGCTTTCTATAATTTCGAATGAAGAAGTTTCTGATACACTCAAAGAAATGTTAAAAAAGGAGAAGCAACCTAAGAGTGCAATTAATATTACTGAAATACTGCCAACTGCATCACCAAAACGTCTTAAATGGATTGCCAAAAGTGTACCTACTCAAACATCACAATCCAATTTTTCAGAGGAAGAAGCAATTGCTTTAATGCTTGAACTGGACCTCAGCCGAAACAAATATCAAATTTTAAGAAAAGCCCTGCTTGAAAAGGGACATCCAATTCTACCATCATAGAAGGATATTCAAGAAAAAAGCAAACTATTTTACCATCTATTTCGGTTACCGAAAAGGAAGCAATCTTCATCAAAGTATAAAAACTCATTTGAAGATATATGGCTTAACACCACTCCAGGATCAAAACACTTTTGCAGACCCATTTGGTACGAATACGCAAGGGAGTCGAAGACAAAAACAAAGGATTTAGTAGAATATATTAAAGTTGAAATAAATGATTTACAACCTCTTTCAATAACCATAAACCAATACACTTTCGACATATCCTTTCAACTTAGTCTAACAATGATTGATGGAAAGGTTAGTAATTCCATTACGGAAATATCTTCTTTTTGGAAATGGTCACTATGTGATGAGACAAAATCACTGAGTATTAATGAAGAATTTCTGTCTTTCGGAATATCTCCACTTCACGCCAGAATACGGTTCATGGAGCATTTTCTGCACATAGCATATGGTTTAAAGTATAGAAGTATGCCAGAAAATTTAACAAAACCTACCGGAAACAACGAGGATTTAAAAACACTTAGAATATCTGAGAAAAGTAGAATCCAGCATAAATTCAGAGAAGAAATGGGATTAAACATCGACAAACCTCTACCGACTGGTGGTAGTACAAATGACGGAAATACAGCAAGAAGGTTTTTCGGAAATTTCAAAGCTACATCAAAAATAACTGGTATTAATAAAGAGTTACTTGAAAGGACTAACATACAATTAATGACAATTAATAGTAAGCACAAAATTAACTCTGCTCGATTTGGAGAATATGCAACAGAAATATCTAAACTACTCTATATCCATGGAAAGAAATGACACTAACAATACATAAAGTATTGTGCCATGGCGAAATTATAATTGAACGAAATATTCTTCCACTTGGAAGAAGCAAGAAACAGAGATTTTAAGCACGTTCAATTATTTAGCTCCAGGAAATTCTCCAGAACGTTACAAAACGAGGATATTTTTAATAGCCTATTGTTATCATCATAACCTGTACTATCATAAATGAGAAAACGTTGGATTTATTATGAGCCTTTATCAACTCAAAATACTAAAGACTTGAAGGGCCTTTATTATCTTTTAGATATGTATACAGATAGAACAGATTATTATATAGAAAATAAGTAGTATAAGTTTAAAATATTAGAAAACTTGTCTACATAAATTTAATGTAAATAAGTAATAAAAAATCATATTAGAAATAAAATATTTATTAAGGAAGATGATAAATACCAAAAGTAATAATATTGATTAAGACAAAATAGACATTTTTTGTTTGTTTTGTTATTTTAAATTCATTAATAGAAATATATGAATTCTTAGAAAAGGATAAAGATTTATTTAAATTTGGGAAATGTGGCAACCCAATTAAAAATAAAAAGTATTTATTAATTATTTTTATAAAATTATTTTGTATATAGATATTATTTAAAGTATACAGAAATATTCATAATTTTCTAAGTAATTATTCACGCAAAGCTAAAGGCAAAAGTTGCAAGTTTGTAAAAATAAAGGCGCATATTTCTGAAATGGGGCATGATATTGACTTTAATCTTTTTGCAAAAGATCGCAAATTATACACACTGAAGGATAAGCTTAATTTGGAATACATATTTTTAAAATTACTTTCTCTATTTAGAAATAAACCAAACAAAAGGCCCAATTTGGGGTTTTTGGAGAAAATACAAATTTTTTAATTGTAATAACATATTTGTTTATAAAGATATCTTAATGAAATTTGCAGGAAATGTGAATCTTATTAATATAAATAAAAGCGCATTAACCAAATTTCAATCAGGGGAAGGGTTTTTTTACATTTTTGGCTATAGAATCCACATTTTTCCGAAGTTCCGTAGATTTTGATTTAAAACTTTTAACAACATATTGAAGATTCTTAAAATATATTCCGCTTGTCGATTCGTACTTTGGGATTTGAGAAAATATGGTATACAATCAAAACTTTCACATAAAATGGGTCGAATTCGAGAGGGTATGTACCATGACCAATTGAGTTATTGGGATTGTTTTTTATCTTAAAGTCATCTGTGTGAAGTTACCTTTCAGAAAAGTGCAAAATTATTATATGTTGCTAAAGAAAAGAGTGTAGATACTTTTTCGGCTAAAAAAGCACAAAAAACCGTCTTTTTTGGAATTTTCAAATTCAAAATCGTTTATTTTTGGACTCGGTAAAGATATCGACTTAAAATTTTTTTATTCAATAGATAGTTTTGTTCTTTAAATAGTTAAGAAAAAAACTAATAAAATCGGTCGGAAATACTAGGATATATATGAAAAAACTGGACCAAGAACATGCAAAATTATGGTGCTTAAAAATTCAAACGCAAATAACTCGAAAACTATAAGAGATAAATAGGAAGTGTGAGTATGTTTTTAATAGGTCTTATCAGGGTCTACAACAATATGGAAAAATATTTGAAATCCGACGAGAAACAAAAATTTTGCAAGCGATTAACAATTTTTTATATCAGAGGTACCTAACTTTGAGCCCCCTTAGCTCCGCCCCTGAGGGGTTTGTTGTGTCCCCTTCCAAACTTAACATTGCACACTCCTCTGCTCCACCTATACGAAATTTCATGAAAATCCAACCGGCCGATCAGAAGTTACAGATTTATTTCCAAAAAATTTTGATTCTGCCCCACTGTGCAATGTATACAACAATTACTTCAGATACATAAGTAGTTTTGAAGTATCTTTATAATAAAACGGCTTTATAAACAGAAAATTTTAAATTAGAATACATATGTATGTATACTGTAAATTAAATATTTGTAAAAAATATGTAATTTCGGTTATTCTAAAAATCTTTATATTAGTTTCGTCATTCAAATATATAAAGAATGAAGTGTTTATACTAATTTTACTTTTATTGTTAAGAGAAAGGTCAAACATACGAGTTTAAGAAGTGCCTATCTAAGCAAAAGTTACTTTTACATGCTAATATAATAAAACGTCATGTAATGGAAAAATAAGCGCTAAAGTCCCAGAACCATTCTAAAATAAAGTCATTTGAATAAATGACTCAAAATTTAGTTAAAAAATTCTATAAACGGAAAAGAGTTTGAAAATAACCATGGAAAAGGATAAAATTTTATCTTTTTGTAGTAGCAGCTCGTAAAAGTAACATTTTCTTAGTATTGCTACTTTTGAAGCCCAATTGTTTGAACCTTGTCCGGATAGTTAAGGTAGTAATAATTAAAATTACTTCTTCTTTTATATATCTGCTTACGTTAATGAGTTTCTTTTAGCCAGAATTGCGATATCGTTGCGATTTTACTTCGTAGTCTTAAAGTTTTTGCCCTCTAAATTTCTTTTAATTTTCATAAAAATTTGTTATTTTGCATAACTAAATGATTCTTTAGATTCAGATTCAGATATTTTAAAGACAAATATTTTAACTTCACCTGTAGTGCGATTCAGTAACTTTTAACGACGGCTTTTGTTGTTTGCAGTAACGATTGTGTGATTCACTAACTACTAATAAACAATAGTTGTTAACTTTTCTTGTCGTGTGGCATCTCTGCATAAATAAATGTCAAAAGAAAAGAAAAGTACAAAACAAAATAGAAAAAAAATAAACAAATTTTTGTTTAACCAACTATTTTTGAAAAATTAATTGAGGTAAGTAAATAAAATTAAGTTTTATTAATGGTTATTTTGTTACTTTTAATGATTTTCTATTTCAGAATGACCACTGCTCCTAAAAGAAGCCGCGCAACCGTAGAACAACTGGGTCAGATGGTTGACTTCTTCGTAAGTAACCCCGGCCTTGCTGAAGGAAAGTTTCAAAAACTTCATGGGAATGCTGAAAGTGATAAAAAGTGGTCGGAATTGACAGTATTATTAAATAGCCTTGGTGGAGCTGTAAAAACAGTGGAGCAGTGGCACACGGTAAGTGAAGTTGTTAATGTATTTATTATAAAATATTAACTTATGTATATTTTAAGGTATGGAGAGACTTAAAAAGTCGCACCAGCATTAAGGTGCGAGAAAAAAACAAACAGGAGGCAATGACGGGAAATAGACCAATAAAACAAGAGCCTATTACCGAATTGGAAAAGAAGATAATTTCCATTATTGGTAAAGAATATATTGAAGGCAACAAGAACGTAAAAGAAAATGTTCCTATGAATGACGTAAATATAAATGAAATATTGTTTCATAATGAGTTTTATAAATATAATATAAAGTATATATAAGTATATCAGTATTTATTAAATATTGTTTTTTTTAATAGATGCTTGCAGAGTCGAATACAGCCAACGTTGAGGCCATTAGAACGATGACAGATGCTATTAAAATTATGGGGGAGGGCTTGAAATCCACAACCGCAGCATTTAACAACTTAGCCAATGCTATAAACCAAATGTAAACTTAAAGTACAAAAATTAGATAATTTAATTAATTTTTAGCTATTATAAGAATATTAAAAATGTGATATACAAATGTGCCTTTAAATGAATTCCACTTTTTACTTTTAAGTTATTTTTTTTTTTTGTTGTCTTTTGTTGTATATAAATATACGAACTCCATTACTTTTATTTTTAAGTTATTTTTTATGCGATTTTGTTATATATATGTGTATATATATGTACATATGAATTCCATTTTTTATTTTTATAATATATACATATATATATATATATATATATATATATATATATATGTAAATTTTTGTTATTTAATATTAATAAATAAAAGACTGATTTTTTTATAATGTAAGAATGATTTTTATTTTTATAAAAATGGTTTACTATTTAAAGGAACTAAATAGATAGATAGAAAGATAGATAGATAATAAAATAATTTATGTAAAAAAATTAGTAATTAATCTATCTTGTACTCGTTTTGCTGTTGAAGATGGTGTTTCGTGGCTTATCAAATTACTACTTTCGGGAGGTTCTTAGAAAATTTCCTCTTGATTGATGCTGTGGGCTGTTAAATTCATATTATGCAATACTGCATACGCGTTTACAACTTTTCCAGCAAATCCGGGATCATACAAAAGTGTTCTCTGCCCCGATAAGCATCGCCAAGTTGCTTTAAGTACCCCAAAAAGTCTTTCTATGGGATTGCGAGCTTTACATAATGCTTCATTGTAGCGGAACTTTGGACTTCCTTCTGGTTGGTTTGGTAAAGGAGTCATCAGCCATGGCTCTAATGGGAACCCAGAATCACCTGCAATTTTTTTGATTTAATTTTATTTATAAAAATTGTTTTTCATTAACATTTAAAAATAAAAACTTACCAATTAAAAACATTTTATGGTCTCCATTTTCAAAACTTCGTTGCATAACTCTTCGAACTGCTGAAGAGCTCCAAATATATGAGTCATGTCGTGCTCCAGGATATTTTGCGTTCACGTTTAAAATTTTCAAATATGGGTCACAAATCTAAAATGTAACCAATGTTATTTTTAGTATTTTAAAGTATAGTTTTTACCATTTGTACGTTAATCGAGTGATAACCATGATGGTTTACATAAGCCTCCTCATGACTTTTTGGGGCTAAAATGGAGATATGAATGCAATCTATAGCCCCGATATTTCCTGCTACGAACGACGATGGCGCAGAAGCAAAAACTGCTTTTGCAGCTTGTCGTTCCAATTGTGTCATTGGGAACTTCACCTTTTCACATTTTGTTGTTTATAGCATCAGTTACACGATGTAGACAACGGCTTATGGATGACTGGCTCATAGATATACCCCACTGCTCCCCAAAAGGACGTTGGTAGCAGCCAGTGGCAAAAAAACACAAAGCAACGAGAACCTAGAGAAAAGAAACAGTTTTATTGAGAGTTTCCATTAATGCCAAATTTAATTACCTGTTTCTCCGACGATATTGCAGTTATTCTGGAACCTCTTCAACAAAGTTTCAACAAAGTGTGGACTAAGCCAGTACAGTTTTTTAAATTCTGTTGATGATAAATCAAATGGGTTGTCCATATCACGTAAAATACGACGATCAACAGTTGAGTAATTGAAAACTGATTCTTCTAAACATAAATTATACGCTAAATATTCAAAAGACATTTTAAATGTATTTTTATAATTTATTTATTTGTCGATAATATAACAGCACAGAAATTTTGGTCGTTAAGAAAACAATAACAGCTGACTTATCGAAAGCGAATATCGTCAAAAAGTGTTAATGAATAGCAAAATCGACAATTTTGTTGTTTACTAATTTTAACGATTCGATTATCGTTAAAATAAGTTACTGAATCGCACTACTGGAATAAAAAAATCTTCCTGGATTTTTGTCGAAGACTTTACAATAATACGGGCGGATCTATCCATGTTCTTCAAATGTAATAATAATTTGAATAGAATTTAATGAATAAAATATAAAAATTGAGCATTTTTGAAGCATCTACCTTCCATCTTGTAATAATAAATTGGAAAATTGGCAGCCAAATTAAAGAATTTAGTAAAGTGTCACTTTATTTTGTCGCACAAAATTCGCGACCAACACTTATTTTATTTATTAAATTCAACAATATAAAACGACAAATACATGGACACCAAAAAAGTAGCCCATGTTGCACCTAGAAAACAATTATTATGAAGTAAATAGCAAGAGTAGGAAACCGCATTTTATTTTGTCCGACAGTGTATATGTAAATCTTATAAATGTATAAACGCCAGACTGATCCAAAAAAAGCCGACTTTCGAATTTCGACCTTAACTCCCCTTAGAAGTGTCCTTTTTTATGTATGCAAAATATTAGAGTGATCGGATGTCGCAACACGCAGAGAAAAAACATGGTTACAGCATTATCACTATGTTCTCATTGTTAAATTTCTTGAATTTAATGTTTTTGTTTAAATTTTGTCATTTAACGTTCACTCAATAAAAATTTTAATATGGTATTATTAATTCAATGATAGCAAAATGTTTCAAATAATTAGAATACTTATGCTTTTCACAAACTTAGTAGAAAAAATTCATAACTTGTTTGGTTTTAAATATATTTTGTTTTTAATGATTGTTTTCCAATTCATTGTAATTCTCATTTAGTTTATATATGAATAAGTAGAAATAGACAAAATTTGGTTTTATTCGGCGAGATTCAAGCAATATAAGATATTGATTAACTACCACTAAAGTGTTTAGTTAAATAACATATCTTGCATTTAAACCACATATGATGGTACAAAAGAATATAATTAATGAACAAATAATATGTGAATTTATTTTTTTGGCTAATGAACACGTTTCTCTATTATTTTCAATAAAAAATTTATAAAAATAATAATATTTTATTAATACGTTTTATTTTAAAAAACTATACTTTTCTTGGGCTAATCGTACTCAAATTATACAAAATTATTCACAATTCGAAAATAAGGTGTTATACGGAAATTTTTGGAACCATTGAAAGTCAACTTAAAATGTTAAGAATCGTTAAGGCTAAATTGGACCTGAAACATTCAGAAAGTTGCATATAAATCATCCAGTAATAATATTGAACCGTGTTATTTGCCGAATTATTAAAGAAAAAAATATTTCCATTTCTGAAACAACGCATTGAGGTATAAGAAATAACATAGGTATAAGAAAGAACAAAATGAAACATCTTGAGAAATTAGAAAATGAATTGGCTTTAAAGACAACTATTTTTTAAATCAGAGACGCGTAAAATAGTGCATACGTGCAGATGTTCTCTTAGTTTTTTCACACCTGTTACATGAGTTTACAGATTGAGCTTTCAAACTGTAAGGTTGTGCTTTCGCATGATTTTTCAAAAACATTAAAAGAATTGTTTAATGAGATACGCGAGATTGATTATTTAACAAATTTTACATATTTTTTATACTTTTATTAAAAAAAAATAATTTTAATATTCACTTATAGTTTTCATTACAGGTAATAAATTATTTAAGAGCAGTAGATTTTTTTTTTAAATCATAATATTAAATTATAAATTTTAACATTTTTTCCGTGTACAGTATAAGAGCGGAGAGTTATACAGAACATACACAAATACAGAATTTTAATTTTAAAAGAGCCGATTGCTGCTTTTTTATTTTTTGGAGTTTCTTTTTCAACTTTTTATTTATTTATTGAATATGCTTGTTATAGGCAATTAAATCTTAAAACTATTTAAATCTTAAAACTAAAAATAAAGCTAGTTTTTCTCTATCAAGAGCCTAAATGGATAAATGAGACTCAAATCAGCGGGGTGGTACGTCGGCTCTAGGAAGTCTTGAGTGCGTTTGTACTTCAGCAAGAAATCATGCTAGTGGGTTTGGATGACTCGATAGTTTAAGGATATATTTTTTCTCTGAATTTCCTGAACTCGTCTTTAACCTACGGCACCTCTAAGTCTCTATAACTATTTTCATTTCTTATGTACCATGGTGCACCCGTCATGGTTCTAAGAATTTTTGATTGGGCCCTCTTTTCACTTCATATGGAGTCTCTTGGTTTCTATATGACGACATCAAATAAGTCGCCCATCCAAATGAATACCAAGGTATGTGACGTGACCTCAATGGGGTATACTTATACCATTAAGTGTAATAGGTGGACAGTTTCCTTTTCTTATGGAAAACGTAACATGGCTACTTTTCAATACATTTTCCCGTATACGCCAGTTTTTTAACCATGTTTTCACGCGTCGGAGATAAATATCTAGTTGTCTAGTTGCTACTTGTGGGCTTCTATAGGAACTGTGTCATTAGCAAATGTAGAAATAGTCAGAGGGTAGGTCCAAGAACACTTCCCTCTGGAACACCTGCTTTTATCTCAAATTTGTGGGTGCATGATGGTAGTAAACATTTAATTTTATATATTAGACCTTCGTGCCACACTTTTTCAAATGCTTGTGCGACATCTAAAAACTAGCTGAACAATACTTCTTTAATTCAAAAGATTTTCTTATCTCTCTAGTTACACGATTTACTTGTTCAAAAGTTCCGTGCTTTTCAATACAAATTGGTAAGAATGGCAAAATTCTGTTTTGGATTACTTTCTCGAAAAGCTTCGACAAACAAGAAAGTAAGCTAATAGATCTATAGGATAAGAGCGTAGTCAAGTCTTTTCCGGGCTTTGGTATCATTTTAATCTGAGAAGTTTTCCACATTTTTGGAAAGACTCCTAGTTTCAAGATCGCATTGAACATGATAGACAGCATGATAATTGGCACATTCGATAGGTCTTTAATCATGGATGATGTTATTGAATCATATCCGGAAGATATTTTACATTTATATTTTCTTTGATAATTGTAGGCTAGGCTAACAATAATTATTTCATCATCATTTAGTGTACTGTCAGGTGTCTCTCCCAATCCAAAATCATTTTTTTGAGGATTTGATTGAAAGAGTTAGCTCAAATAACATGCAAATTAATTGGCTTTATCTTCTACAATACGGGCCCAGGTACCGTCAGCTTTCTTAATGGACTTTGCGCCTCTACCGGTGGCTTTATATTTTTTGCTGCTCTCCATAGGAAAAAATTAGTATGTTTATTATCTATTAAGCCTTTTATGTAATTTACAATTTGGCGATCCTCTGCTACTTAAAGAAATTTTTTAGTTTCTTACTTACACCTCAGCTTTGCAGCAGGTAATCTGGTTTGTTGCCATTGTCTACGATCTTTTTTCTAGAAGAAGTTTTTCGATATCAAAATTTGATATATATGAATAGCATTTCTTAGAAATTTGACTCTTAGAATGTTCCAGAGCTGAAGCAATTAATGACGTAAAGTCATTGACGCAGTTGTTAATATCTGCATCGTACTAAAAATATGGATCTTTGTGCATATAACTACTGATATATTTTTATATTTCAACCAATTTGTTGTATAGTAAGTTTTATTAGAAAATTTTGGTATAATAGTTCTTCCATAATTAGTCAATATTATTGGAGAATGATTAGAAGATAAATCGCATGAAATTTCTGTAGTTATCGAATTTCAATTAATATTTTTAGATTCGACAAAGTCAATGAGATCAGGAATTTTTCTTTTTTCGGCTGTCCAGGGGACACAAAATCTAAGGCATTTTTGCGATCAACTCGAATCTTATATAGCTGTCTATCTCTGGGATTTATCAATCTGATTAAAAGAGGTAATATTCTGCGTAACTGTTTGTATAAATTAGGCTGTTGGAAACCTCTTTTTAAAACATTGGCGTAAGATATATTTACCATTTTTGTGTACAATTATTTTCTTCACCTGCATATCTAAAGTTACCCGTTCGTTCGTATGGATAACTCCGGAATTAACTTGGTTAGAAGCGATTTCATATTTTCAATGAACAATACCTCTTCTAATTTGATTTTGCCTTTCTCTTAGTCCCTTTAGTAATTCCTTGTAAGCTGGGCAACCGCGGTAATTAGCTGAATAATTGCCACCGCAGTTACCACATTTTCTCTTGAAACTTTTCTTTAAAATATCACATTGTGAAGAAGTAGGTCTCCGCATGCATCGAATACTGTACGAAAAGTACAATAATTTTTAGTGTCTCCAAACTCTTGACAATTACCGCATTGGACAGGACGATTTCTTTTAAGGGGTTCTTCTATAGTGACTCTACGATTCAACAAGTATCGTAAGGAGTATATAGGATGTGTTCCATTTCTCCTTAATTTATTTTCACCCAGCTCCAACTCAACCATAAACATTGGCTTTGGCACCTTATCTTTATTAAAAATATTGACAACAACTTTTATTTGATAGCCCAATTCTTCCAGGGCCTGCTTGGTTTCTATAAGTTCAACACTGGACTCTATAATTTTAATAACCACAATCAACCTAAGTTGATAGGTATAGATTTTTTTTCTTACTATCGTTCAGGTAATTAGAGGTTTTTCTTAACAATCCTCGGTATAGACAACTATTTTTGTCTCTAGAACGCCACCTTTTCTAATTGGAACAATATGGAAACTATTTTTCCCAAAAAGATCAATAAATGATTTGACCAAATAATTTGTGCTGAGCTCACGAAGATACATTAGTGGGGGTTTTTGAGTAGAACCACCATCCTTTCTATGATGATTATTTACATCATCACTCAATAGTGTAAAGTGATTGCCAATTAAGGGGTTGTCACTCACTTTTTGGGGACTTAAATTTCTTTTATTGACTCTAACATAACGAAGCATACCTGTTGGAACAAGTGTTTTTGTTATACTTATCTTATTATTTCCCTGCTTCAGAGTAGCTCCTTTCTGCGTACCATCCTTATCACCTCTGGTTTCATTAGTAGTAATAATATTAAAACTCTCATTAGATTTTGCTTTTGTAGTTAGTGGTTTATCAACAGTAGTTAGATGTGTAGATTTTATAGAAATTGTTGTTGTTGACTATAATTGTTTTTTCATGGTTTCTTTTGTGCTTTATTCTAAACAAGTATGAATTGGTGATATTGTTTGTGTAATATTTCCTTCATGTAATTAATTTTATTACGGGGGAACAAAAACGTGCTCTCTCAAGTGATTTGGTGGTTAAATAATTTTTGTTATATTCTGGATCATAAATATTTTTATTTTTTCACTCTGCCCCTTGAGAAATATATATGAGCATTTCTGACGTTTATACTGAGCCGTCTGTCATCATGAGAATTCATATATGAACTCTTTTAAACGAATTATAACACTTTGATTTTTTTTATTATTATTAGTTTTTTCACAGATCTTTTTTGTTTTTTTTTGAAATTATTAACATATTAAATTAAATAAATATTAACACTTATATTTCAACAAAAAGGTCCAATCGCGTATTATTTTATATTTAATTTTCACAGAATTTTGAAAAATAACTAAAAATCGCCGAGTGAATAAAATATACATCTGATTGTCATAAAAACAACCTTATTTTGTTAGAAGTTAATTTAAATTTCCTTCCCAAAAAATAACATTTTTTATGTAAAACCTGCATTTATGTATAAAATATTAAGAAAAAATTAGAAAATTGTTTTAATTTTCCCAAATTAATGTAATGAATGTAAAAAGCTTTCAAATTATTTATATGCATATCAATACGAAACTTTGATTTTTTTAGTAATTTGGGGATTTCTGATTAACAATTTGGCGGGAGAGATAAAAAAAATCTGAAAAATCGTACATGTTTCTCTTAGGTAAAATATACTAAAATAAAATCACTACATTATATTTGAACAGAAATGGAAACATTTTATCTGGAGTAATTAAACAGTATTGAATACATGGACTTGATGCTGACGTTTTACTTACTTAAGTAATTGTAATTTACAAATTAATTTGAGTTCTTAATGTTTGGCCACTAATTTCATAAATTGCACTTTACGGATCATTGGAGTACTGCAATACTTTTGAATACCGAATTGTACTGAAAAAAGTATAATTGTACTGAATTTATCATCCCTGTGTAATGAGATGAAATAATAATATAATAAGATTGGATAAATATATGATAAAATGGAATAATAATATGAAGAATAGCATAATAAAAAATAAAATGGAATCATAATATGACAATTTGGTATAATAATATAATAAAATAATACTAATATATTATAAAATCATAATCTGATAGAATGGGATAATGATGTAGTAAGATTGTTCAATTATAATAATATATGACAAAATGGAATCATAATAATTATTACTAATAATCATTTCTATTTGTCGCTGTGATCATATGTTCCAATTATAATATGTTGCTCTTAGATTATTATCACTATAACTACATTTTTTCTCTGCGTGTAATACTCTGAAGTTTGTAGGTTGCATTTATGTGGAAAAATTTTGACCTTTTACTGTTTTTTTTTTTTGTTATCATTTGCTATTACTCTTTTTTGCAATTTAATATAAAGAAACCGTAATTTAGACATAATTATCTATCGAACAAGATAAAAAAGTTAAAATTGGTTAAAAAATATTAAAGTAAACATATTTTCGAACCCTTTAAAAATATCGGAAAATATTCTCTACAATCTGTATTATCTTGTTATGTTGTAATTTTCTATAATTTGTATACTAGTCCAAAAAAATTGACTCCACAATAAAAAAAAAAAATTATCAAAAAATACCTTTTTGCCAAAATCCACAAAATTCAAATCTAAGGTATGGCGAACTTATAAGAGATATCGACCTAATTCTGTTTCATTTTTACTTACTGTAGCGTTGTTTAAAAAACACCATAGCTTTTTTCCTAACTTTTTTGAAATTTGTTTAACAAAATTTTGAAAAAATTTAAATTGGTGATTTGAAACATCCATAATAAAAATCGATGTTTTGTAATAAAGCATGAAAAAGGGTTTATGTTATCCTGTAGGATTCAAAGCTTTTTTCAGTAAATTTTTTTTATTTAATTTTTTAATTTATCTGTACGTTGCTTATATGTTATGGTTTGGGGAATTTCACAATAACTTTAATATTTACTGTTTGCAAAAAAGAGTTGATAATAACAAATTAAAAAAAAAACTGTGAAAAAGTCAAAATTTTCCCACAAAAATGAATCCTACAAACTTTAGGGTCGATGCAGTACTTGATAGCGAAATCCGATCACTCTAATATTTCGCACACTATATTTTTACATAAAAAAGAACAATCCTTGGGGGAGTTATGGTCGAAATTCGAAAGTTGTTTTTTTTTTTAGAGCACTCTAATAAACACATTAAATTGTATGTGTTTTTACACCGTGTCCAGAGCAATAAAATCCTACAGCGTCCAAATCAGGAGGGCAACAGGCGGCATGCAACCCATAAAGTAAAATATTCATTCATTCGTTCTTGATTTCATTCATGATTTTTTTTAAGTTTATTTTTATGTAATTTTTATTTCTATTTGTAACTTTTTCCTGCTTATAATTTTTTTTTTTTTGTTCTTGAACAAATTTTTTTAACTAAATACAAAGCGAAGTACATTTGTACTTACATACAACATACATACATACATAGATATGAACATATAAATCTAGTACATTTTTATAAACACAATATTACCACCTACACAAATTTTCATGGATGGCAATGAAGTAAGTTTACAACTTAACTGTTATTTTATTACAACATTTAATAAAAAATCAACAAGTGCATGAATCTTCTGAATTTAATGGCGCTACTTAAACAGTTGTTGATATTGTTGTTTTTAATGCTAATGTGTGTATATGTGTGTGTTCCTGCTGCTGCAAATGGACCGTGACGCCAATACAACACTATAAGGTTAATATGACAATTTTTTAGCCAGTCAGAAATTTAGCCAGTACTAAAAAGAAAACGAACAGCCAACCAGTCAGTTATATATAAGTAAAGCTAGTCAGTTAGCCAGGCAAACAAACAAGCATTAAGCTAATATAAAAATCCATTTAATTTTATGGATTAACTTGTTTTATGAGTGTATTTAACACCGTTTAATGATTCCCTTTACAGTCAATAGTCAACTGAGCAGATCGTAATAAAGCAACTCAAACAAAAATAAAGTTTTCCTAAATAAAATAAAAGGCAGAAGCGTCGTCAGTCTTCCTTCGCCCGTAGAGATGACTTGATTTTATACTTTGTAAGGAGTTATTAAATGTAAACTCATACACACATACAACTAACAAAGTTGTGTGCAAATGCAAAATTAAAAATTACAAAACACATAAACGTATTGTCTCCAAAAGCACTGTTTTCCAAATGAAATCGTCGCAAAATTTAATCAAGTGTTAATTAATTGAAAATCAAACAACCATGCTGGATGGCTGGCTGACAGATATTCAAGCTAACAAATGTTGTTACTCTATCAACTATACGTATGTGCATATATACATACATACATACATACATACACAGCAGTTGATCTCATAAGGTAGCTATAAAATATTAAATTTCGTTTTACCTACACTAAACAAATTGTTTTGAATTTCATCAGTAGACTCGAGATAAATAAAAGTCGATGCATCCACATGGTTCCATGAATTAACGGTAATGTAGAATTTTAATATGCTTGTACATTTAATGTTAAAATAAGACGTTAAAATACGAAAAAAATATACAAAAATACAGTGAAAGCTCGATGCGACGAATTATACTTTTATTTTGTTTTAATTTATTATTTATAAATTAATCTCGCCCTATTGATGCGATAATTAATATTGAATTTGCTTGGAGGCTATTACTTCCCCTGCGCCTACCCCCTCCAGTATCATCTTACTTATGAAACTTGATAAGAAAATCATTCTTGCGAAATCTAAAACTTCTTCCATAATAGTTCTACAGATATGCGAAAGAAAATTATTTCCATCAAATTCTAAAATTTTCCATATAATAGTTATTCAGATATGCTATAATAATTAAGATTTACTTTATATGGGTACCTATAAAATTTTAAGATTTTCCCTATAACTCTTTAGATATGCGATAATTAATATTTTTTTTTTTTTGTATGGTGGTACCACTCCCCCTGCTCTTAACGAAAAGTAAAGTAGCCTATTTTACTTTCGGGGTTACAGAACGATGCTGTGAAAATCGGTCGAACGGTTTAGCTTTCTATAAAGCCCAAACAAACAAAGAAACAAATAAGCAAACAAACACAGATTCATTATACCCAAACGCATAATACCGCACCATAGGTGGTTGCGATATTATGCGTTTGTGCACAATTGACCGTAGCTCTCTTGTAAACCCCTGTTCCGAAAATCACTTTAACGTGCATAAATCCTATACGAATGTTAGTATCAAGTTAATCACGAATAAGTTTTATGTAAGTAGAAACAATATTGCCAAATTTTATGGGAATCGGTCCATAATTTACCATAGCTACCATATAAACCCACTTCCAGGAATCGACCTAAAGTGCATAAAATCATCTAGATGTTAGTATCAACCAATTATTCTGTATTTGTATATTTTATTTTACATTTAGTAAAATTGGCCGCAGGTATTATTTAAGTTCCCTTCTCGAATTATATGCTAGATGATCTTAACCGACTATATCTTTCTTTCTCATTTTTATATATACTAGATAATCGATAATAGCTGTAATTTGTTGCTATCAATGATAGTTAGCAAAATAAAGGACGATATCCACCCAACTTGGTATCAGTTAATATCGAAACAATATATATATGTAATTTGCGCACAAACTTATATGGACAGCCAGCAGACATCGTTCAATCGACACAGTAAGTGATTCTCACAACGTTCGTTGTGCTGATGTTTGGACGTATACCTTAAAGTATACCATTCGACTGAGAATCACTTACTGTGCCGATTGAACGATGTCTGCTGGCTGTCCATATAAGTTTGTGCGCAAATTACATGTCGTTTCAGTGAAATTTGGCACAAATAATTAATTTGGTATAAGGACGAAGCATATTGAAATTGGTTATGATCGGTCCATTTCACTTAGCCCCCATTCAAATTTTCTCACAGAATAGGGTCTTCATTTTTCACAAAAAATACGATTTTTTACTAAAAGTCAAAATTTTTAACAAAATCGAAATTTTCAGATTTTAGTAAAAATTTGATTTTTTTGCAAAAAATTTAATTTTATGTAAAAAGTTCGATATTTTGTAAAAAACTAGATTTTTTGTAAAAAAATTGTTTTTTTATAAATATTTTGATTTTCGGAAAAAGATTTGATTTTTGGAAAAAATTTTGATTCTGTTTTTTTATAAAAAAAAATATTTTTGAAAAAATGTTTAAAAAATGTTGGTTTTTGGAAAAAATGTTTCTCCGTTGTTGTGGTTTACCATCAGTAATACCATCCTATGTAAATTAGACGCCAAGGGTTTTAAAGTCGTGGCTTATGCGGACGATGTTGTGATACTAGTATCAGGACTGTCTCTAAACGTGATAAGCGATATCATGTCAGAATGCTCTGACTACACTGGGCCAAAGCATGTAGACTAGGAGTATATCAGGGCAATATGTACTTTTCACCACAAAGACCAAGATTCCATGCTTCAGGCTACCACGGTTATGAAACTGTGAACTCACCTTGACTGATAATGCAAAGTATCTGGGATCGCGGAAGCTGAACGTTCAACATAGGGTTAGTAGGACTATGGTAGCATACTACTCTTGTTGAAAGATGTTTAGTGTCAAATGGGGATTGAATCCAAAATTGACAAAATGGCTACACGCTGCAATAGTACGGCCCATTCTCGTATATGGATCTCTTGTCTGGTGGACTACTACTAGTAAGAGATAGTGGATCAACTTTACAGGATACAAAGCATCCATTGGTATCGCAGGTGCATTGCGCACTAGTCCTTCAGAAGCTCTAAACACTATACTACACCTGACACTCAAAGACATACATATCATTGAATTATCAGCTAATAGTGCGATAAGATTATCTGCAACTGGATGCTGGAGATCAAGAACATATGCACCTGCAACTTAATCAACCCAGCGACTATATGACTCTCCAGATGGACTTTAAAAACACCATTAAAGTTCTATTTCCCACCAGGGGTGAAAGGAGAAGGGAAAATCTTTTACAACAATACGAAACTGAAGTATACACTGAAGGCTCAAAGATGAACTGCGATGTCGGCACTGGAGACTTCTCCTACATTATATAATCTTATATGCGAACGCCCAGCTTCGAACGCAATCAGACATACATTTTTCGGAAGGTACCAATTAGACAACCTCTGTGAGATAGCGGACACCAGACTCAGTGACATCATTAAATCACCAAGTATTGTGGTGTTATCAAAACGGAATCTAACGAATCTAATTGATGTGACACCACACAGTGGGGTCAAACGCAAATTTTTCGGTAATAAATCTGAATCTCCTAAACTACTGGTCGCATCAAATTGAAATGTATGGAAGAGTTCTAGAGGAGGACTAAAGCTTTCAGAAAAATCATCTTGCAGTTACCCTGTGATAACACGAGATCAACTACAGGGTGTCAAAGTTGACTACCTCGAATATGTAAAAGTTAAAAAAAATCGTAACTTGTACAAATGAAGTCCGATTTTAAAGATTTTTATATTTCTGGAAAGTGCTTGGCAAGATAAAGAAAAAATAAGCTTACTCATCTAAGTTATCTCTTACAGTTAAAAAGATATTTACGCTTGAATTTTGAATTTTTGATTTTTTAGCTCGACTTTCTTTCGTTTTTCGGAAATAAGTCCGGAGATATATGAGGTAAAAATTTTTTCAAAATATTCTGTAATTTGCTACATATTTCAAAATAATACGCTGAAAGAAGTTTTGGATTATCTCAATTCGTTTAGACGTGAAAAATATTCAAAGTCAGCACTCTGAAATTGGCATGAAAAATGGCTATTTTTTTACAAAAAAAATAGTACAATTCATTCACTTTTTTCTCAAAGTTCCGTTAATAAAAAAATTTTTTCCTTATTAATTTCAAAAGATAAGGCTTCATAAATGGTTAATAAAGAAATTTTGAATTGATTTAAGTTTGCACCCTACATCCAGCATTGGCCGAAAATTGTCAATTTTAAAAAATAGTTTCATTTTTATCGATTAATAAAAAAAATGTCACGTGAGCTTTTTTAAATTTGGTACCCATATTTTTGATAGAAATAGATTTTGAATGATTTAACACTAAACTGCTTCCCGCCCGGCCAAAAACGAATGCAGAAGTGGAGATTTTATGTTAAAAGTCAGTTTTTTAACGACTATTTTTAAAAGCATATTAAAAGCATAGTAGCATAATATTTTTAATATTATTTCTTATGTAGTGTATAAAACATAAATCAAGCTTTCATTCCTAAAAAAATCAATAAAAGAGCTCCAATAACCTATTTTTGGTAATTTTTCAAAAATAAATTTTTGTTTAAAAAATAGCTGAAATTCCAAAAAAATTTAATTTTTTTAATACAACTCCACTAATTTTACAAATACTTTAAAAATGTTAAAAGAATATAAAAATAGACTTATTTACCAATTCAACGATATATAAAATGTTCATATAGGTCATTTAATAATAGTAATATAATGGCCTCAAAACTACCAAGTCACGTCAAAAGTTGCAAAATTCACTATTTTGTTCCGTATTTCCATATGTGTGTATACGTAACATTTTAGTTTTCTAATGTATTATGTAGGTATATATTTGTTATTATAAAGTAGTAAATTCTTTATTTGAGTAATGTTTATTTAATTTGTTCTACATATTTACATACTTATTATACATATATCCCGTATATTTATTTTATTAAGAATATATTATCGAAGATATTATTAGAGATTTTCTTGAAAATAATCATAAACATCAAACGTTAGCAAATTTTTAACTTCCTTAGCTTCGGAATCCTCTTTTTCTATTTCAAGAGTGATTTTTGGTAGCCATCGTGTTCTTATAGAATATATAACTGGATCTGATGATATTAATAAATATTCCATTAAGTCCATATTTTGCGCTATTTTCGAACATTTTCGGGTATTGAAGAGTCGGAAATGTTTAACATCTTTATTTCGGGCTTCGTGTGCTTCCTCTGTTAGCTCTCCCAATGGCAAAATACTATTTTCTATTATTTCTTTATCATGAGCCAATACTTTGTGAATTGTTGGAGTCATTGATTTCCCGGGGTATGTAATGTTAAGTAGTTCTTTAGTTTCGTAAGCAAAAATTTTAAATTTGTCAGCATTAATTTGTTTTTTGCTATTAATGGCTGCCAATATAATCTTAAAACGCTTCAAAATATTTAAGTCAATGCCTGTGATTGAAGATGTGAGTGAAACGTCTTTCTGTATTTCCATCATTTGAGCTTCCATAGCCATGTAGAGCTTTAGCAATTATTAATCCGAGTTGTTCTTTGAATTCTAATTGAATTCTTTTCTTCTCCTCTTTTCGTAATTCGTGAAGTTCCAAATTGTTTTTTACTGTAGCATTTTCCTGCCCGGGAATATTTCTGTACTTCATATCATATGCAAGATGTAAGCAGAACTCCAAAAATCTTATCCTTGCGTGGAGTGGTGATATTCCAAATTTTAAAGAATTTTTATTAACAAGGACTTCAGAATTATCCTGAAATTGTGAACTTATTTTTCCACATATATTACATTTCCATGTAGATGTTGTATCTGCTATAGCGTTTGCAACTTTTCCATCAATCATCGTTAATTGTTGTTGAAATGTAACTTTAATAGTTCTGTTTGATACTTTTACATATATTGTGGACAATGCTTTAATTTCTTCTTCCAATTGGTTAATAATGCTGTTTATTGTAGCCGTGGTTTCTTTTGTGTAATCAAAAAGGATTGGACGGCACATAGGCTGTAAAATATTACTTTTCGCTTCTCTCACTGATTTGCTACTGGGAAAGATATCATATCCTTTTTCGCTAACAGATTTCCTCAAAATATCGTATTGGTTTCTTGATAATCCTAAATTTAATATTAGAGCTAAAGCATCTTCAGAGGTAAAGGACGATGTTGATTTCGGTGTCACTATGCTTTGGATTATCCGATGTAATCGATTGGGGGAAGCTGTTGGTAACACATCTATAACTTTTTCTACTTCCTTTGGTTGCGTACGTGTTACTAAAGCTTTAAATGTATCTTTTATTTTGGCATTCGTATGTGAATTTAGAATAGATTCCTGTTTGGTCCTCTTTGTTCTTAGCTGAACTTCATCGTAACTTTTTTTTGGTCGACCCTTTTTCTGCTTTCGGATGAAAATTGGTATTTCTCCCTCCAACCACTCTTCATTTTTCTTCTTGAACTTTGGTATTGACCAATCAGAAGCTTGCATCCTTTTTTCGTATGATTTATAAAAATTTTCGAGCTTGAAACTGTCTTTTGTAGTAAGAGTTAAACCAAAAGATACTACTGTATCAATGAGTTTTCTTATTTTTTCTGGACGATTTATAATATCAGATAGATTATCCCAGATTACTTTGCAAATAGAAAAGTGTTTTAATGTAGTCTCCATAATGGCAAATTCACTAATAAATCTGCATATTTATAAGGATACTTATATATAAAAAAAGAATATTTATATCAGGTAAATGGTGACAGGCAAAAATGAATTAAAAAATTTAAATTTTTGCTCAAAACCTCCAATTTCATTCAGTTTATTTTTATGACCTGTAGTGTTAAACAGGTACGTCAAAAAATGTACCTATGCGATTGTAAAAAAATAATTTTTATTATAATACATTAATTAAGTAGCTGGGTAAATTATTTAAAAACTTAAAAAAATGTAAAAAAATCGAAGGAAAATATACTTATTTATGTACTTAGGTAATTTTAAAAACCTTTTCAGTAGAAAAAAATTATGAACACTTTAAATAAATTCATTAATAAATATTATTATCTCGTAACAAAAATAAGCAATGCAGTTGAGTGTTACGTATACACACATATGGAAATACGGAACAAAATAGTGAATTTTGCAACTTTTGACGTGACTTGGTAGTTTTGAGGCCATTATATTACTATTATTAAATGACCTATATCAACATTTTATATATCGTTGAATTAGTAAATAAGTCTATTTTATATTCTTTTAACATTTTTAAAGTATTTGCAAAATTAGTGGAGTTGTGTTAAAAAAATTAATTTTTTTTTTGATTTTCAGCTATTTTTGGAAAAAAAAAATTATTTTTGAAAAATTACCAAAAATAGGTTATTGGAGCTATTTTATTGATTTTTTTAGGAATGAAAGCTTGATTTGTGTTTTATACACTACATAAGAAATAATATTAAAAATATTATTCTAATATGCTTTTAATATGCTTTCAAAAATAGTCGTTAAAAAAACTGACTTTTAACATAAAATCTCCACTCCTGCATTCGTTATTGGCCGGGCGGGAAGCAGTTTAGTGTTAAATCATTCTAAATCTATTTCTATCAAAAATATGGGTACCAAATTTAAAAAAGCTCGCGTGACATTTTTTTTATTAATCGATAAAAATGAAACTATTTTTTAAAATTGACAATTTTCGACCAATGCTGGATGTAGGGTGCAAACTTAAATCAATTCAAAATTTTTTTATTAACCATTTATGAAGCCTTATCTTTTGAAATTAATAAGGAAAAAATTTTTTTATTAACGGAACTTTGAGAAAAAAGCGAATGAATTGTACTATATTTTTGTAAAAAAATAGCCATTTTTCATACCAATTTCAGAGTGCTGATTTTGAATATTTTTCACGTCTAGACGAATTGAGATAATCCAAAACTTCTTTCAGCGTATTATTTTGAAGTATGTAGCAAATTACAGAATATTTTTAAAAAATTTTTACCTCATATATCTCCGGACTTATTTCCGAAAAACGAAAAAAGTCGAGCTAAAAAATCAAAAATTCAAAATTCAAGCGTAAATATCTTTTTAACTGTAAGAGATAACTTAGATGAGTAAGCTTAGTTTTTCTTTATCTTGCCAAGCACTTTCCAGAAATATAAAAATCTTTAAAATCGGACTTCATTTGTACAAGTTACGATTTTTTTTAACTTTTACATACTCGAGTTAGTCAACTTTGACTACAAGATGATTTTTCTGAAAGCTTAGGTCCTCCTCTACAACTCTTCCATACATTTCAATTTGATCCGACCAGTAGTTTAGGAGATTCAGATTTATTACCAAAGAATTTGCGTTTGACCCCACTGTGCACCACTTAACCAAAGAAGAAAAAAATAATTTTGCTTCCAATGACAAATGAAACATTTGCTCGACAATTATTATAGATGAAACTAAAGTTAGAGGCCATGTCACTTAAGTGGTAAATATAGAGTACCGGCGCATAATTCATGTAATATTAATTTTAGAATCCTAAATTTTTCTAGTATTTTTTCATAATTTCTCGGCTTATGATTGTCATTTATTTTTACAAGAACTCAATCAAATAATATAATTAATATAATTCCTCTGAATGAGGAATAATAATATATCCCTTTCAAAAACCATTAAAGCTGATAATGGAGATAGTATTTATGTCATCTAGTTTGGAGAGTTTAGTAAAAAATTTAACTAAAAATTATTTAAAAACAGTGAAATCAATGAATAATGATGAAAGTTAGTTTAATTTAAATATTTAAATTTAGTTGAAAAACTTATGGAACAAAATTTACCTAAAATTAACGATTTTTATAATAAATTAACAGATAAAAAATGTTCAATAGAAGATTATACTCATGTAAAAGATACCTGGAGAACTTTTAATTGCAAAACATTAAAATATTATTTAATGCTGTACTTAAAAACAGAACTTTTATTACTAACAGATGTTTTAGAAAACTTTAGGCTAGTTTGTAAAAATATACACAACTTAGATTCGCGCCACAATTATACAGCTCCGGGACAAAAAAATATATTTAAAAAAACAATTTATGAATTTTTCAACTAAGTTTGCGAAAAAAAAAATATTATATTTATTTGAAACATTTTATTACCATAGGAATAATAATACTAATATGGTTTAAAAAGAGGATATGTTTTAAGAACCAGAAAAGACTGCAAATATTTCATGGTTGTAGAAGTAGTGATATTTTTCATATTAATAAATTTTGTTTTTGGTAAAGATATTTAAAAACATATAATTTTTGCAGTCAACTATATTAAAATTTTTATTGAGTGTAAACTTTAAATGACAAAATTTAAAAAAAACATTGTTATCATGAACATAGTGTTATTAAAATTTAAGAACAATAACAGTGAGAACATAATATTGTTGTAGTGTTAATACTGTAATCATGTTATTTCTCTGCGTGTATTAACGAAATGTTCCCCATAATTACATATGTTTCACTTCTTCGTAGTTTTCTACAAATCTGATGTATCAACTCCGGGTTAAAAATTACGCACTTTAACAGAAAAAGTTATCAAAATAGTTAAATTTTAACAAAATTTCAAAAAAAAAAAAATGTAAACAAAACCAACTATGAAGTAGTGTTGTTGATTTTATCACAGAATATTAGTTATTCGGATATTTATAATTACAACTTACAAAAATTAAATAAAAATATAGTGCAAGCTATACCCATTATCGCGACGGCTTAATTTTTAAAATTGCAGGATCTTTAATCGCGAAAGTTTACGAAAAACGGGTTATATTTTCGCGACTTTTATCTGTTTTTTTTTTAATTTGATTATAATGGGAAATCCCCATCTTTTGGTATATCAACCGTTTTGGATGATTTTGATTTTCAATTTTGTCAGTATATTCGTGTCATTTGTTGTGTAAATACATCTCTTAATATGGAAAAGTTTAACAGAGTGAAGAAGATAACATGCCTTTAAATATTTTACAAAATATAATTCAGGAAGAAAACGAAGATCTTTCAACTATTGGTACACTTGTAGCTCAAATTGGTACGGAACATCTTTTCACGAATGCTGACAACTGGATTCAAGAAGAATTTCATGTGGAAAGTAAGGAGGAGCAAATGGAATTATAAGATACGGAAGGATTTATACGATAGTGGTCGTGAAGAAAACAAAATTAAAGTGAACGATTGTATAACATCGATAAATATACGCTTTGGAAAATGATAAGCCGACAATAGCACTATTTGAATTACGTAATTTAGCAGTTATTTTAAAAAATAATTTACCAAAAAAGCAACTCAAAATTTTCAATTTCTTTAAAAATGTTTAAAATATAAAAATATCGATAAAAACAAATCTAATTTTAAAAATTACATGAAATTTTTCAATAAAATTTGGGTTCTTTTAACGCGAAAATTCAATTTTCGCGACAGGTCTTGTTTTTAATTAGTCACGAAAATCGATCTTGCACTGTATTTCATTTATATGTAACTAACATTTAACCCGCTATTGCGTTAGCGGGCTTGCGTGACCAGGTACAAACCTGATAGTTTTTTATTTAGAAAAACAGAATGCAATACCAAAAGTGAAAAAATCGAAAAATTAAACTATGAGTCCTAACTTCGATGGGAACAGTTATAATGTCAGTGGTAGCTTCTTCCAATTTCAACCCTCCAGGTTTATATTTAAATTCAAGGAGTGGGATATCGTATCACTTTGTAACCCTTTATTAGTTCATCATTAAATAACACAAACTACCAAATAAATATATGTATATCACCCAATTAAAATATCGGATTTCATAAAATGTTTAGCTTTTTTTGGGTTAAAAAAAAGCTTTCTAGTCTAGTCTATTTATAGATATTATGTCAGCATTAACAATAATAAGCTAAGTGGCCATACGTGAAATTTTTGATGATAAATCTGTATATCCTAAACTACTAGCAGGATCAGATTGATATGTATAGAAGAGCTGTGGAGGAGAACGTAAGCTTTCATAAAAAAAATTATTTTGTAGTCACCCAGCGGCAACACTAGATAAGCTACAGGGTGCCAAAGTTGAGTACCTCGTGTATGTAGAAGTTTAAAAAATAGTAACTTCTACAAATCAAGTCAGATTTCAAAGATTTTTATATTTCTGTAAAGTGGTTGGCAAGATAATGAAAAAATAATCTTACTCATTTAAATTGTCTTTTACTGTTAAAAAGATATTTACGCTTGAATTTTTGATTTTTTTTCCATTATTTTATATCGTTTTTCAGGAATAAATTACGAGGTATATCAAGGAATTTTTTTTAAATACTCTGTAATTTGATAATTCTTTTGATTATCTCAATTTGTCAAGACGTGAAAAATGTTCAAAATGTTAAAAAATCATAGTACTATTCTTTCACTTTTTTCTCAAAGTTTTTTATTATAAAAATTTTTTTCTTTACATATACACAAGACATACAAGACAAGGCTTCATATGCCGTTTGGTTTGGTACAACCAAAAACTAGTTAGTTTTTGAAAAACTAACATTTAAAAGCAAAATCGTTTACGTTTTTAATATTTAAAAATGTTTTAAAAAATATTTCAGGAATAATTTATGAACAATATTTACACAGAGAAAAAAATTCATATATTTGAATTTTTTTCATAAATATTATGAATCAAACTTGACTTTTTTTCCTAAACTTTTTTCATAAAAAATAAAATTTTGTTCATAGATATTATTAAATTGTTCATAATGAAAATTTTAGTAATTTTGCAAAAATTTGATTTAGTTTTATTAGATTTGACTGCAAATGGTGAATGATAAAAGTTATACATGAAAATAATAATAACAAACGCCTTAAAATGGCAAAATTCCAAGAAAAATCTGTAAAAAATAATGTTTAGAAATTTGCATAATTTCGCTAGCATTCTGCAGCACATCATTTTGATAAAAAGCTTTCAGTTCTGTTTCCATAATGTAGCTAAAAAGCATAAAACATTTTTTTAAAAATTGAAAATATAAATGAAAATTTAAAAAATTTAAGTCTTCTTAACTTTTGATTCATTTCAAAAAATATAAAAAAGTGTTAATATTTAAGGCATTATTCCTAAATATTATGAACTAAAATCAATGAAAGTAAATTCTTATATTTATGCACAAATTTTTTCTGTGTATATGACAAATAAAATTAATCAAGAAAATCAAAAATATTATTTTTTCATAATATATGAAAATTGGCTGTTTTGAAATCAGTTGAACAGGCTGTATCGTAAATAGTTATTTTGGTAGTTTTTATTTGGTTTTCAACAAAAACTAGACGAAAATGGTTTTTGATTTGTAAAGAAAAACTAAAGAAATTTATGTAGTTTTTCAATCAAAAACCGACTGAAGCTAAAAACGACTAGCTTTCGTTTGGTTTAAATGGCATGCTACGAGATTGATTTATGTTTACATCCTACATCCAGCATTGGTAGAAAAAGGAGAATTTTAGAAAAAAGTTTCATTTTATCGATTAATAAAAAAATGTCACGCCAGTTTTTGTTTAATATATTGATGATATTTGTTAATAAAATAGATTTAGATCGATTTGATATTAAATTGCTTCCCGCAAAAACGAATGTAGGTGTGCAAAAAGATAATTTTTAAACGACTTTTTTAAATTGCATAAAAAAGCATATTACCATAATATTTTCATTATTATATCTTATATAATGCATAAAGTAGATATCAATATTTTATTCCTGCAAAAATCATTTAAAAAGCTTTGCAAACCAATTTTTGGCAATTTTTCAAAAATAAACAATGTTTAATAAATTTAGTAGATTATTATGAATATTATCTTGTTACACACACAACACCCTCAAATACAATTGTGTGTTACCTAATATTAAAAGAAATGAAAGACGAGTGTTTTTATTATTTTAATTTAGCGAAGACTTATTAATCTGAACATCACGATGGCCAGTGAACAAAGACTTAAAGAAATATTTATTTCTAGAGTTTTATACAATTCATTTATATACATTACTTATCACAAATGTAAACAAAACTTATTACAACAAATTTGATCCGTAGATCATATTAAATATTGGATGACTTTTAATATCAGTCACGACATTTTTTAATTATATTTTTTGAAACTCTAGATTCTTCTTTTATTGTCAAATACCCTGCTGAATTACTCATCTGTAATATTTTTGGAAGTGGAAAAATTAAATCTCTAGTCCGGTTTCCTCATCTGAAGCATGTGGAAATGCCCAGTAAAATATTATAAAATAGTGAATTTTATGAGAGTTGACTTAAGTTGTCATTTTTAAGGCTATTATATTATGTTTTCAAAACGACTTTTATATACAAGTTATATATTATTAAATTGGTAAATAAGTCTATTTTTATATTCTTGCAATACTTTATAATTTTTTGAAGAGTAGACGGTTTTTTGCTTTAAAAAATATTATTTTTTGGTTTTTTTTTTGTATTGTTTTTTTTTTTTTTTTTTTTGAAAAATTGCTAAAAATTGGTTGGTGAGGCCATTTGAACGATATTTGAGGAATGAAAGACTAATATTTATGTTTTATATTACGTAAGAAATTTAAGAAAAGTCGTTTAAAAAATTTACTTTTTTCATAACATCTGCATTTCGCTTTTGGTAGGGCGGGAAACAATTTAGTGTGAAATCGATCTAAATATATTTAATTAATAAATGTCGTCAATAAATTAAAAAAGAAAAGTCACGTGACATTTTTTCTTTTAATCGATAAAAATTAAATTTTTTCTAAATATTTCTAAATGAAATATGTAAAGAAAAAGTTTTTATTAAAAGAACTTTGAGAAAAATTAGTAAACTTATTTATCTTGCCATCCACTTTACAGGAATATGAAAATCTTTGAAATCGGACTTGATTTGTAGAAGTTACGATTTTTTCAAACTTTTACATTCTTAGGTAGTCAACTTTGATACTCTGTTGCCACAAGGTGTTTACAGGATGATTTTTCTGAAAGCTTACGTCCTTGTCCACAACTTTTGCATACATTTCAATTCGATACGGCCAGTAGTTTAGGAGATTCAGATTTCTTATCAAAAAATGTTGGTGAGAATACTATTTAAAATTTATTTAAGTAGTAAGAGTAACAAGAAACACTTACTGCATAAGCTCCTACAATAAATATAAGTTGAGAGATCTTGAGAATGTGTACGTCACACAGGCAATGCAATATGAAAAATAAAAATGCTTCTGATTTCAAAATGAACTCATACTGCAGACAGCTTTTCTAGATGAATTTGTTTAAGGTTTTTTGTTGTTTATTTTCATAAACAACAAAAAAATTTTAAATTAAAAGAAAATTAAAAAAATTATCTTATTTCATTTTTTTAAAACCTTTTATTTACAAAAATAAAATTTTGATTGATGAATGTGTAGAAAAATCATCGAGCACAAGCAGATTTCACCGGCAGTATCTCTCTGCAGTATGTGATTATGGGTGGCTTAACGTTCAAAGTTTCAAAAACTACCAAATTATTTCTATTATTATTTTTTAGTAGAGAAGAATCTGAATTATAGAGTTAGTGGATTCTTATCCATACAGAGCCTATATCTTTAGTTTCATGCTTCTATGTTAATTATTATAAAAAAAAAAAATCAGAAAGTTCCAATAAAAGAACGAAAAATACCAAAAAGACACTAATTTTCAATTCTTACCCATACAGGACTACATACCATGACTCTATGTTCAATATTATAAAAAATTCAAAAAATTTAAAAAGTAGCATTAAAAGAACAAAAAAAAAAAAAATTCACCACAAAGTCCTCCCTTGTGAATTCTTATTCACATAGGACCATGTACCTTTAATTTCATGCTTCTAGGTTAATTAACGCAAAAAGTTTAAGAACATTAAGACATTAGAAGAATGAAAAAGTAAGGACCATATGTATTTAAATGCATGTTTCTAGGTTTAATATTATAAAAAATTCAAAAAGCACCAGTAGAAAACGAAAAAGTTCCACAAACTCTCCTCTTATAGATTCTAATTCAATTAGAACTATATATCTTTAATTTTATGTTTCTAAGTTCAATATTATAGCAAATTCAAGAAGTACCATAGTAAGAACGAAAAAGTACAACAAAGTCAACTCCTGTGGATTCTCACTCACTTAGGCCCACACGTATTAAAGTCCATGTATCTAGGTGCAATACTATATAAAAAATTCAAAAATTACCATTAGAAAACGAAAAAGTACCACAAAATCCCCTCTTATGGATTCTCATTCAATTAGAACCATATATCTTTAATTTCACATTTCTAAGTTCAATATTATAGAAAATTCAAAAAGTACTATTAGAAGAACGAAAAAGTACAAAGTACTACAAATTTCCCATTGTGTATTCTTACTCACTTAAGACTTATATATATATATACATATATATATATATATATATATATATATATATATATATATATATATATATATATATAATACAGTTTTTACCGGTTTTCTCCCTAAAAGGGACGATTTTCAAAAACAGTTCCAAACACCTGTCCGCTTATTTTTTAAATCAATAACTATAGGTGTACACTTTTTATTATATTTATATTAGTTTTGGAGATATAAGGATAACGATTTTACCCATTTTTACCCTTTTTTTATAATTTTAATGTAAGCTCTGTTCACTGTATGCTTATGCAAGTAAATCAGAATCGAAACATTGTGATTTTATGAAATTGCTACGGTTCTTTTGAATATTAAATAGTATTAAAAAAGGACGATCGTACAAACTTTTCCATCTTCGCTTCTAGCCTTCAATAGCCAATCAAAGATAAACCGGACATATTTCAATAACTTAATAATGTAAACTCAAAATGAGCAAACAAATTTTTGCAGGGTCGCCAAGAAAATATATTGCAATAATGTTTGTTTATCTCAAGCTAAACGCACAATGTACTTCATTCAAAATATTGTCGATTATCCTGGTTGGCCGGGTTTGGATTATCATATATTACGTTTATACGCACCACTATTGCAAATAAAAAAAAAAAAAAATAACATAAAAATATAACTCACTGTTTACATGCAAATTGCTCAAAGAAATATATTTTCCTTTTTGTTGTGCCAGATGGGAAAAATACAGCTATTGTGATAGAAAATTCTATGAACTTAAAAGGAAGTGACAACGCCGTACGCATTATTTGCAATTAGTCTCACTAATCACGATTAGTTTTCTTGAGTTACTAACTTGCAAATAAAATATTAACTTCGGTTTAAGTTCGATGCAGAAACTATTTCGTGGTACTGAAATAATATTTCAGACATTTAAAATTTCCTTTCGTTATCACTTGTATTCAGTTCGTGTGGCACCCAATTTCCTCGCTTTTGGCTTTTAAAACCTGGAAGTTGTTGCTTGATCTACTCCCAATGATTATGAAAGCACTTCTTGCATTTGCCAAGAGTCTTGATAGAGCAAAGCCTCCAATTTTTTAGTTATAGATAATAATAATGAGGTAAAACTTCCCACTCAGAATTTTATTCCACGGGAAACACCTACGAATACTAGACAATAAACGCAAGTCTTAGTGACTATATTAGGTATTTTAGTACCATAGTTGGTTTGATCGGCATCAATCTCTTATTCCCACTATTATTCCGACGAAAATAACTAATAAATTTATAAAATATTTTAGACCTCTTCGCAGATCCACTAAAGCGTTGCTACGAAACACGTTTGGGAATCCGTGCTGTATAATACTGTTTTAAAACTAA
Source organism: Protocalliphora azurea (assembly GCA_932274085.1). NCBI lineage: Eukaryota > Metazoa > Arthropoda > Insecta > Diptera > Calliphoridae > Protocalliphora > Protocalliphora azurea. The sequence continues at coordinate 97,661,706 of OW026519.1, read as the reverse complement.
TTTGGACATATGGTATCCAATTATAGGGAACGACCAGTGATACGCGTATTGATCTTTTTTAAAGACGACTTCATGAAATTCAGTGAAAAATACATCATCTTTCTTGCTGAAGTACAATCAGACTCAAGGATTCGTATATCCGTTTTTTGTGTTGTAGAGTCGATCGAAAAATGTTAACCTTTAAAACAGGAAGTTCAAATTTTGGAACATTTGAGATTTTTATTTTTTTCTTAAAATAAAACAAAAAATGCAAATTTTGTGTACATGGATATATTTCATAAATTTGAACCTAAATATTTTCGAAGTTCTTGTAGGTATAAAAATAATTTTTACACGTGTAATAAAGTAGTTCATGAAGAATTAACATATTTAAAGATAAGAAAAATTTATATAATTTTACTATATATTTTTTAAGGCCAACATTTTTATTATTGATAATATAGGTATTTTAGGAAAATTGCCTCGTGCGACTAAATTTACTGGTAGGTTGTCATAACTTTTTGCAAAAACTTTAAAAACATATACTATCTTATCAAATTCAAAAAAGTGCCAAAATCGACAATCGCAATTTTTTACAGACGTAAAAATTTGAACTTTGGATCAAAAATCCACGTGTACGTTCAAAACTTTACACGCTTCTTTAAGATCTAGTCTTTCAGAAAATATCAGAAAATGTTGAAGTTGTTTAACAAAATTTAAAAAAAAGTTAAATATATAATGTTACTTTTTTGGTAAAAAATTGTAATTTTTGAGACCTATTTTGAAATTTTGATTTTGAACGTTTTTTTTCTTGTTATTGAATTAAGATAACTAAAAAAAATTAGCTTAATTTAGATTTTCAACATATTTTTAAAAAAATGTTTGAATTTTTATTTTAAAAGTTATAGGGAAAAAACGCAAAAAAGTAAGGCAAAAAATGAGAAATTAAATTTTTGAAGTAAAATATCTTTTCAACCATAAAAAATTGTAAAACATTATCTTTTTTAATGTTTTTTCTATGCTTTGCTTAGTAGAATTCAGAAATGTAAAAATATTTAAAATCGGTTCATATTTGTATAAATTATGTGGCCCACTATAGCGCCCACCATGCTTAAGTTACACACTCCTGTAATTAAATTGAATTTACATAAGCACAGCGTATAATGATTCTTCTTTTGATAGGAATTACCAGTTTGAATAAACTTTTTAACGAAAACTGTAACAATTCAAAATGTTACATTCGGTTTGGTGAAATCTATATACTCACCATCTGCAACCATTTTGTGCTGAGTTTATATTGTTCGTTGGACTATTTGTACAATTTGTAACTTTTATATAAAAGGAAAAGTATAATATGGAGTTACGACGGACACCATGTTTTTCTAGTATTTATCCCATGACTTTTTTGTTTATGTACCGATTTGGCTTATTTTCAATACCAAACAAACCTTATATAAGCAAATATTTTAGCGAAATTTCATCCGACTAGGTGGTTCGCCCCGAGTCCTGTCCTCATTTCAACAGATACACAGATGGACGGACATTGCTAGATCGTCTTAGATTTTCACCAGGACCCAGAACATATATACTTTATGGGATCTTAGACTATTATTTCGACATGTTTGATACGGAATGACAAACCCAATATACCCTCCATTTTTTGATGGTGGGTATAAAAATACTAATATAAGCAATAAATAACGTCTACAGTGAACGTAAAAAATACAAAAAACGATTAAAATATAATGTACTGAAAATGTCTAATGATTGCAGAACATTAAAAGATATGATAAATTGCACTTTTATGCTCAACGGATCTTGAAGGAGTTCCGTTATTCTAATGAAATTAATTAAAAACATGGTAAAAGAGTATTTATGAATGAAGGTAAGAGACCAGAATCTCAGGGATCTGTAATGCGTAACATAGCTGTCTGTTGAAATTTCCTAATGCTCTTCAATTTAAAATGACCATCTATGCATGATGTAGAATCATGCCCTAACCGAGGTACCTCTGCTAAAACATAGCGGATCTAGAGTGAATGCTCAATAAAATCTTGTAATCCGTGTCTATAGGATGGATGGCACTACGTTAATGTGCCTTTTAACGGTGGCCTTCGGATAGTGGCTATGTTGTCCATCTACAGCAAGGGCTCTGTTGTATAACGTCCTTTTCTCTTCCCACTAATTAATTAAATTATTTTTTCTTATAGATGGAACTGACAAAAATAAAAATATTCATTTAGAACGTCTATGGAAACAATAAGTACTCATATCAATCGATGAAGAGGATACATTACTGGAATTTACGCCAAACTTGCAGCCTACTATGTCTCTTATAGCCGAAAAAGAACAGGCAGAAGACAAAGCAGGCAGACCAAAACTTTATGGTGATATACGTAAGCGCATTAATGAACTTAAAACCCTGAACATTCCGAGAAAGAGGGAACGCTCAGATGGGTCAACCCCTGATAAAACCGAATCCTCCTAAGACGTCAGCCGGTACATTAGTTGCCATAAAAAATCATGCGTTTTAACAGCACCCTTGTATAATGACAAGCCTCAAGTCGTGAGATTATATGTGGTGCCACCAGACTTTCCAACCACCGTCTGGTGTGATGCTAAACTGCACCAAATACAAGCGGCATTCCTGGGAAAGATTATGGAGCTCAAAAATAATTCGATAAAACACAATTCACAGAATACAAGCTTAAGAATTATATTCAGCTGCAAAAGTGAAAACTCGGCACAATGGATATTGTTCCCACTATAAAACCATGGGCCGGTGCCGTCCTTAAGTTATTTTCAGAGGAAGATGTTCTGAAGATGGAAGTATTCGTTGGCTACATTGCCGAAAAGCCAGAAACTCTAACTACTAGAATTCTGTCATTGATAGAAGGACATAATGATGACCTTTCTATTGAGTATTGGAAAGCCTTGAATCGGGTCAGCAAGGTCAACATTGTTGAACTTGCCATAGTAATTGACCCAAAATCGGCCTCCAGACTCAAGGAGAAAAGTTTTCATATTGGCTGTGGGTACGGAACAGTTTATATGAGACTCACAAAACATTAACAAGGTCCAACGAACGACGTACCCAAAAAGACAAAGTTAGATGACAAAGCTAGGCTGGCCACGTCTGCAACCAAAGGCTTATATAATCCTATTAATCAGAAAAATCTGCTTGCTCTTTTACAACCAGCAAGCCTGATACGCCTGGGAAGGAAATCTTCAATTCAACAGGTTTGGTAAGTCAAGTTCAAGAGGTCACTAAAATCTCAAAACTCTTGAAAAACTTTTTATCACTCCTTCGGCGAAAAATCTAAAATCGAGCCTTCATGATAAGAAGGAACCTGCAGCAAAAGGAAGATCAAGAAGTACTACCGCAGAGTGCCTGCAGGTGTACCACAGACCTTCTAGACATCTGTTTTGTACAAGAACCTTGGATCAATTCAGGAGTAGTTGGAGCAGTCTACAGTGAGCTTTTGTGTGACAGAGAAAAGAGACCCAAAGCGGCTCTCTTTATTAGGAAGGATTTAACTTTTTTACCTCTTTCAGAATTTTTACATGGCGATATAGTTGTCATAACGGCCAAACTCCCATCGTTGGCAAGAAAACACGATGTAGTTCTATCCTCTGCCTACCTGCCAGACGATACCGGCACAGCACCTACAAAAGAAGTTTCTGAATCACAGCGAAAAAGTCGACAGTCTTCAAGCAGTTCGGCTATAGAAATCCTTGGCGCAAGATTACACAAATGACCTCTGCACGCTGAAACGTTCTAATGGGACTTACAGAAAAGTTGTGTACATCTTTTGGAGACTCATTTCCCAGGATCACTACCTCTGCTAAACACTTGAAATTTTAACAGCTTATCGTCAACGAGCAACAGTAATATGAGACTGGCACGTGGAATCTTTGGTGAAGAAAGGGTAAGATGAACACTCAAATGAAATTCAGCCCCCATAATTCACCCGGACCTGGTATAATTTTTCCATGCTTTCTCTAACATTTTATCTCTCTAATATTTTATCCCAACTATCTAGGTTCTTTAAATCTAGACCGTTGGCTTACCATGTGCCTGAAACTTGGCGTGAGGTGAAGTTGGTCTTCATACCTAATGCTAGTAAGTCCCAACAACTGATAAAATCATGTAGAATAATAAGCCAATGCTTGTTTTTCCTTAAAACGATGTAAAAACTATTGGATAGTTATATTCAGGAAACATATATTTTGCTTATTTGTGGGAAAAATTCACGGTGACAGCTATTAATCACGTTATGACGTTGATAGAAAAGGCTCTGAATGCTAAAAGATAGCCTTGTGTGCGTTTATCTTGCTCTAGCGTAGTGGTCTAGAACAGAGCAGAACAGTACGTCAACTTTACAGACAAGGTCTATCTCCTCCCTCGTGTTTCAATTACGGTCGCAATGAAGACCTGTCCAACACTTGCCCTTGGGACTATTCTGTATATTCCTCCATTTCATATTTCAGTGATAGAGGAGGTCTGCAGAAGTACTTTTAGATTACCAAGATTACCAAGGGCATATGAGGATAAATGACTACATGTCGCCCACCCTGATATTATTCAGGAACTACTATGTCCTTACACCTGAGAGGAATTTATAGTTGAACCATACTTGGTGGCATAATATCGCATACAAATTTGGCTCAAGGGAGCAATGTGGCTCAGAATCGTTTTTCATCGGCCAAAAGTCTGTAACTTTTGAATCGATAGAGATATTTTAGATTTTTTAATGCAAAGATATATTCTTGAATTTTTCTTCAGTTTTAATTTCATTAAAATCGGTTCAGCAGTTGTTGAGGAATTTAAGGCTAAGGTTGAACTTTTAATTTTTTTATAGCATTTAGTATGAAAATGCGGATTTTTGTTTTTTGAATCAGCTTTACGTATAAAAAAAGTTGTAAGTAGATAAAAAAACATTTTAATAATACCCAGGATAATTTTGTGAACACGTTCCCAGTTTACCAAGTCTAAAACAGGTTCCCCTAGAATCCGTTATCTTTGGATAAAAAAATTAGAATTTTTTTAATGTTTCTTTTGTTTCTTATTTAAATAAAATAAGGACAAATATTTTTATTTTGTATAATAACTAAAAGTTTTTTATTGTTTATTTTATTTTTTACTTAACTAACAATTAAAGAAATTTATAATTATTATTTATTCGGTTGGGAAATGGCCTGCAAATATTCCATATTTATTTCTATATTATTTCTATCCTCTAGCCGCCATTTTGCTTCTTCATTTGAGTCTCGATGTTCTACTTTCCATTGACTTCGAATTCTAGAGATGAGCGAATCTTCATTTGTATAACTTCGTGATATTTTTCTGGTATTGTGCTCTCTATAAAATCTGTAATCCTTATTACTTTTTTCCTGGACTTCCTCTGATAGATGATGCTTAATGGCATCTTCTCTAGGATACAGAATTTTGTGAACTGTTGCAGACATATTTCTCCATGGATATATATTCGTGCAGTTTCCTTCACATAATCACCAAATTTTATAGCATCAATTTGTTCATTACACAGAATTATATCGATAATGGTTTTAAATCTTGAAATAAGATATGTATATCAACACCTGTTATTTTAGATGCTCTTTCAGGATATTCCATATTTGAGAAATTCATCCTGAATAATTTTTTTTTAAACTTCTTAACTCCTTATTGCTGTCGTTGTTTCTTGTTGATCCAGTAGGCTTAAAATTAAAATTATGACTGATTTTTAGTATGTGTTCAATGAAAATATTTTGGGAGTAATTTCATTCAAATAAAAAAAGTGTTCTACAGACAGGTTCAGACAGGTACGAAAGTATATATGGCGTTAAAGAATACACTTTCGCCTTTTTTCTGGTAGTAAAATGTGTTTAACTCTTTTGACCCTCAAAAGTTCTATTCCACTAAAACTCAAATTTGACTAAAATATAGTACCTGAGAAAACATTTAATAACACAGCGGATATATACGGTACAGTGGCACATCACACCATTTCTTAACACCGATATTTACAAACAACTTTTAAATTTAAAACTTGTTTGTGAATATTAGAAAAACTTGTTTGTAAGTACGGATGCAAATGAATATTTTATTTGTTACCCAACAGAAATATTTATTAAAACCTATTTTCAATACCTATTTTAATTTCTATAAGTGTAATATTATAACAAAAAAGTCATCTTCAAACACACATACATGTATTTTATTTTAAAAGTGGGTAGATATATTTGCATATAATTTATATGTAAAGAAAGTTTTTTTCATTTAATTTTCATGAAATTAAAAACCCTATTAGTCGGGAAATTAAAAACCCTATTAGCAACCTTCCATCATGTATGATATTCACCGGCATAGTGCTGAAAAGGTCTAATGGACGTGCTAACGTCGAAAAGCACTGCTTCAAGACCAGTGCTGGTGTGCCATCCGACTCAGGAGACTTGTTTATGTTGAGATCTGCTAAAACCTTTTTAACGACACGAGCTCGAAAAAATATGTTCGGCGGTCTCCTTAAAAAACACTATATTTAGGTAATTTTTCCAAACTTAATGGAACAAAATTAAAAAAGTTACACTTTGTTATGGGAGGTATTAACTGTGGAACTTCAACTAGACCTAATTTAACAAAATAAACCATGAGTGGAAAACCAAAAAAACTGTGACAACCTCACAATAAATCTAGCAATATGTATTAAAGAGCACTTTATTAAATTTTTCGTTAGAAAGATAATAACATTTAAACTATTGAATGAATTTCCAAAATTTATATAATATTTAAAAGACAAGTTTTTAAGCTTTAAAATAAGCCCTAATACGTTAGGATAGGGCGCTTAAAGTTTTTCTTCAAAACTCAATATTATATTGAATTTATCAGCAATTTGCCTTATCTTACTCGTGTACATTCTAAAACAGTTAAACTTTAAATACGTTGATGAAAACCCTTACTTTCCTGATTCTGATATTGGGGTTAATTACGGATCGATTGTCATAAAACTCTGTCTGACATATTAACGGTTATATACAATTTATTTGTGCCTTATATTATTAAAATATTTTCATATTTAAAACATTTAAAAGCTTCAGACCCTATTTCGGTAGGACATTTGTATGGGGGCCAGGTGAAATAAAATATCTATCATAACCAATTTTAACAGCCTTCATTCTTATAACAAAATAATTATGCGTGCCAAATTTTATTAAGATATCTTCAAAATAAAGTACAGTTTGTATATGCATGTATGTATGTATGTATGCATGTATGTATATATGAATGTATGTATGTATGTATGTATGTATGTTATGAATCTGTGGGAGTGTGTTCTAAATGTATTTATTACATACTTATACATGATTCCTGGGAAAATTCAATTTAATAGCGATCATCTCAATGGAACGCTCTATCAAATGGATTTGAATTATCACTAAGTAGACTTTACAACCTAAGGACGGCATAACAATAAAGAAGAAACAACATATGGCGGTCTGTCTTAAGAATTGCTAAAAGTAATCACTATAAACTTACCCTTTATTCATAAATATTATTCCAAGAAGCAGCCTAATATAGCTTGTATATAAACTTGGACCTGGGCGAGAACATCTAAGTACAATAACAATGAAACGATCTGATTTTATTTAAATGTTTCTATCAAATCTTTAAAACATACTTACCGAATAATTCTATACTTTCGTGATCTTTGCAACATCAGGAAATCTTCACAATCTGGATTACTCGAGTCCATGCGGTTTAAAATCTTCCATAATTGTGATAAAATTGTATTCTGTTACAAAATTTTTTATTTCGTTTTTTTTTATTTATTTATTATTTTTTTTTTTTTTTCTTATGATTTATTTCAAGAAATTTAATTTTTTCTGTGTAGCATTTAGTTTATCAATTCGAACCGTATTGGGTGGAATTTCTAAAAAAAAATCTTTTAACCGGACATTTTAAAGTACTACGTGCATATTTATGTGAAAAATATTTTGTGATATTCCTTTCACAGATGTTCACATTAGACTGCCACACGCAACTGGTTTGTCGCAACACGATCTTTATAAACGACTTAAGTTTTAGCGAAAACATTATCGCTGTAATCAAGATAGTGAACGTAATCAAATAAACCGTAAACCATATCAATGGAACGAAAAAATATTACAAACAACCAAAACAAAAACAATAAAGGAAAATTCTTCCCTTTTATTTATACATACATTTTAATTTTTTATGAATTTTGTAATTTCACCATGATTTTATTTGCCGTGTATCTGTATAAATTTTGTTGAAAAGTGATGGAATTTGTATAAATTTATGAATGTCACCAACGGTTTTCTCTAATTCACTTTTTTTTTTGGAAAATAACCCTTAAACAAATAGTGATTAAATCAACAACAACAATATAAAAGGAATAATGCAAGCAAAAGGTCGGAGGACATGATATTAACAAAAGCGACACGTATGTATGCATTTGTGTATAATTACATTTGAAGAAAAGTACAATAGAAAACATAAACAAACAAACTAAAAGGACGTTAAAGGACATGAATTTTTAAATATTTATGTGTAGATACGATTGTGTGAACTCAACGTCCAGTAATTTTTTTTCGGGATACTAAAATATTTTTACACTACACTTTCCGTAATCGTTTGATGAATTTGCCCTTTTTATTATTTCCTATCTCCTTTAAATATTTTTATAGTTTTTTCATGAGAAAATACAATTTATACTGGAAAATATTCAAGTATTTTATAAACTCATACCACCGATTTCGATCGGCAACTTATTTCGCATCTAACCGGTTGCTAATAATTTCTAAAACAAAACTCATTTGTTATCTGTCAGTTTTGTACTAATTGGGACGCTTACGTTTACTATTATCTCAAACATACTTTTGAAACACATATCCCGATCGGTGTACTAATCTTTACAAATGGGTTAAATTTTTTTAAGAGAAATGTTTTTCAAACTTTTTTTTTCTAAAAACTGGATAAAATATAAAATTCTGTACTTTTGCCTTCAACATCAATCAATGGCACATTAGAGACAAAAATGGGATTTTTAATAGTGCAGAGAATTAAATAGTAAGTAGTTAAATATGTGATTAATTCACGCTTTTGCTTAGAATATTTTTACACTATTTTAGCCACCTATGATTAGACAAAAAAAAAAAGAAAACTGTTACAGAACTCCTTAGGAAGTTGCCTTAGTAAAATATACTCATTTGCTTCATCTTTCATAACTAGTTTTTCAAATAGTAAATTTTTTTAGAAACGTTTGCTAAAATTATGAAAGAGAATAACATTTGTGATATATTGGCCAAATTTAAACTTACAATAATTGGAAATCTTACACGCTCATATTTTTAGATCAATTGAACAATAATTAAGAATAAAATTATAAATTAAATTTTTTTTTAAATTTGTAGTTTAAATGTTCTTTTAATTGGAGAAGTGCAATAAAAGTTTAATTAAATGCTTATCATTGGAATCATGACTGAAATAAGATTTGTTTTCAATTTGAATTCCAGCCAAAATACTTATGCCCAATTAGCGTTTTCCTAACATTCAAACTAAAGCCAAATGTAATTTCAGACTTGAATATAGTGTCAAGCATTAGATTAAACTTAAACATTTAATTTAATAGCGTTCTCTAGTAAAATTAAAATTTAAAACCAAATCAAATTTATTTTACTAAGCTCTGTTAACTTACCAAATTTTTACCCAGCTATACAATTTTTCTGATAACGAAAACTTTTATAAAAAATTTTATATATTTTTTTTTTAAATTATGTATAATTCAAAAATAAAATTTTTCCTTTATTTGGTGAATTTATTCAAATGTGTATGTATTTTTATGTTTAGTCTTTCATTTTAAATCCCAAGAAAGCTGATTCTATACATTTTTGAGAATATAATACACTTCGTTGAAATAGACTAGACTATGGAAAAACTTAGAAACCGTAAAAAAATTTATGACATATTTTGGACAAATATCTTAAATGTTACATGACTTCTTTGCTTAGATTTTCTAAATATAAAAGCAAAGGGGCTTAATAATAAATACAACATTGCTTCATTGCTACTAAAGTATTATATATATATATATATATATATATATATATATATATATATATATATATCTATAATCCTCGTGTCGCGGTGTTTTGTAATTGAACTCCTCCGAAACGGCCTGACCGATTTTTATGAAAATTTGTATGTGTATTTGTTAGGTATGAGAATAGGCCGTAAAGTATATTTCATATCGCTAGAGGGCGTAAAATAATATATATATATATATATATATATATATAATTCTCGTGTCGCGGTGTTTTGTAATTGAACTCCTCCGAAACGGCCTGACCGATTTTTATGAAAATTTTTATGTGTATTTGTTAGGTATGAGAATAGGTCGTAAAGTATATTTCATATCGCTAGAGGGCGTAAAATAAAAAAAAAAAAATAAAAAAGCTCCCTATATCTTTCTAATTAATAAACCGACTTTCTTGAAATTTGGCAGTCAATTAGTGTAACATCTGGAAGGAACTGTAACCTATAATTTTTATTATTTAGGGCGTAAATAGGGCAAAAGGGGTAAAAGCTCTCCCTCCCTATATCTCCTTAATTAATTAACCGATTTTCTCGGAACTTGGCAAGCAAATAGTGAAACATCTGGAAGGAACTGTAGCCTATAATTTTTATTATTTAGGACGTGAAATAGGGCAAGAGAGGTAAAAGCTCCCCCTCCCTATATCTTCTTAACTAAATAACCGGTTTGCTAAAATTTGGCATGCAGACGCTGTAACATTTGAAAGGATCTTAAGGATATATATTTTTTGGAAATTCCAACATTTTGGGTGTAAAATAGAGCAAAATGGGTAAAAGCTCCCTCTAAAAATATCTACTTAATTAATTATTCGATGATACTTTCAAATCTTATATGGCAAAACAAAATTTGCCGGGTCAGCTAGTATATATATATAAAGAAGAATACAATGTAATTGTAAACCATTCGTCCACCTCAATAACATGTAGAGGAAAGGAAGGGTCACAAATTCCATTTCCCAAAAATTGACAGAGAACCCCTGAAGATTACGGTCTTGGCTGACCAGAAAATACATTTCATTCAGCCGAGCGTCCAATAAATTTTTACAATATATTTTTCCATAATTATTTCAATTAACTTCAAGCCGAATGATTCTCAAATAATTCTAAAGTTCAAATAAAATTAAATTAATTGATTAATTGAAATTGGACACGTAAAACCAAAAATGGTAATACTTTTTTCTATTTCTATTTGGTGCTGAATATTGTGTCATTTTAACTGTCTAATATTTTATAAAATATTTTTAAAAACAACAAGAGATACAAATAAACTCTCTTTCACAAGAAAAAAGCCTAACCTTCGACAAAATTACAAAGTAATCAATTTAACTACAGCTTTGACTTTTTAACTTAACACTCAGTAAAAATTTGTATATTTTCGATCATAGTTTAAGTCCAATTGTTACACGCAGAGAAAAAACATGGTTACGGCATCTTCACTACAACAATATTATGTTCTCATTGTTAATTTTCATTACTTTAATAGTACTGTGTTTAAGATAACAATGTTTTTGTTTCAGTTTTATCATTCAATGTTTACATTCAATCAAAATTTTAATATAGTTAACTTCAAAAATTTTATGTTTTTGAATATTTTTACCAGAAACAAAGTTTTATTAACAAAATTTATTTCTAGAACCATTAAATATTATCAATCTTCTTCTTTGTCCTTAAACCATATTTTTTTCAAACCATATTAGTATTATTATTCCCATAAAAAAAATGTTAGAAATAAATACGCTTTTACAATTATGGTTAAAAAAATCACAAGTTTTTTTGTTTTTGAATATATTTTTGGAATGTAAAGATGAAATAATAATAATAATAATAAAAATAATAATAATAATATTAATAAAAATAATAATAATAATAATAATAATAATAATAATAATATAAAAACGAAATCATAGTCTGATGGAATGGGATAATAATGTAGTAAGGGTATTATTATACCCCTGAAAAACTTGAACCATATATATATATTGCTATTAGATTATAGTCTCTGCAACTACATTTTTTCTCTTCGTGTGCCAACGAAAATTTCCAATGTTTTCACTCGATCTCAATACATTAATAATAATATTAATATTAATATTAATAATAATAATAATAATAATAATAATAATAATAATAATAATAATAATAATAATAATAATATTAATAAAAATAATAATAATAATAATAATAATAATAATAATAATATAAAAACGAAATCATAGTCTGATGGAATGGGATAATAATGTAGTAAGGGGTATAATAATATGAAAAACTTAAAACATAGGTTGAAAAAGCTAACCATAAAATCGGACGGAGTTTAATGAAATTGAATCATGAGAATTATTATTTATAATCATACAATCATAATATATTATATGGTCTCTGCAACTACATTTTTTCTCTTCGTGTGCCAACGAAAATTCCCAATGTTTTAACTTTTCACTCGATCTCAATACATTAATAATAATATTAATACTAATAATAATAATAATAATAATAATAATAATAATAATATGATATACGCGATCTTCCAGAAGAGCATATTCATCAGAGGAGCAGATTTTCCTGTAGCCATACTTTATAGCCTGTAGCCGTGCAATCATTTGACAGGTAACTACAGGGTAGTTGAGTAATGAAATTACATCTTCTTAAATTTTGTTTCTATGTGTAGAGTTTGTACGCCCGTCAATAGAATACAAATGTTTAGCTGTTGCAATTACACACAAAAGTTAAAAAAAAACTAAAGTTAAAATTAACAAATAAGAAAGATATAGTCGCACAGAAAAAATTAAATTTCATATTCTATTACTAAATTTATAAAACCAATTTTATTTCTTATTAAAATCGGACCTATCACTGAATTAGTAAAATCAAACATTTAAATTCGTTAATGTTTTATTGAAAAAATTTAATTTTTTTCTTATTAAAATATTTTTAATATTTATAAATTTGAATATTTGAAGATTTTAATAAAATCCAATAATTAATTTTTTTAAACCAATAAAAATAATGCTTAGTTTCTAGTAAATTTTTAAACAACTTTTATTTTTGATGTTATAAAATGTTTAATACAATTTTTAAAAAGTAAACTTAACCTAATTGATGTGAAATGCAAAGTGTATATAAATAAAGAGTAATGTTAACATTATATAAAAAATTATATAAAAAATTTTGCAATTTTTTTTTTGACACAGATTCCAAATTCCACAATCGACATAAAAAGAAACCAATCTTTATATAAATTTAAAATAATTCTGATTGAATTCTATTCACCATTTAAAACTTAGGAATATTTTTAAGCGGTATATTAATAAGGATGCATAAAAAAAATCTGGATAAAACTACAATTGAACAAGTAATAGTGTTAAGATCAATCATGACCATTTATGTGTATGTGAATATGTATGGAAAGGCGCTATACGAAGTAAATTTCTTTTAATGTTTCTTTTGAAACATGTGTGTATAGTTAACTACATTTAAAGTGTCCTAAAAGAGGGAAATTATCCATGAGAAGACGTCCTCTTATTTCGACGTTGTTTTACAAAAGATTCTAGTTTGAGGATCCCAACAGTTCTGTACCAAGCACATTACATCTTAAAAGCAATGTATGCACATGAAATAGAAAGAAAACTTTGTTCAGATCCATATAAATACATATAGTTCATTTGCTGCAAGAATATCATAATTCAAAAAATCGATTTTTTCATGAGGTGCATTTTTAGTTTTTAAGTTGCTACATCTTCTGGGAATTTATCCAGATGTCAAAGTACAATTATCCCTCACATTTGCTAAAAAGCAACGAGTGAAAAATACATCCTTGGAAAAAAATAAGATCCCTCTGTGAACAGGAAGTTTAAAATTTCAGATGTGAAAAACTCGCCAGAAATAAAAACGAATACTAAAAGCGCTAAAAATCAGAAATGTGATTATTTAAATAGAGGGAGGTTGACGTTCAACCACCCATACAAACGGACATTGTTGAATCAACTAGTAAGAGATATGATATTGTAGTGTATAATAAATCAACATTACTTAGATATTTTATGTGATATCCTATTACTTTTGGATCGTCTAGAACAACGGTTCAAAATGGAGTCCGCGAAACCCTGGTGATCCGTAGTTGCATAGGGGTCCCCGAAAAGGTCCCTTATAATGATTACAACTGGTCCATTCTAATAACTTGTAAAATTTTTAAAAATCTGATAAAAATAACAAAAATATACACACACAAAAATAAAAAAGACATTGCAATGTCATAAGTGTTGCTGTTGTTGTTTTTTGTATAAGCATGCTTGCTTGTAGTTGTTGATTGTACATATATACAATCATTTCTTATATATGTTTGGACGTTTTTAGTTGGAAATAGAAGCATTGCAATCACTCAGTATTGTTGTTGTTTTTTGTATAAGCATGTATCTACATATAAACAGACTCATAGCTTCAGATAACTACTAAATTTATATACACTGTTAGACAAAATAAGAAGCTGTTTCCTACTCTTGCTGTCTGCTTCATAATAATTGTCTTCTAGGTGCATTATGAGATACTTTTTTGATGTCCAGGTACAAAACCTTACGTTTTTTAACAAAAAAATTGGAAAATTGGAAGCACAACAAAAAAATTTAGTAAAATGTCACTTTATTTTGTCGTGGTTCATAAACCGTTATTTTAGTACATCAAGCGAAAAAAAATTTGGTATTTTTTGTTTTATGGAAAATGGATAAAAGTTACATCATTCTGTTCCTTTGATGGGTAAAATATTAAAAAGTTGCATTGTAGTAAGTGTGGACCATAATAAATTACTTTCAAAAAATTTGTTCACCAAAATACACTAATAAGTCTCCAGCGGAACAAAATGCAAAGGGGGAAATATTTAAAATAATTTTCTCTATAACAAGCTACAAATTACGAATTTTTTGAGACCTATTTTGCCAAAAAACTTCAAAACTTTTTTTGGCCAAAATGTACCAGATTTGATTCAATCGCTAATAGGGAACTGAAAATGAATTTAAAAATTTTTTTAAATATTTTTTCCGTGTTCAGCTCATCAATACGCATCGTTTAAGAGGTCTTCCTACATCGAAATCTTAAAAAAGCGTTTCCTCAGGACATTCTAGTGTATCGTTGTGTGTATCAACGATAGCTTTTTGCAACAGTCTATCGATGTATGTATGTATATATGTATAAGGAATCTTTTTTATTAACATTTTTTCATCTTACATCCATATTTTGCCACGTTTTTTCATTGCTTAACCTATCAACGGGCTATTATCAATACGACTTGTCTGCATATTTGTGGCCGTTTTAAATCTCCATTCTTTACTTACATGCCACATGTCATTGCTCAACTTTGAATAATTCTTTTATCCTTGTTTTAAGTTAATAAAAACAGGTTACCTTCAATTTTCTTGTTATAAAACTATGTAAACATAACACTGTAAAATAATATGAAGACAAAATATAAAAGAAAAAAAAAAACTTAAATAAATAAAAAAAAAAGTGGAGAAATTATGCGATGGCAAAAATAGGCTTTAAAATAAAGATTTCCATAAAAATATAACAGAGTATGCTTTCAAAATTAAAATATGCAATAATATCAAACTGAAATTTTCCTTCATTTTAAGCACAGTTCAAATATGATATTATATAATATTTGATATACTCGAATTTTGTTATATCTAATTCAGGCAAATCAAGGATCTACTGTATATTCAAATGTTTGTACTTATATTCCACAAAAGCATATAAACAGATTTTTTTATTCTAGAGTTTGATACTTTTTATGACTCTTGTTGTATTAACACCAGCAGCAGTCCGTTTTCATCATGTGCAATAACAAGCAGCTAAATGCATACAAAAGCAAAAAAAAAAATAGAGAAAGAAGAAAGAAAATAGAAGAAACACTGCTTAGATTTGGTAAAATGCATTGGACAAAAAAATTTTGGGCAGATGTTTTGGATATCGTATGGCGCCACTAATTTTCGCGTACAACCAAAAAAACTCAAATTTTTTCAACAAAGCTAAAAAAATAGCCTTAAAAAATTATGCACATGAATGCATGTTTTTACATACAAGTTTTTTAACAAACTCGCACGAACATTAGAGTGGTTTAACTCTAATAGGAGCTAAATCTTTATTATCTCTATGAACTATATAATACTAGCGGACCCGACGAACTTCACCTCCTCCCAATTTTAAGCCTTCAGACAAACTTTAGAGTAATAATACAACACAAATATTTAAATTTTTAATGTGATTTATTTGAATGGAATCAGTAGAGAGCGATTTGATGAACAATGTTTTTCGATTTGTTTCAATCAATTTTCGATTTTTCCAATTTTCCGACTTTTCCGAAGAGATTTTCAAATTTTCCGCATTTCGCATTTTCCAGAATTTTCCATGATTTACACTAAGAACTTTGTTTGATTTGGAAAGCAATTAAGGAATAATTTCACACAAAATTTCATAAAAAAACTCTATTTTAGATTTTTCCAATTTTCCGACCTTTCCGGAGGTATTTTCTTCCGTAAAAACCTTCTCCTCGAAAATACGAACAACTGACAAAAAATTTTACAAAAATCGGCCCAGCCGCTCTCATTTTATGAATTACTATACATTTTTTACACCATTTTTATATATATAGATTCACATTCTTAACATGAATTTGGTAAAAAAAAATTTATGGTTAGTCCTTAAAAATTATGTAAACATTTCCGTTTTTCCTGTCCATATTTCAGGAATATTATATAGTATAAATTCAATTATCAGGATAATTGATTGCACCCCTAATCCGGATTATCGAGTTTTTCCCGGTCAACTTTTGTTAAAAAAATTATTAAAATATTGTTACGTTTTTACCTTTTAAAACGGTCGTTTAATTCCTTTAAATAAACCTGTACTTTGATTGCAAATAACAGCAGTTTAGTAGTTTAAATACTGTAACGACTCTTTATTTTATTTAAAAATGTACAACAATAACAGTTTAAATAGTCACTTGCGTTCTAATATAAACACACACTTAAATTACACACTTTTTACAGCACACTTTAATAATGTACAAGATTATACAGCCAAGGCAGTTAATTTGTCTTTACTTAACAACGCTTCCAATTAGACTGACTCAATGGTGTTCTCATGGCCAATTTATATGCACTGTATTACTTACTAGATTCTTCTTGAAATCTCTATTTCTTTCTACAATGTTCTTAACGGACAAACTAGAGCTTTCGATGTTAATGTTAGCAGCTTAAACATTTAGTGTTGCCATACTTACAAACAATGGTGAAAGCTTTTTATTCAATGTTGTATGTTTAGAACTATGTTAATAATTTTTACAGATATGTTAACTGCTGTTAACATAAACGGAAATGTCTAGAAACATTTAACTTTAAACCAGCCTTTAATACCGTTATATTTGAATTCAAGTACAATTTCGTAACACTGCCCCCCGCTTAAGCCTGTTCGTCCCGAATAGGCACAGAATCACTTCTACCATAGGTAGTTAGTCCTTCATTTTAAATCTCGGCCTCTTTTCTTTCCATATTCTGTACACCACGTCATTTAATTTATTAATCACCATGTATGGTCCATACCAATGGGTTTGTAGTTTGGGGAACAGTTCCTTCTTACGTTGTGGGTTATACAACAGTACAAGCTGGCCTTCGTTAAATCCTTCAGAATTCGCCGCTCGATCGTATCTGGCTTTTATTTTGTCGCTGGTCATTTTTATTCGTCTGCATACGAATTCATGAAGTTCGATTTGGTCATCTTGCTCTTGGGAAGTGTTTTCATTATTTATTGATGAGGGCCTAACGAAGGTTTTTGCTGTTACAAGATCACTTGTTATTTCTGATGGTTCTATCACCCACAAACTGTTGTCCTTACAATATCCATCCATACGAGCCCATTCTAAAGTTTCTGATTGTGGTGCTAGCTTCTGATGCTCGACGGTTACTAGCTTTCTTACTTGAGTTCTATTTTCATATCCGACGTCAAGGGGTATCTCCACATTTCGCCAAATCATAACTTTTTGTCCCATATCCAAAGTAATGCCATGGCTAATCATGAAATCAGCACCAATGATAACTTCGTCCACAATATCGGCAACAATGAATACATGATTGACGGTAACGTTGGCAATTGTTAATTTCACATTTACTTTACCATAGACAGTGACCGGCTCCCCATTAGCTGTGCGCAGACTTACCCCACGTAATGGTTCAATTGTTTTCTTGACTAAATCTGGCCTTACGATAGACTGTAATGACCTGGTGTCTATAGTAAAAACGCGCTTCTGACCGTTGATGTACCCAGGAGCAGAAAGATTGCTATTTTTCTGCTGTATTACGGATATGAAGATTGTAGGACCCTCAGATGTAGGATCTAGCTCTTGCCCCATAGTGCTAGATCGTTTTAGTTTTAAAGGTAATTCTTGTGATGATTGATGATTCGACTGCTGGTTACTACTTTGAGGCTAGGCAGATCTGGTTCGTTTTCTTGGTACTTTGCAGTTTCGCTGAATATGACCAGATTTACCGCAGTTATAACATTTTACTCTGGATTTATTTTGCTTCTCATTAAACGCCTCCAAAACCTTTTTTAATTTGTCGACTATATTTCTCTCATTATCAGAAACAACTTCAACATTTCGCACCTTGCATATTTGCGGCTTTGAAATTATTTTCGCCGTTTAACTTCCGAAATTTGCTGAAATTTCTCGTCTGTCACTCTAGCAGTTTCTTTAACTTCAGCAAGAAGTTTCTCGTTATTTACTTTAGAAGTTTCTTGAACTTCAGCAAGAAGTTTCTCGTTATTAGCTTTAGAAGTTTCTTGAACTTCAGCAAGAAGTTTCTCGTTATTAGCTTTAGAAGTTTCTTTAAATTTCATTTCCATTATTTTATTTTCTTCTTTGACTTCTTTCAATTGATCCATCAAAGCAGCAAACATTGTGGATAAATCCATGCTTGTTGTTGCACGGGTAGAAACTTCCATTTTTTCTTTATACTCGAATTCATAAGTTCCGATGTCAATATTACGCAGCTTGAATTCATCTATCAGCCTCTTTTGTAATTCTGCTTTATTACCAGCTGTAGGTAACTCCAACTTATTCAATTCTCTCTTGAGTTGCTCCACTTTCAGCTCTTCAAACTTCATGACTGCTTATTATTTTGCAATCCCACTTCTAACACCAATTGTTACGTTTTTACCTTTTAAAACGGTCTTTTATTTCCTTTAAATAAACCTGTACTTTGATTGCAAATAACAGCAGTTTAGTAGTTTAAAAATTGTAACAATTCTTTATTTTATTTAAAAATGTACAACAATAACAGTTTAAATAGTCACTTGCGTTCTAATATAAACACACACTTAAATTACACACTTTATACAGCACACTTTAATAATGTACAAGATTATACAGCCAAGAAAGTTAATTTGCCGTTACTTAACGACGCTTCCAATTAGACTTACTCAATGGTGTTCACACGGCCAATTTATATACACTGTACTACCTACTAGATTCTTCTTGAAAGCTCTATTTCTTTTTACAATGTTCTCAACGGACAAACTATAGCTTTCGATGTTAATGTCAGCAGCTTAAACATTTAGTGTTGTCATACTTACAAACAATGGCGAAAGCTTTTTATTCAATGTTGTATGTTTAGAACTATGTTAATAATTTTTGCAGATATGTTAACTGCTGTTAACATAAACGAAAATGTCTAGAAACATTTAACTTTAAACCAGCCGTTAAAACCGTTATATTTGAATTCAAGTACAATTGCGTAACAATATATTATTTATTTAATATACATTTGAAACAGTGAAAACATCAAGTTTAATTTTATTTGTCTAATAGCATTCTATATTTGAAGTTCTTCAACAATATTGCATTTATCGAAAAACAAAACAAAATTGTTTTTGGTGAAGAAAAGCTAGGCAATAGAATTTGTTTGAGAAAAAATCGAGTCCATAGTTTTCCAGATTTTTGGAATTTAAGTAAAATTTGTTCTTGATCTGTGGAGTTCCCTTCCAAACTTCAAATAGTACATTCCTATGTGAAATTTTTACATAAATCTAACTAGCCGATTAGAAGTTACATATTTATTTCCAAAAATTTTTGATTCTGCCCCACTGTGCCTTGTATGACGAAATGGGAATAGTTGGACATACTTTTGAAATGACCTTGTGTGAGCTGTGGATATAGTTGAGTAGATAATTTTGTAGCTTTTAACTTTTTCAATACACGATACGATTTTTACGATTGACGGAATAAAAAATTTTTTTAATTGATATTTTATTTACCAATTTTTAATTCTTTAGCGATTTTTGATTAAAGAGAAATAAAGATTTCTAAATGTATATACTCAGTTAAAAAAAAATAATCGAAAAATACACGAATTGTGAATTGAAAACGAATTCAATGAAATTTTTGTTAATCTATGACTCTGACTTTGCTCTGGAAAAAATTGAAATGAAGGTTGAATTTAGAGAAATTTTCTAAGGCCAATTTCTCAAAAGTGAGATCTTGGAACTTTAATTTATTCAAATTGCTAGCTCATTTAGTCCACCTAATATGAAGATAAATTCGTTGACTTTGTAATTTATATAATTTTAAATATTTCCATTAATTAAACTTTCTGTAAAATTCCGATTTGAGTTTTTTTTAATGCCTATAGTTCATATAAAGAAAATTTAATCTGTCCAAAAACAATTTCTTTTATTTTCGCTCCGCAAACTTCTATGGAATCATGACATTAATTTGCAACTATATGAAAGACTGCTGCTTATTGATCTCCCTACTCTCTAAAGTAGAAGAAAATATATGAATACATATTTGCCATAAATTTAACAAATGCTTGCGTTAGTCCCTAATTGTCCAACTAGATATTACATTCCTTTGAAAATCCAATATTTCCATTCAAATCACTCGTAGCTACACCAACTTTGACCCCATGAGAAAAGTATACGATCAATTTAACAAAGTTTATTCTCATATTGATTTTACGTTAAATTCAAACAGTAATAAGAAGATTATTTTAAAATTACTTAACCCATTTTAGACCGCTGTTGCGTTTTCGCATCAGTAACTTTACCTATACCGTAACTTATTTAGTATAAGATTAATGATAATATTTTATACACGTATGTTTAGTTTGGAATCTTGGCTAAATAAATTAAGATAAAAATTAGAATTCCGAGGAAATTAAAAAAAGCTCTATAAAAAAGACCTTTTTTGAAATTTAAATAATAATTTTAAAAAATATGCAAAACATCCCAAATAATCTTTCAAGCGATAGCCAAGATAAAAAATATTTACTTTCTGACAAATAATTTAGTGGGATAGGAATCCCAAGTTCTTAAAAATTGGTGTTGCGAAAACACATCTGCACAAACATATAATTAAATTCAATATGTAATATATTTTTGAAATAATAATTATTTTTATACACGTTACAAAAAATTATTTGGTCTTACATCATGAAATTTTTTAAAGCTTTTACATCATTATTTTATTGACTAAAATATCAATTGAAATGGTCCGCCTCCTATTTTTCTGTTTCACACTAAATATATTTAATATTCATATTATAAAATAATCATAAAACTTAATTTAAATAACAAATTCAACTCATTTTCCAATAAATTTTTTTATATGAGCGCACAACACAACGCTAATTGATCATTGATGCGTTTTCGCAACACCCGATATCTCGGAAATTAAAATAGTTAAGTACACAAATCTTTTCAGACCCCATACCAAATTTTATTAATTTATATTAACAGGATCGGGTAGTATTCGGAAATGGGTTTTGTTCACTTTTATGAATGATATTTATTGTTAATAGTCTTAAGATTTGTAATGTATATGGACCATTGTCAAAAATTTTTAACGTGGCTGAAACTGAGTTTAATCCTTAATAAGTTTTGAGCTGATACTATTTTAAACAAACAGATCTAAACTGCAATAATAGAGTGCAAAATTTTAACACTACAGTTTTCATTTTATAATCATTATTGTTGTTCATAGCTCAAAAACTTAGAAAAAGGGCTTAAAATTAATTAACTTTTTCCAATTCTTCTACACTTTTTGTTCGCGCGTTTACGCTATTTGATCTCATTCGATTTTACATAAACTAATCTGACCTTCTGAAAAAATTCTTCACCATTATTTATTAAATTACTTCTTTGATCCAATGTTATCTTAGTTTTAACCATTTGTTAAGAACTTTTGTCTAAGAAGCATGCGAAAAGCTGGACAAATAGCTTCAAAAAAACATATTCGCATTATTCAAATTTCATTTTCTTCCCTTTTTCCTTATTAAAAAATAAAAGAAAAAATATATATAAATTATTTCTATTGATGGCAAAAGGTAAATACCGGGTAAGATTGATAAATACCTGGATAAATTATGTTATATAAATTTTGGTGAAAATACACATTTTCCAGAAAAAATTAATGATTTGTTTCAGTACAGCTGTGTTTTGTTGCTAAAGTTCATAGGCAATTTCATACAAAATTCAAATTCATATACGTTATTAGTTAACGTTTAGAATTATACAAGTTAATTTCGATAAAATTATGAACAAAAATACAATCATGAATATGTCAATAAATGAAAAAATAAAATTAAATAGATTGAAAATTAATTTAAATTATTATTTTTTGAAATTAAAATTTAAAGATTTCTTTGTGATTTTTTTTTTTAATATTAAGTTATACTAAGTCGGGTGAATGTCGTTTTATTGGCAACTATCAACTTTAGCACTCAACGGCAGCAACAAAACTCAGATTACAATAATCGTAGTAGATATTTCCAATCTCATTTTAAACCAAAAATAAGAAAACAGTCATTTATGTTATTTTTATATATCAATCATATGTTTTATTTCTTGAAAGCTTTTTTTAAGGGTAAGAGTAAAGGTTAAAAGTTAAAGAGTAGTTGGAAAATAAATATATAATGCAATTATTATATATTATTAAAAAAGAATTCCATGAGACATCAAATATGAAATTACCATAGGACTTTCGCTTACACACAATTAATACTACTACAATAACATAACGGTTTTATTTTTTAAATGACAAAAGTAGCTATTAGAAATTCGGATGAACTTAAATCATGTCCTTGGCTATTGGACTCAAGGAAATTAGCGACCA
This sequence comes from Protocalliphora azurea, assembly GCA_932274085.1. Lineage (NCBI taxonomy): Eukaryota > Metazoa > Arthropoda > Insecta > Diptera > Calliphoridae > Protocalliphora > Protocalliphora azurea. Next base: position 97,638,463 of record OW026519.1, on the reverse strand, counting down.
AATGTATTGGTTTAATGGAATTACGTTTTAACATCTATAAAAGGCTTAAAGTTTATTCCTGTATTTCATTAATATCAGTTCCACTATTAAATACATACATTTTCTACAATTTTATTCACTTTAATTAAGTTTTACTTCGCTTTTTGGTATTATAATTAAATATACCATTAAAGACATTAAAACAAATGACTTACTTGAACTGAAATATATATCTGTGATTTCCACAGCATGAATTAATTTATGTTTTATAAATACCCAAATAAATTCCCAAAAAAGGTAAAGGTAAGTATCGAGTAGAGTGTCATCTATAATTATTCAGAGTTATGTATTTAATAACAATAATAAAATCTGCTTTTAATGAGCATTTTATTCACTTTGTAGGAGTCGGCTTTCCTCACATCTTAAATACAAAGATAATATCAGTTTTTCTTTTCCCGGTCTTTTTTTGTTCCCGGGAAATCGGGATTGATTTTTAAATTTCGCGTGATCCTGGGAATTCCCGTCAAAAATAAAAAATTAAAAAATTTTAAATATTTATATAATGCAATAAATGAAGGATAAAAAAATAAACTAATTAATCATAAAACTCAAAATTTAATTTACAACAGTTTATATGGTCTTATAAGTGAACGTTTTGTAATTTATCTGATAAAAAATTCATATACAATTAATAGTTTAGATACTTTTATGCCCACGTTTTCAGTAGTACTTTAAAAATGTATGCTGTTGTTTGAGGATTCCAGACATTTTAAGGAGATTCTCCTACAATAAATATTCTTTTTAAATGTCGAATTTTACTTCATACTAGTACTTATTTTTGACCACAATGCAGAATCAATTTTTCTTCTTAAAATATTCCCATAAATAGATTTATTTTATTTTCCATATATAAATGCATGAAGGACTCAGAAACTACCAAATATATTTAGATATTTTCTTAAATGTATTTAAACTCGTAACAAATCAAATAAAATAAATAAAAATAAATGTATAATTATTATATATGAATTAGAAAATATAAACATTTTGCATATACAAGATAGCCCGGAAATTCCCGCATGATTTCCCTGGATTACGGGACTGAAAATATTGCGAAATTCCCGTCCCGGTATTTCCTGTGAAAAACTCTAGTAAAAATACTAGTTAAAAAGAATGTCTAAGTGGTCAAAAATAAATCGCATTTTTTTAATGTTAAATTCATAAGTTTTTTACCCGAATTTGAAGTGGTGCAGGTTACCAGTTGTGGTGTTTTTATTACATCCTTTTTCTAACATTTTTTGCTGTGCCATGAGAAAAAAAATTACGGCCTAACATCAAAAATGTTTGACACTGGCGCATATACTAACCTGTAGGAATATATATTTCATTGGCTAATAATTAATAAATAAATAAAAAATAAATAAATTTAAAGGCATAGATTAATAAGTATATACCAAACAAAAACTTTGCTTTCCTAGTAAGCCAAGAAGTATAATTCGAAATAAATATAATCTGATTATTTTTTGCCTGACTAACTACTTATTTTTGTTTGAGTTATCCACCAATTCGTGTAGTTATTTTCCTACTTTAGGGATACTGAAAAATATATACTTTCGCGTTGTCCCGATGTTAAACGAAAATAAAACTAAAAAAAAACGAAAAAATTTTGCCGTTAGTGAGATTTGAACATGTACACAAATTAACCATCCATTTCTAAAGACTAACGTCTTACATACCATCTCACTCCTAATTTACTAAGTGGTAAAAACTCTTTTAGTTTAAAAATGTCTTTTTGGACCTTAAAAAAAAAGTAACACTATCAGACTGGAGTTGAACCAACAATCTTCTGGTTGTTAATCCAGCACTCTCGTCAACTGATCCACGTGATTGCAGTTATAATTGAGTACTTATTAATGTAATATAGAGTGGGCAAACAATGATGGCGCCTCATTACCAAGAACCTTCTCAAATAAGTAATTGCCATTACCGAAAACCAAAAAGTTTTTGCTGGGTAGTTAAATTGTCAAAAATATAAATATACCATAGGCCTTCCGATTTGGTTCACATTTTGTATTTACACACTGACTTGTAAAAGCACAATGAAATATCTATTATAATATCTATTGTAATTGCAAAAAAATTCGCAATTTTATTATATATAAAGTAAAAATATTTCACTATGTATTATGTAATTTTAATTATTCATATCTCTTAAAGTTAAAGTCCGATTTCATTGGTTTAAAAGTCGTTAGAATGGCGATTAAGTCCTTTTCCAATGCCACAATCAGAAAAATAAACCATTTTAAAAAGTGCATGTATAATGCAAATGCATATCTTGGATACATTTTTGAAAACTTTCTCCGCCTTCTATTTTTATTTTCTTAAATAAGCTTAAAACTTGATATATGATATATGACTAAATAATTCAATTAAAGTTTTTTTTTTTATATTATTTTTTATATTTTTTTCTAAAAAGCACCAAAAAATATTCCCATATAAAAACTAGATTATTCAAATATTTTTGTGTTTTAGACTAAAATCACATATTTTTTGGTCCATTAATAAAAAATTATAAAATTCTTATCTAAAACTATATATGAATAATTAGTAGAATTGTCAAATTTGAAAACAATATCTTTTTAAAAATTTTTTGTTAGAAAAACTACAAAGAATGCACTTGAAAATTTGCAAATTCATTTATGCATCTAATGTAATTTATAACGAAAATTTTATATTTGAATTACTTAACTTAAAGGAAATTAAAATATTTTTTTAAATTAATTAAATCGGATATTTAAATAATGTAGTTTTATATGTATTAAGTTATACACTCTGCGTAAAACGTACAAAACACTAAAATATTTGAAAAAAATTATTTTTTGTATGGAAAAAAGTGTTGGTATCTTTTCTTAAAATTATTAAAAGTAGTTAATATTTCCATCACAACAAAGTCAAATTGAATTGTTTAACCAATAAACTACTTTTTAAGATGAAATATAAAAATTTAAATTCATAAGGGAGAATAATTACAAAAATGTATCTGAAAAATTCACTTGCATTATAAGGTTTAAAGAGGAGAGTGAAATCGGATTGCAACTAAAAAAGTTATGAATATTTAAAACTGGACACTTTTTGACAATTTTCCATAAGCAAAAATCATGAATAAAGTCACGAGTTTTTCGCAATTTAGAATAATAAAAACATGGTAAAATAAGTAAGGTAACGACAACTCTACAACAGTTACAACACCAAAAAAAAAAAAAACTCCGTGTATTTTGGTTTTTGCATTGAAATCCCTTATGTCTAACTATAATTTTGACATTTCACATATTTGTTTACAAGAACGCATTTGAAATATCACGAATAGAAAAAGTAATAAGCAGAGGGAGAAGTCGAGTTACAATTATCGGCGACGGCTTAACAAAAGTGCACATTTTATTTTTATTTATATTTTTCATTAAATTTTTCAGCTTTAATAAAGCTTTTTATACTATTTGAATTGGTGGAATAAATACAAATAATATTAGTCTTCATTTTGCTTCAAACAATTTCTTTATGGTGGCTGGGTTTAGTCCACTTCTCATTTTCTTAATACAAAAATTTTACAAAGTTTTAGTGAATAACATAAAATAATGAAAACAACCGTTTTATTGCATATTTTTATTGAAATTCATTAATAAATATACGAACAAAAATTAAATTCAAAGAAAATACTTGAAGAAGTACGACTTCGCCCTCTGTTAATAAGGCGCGATAACACAAAAGTAACAAATAACACAATAGTATTGTAATTTGTAATATAAGACTGAATGTATTGTCGGTTTAATTTAGAAACATTTATAAGGTCTATAGATATATATATATATATATAAAGTTTATAGAATTAAAATATATTATAGATTTAAAATATAGCCAAAGACATATTGTTGGAAGAAATGCTTAAAACAAAAAGACAGCATCCATATAAGCAACTTAAAAATTAAGAAAAATAATTTAAGTAAAAACTATAACATGGACTTCGTGTCTCCGGTAGTTTTTCCCCCTCAACATGTCATTCAGTGCTGAATGACATAACTCAAAAGAAGAAAGAATAATGCAAAAGTAAACAAAAAAATTTAAACAAAGATTATAAACATAAACAACATGCCGCCATATTGCTGCGAAAAAGAAAAAAAGTTCTCAACTGTTTAAATGTCGCTACCTGATTAACATCTTTTGGATTCATTAAATCTTTATGATAAGTAAAACCATTCATTTTTTGTAGCGAGTGGACTGGATAAAACTGAAAAGAAAACAGATGGTTGTTTCTACACAACCACTGATGGTGTGGCCAGACTGTTGGCTGCGCTGATATGCTGGCGTGTGCCGGGCTAAAGCTCGCCGGATGGGGGTAGTTTTGCCAACAGGCCTGGGAAACTTGTCCACCTACAAAAAAAATCATATCAGCTATTAAGTGAAAAATAAAAAAGAAAATGCTGAGGCCCGAAGCAGTTTAGTGGAAAACAAACTACGTGTTACACACAAATGGAATATTTTTGGCAGATGTTGGGCCAAATGTTTCCCTCCCATTTGAGAAATTTCCTTTCTCACCTTGACATTATCTGGATTTTTTTTAATGTCCCCAGATTCGATCACTCCTTACCAATTCACTTCTCCCCGACTACTCACCGCATTCTTTAAACTTAGCCTCTCATGCTAAATGATAAAGCTTTTTAAATTTCATTTAAACATTATAATATAAAATTTTTATTATAGCAATCGAGTTCAAAAATTAAAATTACTTTAAATAAACAAAATTCATTAATTTTATAAAGAGGAAAATAACAAAAACTATTGCAAATAATTTCCCGAAAAATTTACTCTAAATAACTGATGCAACATTCTATTTTATATAAATTTGATTTCAATTATTTAAGCTAACAAATAAAAATAATGTATTCTAAAAAATAGCAATAAAATTTACAAAAATTTATATCTATTAATATTTTCTTCCTCCTATATTTTTTTCAGGTTGCTGCTGTTGTTGGCTGGCCTCAAGGGTACGTTTCCTGGCAGTTTCTAAGGTTTTCTGTCCATCGTCCGGGGTTTTTCTGGTAAGTATTTTAATATATTTTTTTTGTTTTTGTTTTATTTATATTTATTTTTTTTTTGTTTTTTTTATTATTTTATCTTTTCTAAGATATTTTTTTCCTAGTTTTATTTTTAGGTAAAACATTTAGTTTTGTATCCCTACATTTAGGGTCCTACGTTTTTTTTCTCGACGATCTTTCGCTAATTTCTATTTTTCTTTTTTATTTATTTTAGATAAATCGGTCTTGTTCGTATAGTCGTCCAGGTATAATTTTCACAGGTCGAAAACCATTTTACCTAGCACCCGGGTGTAGTGGTGCTGTACAGCATTCATTAAATCTTTATGATAAGTAAAACCATTCAGTTTTTTTTTAAATAAGAATTGTTAAGAATTTCAATTTTATTGAAAAGTTTTCCATCATTAAAAGTCGCTTTATATAAATATATAAAATCATACTAGCTTATAAGGAATCCGGATACTCTTGAAGAATAAAATGTAAATACGCTTTGGTTATTTTTGAGTATTGGTGAAAACCTAACCTGACATGCGTCTAATTGTTCTTCTTATTGTACCGATCTCAAAGGTGCCACTACATCATCCAAACCGTACTAACCTCCCCTCTGTGTTGCACTGTTCCGAAGGGATGACCGCTTTTGATTGATAAAGTGTATTGCAAACTCCAAGTATAAATTTTGCATACTTAATATATTATATTTTTTAAATACATAATAATTGCAATAAATATTTGAAAGTTTTAAAATTTTATTGTATTTTATTTTTTATGCAACAGTGCACATTCAGTTAACATTTGAATAGATTCAATTAATACATTGATTAATTTTTGGTAATATTCCAATCATAATTCTTATTTATTTGATAAAATATTAATTGAAATTTATATAAAATATCAATTATTTTTCTTAATTAATATTATAATTTTGATGATTGGAACAAAAACATTGAATATTTCGAAAAGAAAAAAAAAACTTTGAATAAGCCAGGAAAAAAACTTCCATATTGACTTAATGTAGCATTGTTATATCTTGGATTTAAAGAATTTAAAAAGTTTTGCATACTTGCGAAATGTTTTCACCCTAATGTACATATGGGTGTATGAACGCGTGAAATATAGTACGTGCCACAAACGAAATGGATACTAGTTGTCCGCAGTTGATTGATGAAAATGCATTTTTTATGGTTGTTTGTATGGGGTTTTCAAAAAGTAGTCAATTGACTCAAAAACGATTAAACTCAATTATAGGATTTTAGCTGTAAGAAAAAATTTTTATGAATAAGAGTATGATGTTTCAAGAGGAAAAAGTATGGTTATTTTTTAGTTATAAACTCACAGGCATGACGTTGACTAAAATACAAATGCACGTTACTATAAAAAGTTTATATAAATTTTTAGAAACTATAACGCAGTGATTAGTTTTGATGTATAAGTTATTAACTTCGGAATTAGAAGGAAATTTAAATTTGTAATGAGGTTACACGTTAAAGTAACAACCTCTTGTCAAAGTCTTTTTTCTAAAAAAGAGAGGCTTAAGCCAAGATTGTTGCACTGGTCCTTTATCACAATAATTAAGCCAATAATTACCTATGCTGATTTAGTTTCCTGTCATATAACATGTCATACTTTTCCCTGTGGCGTATTCTCCATTGCATAATTTGATTTGCAAAAGTACTAGAATATCAGGCATTGCCAAATTAAAAGCTTGTGAGCTGGTGGGGTACATGCTGATTTTGAAATTATTTGGAAACAATCCTTCTATTAACGTTAACGACTACACATTATATGTTCTACTGTTATACAGTGTACTAATACAACCTAACCAGATAAATGGCTGGAGAAATCTGGTGATAATCTTAATAGCAGATCAAGTTTGGCGATACAAGCGCCAGTTTGTTTAGAGCTCATTTATCCATGGACAAATTCTTATCGATCTAGTTGGATATCTATGACATCTTCATTTGTGTTAGCGAGTTTTTTACGAGAAAGTCGAGAGGTTTACGTATATTTGTGGTATATAATTGTCTGGATGTATTAGGCGCTCTATCCTCTTATGAGATGAAGTCAAACGTTTTAATGGACTGTGTTAAATTTCTTAATGAACTTGGTGCATATAATAGGTTATCATTGTTTTGGGTATCTGCCCTTTAAGACAATCATGAAAACGAATGTAATGATTGATTGGTTGGTCCGGACGTCTTTTAGATATACGTATGTACCTGCGAGATATGACAGTGAAAATATTAAATTTTTGGTTGGAACGGAATTTACTCGACTATGCGAAAATATTTCTGGATATTATCTCAAGTAAGATTTCAAAAGTTGTTACTGTTATTTATTGTGGTTTTACAAGTTGGAATCGAAGCCTCTGGCTGAATCAAACCATAGTTTGTAGACGATAATTAGATACCAGCAGAATGAATTACGTATTTTTTGTACCCTTTGATGTGCATACAAAAGGACATAGTATCTCTAAAAAGAGTATTGTTCTCTTAACAATTGATTTCGAAGTACTAACAAGTTTATACTCTCTTATACTTCCTTTTCCACTCATCTTTTAGGTAATATGTATTCACTCGAATAATGTTTATTCGATTAATCGACAAATTAAAATCAAATAACTGTTCGATTTTGTTAAAAAAATTTATCAAATACAATGTTTTTGTTATTGTGCCAACCATTCTTAGCTAATAACTGAAACTTCAACATTATAGTCATAAAACACAATTAATGACCGCAACAACTATTCCATACAAATTGAATTGTCGTTGAACGGCAAGCCGTTCGAATAAAATTTATTTTATTTACTTTTTTTCCAACAAGATTGCCATCATTTATGAAAAAAATATATATTATAAAAAAGATAACTAAACAAAGAGAGAAAATGGAAATTCTTTAAAGAAACTATATTAAACAATTTAAATATAATATTTATATATTAAAAATTGTGTTTAGAAACACAACCAACGACGGCAACGCTAGATCCATACAAACTTCACTTTATATTGTCGTTGAACGGCAAGCCATTCGAATAAAATTTATTTTATTTTCTTAACGATATTCTGTGTTTCTTTCTTTCCAACAAGATTGCCATCATTTATGAAAAAATATATTATAAAAAAAAAAGAAAACTAAGTAAAGAGAGAAAACTAAAATTCTTTAAAGAAATAAAATTATACAAATAAAATATAATTATTTTTATATACTAAAAATTATAATTACAACAAATAATAAAAAATATGATTGATAATTTATATTTTACCCCTTGTTAATATGTTTTCTCAATAGAAAGCAAACCGCCCCGTTGACGGCGTTGTTGTGTTTCTAGACAGCGTTAGTGAAAAATAAATTAACGTTTATTTTTAAAGAACAATATAATAATGCAAGATTTTATTTCGGTAAAAGTTTTAAATACACACGATTTGTAAATGGGAAAAAGCCTTAATTGGTTAAACATTTTTCAAATACGAGTACGTTTTCCCTAAGTAGAACTATATCTACATCATCATTATTCTAAATCGCTTATGCACACACAAATTTATGATACTTTTATAGAAAATTTTATCAAATATTAAATAAAAGTTTAAAATATTTCTATTGTTATAATATACAAGTGTATTAATGTACATTATTTCATTTCCGAGAAACTTACTTCATGAACTTAATTTTCTTTTAAAACTTTTCTTTAGAACTTTGCTTCAGTCTAGTGGAGGTCCTAGAAAACATATTTATTGAAACAAAATGTTAATAATCCTGATTGGGCTGATAAATTTTACACCTTTAGAAACAAAAAACCATAACATGTTCATATTATTGGTTACCAATAATTTTAAATTTATAGAAACGCAAACCTTTAAATATCTCCATTTAAAGATAAATGGACTTAGTCCAGTTTCAAATAAATAAATAAAATAATTTCATATGAGCTGTTTATTTTGAAACAAGAGAAAAGTAGACTAAAATCTTAAATACATATTATTTTTTAAAGACTGTGTTTGAAGGGCAATTTAATCCTTTCTTGTAAATGAAGCGACCAAAATTAATGTTGACATACTTTTTAATGTTTTAAATAATTCATATTTATAGTATTTATTTTATTAAAGTTAATTGTTATAATAATAATAATAATAATAATAATATGTAATGTGCAACAAATTCCTTGAAAAAAGATTTATCTTTTCTTATGCACTTTTGAACTTAATTCTACAAAATATTCTACTAATTCAACTTTATTTAAAAAAATCAATCTTTTGTATGTAACTTTCTTTATTTTCTGTGTAAGAATAATTTTTATAATAAAAGTGAAAATTAATATTGGTATTTTTACGTGCATTTTGTTGAAAATTAAAATTTCTATCACTTACAAAAGTTTAAATTTACTTAAAATAATGTTTTCGAAATCTCTATTATATTATTATGATTATATACATTACTAATAATTGTAAAAAATGATTTTTTCCCAATTAAAAACTTTTTAAATTTTTTTCTTATTCTGTGTTTGCCTTTTTTTAGAAGGGCCTTCCATTGACAGTGCCTTCTTGGAATTTCAAGGCAAGGATATCAAGGCAAGGATACCAGCAGCATAACAGAAACTTTAAAATAAAATTATAAATTTGTATACATACCACTTAACTAAGTTTTCCTGAGATAAATAAGAGATCCTTTTTATATACAAATCCGCTTATGTCCACCGAACATAAGCCACAAAACTATAAACCAAAATAATATTCAAAAAACATAAATTTGTTTCTGTTAATTTATGTACATACTAGCTGAATACCCCTACGTTGCATGGATTTTGAAAGTAAAAAATTGATTGAAATTTTTCTTTATGTTTTCCGTAATGATTATACTAAACCTTCCAGTTTTATCGAGAAGAAGTGAAAAAAATTGTAATATTTTCGCCGTTTTCATCACAATGCAATTAATTTATATCCTATAGTTCCTTTGACCTTAAAATTCATCTATATTTAAAATTTCATTAAAAATGGTTCAGCGGTTTGGACGTGATTGCGTCACAAACAAACAAACAAACAAACAAATAAATAAACGCAGACTTGATTTTATAATATTAATATTGATCTTTAATTATTCAAACATGGTACGACAGTATTTGTTTTGAAAACATTTAGAAATTAGAAATTATTGAATCAATTAAGTGACTAAATTCAAATATAAAAACAAATAAGAGTGTTGCTTGAAAATTTTTAAGCACTAATTTTTTCTGTGCAAGTTTAAATATTTATGAAGTTAATATTACAATATTTCCATGTAGCATTTAAAATTCTATTCCAAGAAAAAAAAAATATATATATATATATATATATATATATCCAAAGAAGTCGATAAGACCCTGAAGTTGTGATCTAGAAGAAGTGTAAATTCAGGCCGTTTCCAATGAATATAACATAGGCTTATTATAGGAAGACGTTTCCTTTTTTACACCTATTCACTGAGAAGGGAGTCATGTTCAAGATTTCATGCAAATTTGCAATGAACATCTAAATTCTTTGTTATCTGCGCAAGGAAATTAGTCTTAATTTTTATCAAACCAATGCATTTTTAAATAAAAAATTATGCATATTATTATTTTTCATTTGTTTCAAACAGTTGTTTTCAGAAACAAGTATTTGCAAAAATAACAACCGAACCTCATCGTTTTATAGCATAACAACCTTCTTGTATCTTTTTTAGTAATGATGTAGTTGACATAAATTTTTCCTAAAAATCGAGAATGTTCTACTTTATAGCCCCAGAAAACTAAACTAAACATTTTTAAATAAAATAAAGAGTCGTTACAATTTTTAAACTACTAAACTGCTGTTATTTGCAATCAAAGTACAGGTTTACTTAAAGGAAATAAACGAGCATTTTTAAAAAGTAAAAACGTAACAATTGGTGTCAGAAGTGGGATTGCAAAATAATAAGCAGTCATGAAGTTTGAAGAGCTGAAAGTGGAACAACTCAAGAGAGAATTGAATAAGTTGGAGTTACCTACAGCTGGTAATAAAGCAGAATTACAAAAGAGGCTGATAGATGAATTCAAGCGGCGTAATATTGACATCGGAACTTACGAATTCGAGTATAAAGAAGAAATGGAAGTTTCTACCCGTGCAACAACAAGCATGGATTTATCCACAATGTTTGCTGCTTTGATGGATCAATTGAAAGAAGTTAAAGAAGAAAATAAAGTAATGGAAATGAAATTTCAAGAAACTTCTAAAGCAAATAACGAGGAACTTCTTGCTGAAGTCAAAGAAGAAAATAAAATAATGGAAATGAAATTTAAAGAAACTTCTAAAGCTAATAACGAGAAACTTCTTGCTGAAGTTCAAGAAACTTCTAAAGCTAATAACGAGAAACTTCTTGCTGAAGTTCAAGAAACTTCTAAAGTAAATAACGAGAAACTTCTTGCTGAAGTTAAAGAAACTGCTAGAGTGACAGACGAGAAATTTCAGCAAATTTCGGAAGTTAAACGGCGAAAATAATTTCAAAGCCGCAAATATGCAAGGTGCGAAATGTTGAAGTTGTTTCTGATAATGAGAGAAATATAGTCGACAAATTAAAAAAGGTTTTGGAGGCGTTTAATGAGAAGCAAAATAAAGCCAGAGTAAAATGTTATAACTGTGGTAAATCTGGTCATATTCAGCGAAACTGCAAAGTACCAAGAAAACGAACCAGATCTGCCTCGCCTCAAAGTAGTAACCAGCAGTCGAATCATCAATCATCACAAGAATCACCTTTAAAACTAAAACGATCTAGCACTATGGGGCAAGAGCTAGATCCCACATCTGAGGGTCCTACAATCTTCATATCCGTAATACAGCAGAAAAATAGCAATCTTTCTGCTCCTGGGTATATCAACGGTCAGAATAATATAATATAATATAATATAATATAATATAATATAATATAATATAATATAATATAATATAATAGAATAGAATAGAATATAATATAAGATAAGATAACATAATATAATATAATATAATATAATATAATATAATATAATTTAATATAATATAATATAATATAATATAATATAATATAATATAATATAATA